>CM053510.1:67536729-67571729 GCA_028627145.1 Eidolon dupreanum | reverse complement strand
TCTTCCTGTGGTAGCTCTTATGTGCAGATACCACATTCAGACGTGCTGGTGTGCGTTTGAGTATTTTTTGTTGAGTTTGAGATGTTCAGCTTATTGTTGTTTCAAGGGGAGAGATCTTGAAATGCCTCTCACTCCACCATGTTTCCACAGATCTACCACCAAAATCACTTTCTATTTGGAATACAAAAGTCCACTCATCACTTTTGAGGTGCCAGCTACCAGGGCCCAAGCACTGCTGACTGCACTCGATCTCTTAAGCCCTCAAACACTCACTTTTCCTGGACTCACTTCCTCCTCTCCCCAGCCACCCCTCCCCATACAAGGGAATATTACATTCTCCCTACTGAGACTCAGCATTTGATATAGTAATAATAGTTCTTAAAATTCATCATGTCCCTACAAAGTGCTATACATAGATTATCTTGTTTAATCCTCACACTGACACTATGGAGTAAGTTTTATTGTTATTTTATAAATGAGGAAACCAAGGCCCACAGAGGATACACACCTGCCAATGTTCTTCATTGAGCAGTGGAAGGCACCATACTCCAGGGTTTCCTGTGGTATTCACTTAGTCATAAATACCTACTTCACATGAGTGGATGAGATAATGCATGTAAAACGTCTGGCATGTACTGGTATTTAATACATGTTAGTTCCCTTTCTGTTTCTGATTATATATATCTCCCTCTCTTTCCCATTACTTGTTATTATTTTCTCTATTAGAGATGTATTTCTTTGAGTTCTTAAGAAAGGGGGTTTCAATGATGTCAACATGCTTTGAACATCACTGCTAATGTATCAAATATTTTGAAATAATTGGCAGAATTTAACTTCTCTCTTTTGTCCATTCTCAGTTTCCTCTGATCACGATGAACACAGACACAATCTATTTTGTGTATATTTGCCTGGGATTTAGGATCCATGCATACAAATGTTTGTGAAGATGGGATTCCATGTACAGGGAGTAGTGAATATGGGGTGACCTTAGTTAGCTCATCCCCTGTGAAACTCCAAGGATCCCTGGGCCTTGCCAGGTAAAACCTTTGAATAAAAAAAAGGGGTTAGGCCAGATGTGGTCATCACTGAAGTATATTTAACTACCTTCTCCATGGACTCATGTGCACTGAAAGCTTAATGCTGAAGCTCACGGGCTGTGGCATGGAGTTGCTTCTGATATGGCTGTCAGCATTACCTGGGAGAGCAACTCAACTTCTCCATGTCTCAGTGTTCTCATTTCTAAAACTGAGGTAATAATAACACCTACATCACAGAATAATTGTAAAAATGAAATGAACTTATTCATTTAAGCACTTAACATAGAGCTTGGTATACTACGTTTTAGTAGCTACTAACTATGGTTAGTAATAGTAGTAATAGTTGTAGTTGTAATGGTAGTAGTCATAGTAAAGATAAGTTCTCAGAGGAGGCTGTCCCAACCACAAAAACAAGAAATGGAACAACACAGATTGATCACAAACTATGCTCTCAACTTGAATCGATCAACTAGTTTTCTGATATACATTTTATTTGCAATTTTACCCCAGCTTTCTCCTCAAAAGAAGTTATGACATCACAATGAGATACTGTTAAATTATAAATTGAAAATTGAAAATCATGTCAAAGAAGGAGAGAAAAGACAATAGAAATAACTGGAGTTGACTCTTGCCATTGATTCTGACTTTGCTAGTAGCCAGTACAAAAAGGAAGCTAGGTGGGCTGTAAGTATTCATTACCTGATATTTTGTACATATTAAGTTAGTGTGACTCCAGATTAGCAAAGATTTTTTTAAGAATTTGCCATACAGCAATTTCTACTAACAGCAATGTCATCAACTGTCTTTGTGTCAAACATGTCTATATTTCCTCACTGCCCTTGAGAAGAGGGTCTATGTTGTAATCACATTTGTATCTCCTAAGCATACTCCCTGTCTTAGTAGGTGTTTCAAAATATTAAATGATGAAAAAAAGTTGTATATAAGTTACTTAGCCCCCAGCCTAGTACTTCATCTTTGTTCGCACAAATACAAGCAACATTTGAGTCCAGGTCTTTCTGACTCTCAAAACTTATGTTCTTTTATAAAATCCTATTGTTCTAGATATCTATTTCTATATTACTCACTATGTGAAAACCTGGTTCAACCAAATAACAATATAATATTTTTTACAGTTCTATAGATTGCATCGGCTCAGCTGGGCTGTTCTTGCTCAAAATCTTTCTTGAGGTTGCAATCTGATATGGCTAGGACTTAAGTTGTCTGAATATTAATTACTTCAGTCAGCTGTGTGAGGTCTAGACAGAGACAGCTGGAATTGCCGTGCTTGTCAGATGTCTCACTGCACATCTTCTTCACATGGTTAGCTTGGGCTTCCTCACAACATGGTGATATCAGGATAGCTAGATTGTTTGCATGATTTCTGGCTTATTCCAGAGTGAGATTTTTAAGACACCAATGTGGAAGCAATACTTCTTCTGACCTAGTCTCAGAAGTCACAGGGAAACACTTCTGTAATGTGATGTTAGTCAAAGCAGTCACAGGTCCACACAGATGCAAGAGATGGAGGAATAGACTCCACCTCTTAAAAGGAGAGGACTTACCTGTTTCCAGGATTTAAGATACAATAATCTATACAGTAAACTGTTTTCAGTACAAAGTTACAGCATCAAGAAAGTCTGATATTTGTATTAGAATACACAAAGAAATCAATAGAACAGAACAGAGGCTAGAAATAGACCCATACTTTGCATTTAATTGATTTTTGACAAAGGTGCAAGGCAAGTATAGTCCTTTCAACATATGATGATGGAACAGTTGACTATCCATATAGAAAAATATTTAACATTGACTCATAACACACAATTTCTCTAATGCACAAAATTTAATTTGAGGTGGGTCACAGACTTAAATATAAAAATGAAAACTATAAAACTTCTAAAAGAAGACATAAGACAATATGTTTGTGATCTTCTTGTAGGTACATTCTCAGAAAAATGATACCATAAAAGAAAAAATTAATAAATTTTACTTTCTTTTGCTAATCAAAGATACCATTAAGAAAATATAAAGACAAGCCACAGATTGCAAGGAAATATTTGTTTAAAAATTATATGTATACACATGTACATCTAAATATATATGCACCTGACCTCAAAATTTTTAAAAGAACAACTAAGAAGAGAAATGAAATAATAAATCAAATCATAGTCAAGATTTTAGCTCACTTCTTTCAGTAATTGATTGAAAAGTGACCAAAAAAATAAGTAAGAATATGAGCTATTTTAACAACATAAAGTGCAGATTTTAACCGAAACAGAACACTGTACTCAAGATGAGTAAGTTTCCAGTATTGACAAAATGGTTGCTAAGCTGATCCTATATTGGGCCACAAAACAAAACTTAATAAATTTCAAAAATTAAAAATTTGAATGCATACCCTAACAGAAGAATTAAGCTAAAAATTAAAAGATAACAAAACTTGCTATATGTACTTTTAAAATATACTTTTAAATAATCCATAGTCAAAAATTAATCAACTGAAATTAGGCAATATTTTAATTGCAAGATAATAAGACTATGACACAACAAAAGTGTGTAGAATGCAGCTAAAATAATTCTTAAAGGGAAATTTATACTTTAAATGCATTTATTAGAAAATAAAAAAGGATTTTTAAAAATTGGTAATGAAAGTAATCACCCTAACAGGTTAGAAAAATAAACCTTAGCAAATTAAAATCTAATAAAGATGAAGAAAATAATAAAGAACAATAAAGGCAAAAATGAAAGATTTAGAAACAACCCTAAAATGGAGAGAATAAACAAGCCATAAGTGGGTACTTTGAAAAGAGTTATAGAGTTCTGGTCAAGATGGTGTAGATGAATGCTGTGCTCACTTCCTCTTGTGACCACATCAAAATTATAACTAAATTACACAACAGTCAACCTGGAGAACCATCTGAAGGCTAGTCAAACAGAGCTCCTACAACTAGGGATATAAAGTAGAAGCCACATTGAGACTGACAGGAGGGATGGAGGTGTGAAATGGGCTGGTCACACAACTACATGTGGCATTTGAGAACTGGGAAGTATATTTTGGCTGCAGAGGTCTCTCTTAAAAGTGAGGGGTCGAATCCCCACACCAGGATCCCCAGCCCAAGGCCCCAGTGCTGGGAAGAGGAGTCCCCATAAGAGCCAGCGAGATCAAAGGCGCTGAAAATCCAGACATCCTCTTAAAGCACTTGTGTACAGACTCACTTGCTCACAAACACTATCCTAAGCTTCAGCAAAGAGAAAACATCTCAAAAGTTGCTAGAGATATACTAGAAGAAACTGAATTGTATGGCTTCAGGGTGAGGTCTGCCATTGTCTCTGTGTTTAACCCTCCCTCCAAACAGCACAAAGGGGCAGGCAGGTGCCAAATCTGACTTACATTAAACTGGTAAGCACTGCTTGCTCCATTTTCTTGACTCCCTAAGACCCCACTACATCTAATTCACACACCACCCTTAGCTCCTTCTGTGACTGTGTCTTGTGGGCAGCCAACTTCAGTCTGTGCTGCAAACCTTCTTAAAAACTCTCCAAGGTCTGCAGGCCCTAGGCAGGCAGCAACTGTCTTCAATGTGCCCACTTGTGCCTTTTGCTGAGTGGGCTCAGGACTGGCACAGGTGGCAGCCAGCCTCTGGTCACAGTGTGGCCTTTCCCACATGCTTCTAGGCAGCTGCCAACTGCGCAACACTTTGCATCTCCTACCAGGTGGCCCCAGAGCTGACATACCTGGTGATTGGTTTTAGACCAGAACAGAGCACAACCTGATTAGCTCCATAAATGGTACACACAAAGAGGTATCTTGGCAGGCACCAGAGCCATACTAGGAAAATCTCACTCCATGGGGTCAGTTCTCACTGTATTCTTCACAGCCAGTCACACTGAGGGTCAACTCCACTCACTGACATGCCAATAACAATTATAGATCAACTACAATAGGAGGGAACACACAACCCACACAAGGGACATTCCTGAAGCACCCGGCTCAGATGAGCAGTGAGACTATGTCACTGGGCCCCAGAGGACACCTACTACATAAAGCCACCCTGCTAAGACTGGGAGACAGAGCAGATCTACCTAATACAAACAAACACAGAAAGGAAGCCAAAATGAGGAGACAAAAAAATATGTACCAAATGAAATAAAAAGAGAAAATTCCAGAAAAAAAAATAAACAAAATGAAGACACGCCATCTGCCAGATATAGAGTTCCAAACCCTGATTATAAGGATGCTCGACGAACTTAAGGGAAGAATAGATCAACTCAATGAGAATGTCAACAAAACAAGTAAACATAAAAAAGGACATGGAAACCATAAAAAAGAACCAGTCAGAAATGAAGAATACAATAAACGAACTGAAGAATACATTAGAGGGAATCGATAGTAAATAGATGAAGCAGAGAATTGAATCAGAGATTTTGAAAAAAGGTAGCAGAAAAGACCCATTTAGAACAGCAAAGAAATAAGAAATTTAAAAAATGAGTGCAATTTAAGTGACCTCTCGGACAGCATAAAGCACATTAAAATCACATCACATGGGTACCAGAAGGAAAAGAAAGAGAGCAAGAAATCGAAAACCTATTTGAAGAAATAATAATAGATAACTTCCCTAACTCAGTGAAGGAAATAGACATACAAGCCCAGGAAGCATAGAGAGTTCCAAACAAGACTCAAAGAGGCCCACACCATGACACATCATAATTAAAATGCCAAAGGGTGAAGACAAAGAGAGGATATTAAAAGCAGCAAGAGAAAAACAGTTAGCTACCTATGAGGGAGCTCCCATAAGACTGATTTCTCAATGGCAATTTTGCAGAAGGAAGGGATTGGCAGGAAATAGCCAAAGTGATGAAAAGCAAGGACTTAAAACAAAAATTATACTGTCCAGCAAGTTTATCATTTAGAATCAAAAGAGAGAGAAAAGCTTCCCAGATAGGAAAAAGCTAAAGGAGTTCATCAGTACCAAACCACTATTGCAAGAAATGATAAAAGGATTTCTTTGAGAAGGGGGAAAAAAGAAGATAAATAATAAAATGTCTATAACTACATACCTATCAATGATGATTTTAAATGGAAGTACATTAAATGCTCCAATCATAAGATACAGGGTAACCGAATGAATAAGGAAAAAAAACCTATACATATGGTGTCTACAAGAGACCCATTTCTGATTGAAAGACACATAGAGACTGAAAGTAAAGGGATGGAAAAAGATATTTCATGCACATGGAAAAACAAAAAATAACTGATAGCAAACTTACATCAGACAAAATAGACTTTAAAACAAAGTCTACTTTAAGAGACAAAGAAAGACATTTCAAGAAATTGATCCTATGAGAGGATATAACCCTTATAAACATTTATGCACCCAATGTAGGAACACCTAAATTTATAAATCAAATATTGACTGACATAAAGTGAGACATTGACAGTAGTACAGTAATTGTAGGGGATTTTAACACCCCAATGACATCAATGAATAGATCATCCAGACAGAAAACCAACAAAGAAATAGTGACCTTCAATGACATATTAGACTAAATGGATTTAATTGATATTTTTAGAGCATTTCACTCCAAAGCAGTAAAATATACATTCTTTTCAAGTGCACATGGAACATTTTTCAGGATAGATGCTGTCTGTATTAGACCACAAAACATATCTCAATAAATTTAAGATTGAAATCATATTGAGTATCTTCTCTAACCACAATGACATAAAACTAGAAATCAATTACAAGAGGAAAACTGAAAAACACACAAACACATGAAGGCTAAGTAATATGCTACTAAACAATCATTGGATTAACAATAAAATCAAAAAGGAAATCAAAATATACCTTTAGACAAATGAAAATGAAAACACAATGACCCCAAATCTATGGTCCACAGAGAAAACAGTTCTAAGAGAGCAACTTTAAACAATATAAGAAACTCAAGAAATTTAAAAAAAAATCACATAAACAACAAAATCTTAATATCAAACGTGGCAAGAACATGATGAAAAAGGTAAACTATAGGTCAATCACACTTAGAACACAAAAGCAAAGATCCTAAACAAAATATTAGCCAATGGAACCAGCAGTGTATAAAAAAATAATGTATTTGTTCCAGAAAAGCAAGATTAGTTTAACATTGGAACTTTAATCAACCTAGTTCATACTAACAGAACAAAAGTGAATATTTATATGATAATCTTAATTAAAAATAGCAATAAATTCAGCATCCATTCATCATTAAAATAAGCAAATAAAAGTCATTCAGCAAAGTAGGAATAGAAGATAATTTATTAGCCTGAAAAAAGTCAATCTACAGCAAACCTATAACAAACATCAGTGATGAAGTATTAAGAGCTTTCCTTCTGAAGTAGAGAATAAAAGATTTAAATAACACAGTTAGCTAGCCAACAGCATTTCTAGCCAATGTCAACTGGAAGTCTTAGCCAGAACAGTGAGGCAAGGAAAAAGAAAAAACCTACAAATTCTTAGAAGTTTACAGATACAAGCAAGTTTACAGATACAAGTCCAATATACAAACGTCATTTTATTTCTATGTAGCAAAAAGAAATAATTAGAAAATAAAATTTTGTTAAAGATTTCCATTTACATTATCCTTAAAAGAATCAAATATCTAGGAATAAATCTGATGAAAACTATGCAAGGCCTTTATGCAGAAAGAACTGAGGGAAATGAAAAGACACCTAAATAAATAAATGGAGTGGGGAGAGGGTCTGCCATGCTCATGAACTCAAGACTCAACATTATAAAGATGTCAGTTCTTTCCAAATTTATGTGAAAAATCAGAGAATCCAAATAAAAGTTACAAAGACTTTTGTAGATCTTAACAAGAAGATTTGAAAATTTATAAGAAATAGAAAAGACCAAGACACTTTTGTAGGGAAAAAAATAAAACTCAAGGTGGAAAGAATTGCTTTGCCATAAAATAAGACTTATAAAACCACACTTGTTAATAAGAGTGAGGAATTGGTTCAAGAACAATCAAATAGACCAAGGAAATAGAATAACTCTCTAGCCACCAAACAGATTCACAAATAGAATGACACTTCACTTTTGACAAAGGTGCCATTGCAGAGGGAAAAAGAATTTTTGCAAGAAATAATCTCCCATATCCATTGGATGTGGGAAAACATTTTAAACTTGACTCCTACATCATACTATACATAAATAACTCATTACCAAGTGGATATAAAATACATGTATTACATATTAAAGATAAAACTACAGTTGACTCTTGAACAACATGGAGGTTAGGGGCACTAACCCCCAGTTGAAAATTCATATATAACTTTTTAAAACTATTTTCTTTATTTTTCAGTTACAGTTGGCATTCAATAATATACAGTTTCAGGTGTACAACATAGTGATTAAACATTTATGTAACTTACAAAGTGATCACCCCCAAAAATCTGACTCCTATGTAACACCATACATAGTTATTACAATATTATTGACTATAGTCCCTATGCTATACTTTACATCTCCATGACCATTTTGTAACTATCAATTCATACTTCATAATCCCTTCCCCTTTTTCACCCACCTCTCCAACCCCTCTTCCATGGCAACCATCGAAGTGTTCTCTGTATTTATGATTTTGTTTCTGTTTCATTTATTTATTTTGTTCTTTATATTCCACATGTAAGTGAAATCATATGGTATTTGTCTTTGTCTGGCTTACTCCACTCAGCATAATATCCTCTAAGTCCATCCATGTTGTTGCAGATGACAAGAACTCGTTCTTTTTTGTGGCTGAGTAATATTCATTATATATGCATCACTTCTTCCTATCCATTTATCTATTGATGAATACCCAGGATTCCTCCATATCTTAACTATTGTAAATAATGCTGCAATGAATACATGGATTCACTTGTCCCTATGAAGTAGTGTTTTGAGTTTCTTTACATAAATACCCAGAAGTGAAATTACTGAGTCCTTTTTTGTCTCTTGTTATAGCCTTTGTTTTAAAGTCTATTTTGTCTGGTTTAAATATTGCTACCCCAGCTTTTTTTTAAATTTCCATTTTCATTAAATTTCTTTTCCAATCCCATTGCTTAAGTCTGTGTGTGTCTTTTGATCTGAAATGAGTCTCCTGTAGGCAGTATATATAAGGGTCTTGTCTTCTTATCCATTTAGCCACCCTATCTTTTGATGGAAGCATTTAATGCATTTACATTTATAGTGATTATTGATAGATATGTAGTTATTACTATTTTATTACTCATATTTTTTATTTTTTTTTCTTTTCCTTCTTCTTAAATAAGTTCCTCTAACATTTCTTATAATACCTGTCTGGTGGTGATGAACTCCTTTAGCTTTTTTTTTTTTTTTTTTTTTTGATCTGGGAAGCTCTTTATCCTTTAATCCTAAAAAATAGTTTGCTGAGTAGAGTAATCTTGGTTGTAGGTCTTTACTTTTCATTGCTTTGGCTATTTCCTGCCAATCCCTTCTGGTCTGCAAAGTTTCTGTTGAGAAATCAGTCTTATGGGAACTCCCTTGTAACTAATTGCTTTTCAATTGCTGCTTTTTAAGATTCTCTCTTTGTCTTTAACCTTTGCGTTTTAATTATTATGTGTCTTGTTGTGGGTCTCTTTGGGTTCATCTTGTTTGGAACTCTCTGCACTTCCTAGGCTTGTATGTCTATTTCCTTCACCAGGTTAGGAAAGTTTCAAGTGGAAAAGCCAGTGGGATAATTCAACCTGAGTCTGAAGATCTGAGAACTAGGGGAGATAATGGTGTAAATTCCAGTCTAAGGGCCAGAGAAGATGAGATGAGATGTCCCGGCTCAAGCAGTAAGGCAGGACAAAAGAGGCATTTCCTTCTTTCTTTGCCTTTTTTTCCATTCAGGCCCTCAATGGATTGGATGATGCCCACCCACACTGGAGAGGGCAATCTGCTTTACTGAGTCTATGGATTCAAATGCTAATCTCATCCAGAGACATTCTTATAGACACATACAGAAATAATGTTTAATCTGGTCACTCCTATGGCCAGTCAAGTTGACACATACAATTAACTGTCACACATGAAAGCTTTGGGCAAATTTTACAGAAACAGCTGCCACTTTGACTCCTTTTAGCAACATCCTCCCTGACAGTGGAAGGAATAAGTATCGCTTTCCCAGTGTCTACCCAGGGGCTTCAGACATCTCCTCTTTCAGCTTTCCTGAAGCTTCCAGTTGCTGTGCCCTCAGGAAACTACCTGGGCTAGAGTCTGGCTGTAAGGAGGCCATCATTTTAATTAGCCTGGCACCATACTGCTGGAGCTATGTAGATTTTTTCATAAGAGAAGTTTAAAATACATAGAATAGGTGCCACCTTTTGTGACCTTCTATATTTGCCCATATTTTCCATCAATCTCTAAATGTCATTCCATTATCATTTCAAGAACTGTCAGGTCAACATATTTCTTCTAAAAATATGTTTTACAAGTTCTAATTTGGGGTGTATGCTTGGAAAGAATGTCCACCATCACTCTCAGCCCAAGGTGAATATGGGGAGCCATGATGAAGAGGCAAACTATGTTGAGAAAACCACAGAACATGAGCAGGAAGAACAGCCAGTAAGATTGGGAGAATGGAGGCAGCCAGATCCAGGGCTAGCAACTGGGTTCCTCCAAGTAACATTGGTTTGCATGGTTCTAATAAAGAGTCTGGAATAGAAACTGAAGCTAGTTATTGCTTTGTAAAATTAGATTGTTTGCAAAAATGTTCACCAACAATCCCCTCTATCTCCATACATGTGTGCTGCTCTTCCCATCAAGAAGTAGTCTATTTCCTCTTCCCTTAAATCTAAGCTCATTCTCTGACATGCTTTGATCAACAGAAGCAGCAGAAGGAATGCTGCATGACTTCTAGTGCTAGACCTTAAGAGGCCTTGCAGCTTCTGTTTCCACCCTCCTGGGATCCAGCCACCATGTAATGAAAGTCATGGTAAACCACTAAATGACAATAGGCCATATGGAGAAAAAGAATGTCCCGATCTACCCAGCTGAAGCACCAGGTGTGACTGAAGCCAGCAAGGATGTTCCAGTTCTTCCCAGATCCCAGAAGAAGGCAGCTGCAGGAGTGACCCTGGCCAACACCATGTGGAGGAAACATGCCCAGTTGAGCTTGGCTGATCCACAGAATCATGGAGAAATAGTTACATTTTTCTCTTTAAGCCACTAATTTTAGTCCATTTTTAATGCAGCAGTGGATTATAAAAATGGGGGTGACTTACAAGCCATCACTTGGAGACACTAAAAGGCAAATCAATTAACATCACTAATTCACTGGTTTCAGAACATAATGCTTATTGATCTTTAGTGCTTTTAATAAAACTTCTGTTTTAAATATACACTGTGGTCGGCATGCTTACAAGTGGGAAATTGATGCCAATAACTGAGACTTCCCACATGTTTCTAATCAGAGATAAGCCAAGAAAAGAGTGACATAAACAGTGACGGGCACTACCATTTGTTGAGTACCTCCTGTGGGATAGGTCCTATGTGGTGTGCTTCACAGTCATTATTTTATTTTATCCTTTAGAGGAAGGAGCCATAAAGTATCTTGTTCTACAGATGAGGAACTTTGAGGATTATAAATCAGAAGCATTTGCTCAGGGCTAAAATGTGAGTGAGTGGCAGAGCCAGTGTTTAAACCTTGAGCTGTGAGTACTGGAACTCCAAACTATTCTGCTTTTCTTAAACCAGAATATTTTAGCTTTTCTTTGGGTTCAGCTGCTCCTTCTACTGGTAAGCTGGGGGTTGAGAGCTCACCAGAATTCTTTTCTCTCTCTGGAAGAGGTTTCTGGCCTTTCATGCCACTGGGGCACCTGGCATCTGAAGGCACAAGACCTCTCCCTGCAGAAGCAGCACATTCAACACAATGCGGTTTCACTTTCTGGGCTCTTTAGTTCTAAGGAGGAAGCTTCCCCTTTGAAATCCATGAGTAGCCCCAGGCCACTGAGCCAAGCTCTGTGGAGTTTCGCTTGGTCCTAGAAGGAAAGAGCTTGATTTCTACCCCCTTTTAATCTTGGAAGCCTTCCTGGGAGAGTTTAGCTTTGAGTTCTGTTTTGGAAGAAGTGAGGGAGGCAGCTGGATGAATGCTAAGTAGGACATTTTTAGTTTGAACAGGGACTCCTGAGACACTGCAGTGAAAATCTCAGTAAAGTGAAAGCAGAAATAGTTCAGTGCTGTGCAGCAAATTACAATTCAGAATAATTTTAATGGGTTTCAATGATGGGCCAAAATCAAAATGATAACCTTTAGCAGAAATAAATGTAAACTCTCAAACATAGGTAAAAATGATTATTTATACAATTTTATGGGGGGAAAATGCTGACTTGAAAGCAGTTCATGGGACAACTAATTGGGGGTTTGGTGGAACATACATGAACTTAGAATAATCCAAGAGTGAGATGCAGCTGCTAAGAAATCTAAAGCAATCTTGAGTTGCATAATTACATGTTAATCGTGCCAGTTTAGGTTAAGGGAGGTAAAAATGACCAAATATGAAGCCTGTGTGCAGTTCTGGGTGATATTCTTTTAAATAAATATAGAGTTTGGGCTTCCCGAGAGAGTACTAGATCACTCAGGCCTTGTTCCAACTATGTTCCTATGCCCAATTTGGATTGGTCAGATTCAAGGGTACTTGAGTCATGTTTTAATGGGACCAAATTTTCAAAAGAATTAATATGTTCAAACATATGAGTGTGGTCTCACCCCTTTTTCTTTTTGTCTCCCTTGACAAGCGCCTGCTCCCAGGGTCTCTCCTTCTGCCTTCTTCCCCCTCTCTCTTCCCACCTGACTGACTGAAGGCCCAGGACCACTGACCTGACCTTAGCAGCCTGGGCTAGAAGGCCAAGACCGTTCTACTCTTTATATCAGGGTAGTCCTCTTTCTGTCCCTTTGTTCCTTTTCTCCTGGTGCTGTGGGTGGGGCTGGAGCTGCCATTACTCTCACTGGAGGCTAAGATCTCAGACTCAAATGTGACCACTGAGAAGGTAGAGAACCAGGCAGACTTTAAGGGCTGTCCCAGTTCTGCCTCTAGGTTAACTATGGCCTGGGTCTAGCAAAAGGAATTTTCTAACGTACTAGCTTATCTCCGTTGAGTGCTGCATTGGAGTTTGAGGACACTCCCCTAACTAGTAATAACACTCTTCTTTGCTACATCTATGTATATACTTTTTGGAGGAATTGCTATAAATTTATTTGTGTCCCCCTCAAATTAATATGTTGAAATCCTAAACACTCACAATGTGATGATATTTGGAGGTGGGGCTTTTGTGAGGTAATTAGGTTTAGATAAGATGGTGAAGATAGGGTCCTCATGATAAAATTAATACTCTTATAAGAAGAGACTTTATAAGAAGACCTATTTCTCTCTTTGTCTTCTCCTCCTCCTCCCCACCCCTATTTCCCCATTCCCATAGCAAAAAGACGGCAAGACAACAAGCCAAGAAGAGGGCCTTCACCAGGAACTAAATAGGCTGACACCTTGATCTTGGACTTGCCAGCCTCCAGAACTGTACGAAATAAATGTCTGTGGTTTACCAGTGGTCCCCAACCTTTTTGGCACCAGGGGCCAGTGCTCCTGTGAGAATCTAATGCCTGATAATCTGAGGTGGATCTGAGGTGGTGATGCTAGCTCTGAGGAGCAACTGCAAATACAAATGAAGCTTCACTTGCTCTCCTGCCACTCACTTCCTGCTATGCAGCCAGGTTCCTAACAGGTCATGGACTGGTACCAGTTTTTGGCCCAGGAGTTGTGGATCCCTGGTTTAGGCCACCCCATCTATTTTGTTATAGCAGCCTGACCTGACTAATATGGAAACCTGGAGATAAGAGATTGTTCAAGGGCAGGATTTGGGCATTCCTGTATAACTAGCTTAATCTAGCATCATAATATCATCACATAGCATCAGTCCAGATAGTATTCCTGACACTGAAGGGCTAGGGAGTGGCCAAAGGGAAACTGCCAAGCAGAAGAAAGGACTTCAGACCATGGCATATGAGAATAATTTGGGGACTAAGGCTGTTAACCTCTCTCTTAACCTCTCTTCGGAGGATAGTCAGGGGTACGAGGAACTCCCCTCAGTGGGGCCATTCTTTGGAGATGAAATCTGAGGTTGGCTGCTCCCCAGTTTAGAGATGCCAGGAGAGGCAAACTTCCCACCTGACATTGGAACACACCTAATGACAACATCTTCTGGAATTGAGGAGCCTAAAATGTAAGGAAGAATTAGAAGGGGAAATGCTACAAATCCCACCCTCAAGGTAGTGAAAGTGGGTGCTCACTGAAGCTCCCAGTTACCCCTCTTGGCAAAGAGGGGCAGAGTTAGAGTCCAGGGACCATGATATGTAAAAAGCTAATAAGATTCTACAATCTCAACATTTTTGGTTTCTTGGTCATCCTGGTAAAAAAAAAAAAAAAAAAAAAAAAGCAGAATAACTCCTTCCTTCTGCAACCATGGGGGTGGGAAGATACCTTTAACACTACAAAGGGAATTTCAGGGACTGGGTCCCCACTTTCTACTGACTGGGTTTGGGGCAAGAATATGCTAGTTAGAGTGGGAAGACATCTTTGTGCAGAGAAGAGAGTAGGCTGAGGCCTGGAGAAAGAAGAAATGAAAAGTAGTAAGCAAGGAACAGGAAAGTGTCACTGATATAAAACAATTGGCTGGGGTGATGGAAAGATACAATATCCATCTATTTGTCTACAGGGCCATCCTTAGAAGATGATCCCAAGTAGGAGAGCCTTGACCAATAGATAAAGTCATAGGAAAGACATTTTAGATTCTACCTGGGCAAGACATTGCTAAATCCCAGAGTCTCTGCCTCTTGAGACAGTGTGTTCCTTGTCACTAGAGATGTTGAGGGACTGAGTAAGATGAAAGGTAGGGCTAGATACTAGAAGCTCTCCAAAGTCATTTCTGATAATGTGCAGGAAAAAACACCCTCACAAAAACCTCAGCTCTCTGGAGCAGGCATGGGAGAGGGACCATGAGCAGCTGTGTAACAATAATTATAAATGCTAGAAAAATATTCAATAGACTGTGACTGTTTCTGATAATCATTTTATTGCCAGCTCATTTGGCGATGATGTCACCAGATAATTGGACACTTGTAAATGGCCTGTTGCCTGCCTGGCCTGCTCTGCCTTCTTGGTCTCTTGCTGGTCAGATGGACTCATCTGCAGGAATTATGAACAGAGTGGCTCTGACATGGAATGAGGGGGAGAATTTTGTTCATTTGCAAACATATGTGGAAGGTCTTCTCTATTCCAAGCCCTGCAACATGTGCTGAAGGTGCAGAGAAGAAAGACAGATCCTACCTTCAAGGAGATTGAGGTCTTAGGCCAGGCAGCCAGGTGAATGGTAAACAACTGGAATTCAGTTATCCATTTGGTAAGTGTTTGTTGAGTATGAGCTCTGTGCTAGGCTCTGGAGATTTAGCAGAAACGAGAAAGATGTGATCTCTGCCTTCAGAGAACAGTACAGTGGAGGAATCAGACAACTGGCAAGTTACACACAAAGGAGATTATAACCTGTTGTGTAAATTGTTGTGAAGGAATTGTAAAAAGTGAGGGAATAGAGAGCAGGAGGAATGGGACCTGCTTTAGAAAAGGTGGTTGGGGAGTCTTCACTAACAAGAAGACAATTAAGTTTCCACCTGAAGCTTAAGAAGGTGGGTAGAGCAGAGCATTCCAGGCAAAGGGAATAGCTACTGTAAAGGCAGAAAAAATCTTAGTGTATTAAATAAGCAAAAGGACATCCTTGTGCCTAGATGTGTGGTAGGTGATGGCATGAGATGAAGTTGGGAAAAAAGCAGGAGGAAGATTCGACAGGGCTTTGTGAAATTTAAGAGATGATTTTATTCTAGGTTCAGCTCAAGATCAGTATTCCCAGTTTGGGGACTGCAGTAGTTAGACTTTTAACAGGATCAAATCCAGACTGGCTAGGATTCCAGTCACCAGGACTCTGATGCCCTTCCAGAAGCTTTACCTGCCCTATACCTCTGCCCCAACTCCTGGCTCTGGCCTGCCTTTGTGGAGGAACAGAAAGGGTAGCTTCTTCCAGGAGACAGAAAAGCTTGGACACTTTGGAGACTGCCAGACAAGGGTCTCTGAAGGGATCAGAGGTGGCTCAGGATACAGACAGTGGAAAAAGAGGAGGGACTCATGGATATAAGATCTGGGACTCTGTTGTGTCACCTTGCCCCATTCTTCTGAAAGTCACTGATGCGGCAATTCTCTGTCTCTCTGTGTCTCTCTCCCTAACTATAGTTTTTCTAGCCATCCCAAGGAGAGAGCTATAGAATTCCTCCATGAAGTCTGCTTTCTTGGAAGGCCTGGGTGTTCCAGAGCCAGTGTTACTGCCGTAACATTTACCACATCGATTTTGGAAAGGAAGAAGTACAGGAAGATGGTCCAGGCAGAAGCAGGAAAAGTCGAGAACTTCTATGGTTTAATCTTTTCTTCTCTGTTTTATTTTTAAAAATCCACTTTGCAAAGATATATGGTGTCTAAGTTTCTGAAAAGGGAAGCAGCAAAGAAACTCCTTCTGGTGTGAATGAAAAGAATTACATAAACCACAGTAAATTTAGTATGAAATTACATTGCCAGCCCCAGAGGAGAAAGATGCTTTTCCATCCTGCATTAGCCATGTTTAAGAATCTTTTATCCTGAGTTCTCAGTCTGCCACTCTTAAAGGGGCATGTAGGTCTGGCCCATCTCACAGAATGGAAGCTGCTGGAACACATTAACTATTTGAACTTCCTGAGGGCATTGAGTTTTTATAAAAAGTCCTCCTTGTATTTATACTTGTCTCTCCTTTACTTTCTAAACTGAGACTTGGTTTCCTACAGATTTTTGGGCTCCATTAGATCAGAACTTCCTTCTCTTGGGGTTTTCCACAGTTCCAATATTTCCTGAAGTCCAAGGGAGACATCTCTATGGAGACTCCTATGAAAATTCTAGGCTGAGAAGAGAGAGTTCAGAGCTTCAGATTTAGTTTTCAAGTCCAAGCTCTGCTAATTTCCAGCTGTGTGACCTTGAGCGAGTTACTTAACATCTCTATGCCTGTTTCTTCATCTATAAAATGGTGATAACAACAGTAGAAACCCACTCACTTACCTCAAAGGATTGTTATGGTGTTTAATTGAGGAAATGTGTTTAAAATGCTCTTAGCACAGTGCCTGACTCAGTAAGTTTTCAACAAAAGTTAGCTACTTTTATAGTCATCTTCTCTTTCAGTTCTGGGAACATCTGATATTATCCTGAGATGTGAATTTTCTCCAAAGGATGCTGTGTGGCTCTAACAATGTGAAGTCCCAGCCAAAAATGCTTCATTCATTCATTCATTCATTCAATAAACATTTATTGAGCTTTTATTATATGCCCAGTGCTGAATTAGATTCTTTTGATAAAAAGAAAACTAAGACACTACCTCAGCTCTTCAAGGGTTTACTGACATTGAACAAGACAGACATGAAAGCCACCTTGGAGGCTGGAGCAGACCACAGCATGGAGAGACAGAGGAAGTGCTAAGGTTGGACTTTCCTGAGCCATCTATGGTTACTGTTTGTTGAAGACAAGACTAGAAGGAGCCAAGGATCCTCTGTGGAGCAGGTCACCACAAACAAGGGAGAAAGTTGTGGGTAGACAGACTCCCAAAGCTACAACAGAGCCCAAGTATGGTGAGTCCACTGGGGGAGGTGGGTTGACATGAGCTCTGAACAAATTTGAAGAGATGAGATCAGAAATTACATAGGCACAGACTTGGCCAACAATGCCAGTAGGATAAAGACCAGCCAGGAGAAAAAAGGAGAGGCTCTAGGAACCAAAGGAATTGGAGAGCCCTGAAACTTCTCTTGTATCATGAGACTGCATAAATCCTCCTACTTTCTTCTTTCATCTTAAGGAGAGAAACAGGGGACAAAGGAACAAAATGAGAGACTGAGCATCTTTTATCTGGGAGACTGGCATTTCCTAAAAGGACTATTGCATATTGGATGAGCTCAAGCTCTAAACTGGATTGAACATTGGCTACTCTTTCCTACTTTTCTCCACTTACTCTGGGAAAGAAAACCAGATTAGTTTTAGATAATAGAGCTCATTTTCACTCATATGTGAGTTGTAATTTTATTAAATTTTGTGGCCCTTTTCTCTTATGAATATGCTACCTAGCACAGTGCCTAGCAGCAAAGTGATGCTTCATAAATGCCACAAGTCTGCATGGTAAAAAAGAAAAGTTGAGGAATAGCAAGTTTTAGCTGCCTCTCTGGATCCCATTTCTGAAAGACATAAGCTGGTATTCATTTTTTATATAAAATTCAGCCCTGGGATCTTGCCCATTCTTTCCTCATTCTTGAGGCCTGGACCACAACCGGGCCTCAAGATGGGAAGAAAGGCAATGGGACTGTCTGGACCTGGTGCCAGCATCCATCCTATGCCTGGAACTTAGTTTATTTTAAACCAAGTTCCCAATGATAGACCAACTCCATGTCCCACACAGGTCCCCTCCCTGGCCATACACATGTGCACACACATATGCGCATGTACACACACACAAAGACACACAGCCAAATACACAGCTGAGTTGAGATATCATGTGCATGTGGGAGTTTTCCGAGTGAAGGAATCTTGGCTCTAGTTTAATGATGAAGAGAAGCTGGAGGTGGAGTGAGAAGGAGCAGCATGTGAAGGTCCCACCTCATTCCTGAGGAGGTGCTATGCTAACATGTGTAACAAGAATGGATTGTTTCCTTGGGAGAGGTGGAGGCAGCTGGGAGAGGATAGTTTCTGACCCCAACCAGGGAAAGATTTTATTTCTCATGATTAAAATTTGGGGAAGGTCACATGAGATAGTCCATGTCTCCTGCCTAGGGCAGGTGGGAACTTGGGGAAGGAAGAGTGCTGGGTTGTGTGAATGACATCATGGGAGGAGGAGGGGGAATGTTCTGATATCATAGACGTGGAACTTCCTGGGTAAGAAGACTGGAGGAGGACTAAAGAGCTCAGGATCCTATTTCTAGCTTTAATAATAGCACCAATGACAACCTACTACACAAGAGGGGCACAAGCAGGCAGATCTGTCAGTAACAGTGGCTCCTCTTGTATGGAACAAGGGTTTTCTTTGAGGTCTTTGTGGCCTTTAGTGCAAGGGTGAGGTGGGAAATGTGGGATGCATTTTTAGTAGTGAGAAGGCCCAAATGTTTGGAAAAGAATAGAAAGTGGTAGAAAATTGATGCCACAACAGGGTTTCAAAGGAGTTCCTGAAATACAGTTGAGGAGGCTTTGTGAGTATAGTGTGGTGTAGTGGGTAAAAGCAGAAGCTCTGCCACCTCCCAGCTGTGTCCTTGGGAGATTTATTTAACCTCTCAGGGCCTCGGTTGCCTCTTCTGTGAATGAAAATAGCAATAGTACTTTCTTCTCAAGATTGTCAAGATTAAATAAGTTAATACGTATTTGTAAAGAGCTTAGAATGACATTTTGCACAAATTATGTGTTCAAGAAAGGTTAGCACTTATTATAGTAGAAAGAACCAGAGTGGAAAATAGAAGACTGGATTTTAATACTGACTTGGCCAGTAACCAAATGAATGCCTCTTTGGGTCTCAGGTTCCTCATTCACAAAAAAAAAAAAAAAAAAAAAAAAGATCTAGATAATCTCAACCTTTTCTTCCAGCTCTAACATTCTAAGACCTTGACTTAGTCATCTGTGTAAAGTTGATACAAGTTCACTTTGCTTGAAATTATCTTAGTGTTTACAATTCCATGATTAGGGATGTAAGCATTTGAGTTAAGCATGCTCTTTAAATTTCTGCTCCCTTCTGCAGAAAAAAATAGGTCCTGGGGTAACTAGTGGGTATAAAAATATAGTCAGTAATATGTGGGAGTAAATTAATTCCTCCAAAAATAAATGGTCTCAGGTAACAGCAGGTCACATAGCATGGCTCAGAAAGAAGGGAAATGGAGGAATCATGAATTTAAATTTCTAGTTCATGATTTTGTCTAGGATAAGCTCTACTCTAAGTGGTTTTCATAAGAAAATATGAATAGAAAAGTAATTACAGCATGAAGAATTTAAGTTAGATATAGGTAAGATCCAATTAATAGCATATGGAAGGAAAAAAAAACTTTGAATGGGAAACTGAGGGAGGTTGGGACCAGGTGATAAATTAGATGAGTTCTTGAAATTCTATCTATTCTTCTGAGCCAGGCAGGGGGCTTCAGGTCATCTGAGTTTCTCTGGGAGTGGATGTCTGCATGTCCCTAGTAGAGCCTGACCTTCCTAAGCATCTTGGAAGTTCTGTGGCTTCTGGAGTGAAAATTTAATTGGCCTTCCACAGAAAGACATGGGAGGGGTATGTTATATAATGATTCAGTGGCGTGCTCCCTGCTGGGCATTACAAATTGAGCTCAGAGAGTATTCGAAATGATCTACAGTCATCAGGGAGAAATTGGAGTGGTTCAGATGACAGAATTCTTGTTATGCAAGCCAGAAGCTGAGCACTCAGCAATTGGTCCAGAGAGAGAGGAGAGGGGAATGGGAAGGAGGAAAATGGAGAAGAAGAATGTGAGAATCTCAATGAGTCATTGCCTGAAAGTCCCCTCACCACAACTGCAGCCCAAGAAAAGAGACCAGTGATGGAAGTGAATCTTTGGGTCACTGTTCAGAGGTCAAGGGAAGAAATGAGTCAAGGGAAGTGAGGTTCTCTTAAATATTCTTGGTTTTTCATCGCTGAAAAGAAATCTATGGCAGCAAAATGGCTTTCTCATACCTTCCTGCTGTCCTCCCATAGGATATTGTAGGCCCCCATCCAACTGGTGAGGATCTGCCCCACGCTGAGGAATTGCAAAAGAAATTAATGGGAAAGAAGCATTCATATAATCATTCATTCATTTATTCCACATTTATTGAGATTCTACTGTATTCTAGAAACTGTGCCAGATGCTTAAGACACACAGAAAAATTAGACACTGTCCCTATAGGGAATATGGCCAAGAGAATCAATTATCATAATGCAGCAGTGCAGAGTGGTATGCTAAAAGGAAGAAGTGAGTGTTGGGAAAGATCAGAAGTGGAACCTGAGTCATATCTGGGGTTTGGGTGAGACTATGCTGGTCAGAATCCTGAAGGAGAGTAGCAGTAACTAGGTGGGCAAGGATGAGAGAGGGCCTTTGGGTCACAAAGACCATAAATGAAAAGGGGTGAGAATGTGGAAGATCATGACATATATGAGGAACTAGACATATAAGGTGCAAGTGGAGTGTTGGGAAGTGGAAGCTGGAAAGGTCTTGAAGGGTTATGTGTGCCATGTTAGGGGAGGATAAGGGTTTGTGCAGGAGAGAGGGATGGTTACTGCTACCTTTAGAGAGAAGGATCTGTTGCAGTGTGAGGAAGACTGAGAGAGGAGCAGGCTGGAGGTTTGGGTTCCTCAAGTGACAATTATGGAAGAATTGACTGAGGGAGGTGGGAACAGAAAGACTGGATAGTGGGAGTACAGTCAACAGGACCTGGTACTCATAGGACCTGTGGACTGAAGGACAAAGAGAGGAAGAAGGAATGAGTAAGAAGGGGCAGGGGAGGTGGCAGAAGAGGCAAGAAATGCCTGAAGACTTATGAAGGGGACATCTTCCTTGTGTTCTGAGGAAAAGTAGCCATCAGTTCTCAGAATCGTTGGATCATAGTTGGGTTGAAAGGGACTTTGAGGTAACTTATTCTAGCCTCTCATCCAGGACAGCCACTTCCTCTGCAGTCCACTCCTAATTTTCACTTATCCAGTTTCTTCATTCATTTAAGCATTCAACATATAATTAATGTACACTTCCCATGTGCCGGGCCTTGAGGATATGGTAGTGTATAAAGGCTGGTGGGGAAGAAGGAAGAGTGGCTAGCAGAGAATAAAAGAATGAAGACATTTGGAAAACAAGGTCAACAAATAGATGCTTAAGGAATAAGGGTTATGTAACATCTTAACATATATTACCTTAGAGCTGAATGGCCCTTGATGTTGTCTCAAGCTAGGGCAAGGAGACCAGGTATTTATTAGTGACTCCCTTCGGTCATTGGATTCCAGCTGTCCCTGGAAGGAAATGTAACCTTTGCGAGGCTGTCTACAAAGGGCCAATGGCTAAGGGTTATCTTCTGGCAGCCTCCATAACAGATGGAGATTAAGTCCTTTATTACTAATGGAAGATCTAGATGATGCATCCCAGGGTCTACTCCAGAGAGTGTGTGTCTAAGTATATCCTGAGTGTGCTGGTGTATCTGTCATTGTGTGTGTGTGTGCCTCTGTACGTGTATGCTTGTGTACCTGTTAGTGTGCCTGTGTTGCCCTTTGTTGAATCAGGGACGGTGACAGCTCTGTAGGGGACCAGGAGTTAAGCTTTCCCTCCCCTACCTGATCATTCACACTGCTTTGGTGAACCTTCTAATTCCTTCCTGTTCCCTGTCCAGTTTGGGCCTGACAAAAAGAGTGTGAAATATAGGATTTGGAGTGAAGTATGTCTGTGGGCTCTATACTAAAAATCTATTTCTATTCTCACATACTGGGATGGGGTAGGAGGGGACTATCCTATAAGACTCCCTTGTGGAAACTAGAAAAAGGCACTCCTTGCTAGCTGAATTCATGTGAATGCACAGATTAAACAGATTTAGACCCCAACGTGACCATCCTACTGGCATCCGCAAGGGTTGTCTTATCTGGGCTATATTTCCTGAGCCATGAGACTGTGAGTAGGGCTTTAGAAATATATCACCCTCAGGAAATCGCTTCCATCTCCAGAACTTGACCTTCCCATAACACTGTTGTCAGAAATCAGGATGATAGTAACTGCCATGAGAACAAGTTCCCAGGGAAAACTCCTGCTCAAAGGCCTGTGGAAGTCTTGACTCCCCAATTTCAGACAAGAAGAGGATGTAAGGATGGCTTTGGAGAGAGCTGATGCAGGTAAGAAATCGAGACAGCATCCACATCTGTCTCCCTTCCACATCTGTCTCCCTCATCGAGGAACACATGTCCAGCGGAGTGTCTGCAAATTGGTTGCCAAATAGATATAGGAAGAGAGATCAGCAGGGATGAGGCTCCATGACCCTTTTTTCATAGATGGGAAAACCAGGACACTAAATGCTCTGGGTCTTCTGGAATTAGATCCAAGGCAGATTTCATCAGTGGTTCATCAAACTTTTGTAACATGATGCTTTACCAAACACTTCTTCAAAGAACCTGTGACTCATTGTCATCAGAATAAAAACTGTCTCTTTCCAAAGATTTATGCTGTCACATTATTTTACACATATTGGCTATGGCAGACTAACCTTACTGGGAAGAGCATGGGACAGTAGCAGGAGGTTTAATGTCCTAAGGAGCTTGAGATCATTTCTGCCTACTTTTTCCCCACACATTTCTGCAAACAACCCAGCTCTCACAGCTCACAGTCTGGGGCAGAATTCTGCCCACCATCTTATTTCATCTAACCTATAAAGTGAACAATGAGAACACATTTATGCAGAGCATACTCTCTCCTGCTTATCTCCTGATGCCAGCCTGCTGCATCCTACCCCTGGCCTGGAGCCTAAGGGGGTACAGTGACTCATCCAAAATCACACGGCTGCTCAGATATAGGATCAGGACCAATGTCCAGGGCTCCTGTGGTAGAGCAGTGCTCCCTCAGACCTAGGAATCTCTGGTTCTCTTTTGATCTCCATGGACAGGAGATATGAATCAAACTTACTTGTTATCTTGACCAGATAACAGCTTACACAATCCCTCTATACCCTCTTATGCATGTGTGTGTGCACATGCACGCAAGCACATACACACATGCATGCACATGCGCATACACATACAAGCTTAGACTCCTAGACCACAGAAAGGGTCTAGGTCTTACTCTTTTATCATTTCAAATTCTACCTAACTCAATGCCTGGCATGCTGTCATTGCTCAATAAATGCTCGAATGAATGAATGAATGAATGATGACTATTAATGGCTGTTTACTTTCCCAAGATTCCTGTGGCCTTCACCATAACCTTGATTCCTGACCAATTAGGCTATTTTGCATGGGGGAAGAAAGGAAAGAAGAGAAAACAATAAATTCGTTAGCACTATGCCGAGCATTTAAATGCATATCATCTCAGAGAATCTCATTTTAAAATGAGCAATCCCATATGAGTGGATGTCACCCCATAAAGATGTGAATCCACTATCCCCTGGTTTCCATACAAAAGGGCTTTAAATACAGTAGCTCTGGCTTCTGCATCAATTTCTGCTTCTACTTATCCCCAGAAGATCCAAAAAAGAAAACAACACCAGAACTTCTGAAAACCAAAAGCTCAGAATCTTAAGCTTGCAGCCTTCCCCCTTTGTGAGACAGAGAAGCAGGAGAATATTAAGAAGAGTAAGTGCAGGAAGCTAAAAATATCTTCAAAGCTTATGTAAATTCAGTGCACACAGAGGCTCTGGCCTTTAGGCTCCAGCTGTTCTCAAGACTGACTTAGATGCCCTTGACATAGAGATCCAGACATTCTGAGAACACGCCCACCATTTGTAACCTTTTAAAAATCTTCCTAATTGTGTTCCATGTTCTTTACATTTATCACTCTTGGGAGTTGAGCTACAATATGCTAATAAAGCCATTGAAGAGCCCAAGACACCCCTCCTCCCCCAGCCTCTTGGAAGAACAGTGTGAGGTCAGACACATCCATCCTTGGAATAACAGGCGCCTTTGAGCGGAGCTGTACCCCTCACCATTAGTATGTTAATAGGGAGAGAATCAAAAGATCACTCAATCTACACCCAATGAGGGCATCATTTCAATCAATAGCAGAGCTCATAAAAGTCCCATGCCACCGACACTGCATAAAAACAATTCCTAATTGAGAATTAAACAAACTTTTCTCTGATACAGTTCTGAACTTCAGCCTTTAAAATAATGCCAAGTTCAGAAACACATTTGGCTTCATGATTCAGTCTGGCAGTTTGTGTACATTTAATGGGCATTTTTCTCTCACAGCTGACACTTTCCCTTCCTGGTTCACATAGGAAAATGAGGCGGATGTCACTTCCCCAAAGGTCACAGTGCTAAGTTAAGTGGTTCTGAGTAGTTAGGGGGCTGTAACTGATCAAATTTTAACCTAAGGTGACCCAGAGCAGGGCTGGGTCCCGGCTTTCCTGTTTTGTAACCAACACCTACTAAATGTAATTCAGCTCTTGAGTACTCGGAATGCTGGTTGCCAGACAGGGAGACAAGTAGCTTTTAATGCACTGATGACACAGTCTTTCTTGCATTAGAGGGATGGTCATGAACCAGGTGGCCAATTACTCTCAGAAAGAACAGCTCAATATCAATTGTGCTAAATTCAAATAGTCATATTCGGCAGAGGCTATTCAGCATCCAGATGGACACAATTGAATATCCCTATTCAACAGGGCAATTCATTTCATTACTTACAGAGTCCTTCTATAGCCAGCTCATCCTGGTGGACCCAGAATACCCAGGTCCTGGCCAAAATTAAGTATGTTCAGCAGGAATATTAAGGTGAAAGCAAAAACTCAAAATCTTCCAAGTCAGTAGCATCTCATTCTTAAGTTAGATGGTTAGAACTTGAAATTTACATTGAACAAATACAAAGCTTCTGAACAAATACAAAGCAGTTCTTTGCGGATGATCTTGGCTCTCTCTGTGAAAATTCTAGGAGCCTTCTGCCACTTGCACAGCTAGGTTGACCTCCACCAAAGATGATGGCTTGATCCCCTCAATGCTGACAGCTAAGTATCACTTTTGCCTCCTCATCATTTTGTAGTTAAAGTGTGTGGTACCTTTTCATTATTCCCAGGAAGCATTCTCACCTGGACCACTCACCTCAATCTAATCACAAAGTGTGCAGCTGACACATTGGGAGGTGTTGTCCAAGGGCCATACCAGCTACTGCTTCCTGCAGTCAGACATAGTAAATTGGTTGCCAACTAGCTGAATTCAGCCACAGATGTGTGTGCAGCCTCCTCCACTCCATCTCCCTCTCTCCCACATACACACAACACACATGTGCGTGCACACACACATACACACACACACAATCGCATACACATACCATGCATTTTTCAAAATGTAAATCTGAGTGAATTTAAGCTAAGACCTTCACTTCCGAAATCACCACAATCCCCACCGAGTCTCATTGCCATATACATTTGGCTTCACTTATGTACCTTTTCTGCATGGACAATGTTTGAGTTTGTAAAATCCTCCTGGGGTATATAAATTTTAACCCATACTTTAAGTCTTATCACCAGTAATGTGTATATTAGAGCAACAGGTGGCTCCTTCAGGGCAACAGGCTAGGATTACAGCCAATAGGCAAATTAAGAGCAATCAGGCCACCCAATGTTTTTTCCTCTGGCACAATGGTATGGATGGAGTTGGAGAGGGGATATTCTGGGGTTAATTACAACTCTTGCTTTTCTGCTGCTTTTTTCTGGCAATGTAAATTGTCCTTCTTGATTCAGTGCTGCAGTTGACTCCTTGGGCTGTCATAACAGAATACCACAGACTAGGTAGCTTAAACAACAGAAATCTATTTCTCACGGTTCTGGAAGCTAAAAGTCCAAGCTAGATCAAGTTGCCAGGGTTGTTGGTTTCTCATGAGGTTTCTCTTCCCAGCTTGCAGACTGCCGCTTTCTTGCTACATCCACACATGGCCTTTTCTCTGCGTGGAGAGAGAGAGTGAGCTCTGGTGTCTCCTCCTCATTTTATAAGGACGCCAGTCCTATCAGATTAGAATTATTCTTATGACCTTATTTAACCTTAATTAATTCCTTAGAGGTCTCATCTACAAATGTAGTCACGGTGGAAATTAGGGCTTCAACATATGAATTTTGAGGGAGACACAATTAAATGTACTAACTAGAAAGTCTATGCGCAATTGTTGCTAATACCCCTTTGCTGTGGTGCCAACATCAAGGATGGCAGGTATGTTAATATTAATCATACCAATTAATAATACTTATGTCCATTAATATATAAATGTAAGAATGAGTTATATTACTTACTCTGATCTGAAATCTTTGGCAGACATTACTATTCAACAGTGATACTCTTTCCTATTGGGTCTAGGTAGAGCCTCAGAAACCTTCTCAACACAGTGTCAAGGCAGCCAATACCAACCAACTGGTACAGGATATATGACATATTTGACATTTGTACTCCATAGCCAGGTCTCCTTCACTTTAGTTAAAGATCTGGGAACCGGATGAATATCTAGGAGTGGCTGGCATATACCTGTGTTGTGAGCTATAGCATCCCCGTGGTGCCTTCATGCTGATCAGAACACCTGACCCACAGAGACATTTGACTGACAAAAGTCTCTCTGGAAACTCCCTTTCCTTGACTCTGTAACAAGCAATTAATCCTCTCTGGGCAGCTTTTCCTTTTTCCCTACAGAGTTAGAATAAGCCTTAAGCCACAAATAATGCCTAGAGTCATCAGCCTTGCTTGCTGAGTTGAAAAGGGGCTGTTGTCTCACATATTGTTTTTTCTCAGCTTCCAATTAAACACAAACTGAGACTACTTTTTCTCCACTTTTTCTGAAATTTTATTCTTATCCACTAACCTGTACTATTCTCCAAGGATCACTGTCCCTGGAGCTAAACTTCCCCATCTTTATTAATTCATTGGCCTTTCTGTAGAGGAGGCAAAAACATGATTTGTGAGGGGTAAATCATGCCACATGGGTTCTTCAGAGAAATATCTTCACAAAAATGGGATTCAACACTAAGTTTCAATCAGAGAACAATATCAAGAATGATATTTGGTCTTTCATAAGGTAAGTTTTAAAGATGCTCTTCATCTTATTATTCCTTGAGTTCCTCCTTGAAATAAATAGTAAGGAAGCAGATCGTCTCTTCTGATAAATGGGACAATCTGTTTCCCTAGCACTTAATTCAAGGAGGAACTCAAGGAATAATAACAAAGCCATCATGGTTTTCTTCTTTCCTTGGCTGTCAGTAAACCCACAGGTGTTTTGTGCTCAATGGCAGTTATTATTTGCAGCTGCAGTTTTCTGATAAATTATTTTCTCCTTTCATTACTGGACTCTCTTACTCATTTTTAATGTGTAGTATCTTCTACATGAGTCATCTATTCCCTTAGGAAATGAGTGGGGGTACTTTTAATAAATAATATATCAGTGGCAGAGTCAGGGACAGATCACCAGGGGACTGGGTTTTAACTTTAGCTTAATCTACCAATCACTTATTGACTCCTATTACTGGCTGGTCTCTGGGCCCTCTTAAGAGAAGGCTGTTCTCCAGGAAGAGATATTGGATCTTTTAAAATGATGAAAGGCTTCTGAGTTTAAAATTGAACAAAGTCTTGTCAATAGTTGTCATGCTCTACTTTAGCACAATAACAAATCCCAAGTCTCCAAACTTGCATAATTTAAAACATGAGATTACCCATGATTTCAACTTCCCCTTCAGATTCAACCTCTCCCAAATCCCAGACCCATATTTCCAATTACATCTAGGACATCTGTTTTTTAATATTTCCAAGGTATCACACATCTAACAGGCACAAAATTCAACTCTATCTTTCCACCTTATCCTCCTATAAATTTTTTCTCTATATATATTCTTTGTTTCAATGAATGGTGTCATTGACAGCTGAGTTTCTCAAGAAAGAAGCCTGGATGGTTTTGCCCCTCACATTCATTCAGTTTCCAAATGCTTTAGAATAAGCTTCTGAGTCTAACTCTCCCTGAAACCCTGCTGTCACTCGGAGCATAGGGTTTACTTCTCTCTCTCCTGCATTATCGAAACCACTTCCTAAGCATTCTTTTGGCCACCCATTCTTTTCCTTTACTCTCATTCTACCATCAGTATCATCTTTCTGGTCACTTTCTACTCAAGGACATTTCCTAGATACTCAAAGCCTAAAAACATAAACAAAAAAATTACTCAAAGTAGTGTGCGAGGTCCACTGCAGTCAAGCCCCAACCTTCTCAAGCCTCATCTCTTACTTTCCATTAGGATAGCTATGGTCCTGTCAGACTGAAGGTCTCATTCTTTTTCAAACAAGCTGTGCCCCTTCACAATTCTGTGCTTTTGCACTTCTTATTCTTTCTGCCAAAACACTGTTAAAATTATTTTTTAAAATTTTTTGTGAATTAACTTAAAGATCAACAATACTCTGGACACTGACCCTATAATCAAATATTTTTTGTTATTTCTATCTTCACTTAGCTGCTTCTTAAAAAGTCTTCTCTAGAAGTTATCCAGGTATATTTGAATTATTTGCTAACAGGTTTATCTCTGTCCAGCACTCAGAGCTAATTTAGATAAAGAACCATTTTTCATAGCCCTAGTACAGAGCACAATAAACAGCACAATTAAATATTGTAGTAAGTGTTGAAATATGAAAGTGAAACAGGTGACATATGTGGGATGATAAAAGACCTCCACCAAACTGCTTTACTAATGCAGGACCCTTTATTTAATGGATCTGAACTCCTTAAGGTATATAATAATAAAGAGAAAAGTAAAGGTTGTTTTAGCTTACATTATCTTGGCAACTTTAGAACCTCATGATGCCTTCTACCTTTTGCCATTTCCTTTCAATATTCTTCCTCTGCCTTCACCACAACAACCTATTTTATAATAATTAGCATTCTTAGAAACTTAATAAGGGACAAGCCAAACCATGCAATTTTTTCTCCAAAATTGGAGTAGACTTCAGTAGTCTTACCCTCTGGTAATATCTTCTTGTGGGCTTTCTGTATCTTGTGGTATCTTCAGTGCGCACAAGCACTGAAACTGTTATAGATGGTGTGACAGATTGTATTTTCCAAAGGTGGCTGCAATAGTACCTCCCACCTCACTTGCTTTTCTGTAGTATGACCTTTCTTTATCCCCATCAAGACCTTACCACTCTCTTTCCCTTGGATCTGGGCAAGCTGGTGATTGCTTTGCTCAATAGAGATGAAACAGCCTTGAGGGGCTATTGAAAAAAAAAGGTCAAGACTAGGAAAAAAGATACTGTTGCTATGTAGCAGCAGAAAATTTAGCAATATTGTATTTTTGCCATGCAATTATTTTTGCAATGACATGGAAAATAAAAATAAACCTAACGAATGGGTAGATTTGTCTAAAGAGATTTCCTAGCAGAATGCCGAAGTAACAACTGAGTTATTTTAGCCTTATAAAAGAAGCCATTCATTGTTAAAGAAATTTTAAAGGAGGTACAAAGGATCCAGGACTTGTTGGGTTTGAAAATAAAGCTATTTATCACCTCTATTCACTCACAGAAGAAACTTCTCAAAAACAGAAATTGTCTCAGTGTGCTAAAATATGAAAACATCTCAGGGTAAATAAATATGAAGCCAAGGCTGTGAGTGTGAAACTCTTTCTTAGGACCTTAGAAAGATCAAAATTGATTTATTATAAACTCTTTGAAATAGACAAAAGGATTTCCAAGTATCTTAAAGGCATTCCTTTCAGATCTTCTCTGTTAAACAACAGTATTTCTGAGATTGTCAAGGATGTCATCTCATAACAACCTCACAGACATCCTAAGGCAAAGAAGGGCTCATCTTAAACAGATTTGTGGGTAAGGGTTTTAACTGATAAAATATATTAATATGCAAGAAGCCCACAAAGTTTTTTAACGAATTGTAGCAGTGTAGAGAGAGACTGAGAAAGCACAAAATGAACAGGAGCCTTTGAATTAACAACGGCCTTTGAATCCCTAAATTTTTATGAGCGCCAAGCAGGCTGAAAAGGTTACTTAGTTGCAAATATGGAAGAATTTGTATAGAAAAGAGAAATGACTCAGGGGGTGGAACTAAGGCTCAGAAGGAAAAACCAAGAGTCCTGTAGGATGACTCCAGGAGGCAGGACTAAATTGTTGACACTATGTGCACGGCTGGATTTTGAACTGTGGCAGACCTATAACTCTGTGCTTTTCATTTTCCTCTTTTAGAATGGGAGAACTTTAGCGATTATTCTATCCTTGTCTCACCTGGATATATTGGGGGAAGGGGTCAAATAACTTGTCTCTTTAGTTCATAGATCTTCAGAGCAAAAAGAACTATACTAGAAGAATTATACCAGAGAAGCTTCATTGTCACCTGGACCTAATTTAGTCAACAAGATCTTAGACTTTGAACTGATGCCACAATGAGATGAAATTTTGATGACCTTAAGAGATGAGGCTAACTGAATGCATATAAAAGTGGATGTGAATTTTTGTGGCCAGAGGCAGACTATGATAGATTGTATTTTTCAAAGATGACCACAACAATATATTGCATTTATAATATAGCCTTGCTAATATGCTATCAAGAGATGGAGCCTAATTTCATTTCCTTGGATCTAGGTGGGTTTGTGACAATTTTAGCCAATAGGGTAAAATAGAAACAGTGATGTGTGTGCCTTCCAAGGCTAGGTCATAAAAGGTGATATGATTTTGACCTTTACTCTGATACATAGTATAAGCAATCCAACTACACCGAAGCCACTGTGAGAAAGCCCAGGCCACAGGAAGAAACTATATGTAGATGCTCAGGTTAACAGCCCCATATGAGGTCACAAATAACAACCAGGATCAATTGCAAAATATGCAAGTGAAGATGTCTCCAGATGATTCCAAACCCTCAGCCATTGATGACAGCCAGTTATCTAGATGTCCACGCTCAGGTGCCAGACATCATGAAAGAGAGGTAAGCCAACTCTCACTGTGCTCTGTATGGGTTCATGACTTGCATAATCTATAAATATAATAAAATGTATTTTAAAATCCATTTAGTTTCACAGCAATATGTTACACAGCAATAGAAACTGAAACATATGGACATGGGTTCTCTTAAAATTTTATTACTTAATATTGTATAAGTCCACCCCTTGCCCAGCATCAAAAAAAAATAGACAAATTAAAAAATTATATAAAATCTACATATAAACTAAAAGAAGAGAGAAGAAAAAATTCTGTAAAAGAGTGAGAAAGAATGTGAATTATTTATGGATATATCTTTTTATTAGAGAAAGAAATTATTAGAAAACAGTAAATTTATCCAGTGAAAAAAGAGGAGTGAAATATTAACCTAGACAGAGTGGACTCCTGAGTGATGGCATCTTAGGTGGTATAATTTTCCTGTAGGTCTTTGACAGTTTTCCTAAAATTAAAAATCTGTCAAAAAGACTTCCACTTCTGGCAAAGATAGGGTTAGAAACACCGGAATTAGCAAAATTAATTCTATAGTAAACACAGCTCTTGTGTTGCCTAATAAATTCTAAAAAGAACACTAAAAAGATTCAAAGTTTTTTCAAGTAACTGAAGTTTGTCTCAGAAAAAAAAAGTCAAGACTATTTATAAGAATGCATAAATAAATATCCAGCCAGCACTCAACAAGTTACAATTTACAATGTCTGGCATCCAATCAAAACTTAACAGACATTAGAAGTAGGAAAATATAACCCATAATGAGGAGAAAAATCAATCAATTGAAACCAAATCATAACCAACACAGATGTTAGACTAGAAAAAGAGCATTAAAATAGTCCTTATAACTTACTTCCATATGTTCAAAAAGTTAAATAGAGACATGGGAGATATTAAAAAGACTCAAATAAAACTTCTACAGATGAAAACTACAATGTCTGAAATAAAAACTATAGTATATGGGATTAACAGTGTATTAGAAATTGCAAAATAAAAGATTAGTAAACATAAAGACATTGAGATAGACACTATCCAAAATGAAACACATAGGGAAAATTATAAAATGAGCTATGAGACAATTTCAAGCATTTATTATACAATTAACTGGAGTTCCTGAAAGAGAGAGATGGAAGGAAAAAATTTGGAAAAGTAATAGCTATTTTTTTTTCAAATTTGATGAAAACTATAAATTCACAAATACAAGAATCTCTATAAACCCTAAGCATAATAAACATAAAGAAATGTACATTAAGGCACACTGTTATCAAATTTCTCAAAATCAATGCTAAAAAGAAAGTCTCTAAAGCAACCTAGAAGTAGGGGTTGAGGAGATGCCTTACAAACAAACAAAATAAGAATGACAGAAGAGCTCTCATCAGTCTCAACACAGTAAGAAGAGAGTAGAACAACATCTTTAAAATAGTGAAAGAATGAAACTGCCACTTAGAATTCTATACCCAGTGAAACAATTATTAAAAAACAAAGATAAAAATAAAGACTTTTTCAGAAATACAAAGCTAGAAGACTATCATTAGCAGATTCATTCTACAAGATATGTTAAAGGAAGTTCTTTAAGTAGAAGAAAAATGGTACGAGAAGTAAATCTTAATCATTATGAAATAAAGCGCACTAGAATAGTAACTACATAGGTAAATATACAAAATTTCTTATTATTTAAATAAGCATCATAGAGCGGATTTTTGCAGTATCAAATCTACTTGCTCTGAGCACTAGTGCCTATTCGACTGTGTGCAGGGGACACCAGGGGCGTACAGAGAGACATTTTCAGAGTGAGGGCTGAGGCAAGACTCGATCAGTACAGAAGTGCGGCTAGTATCCATTGATCCCTGTTGAGCCCCCCCCCCCGCCCCCGCCTACCAGTGCACTGGACACAGTGCCGCCATAGCTGTGATGTCATCAAAGTGGATAACAGAGGTCACTCCACCCACAGGATTCCCTGAAACGCTGCCTTCCCCAACTCAGGCCCCACCCAAGCCACATCCAGGTGTATTCTCAGCGAGTCAGGTGCTCCTTGCTGAGATTCACAATGGTGGAGGCAGCTGGCCTCGGTTTCTGGTGTGGTCTTTTGAGGCAATTATAAGCACAGCATCTGTGGATTGCTTGCTGAATCTTAACAGGTGGCCCCAGAGGGGCAGAGGCTTGGGCTAAATTTGGCCTGCAGCCCCTCTCAGGACTGTGCCACTGGACACCTACTTCACAAATCCACACTAATAAGACCAGGAGACTTACGAGCTTTGCTTAGTACATAGAAACAGACACAGAAAGGCAGACAAAAAGGGAAGACAAAGAAGCAGAAACCATATGACAGAACGGAACAGAGATCTAGATATAATGGAGTTAAGTAATCTAACAAATGCAGGTTCAAAAAACTAGTTATAAAGAAGTTCAATGAACTTTTCGGAAATATAGAGAACTCCAACAAAGAAATAAAAATGGAAATGGAAATTATAAAAGGGAACCAGTCTGAAAAGGAGAACACATTATCTGAGATGAGAAGGATATTAAATGGAATAAACAAAGGAATAAGCAAAGTAAATAAAGAAAAGGATCAAATGCCCTATCTAGAGGATGGGAAAGCCAATCAGGACACTCAACCAAAATGGCAAGAAAAAAGATGCCAAGACTATAAAAATAATTTAAGGAGGACATGGGACACTATTAAGCCTCCAAATATTCATTTGATCAGTGTAACAGAAGAAAATCAAGATGTCAAACAGCTATCTAAAGAAATAATAATTTTAAACTTCCCTAACCTGGCAAAGAAAATGGACATACAACCCTAGGAAGCTCAGAGAATTTCAAAAACCAAGGATCCAAAGAGGCCCACACCAAGACACATCAACATTAAAATGCCAAAGCTTAAATACAAAGAAAGACTATTAAAAGCAGAAAGAGAAAAACAAATAATTACTTTTAAGGGAACACCCATAAGACTGGCAGCTGACTTCTCAAAAGAAACTATGCAGGACAGAAGGGCTTGGCACAAAATATTTGACAGGATGAAGATCCAGGATATACAACTAAAGTTACTTTGTTCAGCAAAGCAATCATTTAGAGTTGAAGGACAGATAAAGAGCTTCCCAGACAAAAATAAGCTAAGGAATTTGTCACCACCAAGCCAGTATTACAGGAAATGTTGGAGGGATGTCTTTAAGAAGAAAAAAAAATGTATCAAAAATAGGAATAAAGAATGGTAACAACTATATTCCTATTAATAAGTA
>CM053510.1:67388534-67536229 GCA_028627145.1 Eidolon dupreanum | reverse complement strand
CTCAAAAGAAACTATGCAGGACAGAAGGGCTTGGCACAAAATATTTGACAGGATGAAGATCCAGGATATACAACCAAAGTTACTTTGTTCAGCAAAGCAATCATTTAGAGTTGAAGGACAGATAAAGAGCTTCCCAGACAAAAATAAGCTAAGGAATTTGTCACCACCAAGCCAGTATTACAGGAAATGTTGGAGGGATAGATGTCTTTAAGAAGAAAAAACATGTATCAAAAACAAGAATAAAGAACGGTAACAACTACATTCCTATCGATAAGTACCTCAAGTGAAAAAGAATTAAGTGCTCCAACTAAAAGTTAGAGTGAATGAATGGAAAGGAAAACGAGACTCCTAACTGTTGCCTATAAGAGACTCACTTCAGATTAAAAAACACACACAGACTAAAAGGAAAGGGATGGAAAAAGATATTGCTTTGATGGACCTAGAAGGTCCACCTGTTAAGATTCATGAAGCAAGCAATCCACAGATGCTGTGCTTAAGTCAGACAGAGAAAGATAAATACTATATAATTTCACTTATATGCGAAATCTAAGGAATAAAAAGAACAAACTAATCAAAAACAGACTCATAATTATAGTGGACAATTTGATGACATACAAAGGGGAGGGGGAATGGGAAGATGAGAGAATGGGGTGAAGGGTTAAAGAAGTACAAATTAGTAGCCGAAGGATGGTCACAGGGATGGGGAGCAAGCATAGGGAATGCAGTTAGCATAATATGTTGGCTAGATGGAAGGTTAGGGGAGGGAAGGAGCAATTGAGGGAACTGTTTTATGAATTATATAGATGTCTAACCAATGTACTGTATACTTGAAACTAATTAAAATAAATAGATTTTTTAAAAATTGATAAATTGGGCTTCTTCAAATTTTTAAAACTTCTACTTTTCAAAAGACATGTTAAAAGAATGAACAGAATGAAAGGATGAACCACATACTTGTAAAACACATATCTGAAAAGACATATCTAGACTATATAAAGATCTCTCAAAACTAAGTAAGAAAATAAATGAGTAAATAAATAATGAACAAAAGAGTTGACTGGAAAGTTCAGAGAATGCGCATAGATGTCAAATATGAACATGAAAATATGATTGACATCACTAGTCTTTAGAAAAAGGCAAATTAAAATCGGAACAACATGTACTACTTGCCTACTAGAATAACTAATATTTAAAGGATTGAGCATACTAAGTGTTGGTTAGGTAAAGATATGAGATAATTGAAACTCTCAATCATTACTTCTGGGAATGTAAAATGGTACAATCACTTTGAAAAATAGTTTGACAATTTCTTTAAAAATTAAATATATACCTACTGTATGATCTAGCCATTTTACTCCTAGGGATTCACCCAATTTAAATGAAAGTGTATGTTCACACAGAGACTTTTACATAAATATTCATAGCAATTTTATTTGTAATAACCTGGACTGATAACAATGTCAAAGTCCATCAACGCATGACTGAATAAACTAGCAGTGATATATCCATGGTACATTGGAATATTACTCAGCCACAAAAATGAATGAACTCTTAACACATACAATGACATAAGTCATTGTATCTCAAAATAATTATTATGAGTGAAAGAAGCCATACAATAAAAAGTATAGAGGAACACAGAAATAACTTCTGAGGGCAATAGATATGTTCATTATCTTGATTTGTGGCTACAGTTTTACGGATATATACATATGTCAAAAGTTATCAAATTTATACTTTAAATATGTACAATTTAAAGATATGTGTGTTTATATATATATATATATATATATATATATATATATATATATAAATTACCTCATTAAAGCTGCTCTAAATATTAAAATATCAGAAAAGTCAAGTCAAAAATACATCGTTTGTGGGGTGGCTCCATAGTGTAGTGGTTAGCACGTCTGCTTTACACACAGAAGATCTTGGGTTCATGCCCCAGGTGGGACCACAGATCATACCCCAGGTTCGCCAGGCCCCCGGTGCCTGCCGCGAGCACGTGGGAGGAGACCCCCCCGCCTTCAGAGATCCAGTTCTTAAGGGGAGATGGCAACATCCATAGGTCAGGGGTGGAAGTGGAGGAAGGGAAATTAAAAAGGGGGAAAATATATATATAATTTGCACCACTCTGTGGCCCTTAAAAAAAAAAAAACTGAAAGGCAGACTGCAGAAACACAAGATTCTTTCTATAAAGTGAAGGAAGATAACAGAAAACCTTGGTCTGCAAGGATACTGTTGCGAGTAGAAATGATACTCCGTATATCAGGTATGTGGAGGTAATTAATGCTCTCTTATCTCTTTTTTGCTCCTGTCACTTGTTTTAAATGGTACCAAGAAAATCTCCTGGGAAAAACAACTAGAACCCTACCTATAGTAGGTAAGAGATCATCAGACATACAATGTACTGGGGGCTTCCCCACAGAAATGAGAAGGAAAATGGGATCCAGGAGAGAGTTGTCTGTCTTTGGGAGCCAGAACTAAGGAAGGAGGGGAATTCGTGGCTCCAGATGCATCTTGCAGCTGTTGTGGGAACCCAGCCCAGCCTAGCCACTATGGTGCTGCGTGTGCCCTCAAGGAGAAAAGGGGCAGTGTATGTGAACTGAAAGGACTGATTCACAGAAGTTGGTAGCACTTTGGGATCCAAGCCACCTAGCTGGGACATGCTGGCCTTCTGACTCGCAGCACCTTCCCCACTGAGTGTAACAGTCTACATCCTTAGACTGTGGAGCTATAATGGCCTTATGAACACCGACAGCATACTCTGCCTTCTGTGGATCTCCTGCAGGACCACCCGAAAGCAAAGAAGAGAGAATTCAACCCAGCCCATTGAAACGGATAGCAGTGGCCTGGGCTGCACAGCAGTGAAAAGGCTCAAGGTAGAAAAGGGAGGTAGGCCAAGGAGCTCTTAACAGTGGGGCCCAAGAAACAATCCTGAGTCTGATCATTTGAGAAGAATGTAAAGAGAAATAATGTTGCCTCTTTTCTTCAAAAAAAAAAAAGCATTATTGCCCAAGATGACCCAGAGGTGACCTGCTCTGAGGTGGCAGTAATGAATTTGCAGCTCTGCAGCATTAAGGCCCAGATACGTGATACAAGAAGCTGTGGTATTTTGCTCTCATGAACAGTTTAGTAGTACTGGGGGGATAAGCTTAATAATGAGTGAGGACCAAAGCTAATTCTTGATGCATTTAAGGCAACCTCTGGAGAATTCTCAGAGACACCTCTGGGCAGGAAACTATAAATCCATCCATGTATTTTTATATACAAATATATGGTGACTATGAAATTTTAAGTTTTAGTATTATTTGATTCACTTCTACTAGTATGCTAGGAAATAACTGAAATTAACCTAAATTAGTATCTCAATTAACAGGAGTATATTTTTTCTCTCATAAAAGAAAGGGGAAAATAACAACAAAACTCTCTCAGTATGGTGGTCTATATTCAGAGATGTATGCTTGGAGATCAAAACAGTTTCAGACTGACCTACGGTGCTAATTCTGCAAAATAATAATACTGTGTACCTCAGACCCTGTTTTATATATAATATCCATATAATCAAACAGCACTGTGTAGACAAAACCACAGACTATAATTTCTCAAGCATTTTCACTATGAGTTCTTAAAAAATATTTTTCTGTTGGGTCCTCAACACTTAAACGACCGTATACGGAAGTGAGTCAAAGATCCGCTGTGTATGGATATGGGTGATGGAGGGACCTCTATATCTCTTGATAACAAAATAAGAAAAAACAGAATGAAGTTTTACTAGAGAGGATTTAGATTAGATAGCAGGAGAAATGCCTAATGGAAAGAGGCATAAAATCCTGCTGTCATTGTCTAAGTGACGTTTTAAACTCCTTGCTGTTCGAGAGCACTTGATGGTTGGGGACAGAACCATCTCCAGGCATCACGACAGTTCAAAAGTTCAAAGAAACATAAACAACAAAAAGCGGCCCTGTGATATATCTTGTTCTTGTGCTTACTCTTTGGTCCTTAGGGCTAAATATTCTTGAATACCCATTGGATGCGCTATCTAAAGAAGGCAGTAACCATTATTTTCATAACAGATTGTTTTGTTAAGAATTCAGATAAGACATGGCAGAATCCCCCCATTTGCTGGTTGCTAATGTATCTTAACCATGACATATATCCTTACATGTGCCAATTCAGCCAAGTTTCCTTCTCTTGTTGGAGATGCCAGGTTTGGATGGTATATGTTTATTCTAGCCAAGAGAACATATTTCCTTTCTGAAACACAGCCTTCACTCAAGGCAAAGTGTGATTAAGTTGTGTCACAGATAGGTATGTGTCAAACCATCTGGCAAAAGGAAGTCTACACTGCCTAATTAGGAAATTTAATGATCTGATCCGATCAAACATCCATTTACAGTTTTGATAAGTGAAATTATCCAATTAGATTTTGCAAATGGATGTGAGCTGGTGCCCTAACAAAACCTTCAGTTCTAGGAGTATGGACCTGAGGATGACTACATTTGTACACATTTAGGTCAGAAACACATATTGTAGCAAGGGAATGCCTCACAACTTTCTGAAGATTCTTGGCCAGTAACTTGTGAAACGCTGATTTGATTTGCCTGGAAATTTTTAAAATAATTGACTCCTGCTGGCTGAGGCCTATGCCAACACCTCATGGTAATTCATTCGTGACATTCCTAGAAGAGAATCTGCCGGAAGAGCTACAGTAATATATTTAGGGAATAATCATACCATCCTCCAAATAGGATGCATAAAAGGAAGCAAACAGCAGGAGGCCAGCAGAGAGGCCTTTGGGTTTCCAGGGAAAAGACTGTCAGTTTAAATGGAAATTGTATGGTCTTTCCTCCTTTCTTCCTTCTCAGGCTCCAAGTAAGACACTGACGGGACTATTTTGAGATCAAGTATACAATCCCATAGGTGATTATTAAGGTCTCCTGAATTTGGTATTTATTAACCAAAGCTCTGGAGACTATGATGGTAACTTTGCAAAAAAATCTGATTGAGAAATCGTTCCTAGTAGATGTCACTTGATTATTGGGAAGCTTCCAAGAAATACACACATCCTTTCAGAAACAAAGGAAAGCACCAAGGTAATCCAACTCCTCTGGAAATAGTAAGGATTGCATTGCAGCTCAGAGCCTGAGTAGGGAATTCAATCATGAGAATTCTAATATTAAAAAAGAAAGAAAGAGAGGTAAGGAGGGAGAGAGGGAAGGTAAGAGGGAAAAAGCAAGTTTAAGGGAAGAAGTGTGAAGAAAAGCAACATCAGAAACTCTGAGCTATAGCAGAATCTGAGAGAGAACAAGGTTGTTCTGGCACCATGTCGAATTTCAGGACCCAGAAAAACGTCTCCATCCGTATTTGCCACCAATCCCAAATAGAAATGTCATTCTTCAGGAATTACATCAGGGAAGCCATAAGAGACACAATACAGGCATTTGGAGCTGAACACTGGTCTGGATAGCCCATGGTGTAAATAAGGCATTCATGCCCATTACTCTTAACAACCCACTACTGGATGCCCATTTTCAAATCCTGTCTCTTTGGTGCAGAAAGATGACATCAGTAACCAGTGGTTTAGAGGTAAGTAAAGCAAGATAGAGTCCCAAAGTCTAGGAAACACCAACCAAAACTGCCCACTCTGATAATGTCCTAAAGTAAATGTATTGCTGGAAGACAAATACAAGGAGAATGGAAGGTATGGTGAATGAACATCTAAAAAAGCTGACAAGAGTAGAGGGTTGAGTGGACTGATCAGGACCAGCCGTGACCACTGAACTGTAAGGGGATATGACAAACTCCATCATCAGTTTCTAAGGGATTTGATCTGATGGAACATATAAACACAGTGCTGGTGGCTTCTAGGCAGGGACAATTCTTTGGGGAAATATTTATGGTGACACCAATTCTATCTGGTTTAGGTTACCTGTTAGGCTCTCAAAAGTAAAACACAGCCAGCCACCAGGGGGAGACGAGTCTCCAAAAACTAGGTGACTAGAATTAGGGTCCAAGATTTCTGACCTGGGATCAGAGCCAGGCTCCAAGACAAGGGTCCTGAGAAGAAACTGGCCCCATGCATAATGATGTGGAAAGAAGAAACTAGAGCTGATTGTTTAATTAGCACTTGAGGCTCTAATAATTCTTTTTTAAAGCTATATGTTCTACTGGAATACGGAATGCATTCCTCACCCCCCAGGGGAAGGGAGTTCTTACTACAAATTGAAGCTTGGTTCTCATTGGCTCAAGGATTAGATAAGGCTGAGCACGCAGGGGGCAGGTTATTATTGCTGGCAGAATGCTAGGCTGATTCAAGCAAGAAAGCTAATAAGAATCTATATACCACAAGTTTCCAAATTCCCCAGTTTGGAGATAACTTCCTATAGTGAAAAGGTCAAGATATTTGTACAGGACTTGTGATCTACCAGAGACTTTCTTATTTATTTATGAACGCAATTGCATAAGAAGTATTACAAAAGTATAAAAATCAGATCATGTTCAATTATATATTTAATGGATAAAAATATAATGGCACAAAATTCATTCTGTTCCAGCAAATAAAAGATATATAGACACAATACCAATAGATCTTCAGGAAAAAGATGCCCTGTAATTAAGCAAAGAATACATATTTATTAACCAACATTATGTGTTATATATTGCGCTAGGTTACATGGAAAATTTGAGAATAAATAAGACATGATTTCTATACTCAAGGGACTTTTAACTGATGGTGGGGAAGTAGGGGACTGGGAAGAAGCTAACACATATTAAGTGCTACAGGTTCTGCCTGTGGAATCTGCCCATGTGTGCAGCAGGTAAGCAGTGCTGAGGAATAACCCCCCTGGGAATGGGCCCTAGGAATGGCCCTTAGCCAATGTCTCTCGGGATTTGATATATATAAATATCTGAACTCCTTTGACTCTCAGGTGGGATATTTCTGAGGCATGAGTTTTGTAGTACTTCCGAGAGTATCCTCATGGGCTTAAACTCCAGTCAACCACCATGGTAGTGAATTAACAATGCAGCCTTTATTGTTGGCCTTCTCTTCTCCACTCCAGTACTAGTATCTCTGCACTTCCCAAGTAAACAACTTGTACTTCAATCCTTGTTTCAAAGTCATCTTCTGGGGGAATCCAAACCCAGACAAGCATCTGCTATATACTGTGTACTATATTAGATAACTTACATTCATTATCTCATTTAGTCCCTTCAGCCATTGGATAAAGAAAAATATTATTTTTTCATGCTGCTTTACTGCTTAAGATTCTGTGTTAGTTCTCTGTCACATTCAGGACTTTTGAAAAAAAGTGTAGCGGACACAATTGGGGCAGCCTCCTCACTCCTGATCATCCCCCAGTAGCTATAACTATACTATCAGCCCTTCCTTGGGGTACCTGCTTCTCATCCATCTCCAAATGGAAAGATTTTCAAAGGGGCTGCCAATCATAGAATCCTGCTTCCATTGCACATAGCATGGAAATGTGAATATTGGCATAACAAATTACCTTGCCTTAAAACAACAAATATTTATTCTCTGTCTCTGGTGGTTAGGAATTCTAGCTAGGTGGTTCTGGCTTAGGATCTCTCAGGAGATTTCAATCAAGATTTGGGGTGGGCTTGCAGTCACATGAAGGCTTGACTGGGGCTGAGGATCCACTTCCAAGATGGTTGACTCACATGAGAGACTGTTAGCAAGAAACCATAGTTCATCATTGGCTGTTGGTAGGAGACCTCAGTCCTTCATCCTCAGTCCCTCAGCCCCTATTCCTATAGGACTTCTTGAGTGACCTTTGACCTTATGGCTGGTGGCTGGTTTTTCTCATAACAAATGATCCAAGAGAAAGGCAAAAACCACGACATCTTTTATAACCTATCATCAGAAGTTACACACTGTCATCTCCACAAGATCCCACTGGATGCACAGGGAAGCCCTACATAGTACAAGCGGGACTATCAGGCATGTAAGAAGACGGTGAAGATCATCAGGGCCATTTTGGAGGTTGGCTACCACAGTGACCTGTGGTCAACCAGCTGGCTGTCCAGCATCAGTATCCTGCAGTGTACGAGTGTCAAAGGCAGCAGCCACGGGAGCATCCAATTAGACTCCTCCTGCAGCTCAGCCTCCAGACCCCCTTTGAGTTCACTTATTTTCCAAGCTTGCTCCTCCAGCCTATTGCAGAGTCTTTTGGCTTCCACATCTTCATAAACCCTTTGTTTTGTTAAAGACAAAAGGCTAGTTTTTGTTGTTTCTAAATTAAGAGCCCTAAATGGGACAAGTGATGTTGATCTCTAAAAAGTTGTTGGTGAGCCCATGTGATAAGAATAAGGGAGAAGACAGAACTGAGGTTGGGGCTCAGAGAGAGTGAAGTTTAAGAAAGGATGCCATGAGAGACATGAGTTGGAATATCCAAGAGAAAAAGATAAGAATTGTTGAGCAGCCATGAAGACCAACATAGATTTATGTAAGACTCAGCCGAGAGATCATGCAGAACAAGTTATTTTTGTTTTGTATTGTTTTGTTTTATTTAATTCAACAAAACACCCTCTCCTTTTTGTATGTGTCCCATTGGATCATTGAGGAATGTACAGACTATAGAGACGAGACTAACAAAAACATGGGAGATTTCGTATTTTTATTTATTTTGGACCTCAGGTGCAGAGGATTGAGTAAATCATAGTTCTTATATTTTTCCATTCAATATTCCTCTCTTAGGAGAGTTTATGTGTTTATTTATTCTCTTTTATTCACATAGCCATCTCCCCATCCCCATCCCCAGCCTCACAGTCAATCATTCTAATGGTTCAATGTGTATCTGTTTATTTGTATGTATTAATGCAAATGGTATTATTTTGTATGCATGCATTTTAATTTGTTTAAATGTGTATTATAGATCTCATTCTATGTCTTACTTTTTTTCACCAGTTCTGTTTTAAGATTCAACTATGCTATGTTTGTATCTAATCAATGACTCCTAAATGCTGCAGAAGCTTCCATGGTATACTTCCACCACATTTTACCTCCCCATTCTCCAGGAATGGGTGCCCAGGTTGCATTTAACTCCTCGCCATCACCACAAATCACTCTGTTGTGAGCATCTATGTCCCCTTGCAATATATCCCTAGCACCAAAATGACTAGGTCAGAGGGTATGTGTATATTTAATTTGATGAAATCATGCCTGATTGCTTTCTAGAATGCCTCCCCAAGTCCACTCCCACTAGAAGTGCATGAGGGTGAAAAGTTTAACTTAAAGATTCATGGCACTGGCTGGCATGTTGACATCTTAGGAGCAGACTCTGGGTGTCTCCAACCTAGGTTAAAAATATCTTTTACTTAGAGTTGACATTAATTTTTTTTCTCTCATTGCAACATTTCTCAGGTCCCTCCCAATCCAGTGCTCTCTCCCTTATCATCACTAAACAACACATCCCATGATAAGCCTCATGTTTTTATTATAAAGAGAGAGGAAGGAGTCTACTGATGCAATCTGTGCCTCCAATTCTGCCCTACTGGCTTTGTCTTCGCTTTTTGTGAACTCTCAGCCTCTTCAGATGCTTATGGATCACTCATGAGCACTAGGAAGCTTTCTCATAGAAATTAGCTTCTCTCAACATCTAACTTGGCACTGAGTGTATTGCTTGAGTCCTTCTCTTTGCCTAGCATTAATGAATCAGATAGCCATCAAAATTATATAAGTCCTGCATGTCAGTTGGGGAAAGGTAAAATCTAAATGATGCCAGAATTGAAATGAGGGCAGGCCAGCACTGCTTTCCTTGTTGACTAGGTAAGAAAATGCAAATTTATAGAGGAGCATGGCATATCTAATGCTGGAAAACAAAGAGGAAGATGAATTAGCTAAAACAAATTGAATTTCAAACCACCACCCCACATAGAAGAGAGCCCACAATAGTTTCTCCAATTGTGATTGATGTTCCATCAAGAATAAGCTCATATTTAGATGGGGTTTTAAGAGTTAACAGAATACTTTTATAAAATAAGCTTATTGGTTCCCAACAAACCTGAGGAATTAGGACAGCTGTACCTAATGTCCCCAATCCATGATAGATAAAACTAAAGTTCTGAGTGTTTAAGTGACTTGCCTAAGATTATATTGCTGGTTAGTTGTAGAACGGAAAACCAAATGTAAACTCTAGGTTAGGTCTGGAGATGTGATTTATAACAATGCATTCGTTCTAACAAAATTCCACTGTTGTAAAAGAATTTTGAGCCCACATGGAGTTTAGTATAATGGAATCTGATCCAAGTATAATATTCATAGTTACAAGAAACATTTAAAGTGGGACAATAAAATACATACAACACTTATAATTTTGAGTACTGTTTACTGGGGAGAAAAGAAAAAGAAGAGATAATGGTTGTTTTTTTAAGAAAAATCTACAGTTTCTTGCCTCTTTCACCTATTTGCTAGTCAATAGACAAGGTAATTTCAGTGGAGGTTTTAAATCAACTTTCCCAGGTTCCCCTGCATGGAGTTTAGAAGAGGCTGCTGCTGTCCACACCCTGCTGTGCACACACACCTCCAGCAATTCCTGGGGCTCCCCAAGGGCACAGCTTCCCTGGACCCCCTGTGTTCAGAGAGAGGTAGGGCAGGGCATCCAGGCTGGGGATCTGCAGTCCATGCTGAGAAGAGGGAGATCAAAAGCACAATGGTTCTAGAATCCCAGGCAGCAGTCTCTTACAGAACAGCTGAAAAAAAAATCTGATTGTAGAGACAGAAGAGACCACCCGCTTTGAAGATGTATAGTCTCTTGTTAAAACTGCCCCCTGAACCCTGTAATTTCAAATCCAAATCCTGCTGTCTGTGATGCTGCTTCACCTGCACCACTGAATGAAAGGATTCTTGTCATGGTTCATTCTAGCCCAAGGTACTCCTGTTGCTCACCCCTGACCTCTACCATCTGATCACTTACTGCCCATGTTCCATCAGGATCCCTGTGGCAAGAAAGATTAGCTCAGGCAAGAATAATCTTGGATATCTTCTCCAGGCTCCCACAGTTTTATTAATGATGAGAAAGAACCTGAACAAGAGATGATGCAAGCATAAGAGAAGGCAAGTAAGAACAAGCTTAAGTTGGATCTTAGAATCATGTCTTGATCAGTGTCACCTCCCTGTGAATGACAAAGATTGCTGAGTAAGTTGACAGTTATGGCTCTAGCTCTAAGGTAATGTTGCCCCTGGGAGTGATTTGCCCAGAGAAAAGTACCACTGACCACGATGCTTGAAAATTATGCTGTCCTTGTACCTAAAGAATACATCTGCCACTCCACAGCCTCAGCGATGCCTTCCGTCAGGTCATCTGAACAAGCCCTAGGAGCTGCTGTTGAGGAGGAGATTCCAGTGGGCAGCAGCAGGAGTGTAGGCATCCAGGAGGCTGGAGGGCTTCCCTGGGGGCTGATGGAGCAGGACACACTCTCTTGCCAACTCCTCTCTCTCACTCAGCTTGACTTTCTGTGAAAGAGAGGGCAAGGAGAAAGAAAGCTCAATTTATCAGATTTTCAATATTATTTTGCTCTCTTCCCACTTTCCATTAGGGATTTTCACAATGTCAATATTTTTCTCTGCTTCCTGGTTCCCTGCTTTCAGATTTTTATCTATTCACTTTCCCTGGTTATCTGTTATCATTGCTATTTGGCTAATGCTTTAGTTTTTGAGGGCTGCCATAACAAAATTCCACAGACTGCGTGACTTAAATAACAGAAATGTATTGTGTCACAGTTCTGGAGGCTAGAAGTCTAAGGTCAAGGTGTCAGCAAAGTTGATTCCTCTGAGATAAGGTTTTGTTTTAGGCCCCTCTCCTAGCTTTTGATGGTTTGCTGGCAATCTTTGGTGTTTCTTAGCTTATAGAAGTATCACCCTGATCTTTGCTCTTATCTTCACATGGTGTTCTCCTTGTGTGCTTGTCTGTGTTCAAATTTCCCCCTTTTATAAAGGCATCAGTCATATTGGATAAAGAGAACTCCATTCTGATCTCATCTTACCTTAACTAATTACATCTGCAACAACCTCATTCCAAATAAGATCACATTCTGAGGTACTGGAGGTTAGGGCTTCAAGATATTAATTTGAAGGGATGCAAAGCAATTCATAATGCATACAGATTCTTTCCCAAGTTGTAGTAAAAGCATCATATCCCTAAATAAGCTCCTCTAACTACCCCATCCAAACCACTTGCACCACCAAACCTTGCTTGTGTTACAAAACACAATTGGCAAGTTTTGATGGTTTACTCCTTTTTTTTCTGGTCCACTAAGATTAGGAGCTCCACTAGTGGGAGTTGCAGGGGGCAGTGAGTGGTATCTGTATCCTGTGCTGTGCTGAACCATAGTGAAGCTTGAGGCAAAAGGATAATTTAGTATTGATCTTTTCTTTATTTAAAGATCGGGTATTTTGTTTATCAAGGATTTCTTGCATTGGTTTTGATTTTTTTAAATATTTTATTAAAATATTACTTTTAATACTGAGTTTTTTGGTGTCCCCACATATTTCATGCCAAAGACAAGTGCCTCATTCCCTCTAGGTCCTGTCCATGTGTATTATTGAAATAAAGAAAAAAGGAAGTGGGTTACTTAATCGTCAGGAACAGAGTGATTTTTCTCATTGTGAAAGGTAGTAGAATGACAGAGGCTCCTTCTCAATAGAACTGGGTGGCAATGGACTGGAAGGAAACTAAGGCAAGAGTTGGGTCCTGGAAACCCAAGAAGGACATGTCACCCTTTGCAATTCCGGGTCCTCATAGCAATAAAATTTGGTTTATTTTTCTCCTAGGCAGCCACATTCAGCTCTTCTCCTCTGTCCTCAAAGCTAATTCAGGGCCCAGTGCAAATGTCACTCTATTTCTGTCCAGCCTCAGAGCCAGAGAGCCACAAGAGAACCCAGGGCTCTTGGTGCCATGACGTCTTTGCTCCCTGTCTCTGAAGTGCTGACAGATCTGGGGTGGGACCAGGGCTTCTGAAACACCTATGTCACTGAGTGGCAGAGATTTCACCAGAAATGTTTAAGGATTGTTGGGTGCCTAGGTAAGAAGGAAGCTCAACACACCTTCCCAGGTCTCCAGCTATCTCAGCTAATAACCACACGCTGCCAATTCTCCGCAGGGCCTCTCTACATTCACTCAGCTGCCTACTTCCGCCTTCCTTCCTCCCTGCTGCACTGCTTTCCTTGCCCCTCCCCTGCAGCCAGAATAAGACATGATGCCTTTGGGACAGGTTTATTCCTCCACATCCTCATTTGCATGTGAAACATCTCTCCATAACCTTGTTTCTGGGTGATAGGCTACCTGGAAAGGAGAAGAGTGAGGAATGACATCTCACCCATGCTGAGCTGGCTTCCATGCCAGTGGTGCTGGGAGATGGCAGGAGGGGGCTTCTCTACCGTCACTGTTGGAGGAGCCAGGTCTGGAGCTAGCCCATCACTTAGCATCAAGGTTGTTCACATAGCAGCCTAGGAAACTGGCACCAGCCCAGGGCCTGCATGTAAAGTAGCTCAGCAGTCTAGGGGGGCCTGTTGGAAGTGCAGCAGCTCTTATAAGACAGGACCAGCTCTGTCTCCTTTTCCAGAACCAACAGTTTCTTGAGCATTTAAGGGCCTGCAGCTTCTTCCGGTGTGGTCTGATGGTGAGTCACTGGCACTGGGTCTTCTTATAGCAAGGTACCCCTCCCACCTGGAAGGAGTTGAAAATCATTTCTCATTCAGTCATTCATTCAACAAGCAACTAATCGCTTATCTAATCTCTGCTTGCAGATTTGGTAACAGGAAAGGAAGCTCACCATTCCGGTGCCTGATCAACACAGATGGGAGAATTTTGGCTCATCAATACTTTCAGAGATATCCCCTAGAGTATAAGTTGCATGGACTCAAAGTTCATGTGTGTTTTACTCTCTGCTGCATCTATTGTACCTAACTCATAGTTATCACTCAATGATTATTTATTGAATGAATGAATAAGTGAATGAATGAATGATTAAATAAAATACCTTAATGGCAGAAGAGAATAAATTCATACTTTGAGGGCTCTAGGAGAATGACCTGAGGACTGAGCGGAAAGTAAAATAATTGTAAATCTCAATTGTTTTCTTAATTTATGCAAAAATTGCACTTTGTACCAAAACATATCCTTGTTCATTTTATTATATCAAATGATATTTTCATTTACTTACCCTAGGCACACTGCCATATGCCCCTGTGGTACACACAGCCTGATTTAGGAGCCTGGCCCCGGGCAATTTCCTGATCCCACCCCAGTATCTTGTTGCCCACATCTTCAGCTCATCTTCTGCTTCATTGCCATTCCACCCCCCAATATACTCTTGCTCTAGTCTAGCCCACCCCAATTTAGGTTCTGCTCTCAGGTGAAGCCTTCCAGGAAGCAGCAGGAGGTAGCTCTCCTCTTGCCATTTTTTTTTCTTTCATAAAACTCTAGGGGAGGCCATGAATAATTGGTTCTTTCTGGAGAGGGATTGATAATCTATCTTTCTTGAAGCTATTACCATGCTGGCTTGCCAAGGGGACAAGTGTTAAGAGGAGAAAATAGGGCAGTGGCTAGGGTGGGAAGTGAGCTCGAGATAATGGAGTCAGAACTGCAGAGAGGTCTTCGTCTGACAGCCAGATGATGAATCATGTCAGTCCTGCAGGAGAATCTCAAGTCATAGCCCTTCTGCTCTCCCTCTATTGCTGGCCACCTCAGCTCAGGCTGGACCTGGGTACTCTGACTCTCACTGCTGAAGAGGCCTTGCCTTGCAGATATGATGGGCACACTGCCACCCATCCGGTGGAGCATGTGAAAGGAACCAAAAGTCCCAGTCAACAGCCCAAGCCCATCATTCAGCAGCCATGGATAAACTTATTAGGAAGCTAGCACAGTGCTGGACTCTGAGGGCATGGGCCCTGCCTCCATCAGCTCACAACCAAAAAGGCTCCCATCTTGGCTCTGACCTGGGCTGGCACCTCTCAGTCACTCTTGCAGTCTAAAGCTCCTTGTTAGATCAAGAATGTGTTAAAACCAGAGGTTTAATGATCAGTCCTAGCCAGTGTATAGTACCCATATGGTGCAGAGTACTTTTATGTTCATGATCTCATTTAACCCTTAGAATCATCTTGTGAATTATTTTAGAAATAGGAACTTAAATAAGAGATTCCTCCAACGTCACAAATCTGGAAAGTAGCAAGGCTTCAATTAAAACGTAGAATTTTCTAATACCAGAGACCTTTCTCTTCCCCCTTCTCCATGCATGCCCATGGGAAAAGAAGTAAACCTTGACATGACGAGAGCGCTGGGGCTGTGGGACTGGGTCTGGAGAGGGGAGTCAGCTGGGCAGGATGTTGCCAGGGGTGGCTCTGAGCAACCAGATGACAGCCAGAGGGACTTGGGGCCCTGGAAGCTGCTGAAAAAAGAGAAGAGCTTTCAGCTGAACCTGGGACATGTTTGTTTATATTTCTTCCTGGGGCCAACCTACTAGATATAAATTTTCAGACATATATAAGGGCCTAGTTACTTGGGTAGAAATGACACAAATGTTAATTAGGTGGTATTTTATTTGTTTGTTTGTTTGTTTGTTTGAATCTTTGTTTTTTTCAATGTGTGGTCAGTAACACTGACTGAGTGTCACTATACACAGTACTGGGTGCTTCTGGTCCTAGGAAGCCTATGACCTAGGAGTCAGCCATGTGTTTTCTTTCTTCTCCACTGAGGTGGAGCCGCATGCCTTCCTCTGCTCTGTAGCTCTCATTGTGATTAGGAATCACAACGAGATACTCATCAACTATACTCATCACCTATCCCTCTGATGGGATGGCTGACTGACTGAGCATCTCATTTGTCTCAAGAAAGGATGACTGAGAAGAAATAGCACTGTCCTCTCTCAGATATACTTTATTTATCCATGCCATGAATGGAATTCATATTTCCCATCATTTACATCTTTTTTTATACCCTTTTGTTCTATGCCTTGGGTCTCTCTTTTGGTTTGGTTTTCCTGGGCTGCTCACCATGGAATTTCTGCCCTCTCAATGATGAGGAAGGTGCCCTGTATTGACCTGCTGTGTGTGTGTGTGTGTGTGTGTGTGTGTGTGTGTGCGCGCGCGCGCGAGAGAGAGAGAGAGAGAGAGAGAGAGGGAGAGAGAGAGAGAGAGCGCAAGCCTTACTTGTATACTTTCAGGCTGAGATATGAGAGCTTCCTCTGAGACCCCCGAAATCCCCGAGGTGCCTTCCTATGAGGTTCTTCAGATGGCCAAGATGAAAAATAAATTTTATGCGCTTGCCCGTACGTGTGCGTACACACACACACACACACACACACACACACACACACACCATAGAATCTGCACAGTGAATGCATGGCTATCCCAGCAGGACCAGGATTGGGTGTGGCATTGGTTCTAAACTCCCAACAGCACTTTCTTTTCCCCAGCTTATCTCTCATGGAGAAGACCTGAATTCTGTTTCCTTGACAACCAGTCTTCCTCTCTTCCCATATTTTTTAATGCTGTGGTGATAAGGTGTATTTAAACCCAGCAGCCATGTTCCCATGGTGATAGAAGACCCCCAGTAAGTTGCCATGGGAACAAGAGATGGCTTTGAGAGAGGATAAAAGTAAGTCGGCTTTGCCAGCGATAACAGCAAAGTTAGAAGCAGGGAGGTTGGAAAATATAACTCAAGAAGACATCAGGTCATGGGTAATGGTCCAGCCTATTCTACCTGAGGCCAGTGGGAGGTCATGAGGGGACAAGGATATGACACCAAGCTTTATGCTCTGTTCACAAGAAGACTGAGCAAAGCAATGTAACTGCTGGAATTTGAAGACAAGTTCTCTTCTTTGCTTTTTACTCCTTTGTCTCTCTTTTTCTGAAATATTTTTAGGAAACAGAGAAATTGGGTGGGGCAGCTGCAACGTGAAGACCAGAATGACAAGGGTGTTTGTTCTCTTTAGCTTCTCCATGACATGAAAGCTTCCTCTGAGTCCTGGGATCTGGTGTCCTAGAGCCCAGCAGCATTTTCCCTATTTTCTCTTTTCCCCAATGTTTTATTTTCAAAATACAGCAAAGTTGAAGATTTTTACAATAGGTCGTACCTATTTACTATATTTACTCTGTTACATATCTATTTATCTGTCCATCACTCCTTCCCTTGACTTATTTCACACAGCTATTGGATAAACTAGGTTTCAGACCAGGTTAGTTTCTCTTTTCTTTCATTATACCTCATTTAGGGTAACTGACCATTCCAGTTTGCCTAGGACTAAGAGGGTTCTTGGGACATGGGACTTTCATTTTTAACATCAGTACAACCCAAGGGAGTTGTAACCTTAATTCCTACATGGTATGTTTTGAGGAGTTTAAGTCGTGGTTAAAGGACAAAAGGTGCCCGGTAAGCAGGCACGCAGCAACTTCATATCTAAACAACTACAAGTACAGAGAGAGACAAAACCAAGTGTTGGAGAGATATGGAGCTACTGGAACTCTCATACATTGCTGGTAGGAGTGTCAATTTTTACAATCACTTTGGAATATGGGATTTGCATGTATCTACATACATATACCCTATGACTCGGCAATTCTACACTTAGGTATGCCCAAAAGAAATGTGAGTCTACAAATATGTCCCCCCACAAAAGTAAAAGAACATTTAGAGTGGCTTTATTCATATTAGTCCAAACTAGAAACAACCCAATATTCATTAACTGGGAATAAATTCCATTTATTCATATAATGGAGTACTATAGACCATTAAAAAATAAGAAACCTATTGGCCTATGTAGCAACATGGATGAATGAATCTTAAAAACATAATGTTGAATGAAAAAAGCCAGGTGCAGAAGAGTACATAGTGGATGATTCCATTCATATAAAAATCCAGAAAAGACAAATCTTATCTACAGTGATAGATGTGAAAGACGGGGTCACATTGGGTGGGAAGGGAGTGATGTAGACTGGGCAGGTGAGGGCACTGGGCAGTTTCTATAGCTGAAAGGGGCTCATTCACATGTAAGCGTTCATTGGGGTGTGCAGGTAAGATGAATATACTTTACTACTACATCTCAATTTGAAAGTTTTTTAAAAGGCAGACATCAGAACTCCAAAAACAAAAATAAAAATATAAAGTAGAGAGAGAGAGCGTTAAATGCTGGAGCTGAGAGAGAAAGCTGTAGTGTGGTTGCCAACAAGCCCAGAAGGGGCTGGAAAACACTAGAGCGTGTTACCAGATTACTTTTACTTCGGAAATTTAATCAGTGAGTCTGTCAGTACCAGGAATTTCACATCACACTACAAAGAGCCAGAGCAAGTAGTTTGCAATGGAAAGGTGCTGCATTTTAAGAGTAGAAAAACCATCTCTGTTCTTAAACAGGAAAGAGCAAAAAGATTTTTTCTACTTGTCTGAACTGAGGGGTTATTTTGGAAGATAAAAAAGATTTATAAATTATACCCAGGTGGATTTTAGGAAATTAAAATCTGAAAACAAAGGCAAAGCTGTTTCTGTATTTCCCACCTCTGAGGAAAGAATCTAGTTTGGGAAATTTCCATCCCCCTAGAAGAGGAGGGTTCTCTTCTGAGACAGGTACATAGGACCACAGATCACCCTTTGAGTCACTTCCAATTCTGCACATCTGGAGCCATCCCTGAGGTTTTGGGAGGGTGGGAACCACATCTGTGCCTTCTATGTACACATGCCAAGCTTTCTACCCATGTCCAGGTGCCCCAGGAAGTCAGAGACAGCCATTTGGACACTTGGCCATTGCAGAGGTTTCCTCTCCAGGTATTCAGTTCTTCAGAATGAAAGGATATGCCAACGAACTCTGCTTTTGGTAGCTCCAATTCCCACAGCAAGCATCCCCTTTAAACAAAGCCTCTCCTCTCCCACAGAGATCTGGGGAGAACATGAGCAGGGGACAGGTTAGACCTCCTGCCCTCAGGGCCTTTCATCCCAGATACCTCAGCCACACCATTTCATTTTGTCTGGATTAATTTCGCATTGCTGCATGATTCATGCTTCCTGTCTGTGTTCCAAAGCACATAACTAGAGGATCCCTCCAGAGAGGAGCACCAATTGTTAATACCTTTAACATGCAGGCATCTAACGGTGAGAGTAGGAAAACTATATTTTCATATTACATCTATATCCATCTATATATATTTAACATGTCATTGTGCCACTTTGTACAGGATTGTCATTTTAAGTGGAGGTTTGGCTTCACTCCAGAGCTTGATGCATCAGGGTCAGGCGGCCTCCAAGGCAGCTGTAATTTTTATGCTGAGCTTCCAGAATGCAATGAGTTAGCTTGGGGAGATTTCTTCACATTGCAGAAAGCTGGAAAGAGTGACTCTCAATTGAAAGGGCACTGCTTTTAAAGAAAAAAAACTTGTTTGTTCTCTTTCTCCCTCTATCTCTCTCTTCTCTCCAATAAGGAAGAATAACCCCACACCTGGAATGAGGGATTGTGGTAAAACAGACTCAAGAAACACCTATGCAAACACCCCCAACGAAAGATCTCTGGGACACCGTAAGTGGGAGTCAGAGGCAAAGAACATGTAGTCTCTGGGTCTTCTGTGCACTTAGAGGTCATTTAGGACTGAGGCCAAGAGCTGTTTATGATTGAAGCCAGAAGGGGCTTGTTGTTACTTGGGTTCCAGCTAACACCCCTGGGGCCTGCAGGTGTGTTAGCTCATGCCCAGGTAATAACCTATCTCTCCTGCTTGTAAGAAGAAATGCTCCATGGAGTATCAGGAGTCCTCCAAGGTCCCAGAGTTTCTCTTTGAGGTCCAAGGCAATATACCCAGAAGCAACGAAAAGAGTAAGTAATGGGTTAGCCAGATCAGAAAACAGCCTTCAAACTGGGGGCTAAAGAAAGCAGAAGTGGGCTTTACATTCTTCTGTAAAGAGGCATCAGCAGAACCACTGTCCTCTCCTCTGTATGAACTTTGAGGCCTATAATCCGGCTCCACTTTTTCCAGGTTCCCATCTCCCTCCTCTCTCTAGGCAGGCCTGCACACCCCCCCCACCCCCCCACCCCCCCCACCCCCCCCCCCCGCCCCTACCACCACCACCAGTTCCTGGGCAACAGCTCCTAGCCCCTGAGATTCTCTCCTGTGGCAGAGCTTCCCTCCCTCCAAGCGGCTATTTACAGCCAGGAGAAGAAATATAGAAAAAAAACCTCTTATTAAATATGTGTAGTTCTGCTATTTCTTTTGGTGGGATAATCCCTAACAGACCACAGCTGCAGAAGACCAACTGAGCAAATGACGGAGGGATATAAATATCTAGAATTACTGTATCTTGAATTCAGTTTTCCTGCTGCAGCCCCAAAGAGCCAGATTTAATTTTAAAGAGACTTAAGAAAGGAATCTTGGTCCCTGGAAAGGCCTTAAATACACAGTAAAAAAAGTAAGGCCTTAAGTTCAGTCAGCTGTATTGCCCTGTGGATGGAGGTGTCCCATGCGTGTGCATGTGTGTGTCTTTGTGTGTACACTCTTGAATATGTGTATGTACATGCATGTGCTTGCATGTGTATGTTGGTGGTCAGGAAGAACAAGGCTGGACAGTTATGTAGATGAACTTCAACCACTAAAAAGTCTGATTTTCACACCCCTGGTGTAGGACATTTGTTTACATGAGAAGGCGGGAAGGATAATTAAACAATGATTTTTCAAATCCTTCAAGCGCTACAATGCAGTAAATATCATCCAGCTGCTCTCCACCCCCTGCCCCAGTTTCCCATCTGCTGCTTCTTTTAGGAGGGGCTAACAGGACAGGACCACTCACCATCTTTTGGTTGGCAAAGTCCTGGGTAGTTTGGCATGTGGGTTCTGTACATACTGTTCCCTTGGAGATGGAGTTGGCAAGACCTGGCCTTTCTAAGTGGTCTGGAATCTGAGTCTATACCATCTGGGCGGTAGGCTATGCATAGCGGGTGTCTGGACCTAAGGCCAGTATGAGTTGTACATTGGCCTTCTCAGGGCACAGTGCCATGCTGCTCAGGCCAGATATCAGAATTACTCTCTGGACCCCCTGGGAGCAGTTAAGAAAAGATCAAGACTGGCAATTTGGAATACCTCCCAGTAGGCATCTGGCCTCTAGCCATGGAAACCAAATCAAATCTTCGACTGGAAGAATACAGTACATGCATATGCAATTCATTTATCTATTCAACAGATATTTATACACCCCAATTGGGACAGGGGGTGTATTGCAACTTTCTGGCTTGAACTTCATTGTTGCCTATGTTAGTTTGCTCTGTTGTCACCCAAACACAGGGTAGCATAGCCTTAAAGATTGTGTGTCATTTCCTCTTCTGCTGAAAATGAAAGAATTCCAGTCCTGTTGCCACTTTAAGGTTTGCCTTCAGTTTTATTGGGCTAACTGGTTTTCAAGGGAAGGCCTTGCCTCCAGTGATCCAGATATTAGGGGGATATGGCTCAGAAGGCATATGAGATTGGGAACAATTCTCTCATCCTCCCTAAATCCAATATTACCTCTGGCCAAATGCATATCTGAAAAGCAATTTTTCTGAATTCTGGTACCAGAGATGGAGGCTTAAATAATCTGGTGACTCAGGTACCAAGAAAGATGTTGTATGTTTATTGTCCCAGTGATCTCTCTCCCATGACTTTTATTCTACTTCCTTGGAGAAACCTGTTTATTAGTCATTGTGTGGCCAAACCATGCCAAATTTCATAGAGCATAAGGCCCTGGCTCTATTTCACAACTCCCTTTCACCATTCTCTGCTCTGTAGTTTGACTAAACATCCCAGAGATAGAGGGGATCAGTTTTTCACCTACTTTCATTATTGCTCACTTCTCTTTTGATTACAGATATTTGTTAACCTGGCTTGTTCCCTTATGAGTTCTTTTACTGTTGCTTTGCTCACTCCCAAGGTGTAGCGTAGTGCTTTTTATGTTAGCAGGGCTCAACATAGTTTTTCAAATAAGAGAATGAATGAATGAATGACACAGTGATACAAGTGATACCTCGCAGTGTATTTGTTTAAAAGATGTTGAGAAGCCAGATTTGCAAAACAGGTTACCCTTCCATTCTCCTGGCATGAATGCAAGTAACTCTCATTTTGCATTCTGAGTCCTAAGTAAGGAGGGAAGGCAGATACATTTAAGCCTTATTTGCAAAGCTGCTTTAAGCCATTCTTCTGTAAACTGGCCCAAATAGAATGCTTCTGTTTAGGGAACAGAAGGGCCAATTAGATGTCAATGGGCTCATCTTTTACACACTACCATGGGAACAAATAAAAGATAGCCCTGCCAGTGTTATTTAAGCCACTGTCTCTAGACTTGATCTCATACCTTAGTCACTAATTATGAATCCAACTGAAGCCATCTTAACACATATGGTGAAGCACTCAGATTGGGTTTCTGAATTTCTATGATTCTATTCTTGTTTGGCTCCCTTACCTTGGCTGCCAGGGACCATGCAGCCCCTTGAAGACCCCTACAGCATGGGAAACATATTCCTGGGCTAAGTCAAACAGCCCTGAGCCAGACAAATGTGCATGAAAGATTGTTAAATCCCTTGCCATTTGCTTCTATCACCTCATTGAATTTCCATTTCTCTTATTCTCTGCTCACATTTCTCAGCTCCATCTCTAATGATAATAATATTTATAGAAAATACATTGAGTGCTTACTATGTGCCAGACACTGTGTTAGGAGCTTCGTACATTACTGAACATAACTCTCACCACAACTTTATGGGATAAGTGTAATTATGACTCCCTTTCTATGCATGAAGACAAAGAAACCGAGGAAGATTAAGCAGTTCATTCGAGTTACACAACTTGTGAGTGTAAGAAGTAGGGTTCAAACCCAGATCTTCCTGACTCTAAAGGTCATTCTCTTAACCCCAACACTGTTCTACAACAACTTACTCTGATCTTAGAGTATCTCATTTTATTTTTGGAAATTCAGTTCTGGTATCACCTGAAAACTGTTCCTTGCCTCAAGGAAAGATTAAAAGTCTCCAGCACTGCTTCTCTAGTATTAGTCTTCTCCCAATTCCCACATTCCCCAGCACAGCTCTGGCTTCAGCTTAGCTCTTCTCTGCAACCCTAAAAGCATAACAGTATTGGGAAAATAGAAGGTGCCACCAATACTTGTTCACCTAATTGATGTGTTGCTGGTCTTCCACCCCACGTGCATAGTCTCAGTTCTGGGGTTACTACTTTGTATCTTGAAGTGTGGTTTTTGCTGTTCTTCTGATTCTCTGCTTTTTGTTTGGCAGGCTGTTATCCACCCACTCGGGGCCCTGCTCCACCCCCTACCACACAGGCACAGGATGCTTCACCCACTCTCCTCTCTGTCTAAGCTGTGTAAATCTACAGGAGAGAATCTGGGAGAATTATTCAAATGGTTCCCCCTCATAGGGCCTCTCCATGGACAGCCCACATTGGAGCTCCTTTGAGTGATTTATTTCAGCAATCACCATTCTGTAGAAAACAAAGGATCTTGAAAAGCACTTTTTTCTTCAGGGTGAATGTAGCCAGGGTAGATGGGATGTATCTCTTCAGTTCCATCTCCTCCTAAGACTATAGAACTTTTCAAGAACCCAAAATATGGGAAGCAATCCTCCTCAATAAAGTGCATAGTTGTGCTTTCCTAGCATCATCTGACCAACACTTCCATCCTGGAGTCAATCTCAGCCTCTGCTGTCCTATACCACTGTTTTCCACTAATATGCTCAGATTTTATCTGCTTTAGCATTTTGTTTGGCCAAGCCTTTTAATCCCTCATAATTGAATATATTTTATGCTGATGAGCAGTGGTGTTAATCATGCCTCTGGACCATGCCTAAAGGGAAACTTATTTTATTCTTTCATGGGCCTGATGCCAACTTTCACTTTTTTCACCTCCAGGAAATAAGCTCTCTACATGAAGGTGGAATGTGAGCTAGAGATGAGGAAGGACTTCCTAACAGCTTTTGAGATGCTGAAACTAAGCAAGGGAGTTACCTTAAAGAGAGACTTTTAAGGATGGAGACACTCTTTTCTTTCCATTGTCAACCTTCCAGCTAAACACCTCATTCTGGAGCCTTCGAGACAAAGTAAATGATGTAAGACCTAGAGCCCAAATTCTCTCATCCCAGTCAATTTTCCTATGTTCTCAAGGGGGAGACAGAACAGGAGAGTTGAGTAGAAAAGATTTACAACCTGATTGGCATTCATAAGGAATATACACAAAGTCATCTGGGCGCCCCCCAAAGATAAGGATGGAGACAATGTTCTGCAAAGCTTCCATTGATCTAGCCTCTCCAGAGGCTTTCCTGGTGGCCACACCATGCTGCTACAAGCGTTGTTTCCATCAACTTCAAAGCTGGGATTTTGTTAAATTAAAAATGCATAAAGCCACAGCCTTGTTTTCTTTCCATTTTAGTGCTCACAGAACTAGAAAGGATTGATATGCCCATAATAGCAGACAAGAGGGAGAAGAATTTATGACCCCAGAAGTGCTGAGGCAAAGCAATAGAAAGAAACATTTAAGTCTTTCTATTAAAGTAACTCATATTAAAAAGTAATAGAAGCTGGGGTGGCAGAGGCCTTACTTATTTCATCAGTGATGCCAACAGTCAGCAATTTGTCATGGCTGGAGAACAGGAAACAACCGTCTTCCCCATGAATGAGCCAACGTTCAGTACCGCCTGTCAACAAAAAGCCAATCATAATCTGGGATTGCTGGGGTAAACAGTTTAAAGACTCACATGGAGGAGAGAGGGAGAGACAGCAGCCTCACTGTCTGAGGCCACAGAGCAGGTGGAACTTGCCTTTCTATCTTGGTCCATTCAGGCTGCTGTAACAGAATACCACAGACTGGGCAGTTTAAACAACAAACATTTATTTCTCGCAGTTATGGAGGCTGGGAAATCCAAGATCATGATGCTTGCAGAGTCAGTTCTCGGTGAGGCCCCTCATCCTGCCTTGTGTATGGCCACCTTCTCACTGTACCTTTACATGGAAGAGAGAAAAAGAGACAGAGAGGTAGCTAGCTCTCAAGTCTCTTCTGATAAAGGCACTAAGCCATTCAACCTCATTACCTAATCATCTCCCAAAGGCTTCATATCCAAATACCATAACACTGGGGATTAGGGTTTTAACACATGAATGTGGGGTGGAGGTGGAGGGGGGCAGGGAGCACAAACATATAGAAGCAACAAAAACCTCCTTCATTTGATAAATGTTTCTCTTTAGCATCACCTCATTTCTTTTATACACAGACGAGTTCCTCAATTCTTTGTGTACACTTCCTGATCCTGTACCTGCTTCATCCAGTTACTGTCTGAACCCTTACTGCCAAGCATCCATTCTGCTAGAGCAGTTACTTCCCAGGCCACCAGTGGTTTCCAGGCACAAAGTCCCAACACCTCCTCAGCATCCTTTGGCACTGTCAGCATTGCCTTAGCTTCTTGAAATTCTTTTTCTCCTCTGCCAACCTTGGAAACGGTATCCTAGTTCTCCTTTGCACTCTTTGACCAATGCTCCTCTTTCTCTTCTTCGCCCCTAAATGTTGGAGTTTCTCAATGTTTAGACCTTGGTACTCAGCCCTTCTATTTCTATCTGCCTTCTCTTCTTCATAAATTTTGTTCACATTCACAGTTTCAATTATTACTCCCACAGGAGTAAATAGCAGGCCATGTTGTGAACTAAATGTGTCCTTGTTAACATTTTATTATTTTTATGTGTGCCATTTTCCCCCACCTCCAGTCAACTTGTAATGCTGCCTGGTATACTTCCACTTGAACCACTCCCTAAGTTCTTCTATGTTGTCTGGTCTCCTGCCTATCAGACTCAAAACAGCACCATCAGCCATCACCCTTATGACCAGCCATACACAAACACACATGTATTCCTAACACATAATAATACATCCACATTCTAAAGTACTAGGTAGGGTTCAACTGTTATCCTTCTTAGATCAGAGGGAGGGAAACAGGAGTAAAGTACCTATGTTTGAAGTTTTAAATAGAACACAAAGAAATAGAAGTGTCTCCAAAAGTCTTCTTCAGAGTGAGAAGCAGACAAAAAATCCTACTGTCCCTTGATACCTCCAAATAGCTGTCTAGACTATTGGGAGCAGAGAGCAAAGAGGATGAATTTGATTGAGAAAAATTCTCAGATAACCCAGAATATATCATTTAAATCCACAATGGGAACCTTTATCTCCACCATTTTTTGCCAACGTTCTCCCTTAGTTAGAAGTTTTCAACTAGAAAAATCAAAGTTGAATCTGGATACCTGAAGAAGGACAGGAGTTGAAAGGTCCAGAATAATAGGAAAGTCAAGAGGGGCAGGATTAATTCACAAGCAGAGGTTTCTCTGTGGCTCAGACTCTGATCAGGTCTTTGAGGTTGCATTTCGAGTTATGCTATTTTTGCATGCAGTTTTGATATGATTTCCATGTAGGGATGAGCATGACCTCCTACAGCCTCATTATTGCTCTTAGGCACTTCCCTTTGTTTTTTGATGACTTCAGTGCCTGGATATCTCTCTATTAATATAACTATGACTACTAGTTACTGCTACAACTGTCATTTTTCTTTGGGACTTCAATATCCACATCAATAATCCATCTAATACTCTGAGCTTTTCATCCCTTAACCTTATCTCATAATAATGTCCCACCCCCGCCTGACCTGACCCCTCATTCATATGGCCACACCAAGATCATAGCATCAACAAAAACTGCACCACCATTAAAACCTCAGCTTCAAACACCACACTCACTACTACAATCTCCTGCCTTTCTCACACTCTCTAGCACTCCCATTCCAGAGTGTCTGTGACCTTATTGGAACCTCTAATTCATTAACCTTCACCACTGGTATTTTACTCTACATTATTCTCCTTATATCCTCACCAAGGTAGTAGCAATTGGGATTAAGTATTTGAGTTTTTAAGAGGAGGCGACTGTTGGATGTATGAAGTGAAGGAGAAACAGATTCTTGGTATCTGACTTGAGTAATTAGTCTTAACAACAAAAAATAGGGAATGCATGTTAAGGAAGAAAGGAGGAAATGATGAGTTTAGGTTTGGACAAGTTGAGTTGAGGGGTCTGATAAACTTCTAGCAGGCAGGGGTTGTACCTAAGAATGAAGACATAAACTAGGAAGTCATCAAGGTGTAAGCTTTCATTTTCTTTCAGTTATATGACAGTAGCATCCTAATTCATTTCCCTGCTTCAGGCATGCCTCTTCCAATCCACCCTACATTCTAAAACAAAAAATTCATCCTGTCACTGACCTACTTAAGATACTTTACCACTTCCTACTGCTTTCAAATTAAAGTTTGAAATAAAAGTCGGGGGGCTTTTAAAATCTAGCCTCTGGTGTATAGCCAAGCCTAATCTCCAAGCCATTCCCTACTCACTTCTAGTTCACTAAATATAAAATACCATTTTCTATCTAGCAAATTCCTATTCGTTCTCTAAAACTCAACACAAATCCCACCTCATTAGCAAGATAGAATCTTCATTTCTCCCTCTATGTTCCCCCTGTTAGCTGTTTTTACATTTTACAGCACTTACCACACTGGTTGTATAATGTGTGCAAACTTGCTCCATTAGACAGTGGACTCTTGGTGGGCAACAATTTTGCTTTCTCACTGTTTCTTCCAAGGTCCAGTAGAATGTTTAGCACATCACAGGTTTGCCATTTGTATTTGACTAAATGAATGAACTTAACTGGTATTTTGGACCTGACTCCTTGCTCTCCTCCCATGGTTTCTTTTCCAGAGAAATAAGAAGCAAGTGAAAAATTGGTATAAAACAATCCTTAAGGATTCTGGTGGAGAAGAGAGTTGAAAATTCCTATATACAAATGAAACACTGGTTTAGATCAGACTCCTAAGAATCTCTACCCTTACTGTCTGCTCAACCAGAGAGAAGAAGATGGAAACAAATTCCTTCAAGACCAGAGATGTTTCCTTGGACTCCTGTTGGAATTTCAAGCAACTCGAGAGAATAGCTGAGATTCTGTGTAGCCTCTCAGGATACAAATAAGTGTGTGGGAACCTCTGAGACTTCTGACTTTGGAGATATTTCCCCATAGTGCAATTTATCTGTGTTTTGAAGGAGTATTTTGTTATTGAAGGATGGAGAGGGGTTATAGTAGTAGTCTTGAATCTACTGTGTAACTCTGGGAAAACTATTTGCTGTCACTAGGACTATGTTTCTCATTTGTAAATAGTGGGGTTTGGACTAAAGAATCTCTAACATTTATTTCAAATTTAAAAGCTTATGAGGGCTCCAAGTTTCAATAGGATAATAGTACCTACATAAATCCAAATCAATTCAAAAATTCTCAAAAAATAAAAAATCAATGCAAGAGTAAATAAAATTACTCATAACCCAAGACTGTAGCATAAGTAGAAAGCTAAGGATACTACAAAATTTAAATTGTGCACAAGTCAGGAAATAAACCAAACCAGCAGAGTCATCTTGAGAATGTATGTCAGAGAGAAGAAACAAAGTGGGGGTGGGGGGAGTGGTGGGGAAGGTGCAGGGACTGGAAAGAGAAAATACCATCCTGGGTGGGGAAACAATGAGAATATGTTAGAGACTTCATGGATCCAAGTGCTGGATTCATTGAAATCAGTTAGAAAAGGCTTGAAGGTGCAAAGGGCCAAAGGCAGCAACCTTGGGTAGGGGCCGCTTCTGAGGAAGAGAAGGAAGACTTCAAAAAGCATCCTTTGGAGGCTTAGTGTCAAAGGGAAAGGCAGAATGGGAGGGGAGAAATAATGGTCCTAGAGAAACAAAAGAGCATCTCCAACTCAGAAGGCACTTCGACCCCTCTTCTTACTTTACAACCATGTAGTAAAGAAGTTGTCATTCATATCTCAACAAGAGGGTACTCTTGAACTAACAAAATTCTGTAAGCCTCCCCCATCCCTGTCTAAAGAGATGTTAAAGGTTACATTTAAACTTGACAACCAAATAGTAATTGTCTAAGTAAGAAAAACGGAGATTATGGATGCCATAAAAAGTGTAAAGTACTAGAATAACCATACAAATTCTTAAATTTTGAAAGAAATATAAAAAAGAAAATCAAATGAAGAACAGATAATAGAGAGAAAGGAGCACAGTAAATACAACATAATACTTATAGTAAATATAACAAAAAATACAACCAAGTCAGGGCCAAACATATTAGTCACATTAATATTTGTAGGTGTACCTATCTATTTACATTAAAAAAAAAATTCAAGTTGGCTCAAAAAGCAAAGCCCAGTTATTTGGTAAGTATAAAAAACGCATATAAAATGAAGCTATTCAAAAATGCTAAAAATAAATTGATGGGCAAGTTATCTCAGGCAAATGGAAACAATGAGAGAGAAAGTGTATGATTCTAATATCAGACAAAGTAAAATTCAAACCAATAGTCTGAAATAGAAAGTGCAGAGATAGCCCAAGTGCATATAGGAGTTTAGTATATTATAAAGCTGATATCTCAAAACACGGAGAAAAAAAAGATGGACTTTTAAACAAATGGCATTAGAATTACTGGGGTACTTTTGACAAAATGGATAAAATTGGCTTCTTTCTTCATATTATTAGCAGAATAAACTTCAAATGCACAAAAGATCTAAATGTAAACCATACAGGTACTAGATATGAGGAAAGGCTTTCTAATTATGGTTGGAGATCCAGCTACAGTAAAAACATAAACTGACTTTTTAACTATATTTTTAAAAAACTTTCATATGACAAAGACACCATAAGTGAAATCTAAAAACCAGTGATAAATTGAGAGACAAAAGGTACAACATGTGTAACTGATAAAAGGCTAATATCCTTAATTTATTAATGTTGAGAATAAATTTTTAAAAATCTGACAGAAAAATTATAAAATGTTATAAATGAACAGTTCACCAAAAACACATGATGACCCTTAAAGGTATTAAAAATACATAATTTCATTCACAATGAAAAATGAAAATTAAAACTAGGCTATTTTCTCACCTAAGAAATTAGCAAAAACTTCAAAAGCTTGATAGCCACCCTGTTGATGAAGCAGTGGTAGAAATACCACTCTCATACACTGCTAATGGGAATGAAAAAATTGTACAACTCCTGTGAAAGAGAATTAGGCAATAGTTAATATAGCTACAAACACATTTGCCCTTTAACTCAGCAGTACCATTTTCAGAAATTTATCCTAAAGATACTCCTGCAAGAATTACATGATGAAAACAATCACAAGGTTTTCCTTTGTTGTACTTTCAGTAACAAACATTATTGGAAATGATGTAAATGTTCATCTGTAGGAGTCTAATTAAATAAATAATGATACCACTATGATGGAGGGCTATACAGCTATCAGGAGGAATGAGAAAGATGTCCAGAAACTGATATTGAATGAATGATTGGTGTATTGCAAGTTGAAAAAAAAACAGCAAGATGCATAAGACTTTTACAATACACTGGCTTTTGTGTAGGAAATAAGGAGAGAAAAGAAAAATACATATATATTATGTTTTTGTTTATTTTTACAAGACAAAACACAGGAAGGTGAACCAGGAACTAATTAAATTGGTTCCCAAAGGCAGGTGAGTAGGAGTGAGGTAAAAAAAAAAAATTAGAGAAGGAATAGAGAATTTTCTGAGTATACTTTTTAAATAGTTTGAACCAGTTAATATTTTATGTATTTAAAAAGTTAAATCAATGAGACATAAGTTAATGATTTATATATTCAAAATATAAACTAAATCAATAAGAAAAATATCTAAAGTTGAATACAAACAAAGCAAATAGCCCTAATTGTATATCAAAATGATAATATAACCACATAGAAAAAAAACAAGTAATTCAAGTACCTTGAACACATTACATTGACTGAACACCCCCAATGGAATATATTCTAAGGATAAAGAGACCTGTACAGAAGTCTTGAAATCTTGAACTTAAATTAGTTGTAGGTAGTGGTGTTGATGTTGAATTCTAATACTATTTTGTTTGTATTGTAGGAGTAGGCAAATTCTAATTGCCAGAGTTTAAGATACAGATACAGAACAGAAAGGAGGAGAGGGAAAACCTGTGACATTGGATTAGAATTGAGTATATTAGTATAAATTCATGATTATGTATGATATGATACATATTTTTTTAACTTACCCAGTATTGTGAGTTGAATTGTGTCTCCCACAAAGATATGCTGAAGTGTTAATCCCAAACAAATACCTGTGACAGTGTCCTCATTTGGAAATCAGGTCTTTGCAAATGTAATAAAATTAAGTGAAATCATACAGGATTCAGATGAGCCCTAAATAAAAGAACAAGCATTCTTATAAGAAAACAGCTATGTGAAGACACATGAATGTACAGAGGGAAGACAGTCATGCAAGGACAGAGGCAGATATTGAAGTGAGGCAGCTATAAGCCAAGGAATGCCAAGGACTGCTGGTAACTCCCAGAAGTTGTTAAGTGGCAGGAAAGGATTCTTCTTTAAAACCTCCAATTAAAGCATGTCTCTGCCAACACTGTGATCTCAGAATTCCAGCCTCCAAAACTGTGAGACAATAGACTGTTATTTTAAGCCACCCAGTTTGTGGTACTTTGCTATAGCAGCCCTAGGAAACTCATACATCCAGCAACCAAAATCTTGGTTTCTAAATACCATTTGACACAAAAAGAATAGGGACTCCTTGAAGAAACACCTGATTCCAGAGGTTGAGGCATCTTCTTATGCCAGAAATCAAGAAGATACTCAAAACCTGATGTATGACAACAAGACCCAGCAGTTAGATTAAAGGGTCTCTCATTAGCTAAATTTGGAATGATTTCAGAATTAAAAAGAATAAGTGATTGCCTGGATGATTACAGGAATTAACCAGGAAAGGACATGAGGAACTTTCTCTAGTGATGGAAATGTTCTCTATCTAAATTGAGATGTGAGTTATATGAGTGTATATGCTTGTCAAAATTCATCTGACTACATATTTAACACCCAAACATTGCACCGTATATAAATTATACTTCAATTTGAAAAAATAATGACAGTAATAGATTATAACATCTGAACTCAAAAGTGTTTTAAAATCATGACTTGATAATGATACTAAAGAAAAATAAAAGTTGAGGGGAAGGAAAACTCTTTTATACAGACGAAAGTCAGCAGCAAATGTAGAAAAAAATTCTAAAATTATAAAATCTCCATTTTTCAACTACCAATGTAATCATTGCTTCAGGCAAGGATAACCAATGGTTGCTGAAACATTTAGTGGAGGGCTTTGAAGATCGGGATAGTCAAATAGACTCAGAGTATCACCTAACAGGTAAGGGGAAATGTACCTTTACAATGAAGAAATTTGACAGACACCAGCTTAACCAAGGCATCAAAACTAACATCAACAATGATGGGACAAACTTACTTTATGTGATTGCCGATGTGCTCCCGATGTGCTCTCATTGAGATGCAGCCCACCTGTATGTTATGCCTGCCAAAATCCACTCACTTGAATTTAATCATGAGGAAGCATTTAGACAAATCCACATCAGCAGACATTCTTCAAAGATAGTGGTCTAGATTCTTCAAAAGGTCAATGTCATAAAAGTCCAAACAAGAAAGGGAAACTGTTCTAAATTAAAGAAAATTAAAAAGATGTAATAAACTAAATGCAATGCTGGACCATTGATTGATACTGAAAAAAAGCTATAAAAGACATTGATTGTTAGGACAATTGTGGAAATTTAAACATAGGTTATATATTTGATAAAAATATGGTATTTTTGTTAAATGTCTGAGTGTGATCATTATAATGTGGCTATATAGAAGAATATTCTTTTTCTGAAAAGAGAAGGAAAGCAAATATGACAAAATATGTTAACAATTAGTAAATCTATATGAAGAGAATGTATTTATTATACTACTTTTCCAATGATTGCCTCAGAATTTTTTAAAATAAAATATTGGAGGAAATGCTATTTTAAAAGGGAAAAAAGTATAATTTTTTGCTGTTTTCAAACAATATCTTTTTTTGCATTTCTCTGTTATTTTATTGTCTTTATGTCCCTATGCTAACTCCCACCCTCATCATATTAAAGCCAGGATCATAGGAAATGTTACTTCTTCATCCTCCAAAATAATATTTCTAAACAGAGCTTTTGTGAAAACAGACCTCTGCATAAATTTTTCCAATAGGTTCAAGTTGTCCTGAAGCTAAATTCAAAACTCTTTAGTCTGGCAGTTTCATTAGTTCTGCACCTGTGTTTCAAATTGCTGGCCTGACATTTCCATGTGAAAACTGCAGTAGCCTCCAAATTAACTCATGCAGTACAGATTTGACACCTCCCCCTCTAAACCTGGTTCTCCTGCCATGTTTCCTCTTATTTAGTGCCATCACCATCCTTTCAGTAACCCAGGCTGGCCTGCTCAGAATCAGCCTACCCATTCTTCATGCTATATACCAAGCCAGAATTCATTCTGTTGTCAATCTCTCTTACATTAGGCCTTCACCATCTCTAAGCTTTAGCCTATTACTTTCCTACCAAATGGTTTCTATTGATGGAGAGCAATGAGGAAGTAAAGACTCTGACTCTAATTATTACCCTTTCCATTCCCTTTTCTTCTCCCCAAACAGGCTTATGATAAATGCCTCTCAGGAAGAAGAAATAGCAAAGCAATTGTTGCCTAAAGTCTTGGAAGAGAAAAGTGCCACACAGTTCACTGGCTCTTTACCTGGCACCCAAATACTCAGCGCTACCCATGGAATAATGTGAAAAACAAACAAAAACCTCAATCTTTAGGTCTGTTGTTTTAATTCCCATTTTAGAAAGTGGGGCAAAAAACCCAGCTGGAACATTCTAGCTGTTTGAAAAGCATGGGCTTTGCTTGCCTTGAAATCATTGCTTGCTACAATGTGCCTGGTATTCATGATATTTGTGTGGGCAAAAACAAGATGGAATTGTGCTCCATCTGGCCACCCACTCTGGCTACATGGTTGACGATAGAGCTCTAAAGCAGGGGCTGGCAAACTATGGCCTGCAGTTTAAATGTGGCCAATGCCATTATTTATAGCCCTCCAGCTAAGAATAGTTTTTACATTTTTAAAGAGGTATTAAAAGAAAAGAGAATATATGGCAGAGACCATATATGGTCTGCAAAAGCTAAAATATTTACTATCAGAGTCTTTACATAAAAAAAAGCTTTACTCTAACGTCATACAGGCATAAGTCTGAATTCTATTTCTGACCTTCAATAGCAATGAACTCCTAAGCAACTATTTAACCTCTCTTAGTTCCAGTTTTCACACTTGTAGATATAGATTCAGGATGTTGTAAGAATTAAGTGAAACTAGTGTTGATAATCCAATTAATATAATTCTTGGTACATATGTACATTGTAAATGTTACTTATAATTGTAATAGAGAAATAAATATTGCTTAAAATAATCACATCTGTATTTTAAAGAAGACATAATTCATATTAGAAAGGATATAAATATCTACATAGCTCCTTTCCCTGGGCTAAGATTAATGGGTGAGAATGAAGGGAAAGATGGAAATTTCAAAACTTCTGCCAATTATTCCAGGCTGCCAAAGAAGAGACTTGGAATATACAATCCACTGTTTAACAGAGCATATCAGTGAGTCTTTGCATATATAAGCAGAGGCTCAGAGATGAGCAGCGGATGGGGAGGTAAGTTGATCTACACAATAAAGAGAGTAGAATTGAGTTTTGAAAGAAGGAATCAGGCTTTCTGTCAGTTCATGATGGCAGATTGAGCATGTGATAAACTCCATCCCTTTACTGAACTCATAAAAATAGTAGAAAATGTAAAAATAGTAGAAAAAATAAATATATACAAATTCATGTTCAAAAGCAAGAAACAGAACTCTCAGTAGAGTGGAAAATGGAAAGACATCCCTAAAAGAAAAAAGAATGAAATCATGCTGTTTGCAACAACATGGACAAACCTTGAGTATAATACACTAAGTAAAGTAAGTCAGACTGAGAATGACAAATACCTCATAAATTCACTTATATTTGGAATCTAAAAAATAAACAAACAAACAACACAAAACAAAACCCAAACGCAGACAGAGAACAGATTGGTGGTTGCCAGAGGCGAGGCGAGGGAGGGGAGAATTAGGCGAAGAGGATTAAGAAGTACATATAAAATTATATTTTACAGTTATAAAATAAGTTATAAAATTAATGTCATAGGATGTAATGTACAACATGGGGAATACAGTCAATAATAGTGTATGAACTTCGTAAGGTGACAGATGGTAACTATTTTGCAATGTATATAAATGTGGAATCACTATGTTGTACACCTGAAACTAACATAATATTGTAGGTCAAGTATACCTTAATAAAAAATGCTATTGGCATACCATAGCCATAGATACTGATGTAGGTCAATGACCAGATCACAAAAACATAAGTTTAATCTACTCTTTGACCCAATCTAGCTCATATGAATGGCTGAAGAAACTAAGCCATATAGGAGGTGGTCATTCAGGACTTATCCTGCACAGCCAAGATGAAACACACAGAGAGAGAAAGACAGGGAGCTGGGAAGGTGGCACAGTTGACTCTTGAAAAGCCATTCTGCATTTCAAAGATGCTGATTGCCTGGAGGCTAGGTAGAAAGTCCACCTAAAGTCTCTCTTTTATACTCAAAATTGGGCTGAAGCATCAGCTGAATGAATGCTCTGGTCACTGAAGATGAAAAAGGGGCTCCACAGGGTAATATGATGTGAAATTCCATAACTCTAAAAGCAGAGTAGGTTGCCTTAACAGCAAACAAACCAGAAAGCAATGTCAAACCCAGAGTAAGAGTCCTCCATGGTTAGTATAATTTTTTTGCCCTGACAACAAGGTAAAGAGCCCCATATAGTCAACAAGCCAACAACATCTAACTGATATAGTCATATAAAAGGGACGCTCAAAGGGTTCATATTGCTAGCAGCTGGTACAAAAAGAAAAAGTATTTGCATAATAAGGGGGTGGAATATCCTAGTAATTACCACTGTTCACCTGTGCTGGAAGACATGGGTCAGGATTTGGGATAAAAGATAAGACGACTTGAGTCATGGCATCTGTGTTAAAGGCATTAGCTGGAAGAGGAGGTTTTTTGGTGATTTTCATCAATATATTTGGATAGTAATCCTATCCAATAAGCTTAATATTTTTTCAAAGATTCCTCTGCCAAAACAGTTTGGTCTTAATGACAGATATCTCCCCATTGAGAGGGCCAGTGAATGAGGCCATTATCCATAGTACAGAATGTATTCAGCAGGAGATAGAGGGAATAGTCAAGTAGGCAACCTTGGTAATAACCATATGCAGAGGCTCCAGGTCACTCTACTAGAATGAGGTACCAGAACCCTTAAATATTCATGCAGAAATCACTCGGAGATGGATAATACATAGTTGCTCTTATTCTCGACTCAATTATGAGTATCACACAGAACTATCAAATAACCCAGGCAGCTAGGCTTGCTTACTCACTCAAAATTCATGTCTAGCTATAATATAAGCAGCAACAATCCTTGAGGATATCATACTCTTCGCCAAGAGATAGCTCACCACTATTGAATAGAAGGCTTTTCTAAAGTAAATGGGCCTAATGGCCATCACACAGTTGCTCAATTTTAATGAGATCTCTATAAGCAGATAGAGATTGTATCTAAAGACTAATAGCATCAGTTGTCTTGCTTAGGAATCCAAGGACCATTTCTAGAGCCTTGAGGAAACTACCAGAAGCTCCAGAATGCCTATGTGTCTAGCATGGATATAATGAAAGGTGCTATAGAGTAATGTACAGTCAGGGTCATAGGATATCAAAACAGAGCTCACTGTCCCAACCAACTAAAGACCTCTTGTTGCTTGAGCTACCACTTGAAGATAAAAAGCATGCATGTTCCCTGGTAGGTGAGTTTGTGTAAGAGGCTGATATCAGGAATGAAGATGGACCACCAAACAACAACATGAGTAGGTGCTGGTCCTCCTACTTGGAAAAAGTACCTGCAGTGGCACCTTTGACTAGAGTTCTGAAAGTGTCATGCCTAACATCTGACAATTCAGGGCCCAGTTGGTGGTGCTGGAATCCTGGACTCTAGGCTGACTGAGAAGTCATTCATGAGAAGCCATCTCCCTATCTGTCATATGGGAGATGATTGGCAAATAATCCATGAAAGAGGATACATCAATATGCTGCCTTTGGACAATTCCTGAGATACGGTAGGAGTTAAACCAAAAGTAGAAAAGTCTCTTTACACACTATAGTGACAGAGGGCTGGATAGTGAATGTGTACTGCAGAGATTCCCAAATAGAAACATACTGTTGCTAGTAGTTATGGTGGAAAGGAATAAAGATGACAATCTCGGCTAGATCAATGGCCACATATTACTAGAGTGGATATCCTATGATTTGCCTAATCATGGAGATGATATCAAGGATCAAAGAGAGGTAGGTATCAATTCAATTAACCATCTCCAGAAAATAATGAGGTTTCTAAGTCCACTACTATTTTTAATTAACCATACCAAGAATTAAAGGTTGATAATGGTAAGATTTCAAATGAACTTTTGAAACAAACCAGTTTCCACTCTCCTTCCTTTGGGGAGAAGGGGAGGAAGATTTGAAAGAACTAATAATAAAATAAAATATGATTTTATGTGTATCCCAATCTAGTGGTACTAAGGGCTCCTTAACCCAGAGGAAGAGCCCTGGTAAATAAACATGAAGAAATGCCCTGTACTAATATGGGATAGCCTGGAACAACCACAAAATAATTATCCAGTAGTAAGAAATCCCAGAAGTCCTTAGGGAAGTCAGGCACAACTTGTCTACAACCTTCCCATGTATCTGGTCATAGAATACCTGCACCAGTAGGGGTAAAATAGCTGATTTTTTAAACAAAATCTAACACCAGAAGCTCTGGGACAAATCAGACACAAATCAACAATGAAATTTCTTAAGGCCCCACAAAAAGGAGATGACACACATTAGAAGCAAATTAAACACCATAAATGGAATCAAAACAGACAAATACACAGGGCAATATGATAAAAAAGTTGTGAGAAAACACCACCATGGGTGGTCAGGATTTATGAGGCTGGTAGATTAAACTATAAGCTGCTGTCACTTGCCTGGATGTAAGAGGCACTATGATGTCTCATGTGTTGAGTTTAAAAGACTTCTTTCAGATCCTATTAAATTTCATTTCCTATGTCCTGGGGACAAAAGCAGCTTCTACAAGAAGCAATGCCTAAGAAGAGGTCATATTATAGCTAAGAAAACACCTCGTCCTCCTACTATGCTGCTAACCTGGGCTCCTCCCAGGTCCCCGAGAACCTTGTTTGTAGTGCTCCTATTGAGAAGTATGCTTCAGTGAAGATGACGATGATGATGATGATGATGATGATGATTATGATGATGATGGTGGGGGTTGTGATGGTGATCTAATGGATGAAACAAAGTATTTCATTGTGGAAACCAGCCCCCAAGATGGCCACAATGATCCTGGCCCCATGATTCTCTGGTAGAGTTCCCTCTTGCGTTATGCAGGGCTGTCCTGTGTAGCCAGTGGGATTTTGTAGAAATGATGGTGTCACTTACAAAGCTAGATCACAAAAGACATTGCTCTGTCTTAGATTACTTGCTTTGGGGAAAGATAGCTGCCATGTCATGAGGATGCTCAAGCAGCTCAGTGGAGAAATTCATGTGGTGAGAAACTGAGGGCCCCTGCCATCAGCTAGCATTAACTTGGCAGCCTTGTCAATAGCATCTTGGAAGTGGATCTTCCATCTTAGTTAAGCTTATAATTACAGCCCTGGGTGACATTTTGACTGCAATTTCATGAGACCTGAGCCAGAACCACCCAGTCAATCTGCTCCCAAATTCCTGACCCACAAAAAACTGTAAGGGATTAAAAAAACAAAAAGTGTACTGTTGTTTTAAGTTGCTAAGTTTGTAATTTAAGTTTTTAAATTTGCTACACAAAAAAGATAACTTAAGCTAGCATAGATAGAAAGCAAGCAAGTAGCTTATAAGATATAGGCAAAACACATAAGATGTGTGAAGTATAGATAATGAGTAAGTACATAACTTGTAAGATAAATGCAGACTTTATAAGATATGCTAATTATAAATAATAAATTAACTTAAAAGACATGCTAAAGATATACAGAGTAAATGGAATGTCTGATGAAATAAGAGTGTTACTTAAAGATAGATAGAAAGTAGTGGAAAGAACAAGACTTGATTATGTCACCTCTGAGCTGACAGCTTTATCACCCCTAAATCAACAACCCATTGGTTGACATCCATTTGGTCTCATTTTGGTCCCACATGCTCTGTGCAAGAAATGCAAATAACATTCTTACCTGTTCAGAAGGCTAAGTGGCAAGCTATAGCTATGGCCAAGCATACTTGTCTTCATCCCTGTGTTCTTCCTATCAGAGAACAAATTTATGCTTTGCCCCAAGGAGCCTTCTGTGTGTTGCTCAAATCTTCTAGCTCAAATCTCACTTCTGATCCTCATAACCACACCATCAGCAGGGAAGGCTGATGCAGCATAAGATTGGAGGTTGGGGGTGGTGAGCAGTGGTAGTTTAGACATACAAGCATTTTATAACCCAGGATTCAGGGAGTATGATCCTTCCACCTGCATGCTCTCATCCTAAGTGAATTACCCTTCTCCATCATTCTCCCCTTGCTTCTCATTTTGTGTTTTAAATAAATTTAGTAAACAGTATGTTGTCAGCACTTTAATTTGATCTGTGAGCCTTTCTGTTCTGAGATCTTTAAAATAACTTACCTGGTAGACTACTTAGAGGCTACCATTGCATCAAGGTAATTTTCAAATGACAAGGACCTTGGGAAAGTCACTTTATTACTCTGAATTTCAATTTTCTCGTTTCTAGAAATATGGAGCTAGTTCTACACACCGGGCAGTACTATAAGAATAAATGAGATACTTGTGAGAAGGCATTGCAGAGTGCCAAGCAAAAGGTAGGGACTCACCAAAAAATAGTTCCATCTGCCTTTGTGTGACCTTGTCCATGTGGCTAATAAGTTTTGTCATCGAAAAAGGGTATCATAATATCTACCTCTCAGAGTTCCTGTAAGGATTAAATAAACATTTCTGAAAGCACCTAGCACAGGGCTTGGCACATCATAGATGGTCAATCCATTTTAAATTTCTGTCTTCTTTTCCTCAGAAAAAGGAAAAATATATATATAAAAAATAGTATAACAGCTGCCTCTGTGATATAATTTAAAAAATGTGGGAAATCCTTCCATCCTCACCACCAACTCAGTTACATCCCTCACTTACTCCCCCTGCCTACCATTCCTTTTAAGGGTTAGAGCTTTTGTTCCTTAATGGAGAATTACAATTCATCCTGAAGGAAGAAGCCAAGTGACTTAAATTCACCCTAAGGCACAAATGACTAACAATAGATCCTTGCAGAGAGATTTTATAGGGTGAGAGAGGAGGGAGTAAAAAGACAGAGTTCAGAGGAAGGGCACTCAGGGGTGAGAGACAAGAGAAAGGCCTCCAGAAGGAGGGCCTGGAAACAAGACCATAACAAAAACATATTTAGCACAGTGAGTCTGTACAGAAAGGGCTAGAAGGCCAACAGAGCCCTCCCTCACACACTCCTTCCTCACACATCCCTCCCTCACACAGCTTCTCCCTCATACACCCCTCCTTCACACACCCCTCACTCACACAGCCCCTCCCTCACACAGATCCTCCCTCTCACACCCCTTCCTCACACAGCTTCTCCCCCACAAACCCCTCCTTGACATACCTCTCCCTCATACAGCTGCTTCCTCAGATACCCCTTCCTCAGACAGAGGATGAGCAGCCCTTGAAGTTGCAGGAGTCAACAGAAAAGACAGAAGAAAGCATTCTGTAGAAAGGAGTTAAAATAAATTGGAATGTTTCATCTCCTAGAGAAAAGGCCACCTCTCCCAGGGTTTTCCTTGGCCTCAGGCCGAGGGAAGGGGATTGTGGGAATTGTGGTTCAGACCAAAACTGGCCCTCAAACAGGTTCCAAGCTAGACCATCAGAGTCCCAAAGCAGTGTGGCAACCATGGAGGGCGTTGATGGAGTACAATGAAAAGTTCCGATTGCAGATTTCAGCTTCTTACCTTCTTAAGGCTGTGCTTTGGCTTAAGTCACATAATACCTCAGTCAGAGTCACTAGAGTAAAATAAGGATCACCACGTACCTGAAGAGCAAATTTACCTGGAAGCTGGCAAAGTTAAGCACCCCCAACTTTACTTCATGGCCCCCATGACTGCAGAGTGCTCTGGAGAATGGGGGAAGCCAGGTTACCACTGGAGAAGCATTCATATGTAAGCATTTCTGATAAACTGCCTAAAGAGATCTCAGAAGAAAGAGACCTAAATTTCCAAGGCTAGAGTCATTTTGTATGTATGTGATTCATTTTGCCTCATATCAAATGAATGTTCACTTTTATATCTAATTTTACATTTGTATTCTTTTCTTAAAGCTCCCTTCCCCTAAATTGTACCAGCTTCAGAACTCATAAAACCTGGACACACCCCTATAGAACTCAGGGGATTGTTATGTAGATTAAATGAAGTGGCCACAAAAAAAGTGATTGGCACAGAAAGCTGGAAATAAATGCTTACTAAACCTGCTTCTGAGGTCCCTGCTCATGTCCCTCTACCCAGGTGAGATGGGATAGAAGGAGAAAGGCAGCCAAGAGACCACCACTAGGTTGAGAAACAGACTATAGAGATGGCAGGGAGCCTGGTGCTCTCCAGTGAGGGCTCCTCTGGCCAGACAGGGCCAGATGATGTAGTGACTTGATTCAATGGATAAACATCCAATGCAGCTTGCTGGAGGCCGCCAGCCTCGTATTACTGTTGACACAAAGCAGATTCTCTTTCTCTAAACCACTGTTTACATTTTAGCCAAGTGTCCTACATAAATCTCCCATCCAACCACCAGACTCTCTGGCTGCTACAGAAGTGACCAACTAGAAAATAGCCTAATAAGGAGTTTGCTGCACAAACTGGGATATCTCTATGTGAAAGGCTGCTTGGGGGGCACTGATCAGGAAACCCTAGTGTGAAACTTTCTGAAATGGGAGGTGGGGGGCAGAACAGGGCTAGAGACAGCTTCAGCTAAACTAAGGTTCTTTTCAGGAACTGTGTCTCAACCAGGGGACCATGTCTATGAAATATAGGTTCAGTTCATCTTGGGTTCAGAGAACATCCTGATGCCCCGGTTCAGTAGTTCTAGGAAATATGTGGGCTTGGTTCCAGTTCAAACTCATTCTTCAATAGGGGGTTTTCAGAAGAAAAATAGAAAACGACTTTGTAATCACTTTGTGGTTCCATAAATTAATATTAGGGCTTGGTTCAGAGCTCAGCACAGTTGTGTAATAAGCTGTGGTTTGGGGTTCATGGTCTGGCTCACTTCCCTAATTGGAAGGCCTCAAAACCTAGAGAGCAGTGTCTTAAAAAGAACACAGGAGCAATCTTTTCCTTGCAGTAGGAGCTAACAGCTCAATCCAGTTCATTTTAGCTCAGCAGCAGGCAGTTCAAAAACTGCTCCCCCAGCCATAGTTTTTGGGACTCTCTTTCTTTTTCCCTAATAGCCCTGTCATGTATCATAAATAGCCTAGTCCAGAGTAGCTGTTGTTTTAAATAGTAATTTAAAAAGGGTGTGAATTATCTTCAGGGAGTGGAGGAAGGGAGAGGGTGTCCTCATATTTAGATATTCTGGACTTGATTATAAATCCTAGAGCTTGGCTACTCTGTGGGGATCTTGCTTCTCTAGGCTCATCCTCTCAACATGATTAACTGACTACTGCCATCTAGTGGATTTGGAGGACTTTGATGTTCCAGCTCCTAATGGACATGAAGTTGGGCATTGATACTGAGAGAAACTATGCTTAATCAGGGTAGCAAAACTTAGGGTGGCCTGTAGGTAAGATCTATCATCCTGGGATATCCCTCTACATAATTTCTACTCTTTGACACAGATTAAAAGAGAAAAAGGAGAAGTTTAAAAATTCAGTGTCTGTGGGTTATCAATGTTCTGGAGTTTATTTGGCAATTGAATCAGAATTGCCATTCAGAGCCTTACAGAGATTTAGTCAGTGCTGATGCTGTGAACAAGAGCCTCTTTGCTCTATTCTAAGCTCTCCATTGTGGCTGCAGTAGCAAGATTGGATTGTGTGTCTGGCTGGGGTGAAGGGAGGAAGCCCTCAACAGGGAAACTGACAGCCAGGTCCCTGCAGCCCTTCTCAGACAGGGCTGTGCCATACTGTCCAGGCAGTCACCAGGCTCAGGCCCCAGGCAACAGGTATACCCTTACTAGGGTAAGAATGAGAAAAAAGGCCAGTTCTAGACCCCAGAACTTCCCTCTGCCAAAGTTCCTGATTATCTAGAATGGTTGTTCTGGGAACAGACGCATAGATGTTCAGGGACAGAGCAGTTCAAAGAACTGCAGATCTTGAGTTTTTAGAGAGTTTAAGAAAGGAATCAGATTAATTACATAGGAAATTAGCAAATGTGCTTAAGTTAGTCTTTAAGATGGATGAGAAGCTTGGTATGGCCCAAAATATTTGAATCAACAACCAAATAAGAATGTAAACCAAATACACACAAAGCATTTGAAGAAGGTCTGCAAAGCTTTCTTTCTCAGTTATGGTAGCTTTATTTTCTCCTAGGTTACAACTCAGACCTTTTTCCCTGTCAAGTTCATCTATGAGATTTCTATCCAAAACTGGGAATGGACCCAAATCACTCCCCTAACCCCCACCCCCACCCCAGCCCAGGCTTCAGTTTCCTTATCTGGAAAATGAAGGTGTAGTTTTGATTACCCGTCAGATCTCTTCCTACTGAATTTGAATTCTTCCAGTCTACATTTTCCTTTATGAAATTTACTCATAGATCTGGGATGAACTGAACTTGGAATCTTTTATGATCACCTGGAATGTCTCCTAAGGACTGTTTATCCAGAACAAGAGGCTATTTGAGTTACGATACGAACTTGACTGACCATGAGGTGAGGTGTGTTAAAACAATTTTTGTAGAGAGGATGTACTGATAAGATAGCCTACCTGGGTTCCAGACTGCTTCTAACTCATTGTGTGACCTTAGTAAGTCATTCATTCACTTAGACTTTGCTTTCCACATTTAAAAAATGAAAATAAGCCCCTATCCTATTTCACTCATAGGATTGTTGAGAGAGAGAAAGAGGGAAAGAGAGAGAAACAGAGAAACAGAGAAACAGATGCAAGAAGTGCTTCCTTAAAAAGCTCAATATAATTTAAAATACCATTTTTCTGTTTAGATTAGGTTAATTTTATTTAATATTATAAATCTCTCCCAGATGATACCCACCAAACAAACAGCTAAACAGTCCATGTTTGAAAGATCACACACCACTTTTGAGAAAAAAGCTAGGCCATGCCTGAGATAAATCAGTCACACTAGCCAACAGGGAAACTGTCCCTTCTTTGGGTCTGGTCCTTCCAGTCCTTGGAGGTTTGTAGTCTCGAACTGGAGCTAAGAGGTGGAGCTAGAAGATGGCCTGGAACCCACTAGCATGTTGCTTTTAGTGAATGGTAATGAGAGCTGGAACTCACATTTTTACCTAAAAGATCTGATACCGCTTCTCCTCCTCCACTGTTAACCTCTCCATGAAAGAGCAGAGAACCAGAAAACTGTAAGATGTGATTCATAATTGTCAATAACATTTGTGTCATTTTGATGCTCTAACTCTATTATGTTAATTGCTTTCCTCTCTACACTTTATTTTAAGGTGAACATTAATTGATTCCCAACTGTAATCACAATTATGGTGAGTTATCCTGATTAATGGAAGATGTGATTAATAGGTAGGAAGGTGCAACTGTTTCTCCTTCCCAGAGAGGAGATGATATATGCTATTATAAGCTTCGCCGTAAACTGCATTTTCCCCAAGAATTCAGAGCTAATGCATAGCTATCAATCACCAACCTGCATTGTTCTGCCCAGTTGACTGGACACAATTCCCATTCAGCCTGTCCTGTTTCTCCTTGCCTCACTGACTGACTGTCCATGCTTCCCTGGAGAACTCTCCTATTCCAGACCCTCAGTGTTCCAGAGATAAGTAGATGCTAGCATGTCGGCTCTGAATTCTGAAACACAATTTCTGGTGCAGTTAAGATGGACAAGGTGATGGGTGTGTATACCTGGGCCAGACCCAGAGAAGACATTGAAGTAGGCAGAGGAGGAAAACTATTGTTTATTTGTGTACTCCAGTGGCACATGGTAGCATTTAACCACATGGTATTTGAAAGAAGAAGAGGTGAATGAAGTTTCTCTTCCTTTTTTATGCCCTTTTGCTATTCCAGCTTCCTCGCTGCTAGCTTCCCCATGGCATTCCAGGACTGAAATCCACCACCCCAGCCAGCCTTGTCCTCCTGAAGGGAAGGTGCCTCTCTAAACCTCTCTCCTTACACCTGAGTTCATCTGTTCTGTGTGCTGCTCTATCAGTGTCTTCCTGGGAGACAGGGTAGTTCATCAGATATACTGATTGGTTTGATAGCTGTTGCTGAGATAATTAACTCTCCCCAGTAATCCTGTAACAGGAACCTTGAATACTCCTCCTTATGACTCCTTTATGCATTGGCCAAACTTCCTTCCCAGCCTCATTTCCAGGCATTATCCCCTCCTGCTGAGCCGTGCCTCCTGTGTAGCCCCCTCATGCACCAGTCACAGATGTCCTATAATTGAGTCACCTATTGGTTCAGTGATATCTTCTTTGTAGAAGCTTCAGGCTATTTGGAAAGGAGAACTAGAAGCTTTGCTTTGAAACCATGATGCCTGGCAGGCAAGGAGAGTTCCCCTAGAGTATTTCTTTATTCAAAATGGTTGACAAAGTCCTCTCATGGAGAAAGTTTGTGGAGAGCCACTGATATTGTCCAAAATTCATACTTCTGTGCCTTTCCCAGGGGCAAGAAAGTCCTTTGCTTTGTCATCTCTCTGGTGAGGTTCTGTTCACCCCTCACCATTCAGCTTAAAGGTAAGATAGTTCCAACCTGGGTGCTTCTGGCCTTTCTCCATTGGGCTTGGAGGCACCCCGGCCACACCTCTACACAGCACAGCAGCATCACAACCTTGGAACCCAGATGTCTTCTGTCTCATTTCTGTGCCAGACAAATGTCTGGGCCCCTGCAGACCTTAACACAGCTTGTACCTGCCCAAAGACAGCCAGCGGAGGGGATGAGTTGGGGCTGAAGTCTAGTACTTATTCCTTGTCTGCATGAAGGGAACATTTTCTTCATTTTCTTCCTATAAAGGCTCAGCCTTTAGTTACTGAGTGCTGGCCCTGGTTGAGCCGCCCAGGTGCATCATTTCCTTCAGAACCTAAAGATATTGATGAGCTCAGCATAGCCCTGCTCTGATTCATTCATTGGGCTTGATTTTATTGCCATGACCTTTGGGCATGACCTCAGCTCTTTCACTGTTTTTCATAAATAATCACATTCAGCATTTTGTGGGGTTTTTTGTAGACTTTGCTGCAAATTTCACAGGAAAGAAGAAAAGAGTTCTGCACCTTACATATTGTAATACACAATCTCACTAATCCACCTACCTGGCCCTTTTGTGTTCTCCCCAAAAATGGTCTGCTCCCACTAAAAGCACAACCAGGCCTCCTCCTTCTGGCCCAGCCACATGCAGTAGCACCCCTGTGTCCTGTCCCATACCTCTGTCCTCTCTACAGACCCATCTTATGATCCAAGACCGCTCCATCTCCTACCTCAATCTTCCAAACTCTCTTCTGTCACAGCTCAGCAAACAAGCTTCAGCTGCCAGGATGCATCTTTACTATTTACAATTTACTATTTTCTCTCATGCCCCACCCCCAGACTATAATGATGTTGTGAAATACCCTTCTGTTATAATTCATTAGTTAATCTACCAATTAAAATATGAGTTCCACGGGGGCACAGATTGTGCATTATCTGTCTTTGTCTACCTGATCAGACTTAGATTCAAATTCCAACTCTTTTTTATACTGACTGTGTGACTTTGGGCAAGTTGCTTAACTTTCCTGAGCCTCAGTTTCCTCACCTATAAAATAAAAGCAATAATCACAACTATTTCAGATAGTCTAATAACCCTCTCCTTCAAATGTAAGGATTGAATGAGATGATGCACACAAAGGGCTTGGCATATAAGGGTTTGATAAATGATAAATAATAATTATTATTATTGTAATAATTACTGAACAGGATTGTACTCTCCCCATATATAGCTGGCAGTTGCTATTATGCATAGGATGATTTTAGGTTCATTCCTATACTTCAAACAGAATCACCATCAATAGTACTCACATGCCTTCTGAGAGAAATTATGCCAGAGTTGTACTTACACATAAGATCCAGGAAACTGCTTTGTCCAAATCATAAGCCCAGATCTCACCCACATGGGTTGCTTTAGTCCCGGGATTGTACATGTTCAGGATCTGCGGTTGTTGAGTATTCCTTCAGCCTCAGGGCCTTGCGGCTGTTAATTGGTTTGGTTTCAAAATAACTTAGCCCTTCCAGGCATAAGAGGCTGTAGGCTAGGTCTTGATAGACAGTTAATAGATATGTGTGGGCATGTGTATATGAAAATGTTTAACCACCTCAGAAGAAGTGAGATTCAGAGGTGTGGACATGTGCTTGAAAGATTATGTTACAAGTCGGGGTCCCCTCAGCAAGACCCTTACTCTGAAGGTGCCATAGAGACAGCAAACACATTTTCAATTTGGTTCAATTCAACAAATTTTTATTCAGCATCTACTAAGTGCTCAGCACTGTGGCAGACAATCTGATGAATAGCCCTGTATTGTTACAATAATGCTGCATAAGAACAAAACACAACATCTGAGATTTGTTTTTCATGCTTCTGGATCAACTGGGGTCAGATCGTCTAAGCTGAGCTTGGCTGCAGATCTGTAGGTCAGCTGGAGACTATGCTTTACATGATTCTCACTCTCTGTGGATCCATTAGCTACTCCAGGAATGTTCTTCTCACAGCCTTGGCAGAAGGCAAAAGCCCAAGTCCAACCTGAAAAGCCTCTGCTTTTTCATACCTGCTAATACTCCATTTGCCAAAGTAGTCACATGGCTATGCCCCAAGTTAAAGAATAACAAAGTATTCTCCACCTACCATGAAGCCAAAGCAAGCAGACAGCCAGGCCTAAAATTTATGGAGTAGGGAAATACACCACCACCAATGAGATGATGGCAATAAGTGAATATTTCTTCATAATAATTTACTGCATGCCAGGGTAAGAGAGCTTCATCTGAACCCAGAAGTGATTTCAGGTTTTACTAAAAAGAAAGGGTGATTGTTGAATATGACTGTGATTTTTGATGCTGTTGTTCCTTGCTTGTGTTTAGTTACATTTGGGGCAAGCAGATGAAAGTAAAAGCAGGGCTAGTGCTCAGAGTCGGTGTTTTGACTCACTTTCTGGGTCTCTAAAAGTATCTCACTAGCAATATTTAGGTTACAGCTTTAAGTTCTCAAGCAGTGGGGTGCTGTTTGAAGCTTCAACTTCTCATTGAAAGTGTTTGTTTTATCCTTTCTAACTTAGAGGTCATTCTCTTTGATGACCTTAATCAAAGGTTTTTGCCTGGGATTCCTGAAAGTATAAGAAAAAAGTTATATGGAGGTTCCGTAGTTTCATTAAGTTGTCAGTAGGCCAGTAACTGCAACAGCGGGGCGCTATTTTGGCCTTCCACAGAAAGAGTAAGGGAATTTCAGAAACAAAAACTCAAGTTGACTCGTAGTAGGAGTCCAGAGTAAATTGCTAAGGAGATGGTTTCTGAATTCTTATAAAATAAAGTGGTGATCTCATTCTTTGTGTTTCTATTTAATATAGCCAAGCCCAAAATTTTTTGGTGTGGGAAAGTCTACAGATTTCAGTAAAAAACTTATCAATAACTCCTACAATATTCTTGTAGTCAAGCTAGAACTATGAGCAATGTAATAATACAGTTAGATCAAATCTTAGTTACTTATAGTGCTACTTAGAAAATGTTGATTAAGGTCACCCTAAAGGTCTGCCTCTGGCAAGGTGCCTCGGTACTCTGTCCTTGGCATTCCCTTATCTGGCAGTTTCATCAATTACTTAAATGAAAAATAAAATCAGAAATCATGCTAATCAACTTTGTAGGTGACACAATGCTCGGAAGGTAACCTAAAACAAGTGCAAACCCGTACTCAGAGTAACAGGCTAGAAGTGATAAAGTACATTTAATAAAAACAATCCTCAAACCCCAAATTTAGGTCCTACAACAGTGCAGGTTGTGAAAGGCATCTGTCCTGACAACGGCTTAGACAGAAAACTTCTGGTGATTTCAAAGGGGCCTCAGGCTCAGTATGAATCAGAAGGGTGAGACAACGAGAGCTGATAAAATCTTAGAGGCTACATTCACAAGAATTATGGTCCAGATTAGAGAAAGTCACAGTCCCACTGGACACAAAGTTGACTCAGGCACTTCTGTCACCCCAGAAATGACCAGGAACCATTTGATTTTCTGGTCAGCTGGAAAGACACCCTCCTTTTCTCTAATTTCTGTCTGATTTTCCTTCCTGAAACTCTACCTTTAGGCATAGAGGGCATAACTTTTGATTTAGCAAATAAGCATTTTATGGATTCAGCAAATATTTATTTAGCGCCTATCATATATAAACACTATAATGAACACCTCATCTAGTGCTGAGGGTGGGGTGAGAACCAAGTACCAGGAGCCTATGGTAATGGGGAAAATGCACAAACATACATTACAATGTGAAAACTGCTAAAATGATGGTTTGCAAAATATATTAACACTGGTTTTCCTCAGGTAAGAAGTATATTCTTGGGTTGCAGAAGGCAGCTCGGTGTTTTAGAGGGATTCAGCATCAAGGTCATTTTATCCCCAGGGCCAAGGACAGAGCCAGGCACATAGTAGATATTAAATAAGTAAGTGATGAATGGAGGGATAAGAAGGAAGATGGCCTGCAGATCTGAGAGTAAGTCCCAGCTCTGCCACTTGCCAGCAGTGAGACTATGGGCAAATCGAATTAACTCACTGAAACTTAGTTATTTCCTCATAAATAATATAGGGACAATGATCCTCATCTCCCAGGGTTGTTTTACATATTTAATGAAATGAAATGGGCTAATAGACATAAGGAGTCCATAATGCTTGAAGTTACCTGGGACCTAGTAAGAATAAATGTTGGTATCTATGTCCCTCTGACTCGTGTGCCAATGTGATCATATTCAGATTGTTCTGGGCATCACATTTTAAGAAGGGCTTTTACAAATTGTAATTTGTTCAGAGGAGACCAAAGTCGAGAGAGATTTAGAAAGCAGGAAAGATTGATTGATGGGCGAAGGAGGAGAAGACAATTTAAGGGTTTTCCTCAGCATAGAGAAGCAGCCTTATCCTATATAGCTCCAGAAGCAGCACCCAAAGTGTTCGATTCCAGCTGAGATGTGAAAGAACATTTTGACAGTTGCAGCTACCAAGAACACAGTGAGCTTCCTCATCAAGCAAGGAGCGCCTCATTGCTAGGACTTCTAAAGCAAGTCTTGAGGAACAATTATACAGTCACTTATTTAGTCAACAAAATATTTATTGAATACCTACTGTGTGTTCTCATCTCATTTTAAGGAACTGTGGATTAAAAGTGAAAAAAAGAGAAAAGTCAGCCCCAGGATGGAAGGCTCTCATGAAAGCAAACAATTATATGCATTACACTGTAAGCTGCTGTGGGAACGCAGAGGGGTTTGTCGGAGGGATTTTGCATTTGGGTGGGAGATGGTATCAGATGACATCTAAGGTCTCTTGGTTCCTATTATTCTATGATTCCGTATAAGTCATAATCTCTGTCTGCAAAGAATTTACTCATCTAATCCACAGACTTTCCTTGGAATTAAACCTTGGAGACCCAGGCCCCAAATGCTTGAATGGTAAAACTCCACAAAAGCAATAACAATGATGCCTCGTATCAGTAATACACTAATATGCTGGAAGAACTTTTATATTAGAACATCTGAATCTCGCATCTAACCTAAACATAAGACCACATCGAAATAGATAAGAAAATGCAGCAACAAAAACAATATAGGAAACTCTCCTAAAGTTACCCAGATCATTTATAGCAGTACTGGGTAGAACCCAGTTCCCCCAAGACTCATTTAATGTTCTTGCCAATAGACCATAATGCATTAGCTTTCTCCTTCGGTGTCCCAGAAAGTTTCTCTTTCCCCTGCCTCCTCCCCTCTCCCCTACTCCATTATTGCAAGCACAGAATCTGGCAGATGAATGGCTTGGCTGATCTCCCAAGTTTCCCTCTGAAATGTAGAACCCGACATCCTTTACATTTGGAATTCCAAACACAGTCACTGCTGTGTCAGAAAAAATATTAACTGTTTGAGCAGTGGACCTTGCCACCAGGCCTGGAGAATGATAAGCACAGACGGAGAAGGAAAGCGGCTCACTGCCTTTGTTAGCTCGAAGGGAAGATGCATGACCTAGTTCAAATGATGATGCTGTTTTTTAAAAATAAAATATAGATTCAGAAGCCTGTGCTAAGAGCATTAGCTCGATGGAAAACGGCCTTCTCTGAGAATGTGTGCTTTGGCTTATTTATTTGGCTTTTATCTGAGGTCGAAGTAGCAACTAGTAGGCAGGTCCTAAGGCCAGAACATCTGCAACTACTAGGCCATTTGGGATGCTGGCAGTTCTGTCATCATTTTTATTCTTCTGAGTGAATCACTCTGACAGCCTGACAAGGCTGCTGAGAGCGTGAGGCCCCTGTTTCGACAGTTGTCCCCTCAGATTGAGTAGCATACTGTATCCTCATGGGTAGGAGTCAGGGTAGAGAGCAGACAGAGGAAGGATGTGGGTACCTGAGTGTAGAGCTGCCCTGTATGTAGCCTGAGTATGTCTCATGGCCAGGGTCCTTCTAGGCACCTCCCAAGCCACTCTGCAGGCTGGTTTGAAATTCTCCATCTTGATTAATCAGATGATTTATGTGATTTGCTTCCAAAAACACCAGAGAAAAAAATATAGGAAAATCTCTAGACTTTCATCCATGAAAGACAGGGCTTTGAAAGGAATTCCATAAAAGAAATTTAATATTTTTAGCAATGGCAGTATTATTGGAAGATGATTCACACAGTCACACACACAAATACACACACACTTATGTATACCAGCACTTCCTAACTCCCTTATTTTGGTTTATTTTTTCCCCAGCACTTAAAATTTGGGGGAGTCATTTATTTGTATATTGTATGTCTTGCCCCCATAGAGAATATTAACTTCATGAGGGCAAGAACTTTGTTGTTCACTGCTGTAGCACCAGTCCGTAAAACAGTGACTCACATTGATAGTTCTCATTAAATAACTATTTCTTCACTTGTGGCCTGAAGTGTTGTTCCTGGAGATTTATTAACTTAGTTTTCAAAGACTTCAAAGTTATTAAAATGCAAACATCCTTAGAATAGCACTTTAGATCTAAATAATAGTTCTCAGCTAATAAATTGTGAGGACAGGAAACTCTACCATGACATTAGGAAGCATAGGTACTTTCTAGAATGATACTCAAGAGGAAAGCATACAGGCGAGAAGGACCTAAAACAGGAGGGTGAGAAACAGGGAGGAGACAGTGAGTAAAGCCTGAAATGTGGCTCCTTGATTATTTCGCCTGTTAGTCCTGCCTAGGAGTCATGTGTGATTCTCTGGCCTTCCCCAATCTAACGTGAGCTCCTATCAAATCCAATGTCAGCTCTGGTAAAATGACTGTTTCCTTTCCATTCTCACTATTGATACCACAGTGAAAAACTTCATTGCCTCTCCCTAATGATGTGAGTGGTCACCTAACCAGTCAGCTGCCTCCAGTCTCCATACATTAGCCATGTATACCACTCCAAGCCAACTTTCTAAAACACCACTTTCACCTTACTCCACCATGACAGTCATTAGGACTGTTTATCAATATTTCTCCCTTTATAAGCACATGACAGATGCGTGACTAGCTGTGTTCAGTGAAGTGGAAGCAGAAATGATGGGTGTCACTTCTGGGCTTGAGATTTTCACTGCTGATGTGAGATCCTCCAGAGCTCTTTCTCTCTGGCACAATGACCACCAGCATTTGAGATTAGCCTAAGTCCCTGAGTAACCATGATTGGCAAACACATTGCTAACCAAGGATGGTTACCATGGGCAAAAAAGGTAATATTTGTTGTTTGAGGCCTTGATAATTGGGGAGTGTTTATTACTGCAGCATAACATAACCAACCTATCCCAACAAACACATATCACCCACAAAAGAACCTATAGTGTTCCTTCTTACCAATTATTGTGTGTGACATAGTACACAGGCTATGTGGTTAAACAGGCCTGCATCTGAATCCTAGTTTTGCTACATACCATCAGTTAAGGACAAGTTACATAACCTCTTAAGTAGCATTTGTAGAATTGGAATAATACTTGCTTTGAGTGTGGCACCTGGCCAATAGCAGCCATTTGACGACTGTGTCTAACATGGATATATTTCCTTTCCTCATCTTCTTTAAGCTGACATTTGCTTGTTCTTAATATCTGTCCTTACCTAGCCCACCTGACATACCTGCCACTACTTTCCCTCACAGCAGAAGCTTATGGCATCAGGAACACTGATTCTCAACCTGGCTTCACATTTGAAACACGCCTCACCCTCACCCTAGACAAATGTAATCATTCTCTGGAGTTGGGGACTGGCCTTGGTTTTTTGAAAAAGCACCTTCTAAATGTGCGACCAAGATTGAGACCCTCATCTAGAAGTACACTGCAGGGTTATGTGTATAGAATCTGGAGTCAGTTGCCCACTGCCATTTTCTAGCCATGTGACGTTGGGCAGCTTTCTCTGTGCCTCCATTTCTTCATTTGAAAATGAGGGTGAGAAGAATAAAGCATCCATTGCACAAGCTGTTGTGAGGGTTGATGGAATTGTGTGTAAAGCACTTCTGCAGTTCCTGGCTCGTGGTAAATTCTCAGTGATCGTGATTGCTTCTTCCCTCTGACTATTCTCAGCCCTGCGGTTCCCTCTTCCTCCTCAAGGCCCTCTCAGTCTCACCCCTCCTTGAAGCTTTTCTCTATAACTCCTTCACATGCCTCCTCTACTCCAGATATGGCTGCAGATGGATCAAGCACTGTGATTCAGCCATTAAATATACCATGTACTACTCTTCAACCTTTCTATCTCCTCAGCAAGACTAGTAACTGAAGGAAGTGATAGCCCATGCTTCCTTTTCTTCTGTAACCCTGACAAGAACAAGCTCAGGTCTGTACACACAACACCATTTGCTAATTGATCAGTGACTGTTGGATTCAAAGATGTTCTCAGCTATGGCCAGAGCCAACAGCACCAGCACAGTTGTGTTTTCAGGCTGTCTCTCCTCTGGAAGAGAAAGATTAAATATGTAAGGGCTGAAGAACCTGAACCTGGACCATACCGCACAGAGGAGGATGGAGAGGCAGCCCTCAGTTCTTCAAGTCCCTTTGAGGGTGATGACTGAATCAGAGGTGAGAACTGAATTTTAACATATAGCCTGGCTTACGAATGCTGCTCCAAAGAAAGGAGGATTGCATTTCTCACCCTTTCTGGTCTCCTGTGATCTGTTGAGAAACATTTCCCACCAGCTGTGAGCCCTTCTGATGTTGGCCCAGGAGACATGGGATCCATCATTCCAGCAGACTGCCTCCTGGAAATCACAGCCTGCAGGTATACCCAGGCCCTCCTGCTTTATCACAAAGGCTCTTCAAATGGGAAAAGGAGAGACAGCGGTTAACTAGTGACAATTCCTGAGAAGGCTGGGTTGAGTCTCTGAGCCCATAAGATTGGTATTTGCTATTCCTGCCTCTTTTCTTTCCAATAGTCTCTGCTGTGAGTAGAGGGATGGTGACTGACAGTGAGAATTTGAAACCAAGAAAAAATTCTCAGATTCATATGATTCCTGCCAGTGACTCACCTTCATCCAAATGTCCTTAAGAAAGGAGGAGGAAGAAAGAGAGCTAGCACTCTATCTCCTGCACCCCAGCTTCCAGTTCTGAGTGCTCTACATAATTTTTCATTTACTCCTTGTCACAACTCGTGGTGTTGTTGTCCCAGTTTCCCAAATGTCAAAAAAATAGTCTCAGACAGGTGATGTGACTTGTCTGATGAAGATCAGAACCAGAACTGGAACCAAGTCAGACATTCATTTATTTATTCATCCTCTTGCAAGATTTAAAGTTCCTCATAATAATGACAGGAGTTGACATAGAAAGAAGAAATATGAGATTTAAAGCTCCAGTGAGTGAGTGTGAGAGTGTGTGTGTGTGTGTGTGTGTGTGTGTGTGTGTTAAAAATGTACTTGGGGTTTGTTTTAATCATGTATGGTAAGACAGCAGACACTGAAATTATTGTCATGAAGGAAGAACTTTATACTCACAAATCCCTAGAAACTGGAGGCATGTCATGCAGGGCTGCACAGAGATGAATCAAGGTCAGTCAAGAGGTGGAAGGAGAAGAAAGAGCATAGCTGAGAGCCTTTATTGGAATTCTAACAGGAAGAAAGGGGTGAAACAGGGTAAGTATGCTCAGTAAGCTCAAGCTTGGATAGTTTGAATAATATCAGGTGGCTATGAGCTATAGAGTGGTCCCTAGCTGTTCAGTACTTGGCCCTGGGGTGATTTAAGGCAGAAGAATATTGGCTTAGTGTGTGAGAGTTTAATAAAAGATGGTTGTGAGTGTGGACTCTGAATTGATTGGTTTTATATCAAAGGTATACTCTCAGGGGAGACATTGGCTATTTTAAGGAATTAGCTAGCTTGAGACAAGTGGCCTTTCCAGGATCAAGTTCCCAAGTGCCAGAACCTCAAGAATACAGAAAATGAGAAACTATAAGTATGGTGTGTGATGGTGAATTCTGTAGGTGAAGACAATTGGGAAGATAAGAAGTGATTTAGTCCCACAACTCAAGCCACAAAGGACAGAGGCTTTCCCCTGAGGTAAGAGTGTGAAAATGATGGAGCTAGGAGAGTGTTAACTCCTCTTCTCGGGTCTATACAGCAGAAAGAAAGCAGCATCCATAGGGAAGAACCAAGTTTTGGTAAAGCCTAAGGTAGAGAAAGAAGTCCAGAAAAGTAAGGAGTTAGGACTAAGTGATCGTGCTCCAGAGAGAATAATGGGAATAGATAAGGTGTAAAAGACAGACACAGAGGTTAGAGAGAAGGCATAAAACAGATGAGAAGGTCTCAGGGATGGAGGAACCAAGAAGTAGGGGATCATGGCTGGATTGCCTGCACTAAGTCATGGCTTAGGTCCCAAGTAGTTCAGAAAACCTGATTAAGCTAGCAGTTTACAGTCAATGTTCATTAGTTTAATTTTTTTATGAGAATTCTGCACAAGCAGCCATAGAAATAGCTTGGCATCTGAATGTTCTTCTCCCAGTAGAATTATCAAAGCTCAGTCTGGCTCAGAGATTTAAAGCTTTACCTGTGTAAATGAAGAAGCCCACAATATTGGGGGAAACTGCCTTGACTTCTCTCCAGAAAAACAGGAAAGTATGAGCTAAATCCCTGGTACCTCCTAGTGAAGTCTCTGTAGCCCATATTTCTTGGGGTCTTGGTTTTTAAATTTGTCATTATTTCAACAGAAAGGTGAGCACTCAAGATATCAAGATATAGAAGACAGAGAAATGGACATAAGAGGTAGTTGATCTGAGATTACTTCTAAAGACCACTAGGTTCAGAACTCAAGGAGCTCCAGTTAGTCACATCAGGGCATGGAGAGATTGTCCCCAAACATCTTTCTCTTAATCAGAGGAATCAGTCATTGCTCAATTTTCCCAGTTCAACCATGTGGGGAGGCTGAGGCTTGAACTCTTCCCATGGTTCTGCACATTCATCCCAAAGGTTCTTTCTGTTCAGGTTGCATGACCCCTTGCTAGTACGGATCTTTATTCTTACTCTTCCACTCTACCTCACCCCAAACTTCATATTTACTCCACATGGCTGCTTTGTAATATGTTTATTCATTCATTCCTCAAATATAGAGCACCTGCCATGTAGCAGGCACTGCTCTAGATGTTGGCAGCCCCTGATTTCCATTCTATACACCCGTCTTCGATGAACCCAGATGGTGAAGGATCCCCTATACGGAACACAGGGACCAGGGTAGTGATGCAGGAGGAAGATGTACTTAATTTAATCCCTGACTAGCTAGAGTTTACAGTCTGTGGAGGAGATATTACCACACAGGTCTTCACTCTGTAAGACAGCTGAACCAATGGATGGAACACTGCTAAGCGGTGCGTTCTCAATCACAGGAAGAGCAGAGTTAAAACCCCAGACTCTTCCGTTTAAATCACTGTTTGATCTTGAACAAGTTTCTTATTCTTCTGGGAGCTTCAGTTCATCAGGCTGTAAAATGAGAATAATAACCATCTACCCTCAAAGTTGTGGTGAAGATCCAATGAATTGACACCGGTGGAAATATTTTATAAACATAACGAGAGATGACAATTATTATCATCTGCAAGTGAAGTAAAAGTATATCCCCAAACCTCACTTCTGAAGGATAAGCTATAGTGGTGTAAATGGTCCCCATGTTATCCAGATCTCAAAGCCCAGAAAGCTGACTCCTGAAAGCTCTGCAAACATAGTCATGGGGGCGGGGTGGGGGAGGGGGAGAGATAATCATAACCACAACGTTTTTCCAGTTTCTATTGCAAACACCAGTAGTTTCCAGAGAGCCATGAGAGTGAGGAGTACACAGCTACCTAAAATGCTCATACCCAATCAGGGCCTCTGCACCTCACAAAAATCCTCCTGACAGAATGCACCTGGTCCCAGACAGCAGAGCTGAGTGCCCATCCAGATAATGAGCTGCACAGCTGTGCAGCGGCAGATATTTCCCCAATTATGGTGACATTAGGAAAGTTATTGGAAAGGACTTTCTCCCACCATTGAGTAGTAAATGCTTTGCTAATTTGCCTAATGATACATTTATGACGGTTGCTTGCTGATCTTCTTCCACAATCTACCTTTAATGGCCTGTTAGGAGAGGCCAGTCTTCTCCAATGAACCAACTTTATTTCATTATACTTTATAATTGTATTTTGTCCAGGGAGTGCCTGAAAAATGAGATAGTGGCCCACAAAATTCTCTCATCAAGGGCTTAAATACTGCCTCAGTTTTTAGAAAGAAAGAAAAACAAGTAATAATCTTTTTTAATTGAAATAGTAAAATATGTGCAGTTCAGAACTATTCTGTGTAAAATTTGAAGAGGAAAAAACTCTACATGCACAAAATGTATACAATCACACACAAAATGGAGCATTGCCCCTGAAACTGTAAAACATAAATATGCAAGACTTTCTTTTTTCTTGCTTGCTCATCTGCCTTCCATGCTTGTTTATTTTGTGTGTGTGTGTGTGTGTGTGTGTGCGCGCGCGCGCACACACATGCGTGCATGCGTGCACATGCCTGAAATTCAGTGTACTGGTAGTATTTTTTAGATTTTTCTTTTTGGCAATATTGTTCTATAATTAAATCCATTTCCCTTGGGAGAATTTACTTTACTTGTTCTCCTTTTACGGAATGAAATGTGAAAAGAAGGGTTTGTTTTTGCACTTGGTTCTGCAACTTCTCCCCTCCCTCTTTTTTCTTTTTTAATTCAGTTCTTCCAGCCTCTGGCTATAGCTATAAAACAAATCAAGGAGTCTCAGGACAACTTTGTACAGCTTAGATGAGTGTTCGTGTGTTTGTGTGTGTGTGTGTGTGTGTGTGTGTGTGTGTGGCAGGGGGTGGTAGGTGGGTGGTGGTGGGGGGTGTTGTGATCCATAAGAGAAGTCAACTGTTAAGTAAGCAAATCATCACATAATTAATTTGTTTCTATTGTAAAAATAAATTAACTGCTAGCTTCTGCTGGTTCTACCTCCTTAACTAAATCAAAAACTTCATGCGCAAAGGTAGAGAAAATACATGAAGTTTCATGGATAATTTTCTGGCCAATTTGGTAGTCATATACTTAATAGAATAGGAATCAGAGGCAGTGTGATACATGGAAAAATGGAAGTTTTCTGGTCAAACAATCTTCGGTTCAAACCCTACTGTAATGTAAAGACAGTCCAAGATGGAGTGAATCCAGTAAAGCTTCTCTCTCACTGATTATAGCTAAAGACTTTGGACAAAATACAAAAAGCAACTCTCTGAGGGCTCTAAAGTAAATAAAAGCAAGCAGATTGCAAAAGAGAATTAACACCTAGAGACACAAACCATATGAAGATGAATTCTTGGAGCTTTTCTTTCTTTTTTCTCTCACAGCATTGCCCTGAGCATGGCCCCTCACATGGAGCTGTACCTCATTGGTAGCACTTGCAGCTAAAACTCTGATTGAAACATCACTTTTTTGGGGGGCAGTGGAACTGGGAACTGGGGTCCTGTAGGCTAGAGAGTATAAGAGAAATATTGGAGAGGAAAGAGCTGGAGAAGAAAATCTTCTAATTCTGTGTATGAATCCACACAAGTCCCAGGGTCACCCTTAAGCTGCCCATACATAGGACAGACCAAAAGAATAAGGAAGGATTTTGAGAACTGAGCTAAAACGTGAATCACCACTCACAGAAGGTTATGACAAAACTTATGATCTGAGCCTAACTGATCTAAACTAAAACAAAAAACAAATCAACATTCTCTAGAGGTTTTCAATAGGCTGCAGAGTATGCATGACATAGAATTTATACCACTCAAGGTGTAATCCAAAATTATTCTACAAAGAAGAAGGAAAATGTGACCAAATCTCAAGGGAAAAGTCAATCATCAGACACTAACCTCAGGCTGATCCAGGTGTTGGAATGATCAGACAGAGACTTTAAAGACTTTAAAGTAGCTATTATAAATAACTATGTTATGTGAGGTAAAGGTAAATGCACTTGAAAATGGTGGAAAGAAAGTTCTCAGTAGAGAAATAGAAACCATAAAAAGAACAAAATGGAAATTTTAAAACTGAAAAGTAAAACATCTGAAATGTTTAATAAAAATTTTTTCACTGAATGGTCTCAATAGAACTTGAAAGTAGAGCAATAGAAATTTTCCAAGCCAAGGAACAGAGAGAAAAAATAAACAAACAAATAAACAAAAGAATGGAGTGCCAAAGACTTCTGGAACAATATGAAAAGGTCATGGTGTCCCAAGAGGAGAGGAGAGTTTTGGAGAAATAATAACTGAAAACTTCCCAAATTTGGTGAAAGATATAAATTTATAGATGCAGGAAACTCGGCAAGTCCTAGGCAGGATAAACAAATAAACAAAAAAAAAAAAAAACATGCCCAGACACATAATAACCAAACCACTGAAAACTGAAAAATAAAGAAAACATACTGAAAGTAGCTATAGAAAACCAGCACATTATATATACATCTACGTACATATACATATATATGTATATATATATCAATTTCTCATTGGAAATTATGGAAGCCAGAAGACAATAGAACATTTTAAAGCACTATTAAGGAAAAAAAATTGTTAACTCAGAATTCTATATCCAGCAAAACTATTCTTTACAAATGTAGATGAAATAAAGACATTCTCAGATGAAGGAAAATCAATTCATAACCAGTAGACCTGCTATAAAATAAATGTTAAAGGAAGTTCTAAAGAGATATGACACCAGAGAGAAACTTAGATCTTTAGGAAAGAAGTAAGAAAACAAATGGTAAACATCTGGATAAATATAAAAGACTATTTTTCTTCTCTTAAGACCTTTAAATTTATAACTGTAATGTAAAGGAGGAAGATAAAGAAATATATGTGGTTCTAATGTCCCTCCACTTTTACTCAAAATGGTAAAATATTAACTAGACTGAATAGTTAAGTACTTCTAGGTAATCCTTAGAGAAACTACGAAAAAGTAATACAAAGAAAACCAAAATGCAGATAGATAAATTAAAATGAAATTCTAAAAAATTCAAATAATTCTCAAGAAATAATAAGAAAGGTAACAAGAGAGCCAAAAACAGAAAGGAAAGACATAAAATTAATAATAAAAGTATAGACCTAAATCTAACCATATCAATAATTATATTAACTATGAGTAATCTAAAGACACCAGTTGAAAGACAGAGATTTTTAGATTGGATTTTTTCTTTAACTTCCCTTTACTACTTATTAATTATAAGACCTTGAAAAGTTACTTAACCTTTATGACTCATAATTTCCTTATCAGTTACAGAAGAATAATAATACATATCATGTAGGCTATTGTGCAGATAAAATGACATGGTATCAGTTAAATGCCTAGTGAATAATAGTAAGTATTCAATAAGTGATATCAACTGTCTACTAATGACAATTAACAGTGACCACTAACTGCTACTAAGTTCATTAAAAGTGGTTCAAGGCCATAGTTCATTTAGCCTTATATACTTTTTCTTTGAGAAAAACACTAACAGAAAGGTATGATTGAAAAAGATTAAGGCTGTATCTTCCCCAGAAGCCTGGTTTCTCTTATCCCTCTCTCAATCTGACAGAAAATTGCTATGTACTTTTTCTTATAGCATCACTACATATTTATAATGTCTCTAGCATTATGAATTGGTAAATTTTATAGACTGAAAACTTATTTATTTATACATCTTCTATCTGCCCTAAACATTTATTTGTTTGAACTCCTTCTACCTTCATTGAAATAATTTCTGCTTACCAAAAAATAATGATTGGTTTTACTTCCCATAAGCATATTTTAATTTCACTATATTAAATGTCATAGTAAGAATTCAGGCCCAATTTATATATAAGGCATCCACTAATAAACACACATCCTCCATGATAAGGTACAGCACTGATCCATTCTCCTTGCCGAGAAGGTAGACTCCTGGGATTCCAGCCAGAGCAGAGACAGGGACATAGAGACAGCAACATACATTTAAGAAGCCAGAGTTGCCAGGATTCCAGTGAGGGCATGGACCTCGAGATCCATCAGCAGTTTTCAAATTTCCTCTGTTAATATTGTTCCAGGGGTAAAAATGCAGAGAAGTTCATCTCAATAACCATATATTGAGTGTTATCCATGTGCAGGGCACAGAGCCAGGGGCCATGGATAGAGACATGAATCAGTGAGATGAATGAACATGACTGCTACCCTCAGATGGCTAAAGATCTGCTGAGGACACAGCTAGTCAATAGATTAGTTTAGTCAAATGTGGCCATTGCTCCTCTTGAACCTGCTCTCCTTCTTGAACCTGCCTTCTGAAGGCCTTGATACCCAGCTACCAGGTTCCCTCAAACCCCAGACATCCCAGAGATCAGTTTGAAGAATCCCCACTCTGGGAACTTCTGGTTTTCTTCAATAACACGGAACACACAGAGAGGTCTGGGAGTCTATATTTCCTGGTGGTGTTTGCAGTGTCATTTACCATTTTTGTCGCCTGTCATAGGAGACATTATAATATTTGCTTAAGTATTTAAATCAAGTCTTTTACTTTAAGCCAGTGGTTGCTGAGCTTTAATTAAAGCATATTTGCATACATTAATATCACCCAGCTCCTCTACATTTTAACTGTGCTTTTGCATTCAAAACATGACATTTCAATAACAATAGTTGTCAGTGCCTGGGCTCTTATTTATGCCACAATTACAGGTCCTGTTAATTACAGCCCCCCGGGCTGGCTTCTCCAGCTCTTTCTGACAGAGCCTGTGTGCAGCCACGACTTTGACTCCAGTGTGTGCATTTTATTTCATCATTTATAGAGCAGCTCTATCGTGCTGCAAAGGGTTTAAAGATATGTCTCCCTTTATCTTTAGCCCTGCTGATGTTCCGGACCCTTGGGAGTCAAGAGAAGCAAACGAAGCTGTTACTGCAGACACTATAAGGCCTGGCAGCTTCTGGCTAATGCCCCATTCTTTACTGAGGATGGATCTGGTGTAGTAAAGCTGAGGACCAACTTGAACTCTGATCCAAGCTTGACTCTTCTCTGAGGCTGAAATAGTCAAAAGAAAGAAAAGAATTTTGGTGGACTATGAATGCTGTGAATTGAAGATAAAGAAATAATAAGGAAATTTCCACCTCGTGAGTATTGCTGAATTCATGTTCCTACTTGAGGATTGGGTGAAGGTTATTCACCTCTATTGATAAGCAGAGCTTGTCATTCCTCTGTGCCCTCATTATTTTTGACCTCTCATTATTTTTCTATTTCTCTTCCCAACTGAACTACAAATTCCTGAGGAAAGGGGCCATACTTCATCTCTCTATTATTTAACACATATGGTCCCCCAACAAACATTTTTGGTGAAAAATGGATATGAAACCATTATAACAGATCTCAAGGGTCTAAACTGGAGCCCCAAATCAGGCAAGGGCCTTAGTTGATGGAAAAGCCATGGCCATGCCTGATCCCCTCATGAGCCAGCCCAGCCAGCCCAGATGCTGCCACAGTGTCCAGGGTGCCCAGGACCCTAATTCTGCCCCAGCAGCCTTGCCAATCAAGCACTGAACTTCCCTTCCCTATTACCCCTATAGGACTGTTTAGAAATCAGAAACACAAGTGGCTTGCGGTGTCCCAAAACTGCAGAGACACCCAGAGAGGGGAGGCTCTTTTAAAAACTGTGCAGACACAGTGCTTTTCTGAACCCCGTGGTGAAGCCAGAGAAGTAAAAAGTCAGCCTGAGCCTGACATTTCCAAAGACTGAGGCTAGAACAATAAACACGAGCTCAGCAGGCAGACACGAGCCTGATCTGCATTTCTCATGTTTCTATCCAAATATTCTCCTGCAAGCCCAGTCTGCAGACAGTCTGTTTGTCTATTGTGGGCCCCTGAGCTGTCGCTGACCTCTGAGAGCCTGGCAGAGCTTTCTGGGCCCCACAACAAGGTGACAGTAGATATTTCTGCAGCACAGAGAACAACAGGAGGACACTGCGAGCCAGAAACTTCTTTGGGCCAAATGGAACCCTAAGAGGGTGGGGGTAGTAGGACTACTGGAGGAGAGTTTGCATTTGAGTTCAGTGCACCGGAAAGGGAAACTTGGTCACTTGAACAGCCACTTTTAAGTCCTGTCTGTCTATTGCTTTCTCTGCCAGCTTTTCTGTCTCCCTGCTTATCAGTTCACTTAATCAAAAATATATTAAATGCAGACTACGTGCCAAGTACTGCACTGAATTCTGGAGATACAAAGATGAATTAGACTTAGATTCTGTCTGAAGAGAGTTTGCCATCTAACTAGAGAAACAAATAGTTAATATTTCTATATGGTGGTGCATAATGATTTTGGGGCGTACGATGCGCCACAGCAGCAGACAAGAGGACCACTAGCCTGAGCCTGGGCATCTAGGAAGGCTTCCTGGAGCAGAAGGCATCTGAATTAAATTCAGAAAATAAATTGTATCCAGATAATGAAAGATGGAAAAGGTATTTCAGACAGCACAACCAACATAAACAAAGACACAAACCTGTAACTTTGTGGTGTGTGCAGGAAGCTAGAGGCAGTTTAATGAGACTAGATGTATTGTGCAAGGTAGAATAAGTAGAGGTGAGGCTGAGGGATCAGCAAGGATCAGGTCATGGAAGGTTTTCTAGTCTCCTTTATGTCATTCTCCTGAGGAAAGGGGGAAGTCTCAGAATAGGTTTAGGTAGGGAAGCAGCCTGAAGAGATCTGGTTTTCAGAAAGATCACTCAGGCTGTAATGAGGAGGACGGACGATTAGCGGACAATACTGAAAGTAAAGAGACCAGTTAGGGGGTTGTCACTGCAATCCAGGAGAGAGCTTGGGTGGCTACGAGGGTATGGAGAGCATCTGGCAAATTTGAGAGATAACGAGAAGATAAACTTGACTAGACTTTTTAATGAGGCTTTAAGGGAAGATAGAGGCATTAAGAATAATCTCATGATGTTAAAGTTGAAGAGTTATAGGTAGGGTTGTACTGGTCATTGAGATAATAATGGTTATTATTATTATATTAATGGTTCACTGTGTGCCAGACATTATTATGAGTGCTTTTCATGGAATAGTTGTTTTAATATTCAACCTATGAGATTGGGACTATGACTTTATTTTACAAATGAGGAAATTAAAACACAAAGAATGTTAAATAACTTGCTTAAGGTCATACAACTACTACCTGGTGACCTTAAGACTTTGAACTCTGGTCAGCCAGGCTCTGGAGGCAATGACCTTGACTACTGTGTTTTGTGGCCCCCCACCCAGGATACAGTTCATGCCACAAGTGCCTCCCATAGTGTCTGGCACTCGGTCATGGGAGTCTATCTTGGAATGAGTTACTCTAGCAAGTAGTTTAGTGAGAGGTTGTGACATAATAAGAAATATATATTTGGTCTCTGTTCTCAACAAAGAAGTCCTAAAGCCTTGTAATTTCCTGAGTGGTAGCAGTGCTAGGAGCATCTTTTATTCTCATATTTGGTCTTTGAATCTGATTCCTGACACAGAGCCCCTAAAACTCTTGTAATTTCCTGAGTCATGGGGATAAAAGGAGCATCTTACATACAGCTCCTAAGTCCCTTGGAATTTCCTGGATGTTAGAAACATCTTTTGTGTCCCAAGAAAAGAGGTGACTCTTGGTAGGCTCCTAGATAGCTTCTTCAGGATGGGACTGGTTGCCTAAAAAACACCAAGCCATGATTAGAATCCTGGAATTTTCAGCCCCATCCTCCATCTTCTGGAGAGGGAAAAGGACCTGTTGATTGAGTTAATGATCAATCATGCTTATATGATGGAGTCTCCATAAAAATTCCTAAACTATGAGGTTTAGAGAGTTCCTGATTTTGTAAATGCATCCACATGCCAAGACGGTAGCACAGCCCAACTCCTTGGGGACAGAAGCATCTGTGCTTGGGACCCTATGCATTTCTTTATCTGAATGTTCACTTGTACCCTTTTATCATATCCTTTGTAATAAATGGGTAAATGTAAGTAACTGTTTCTTTGAGTTTTGTAAGCTGTTTCAAATTTTTTAAGCAAATTATCAAACGATGGGGTGGGGGTAGGTAACTCCTGACTTTGTAGCCAAGTCAGATAGAAGTTGGTGTTCTCTGGGGGCCTATTACTTGCAATGGGCATCTAAAGTGAGAGCAGTCTTATGTTACTAAACCCTTAAACCTGTGAAGTCTGATGCTAACTCCAGGTAATTAGTGTCAGAGCTGAATTACATTATAGGACACTCAGCTGATATGTAGAGAGTTGGGAAATTTGTTGGTATGTGGAGGAATCTCCCACGTATTTAGTGTCAGAAGTGTTACAAATAGAGAAAAAGTTTTCCTTTAAAAGTGACCCCATAAAACATTGATAGGAGAGTGAGGAAGTGAGATGGGGAAGGGAAGAAAGCCAATAAGGGTGAAGTAATGTACAGATTACAAATATAACACTCAGGGCTCTGTCCTGCTGAGGACCTCTGGAGTCAGTGTAGAGCATGTGTCTCAGAGCTGTGGAAGTGGGGGCCTGTGTCTACACACTTCCAGACACTCTCAGCTAGCTGTAGTGACAGGCACAGTGGTCTCTGGTGGCCAAGAAAACCAACAGACAAAGTGTCATAGGTGCTGGCAGTAGAATTCTGGCCAGAATGCAGGTGAGAGGCAGGGGTATGGTTGAGGCATTGACAACATCTGCTACAAAATATAGTAAGTACCTATGAAATGCATAACACTCTGGAATGCAAATAGATGACTAGTTCCATGTATCCAAACTAAGAAGCGCAGAGAGAGACGATCACCAACAAACATCTAGAACCTCTTTAAAGTAGCAACGTGGAACTTACAGAAGTGAAAGCCTATAGATTAAGTTGCTGCTGTGCTGGTAAAGGCAGGGTGTTGAGAGATAGAGAGACAGAGAGACAGACAGGCAGAGACAGACAGACAGAGAGACAGAGACAGAGAGACAGAGACAGAGAAAGAGAGACAGAGAGAGAGAAAGATGTAGGGAGAGAGAGAAGGGAAGGGAAAGGAAAGGAAGGGAAGGGAAGGGAAGGGAAGGGAAGGGAAGGGAAGGGAAGGGAAGGGAAGGGAAGGGAAGAGAAGAGGGCTCTCGGGCTTTTTCACCTGTCCTTATGTCAAAACCATAGGTGGAGGGAATGTTGCCCAACACAAGCCTGGTCCTCTAAATAGACACATTACCAGTGGCTCATGACACAGCTTGCACGGGGCACAGTCTGGGAATGTGGAGGAGTACTTCCTATTCATATTTGCAGCTCCTATTCTCAATCAGTAAGGTCTCCCTACAAAACCTCATTTTGAACACAACCATGTAGACCTTATTCCCAGCTCCAACCAACTCTAGGTCTGAATGTCCATTCACTTATATAAAGTGAAAAATGCAGGCAGTTTTGTAGTCCAAGGTCAAGAAAATGACCATGTAGCCACGTTCTTAAAGTTGATGCAGAAGCAATGGAGAGATTCCAGTAGAGTTAAATGTTAATTATAGTTTTAAAGGTAATTAAGGCTTGAAGGATTACAGGAGGTGCTTTATAACAAAATCTGCTCATTAAGATAAAATGTGTTGATCAAGACTTGGACTCTGTGTTCAAAACCATGCAAAATTATCTTCCAAAGAGATTTAAAATTATTTAGGGTAGGCTGACTAGATATGGAAAAATCAGAGAGATGCCTCTTGTAGATACAGAGGTGAGAATTAAACTTCATCAAATCTGTCCCCTCCATTACTGTGCTGTCAGGCAAACTGCTTATGGGGCTATTCACTTCAGATGCCAGAATTTGAAATGATACCAATCTCTGCACTCCAAATTTCCAATTGATTCTTTAATAAAAACAAAGAAAGTGTTTAGGTGAGAATGATCCAACCAATATAAAGAAATGTACTATATGCAGTTTCTTCAACGGTTACCTTTAAGCATAAATATACATATGACGTCAAGTAAGTAGGGAAGTTGAAGTTCAAACTAGGTGTGTCAGACACCCAAGTTCATTGCTTTTCAACTATATCTTCCCTGTCCCCAAGATGAACAATAAATTGCAGAGACACCTATTAAGAACTGTCTGAAGATTAGATGAGGAGCAGAGAGGGGATAAGAGAAAGAAACCCTGATACTGAGGGTGGGTGAGAACTTGGGAAGCCTGTGTCAAGGGCAACTCCACAGCTCCTGTGGTTTCTCTGCTGCACTACTGAGCAGCTTTTAGTTGGAAGTATCTCTCCAAATATCTCATAGCTCCCTCCTTAACTTTCCACTGCCACCACGCAAAGACTGGGAAGAGCTCACCTCTAAATATCACTCCCTTCGGGTTTCTTGGATTTATCGCTTTCTCTTTTGTTTTCCTCCCTGTTGTAGACTGAATTGTGTCCTCCCAAAACTCCTGTGTTGAATTTTTAACCCCTAGTCCCTCAGAATTTGATTATATTTGGAGATTGCCTTTAAGGAGGTAATTAAGATTAAATGAGGTCATAAGTGTGAGCTCTAATACAACAGAACAAGAGACACCAGGGATGCATGCACGCAGAGAAAAGGGAGTGAAAAGACACAGTGAGAAGGCAGCCTTCTGCGAGCCAAGGAGAGAGGCCTCACCAGAAATCAACCTTACCAACACCTTAATCATGGACTTCCAGCCTCTAAGACTGTGAGAAATAAATTTCTGTTGTTTAAGCCACATAGTCTATCAAACTAATATATTCCACCTGCTCCTTACTCCCAGAAAACACAACAGCCAAGCATATAAAGTCACCTAAATTCTAGTTCCCTCATTTTGAGGGGCTGCGATAGACCGCCTCTAACTCACTTCTAACTCTGGCATTTCATCTACCTATAAAATGAATTATTCCAATAGAATGACAGATAATCTTAGAGTATAAACTATGAATTAATCAGTTAGCTCCCTCTCATCTCATTTAAATCAATGGATTCTGCTAACCTTTGAAGAACTGCTTAATTGCTTTCAGGATTTTATTTTTCATCCACTTATATTGATTGAGCACTTCTTAGGTGCTCAGTAGATATAACAGTACTGGGCTGCTGACTTTTCTTTGCTGTGCCTCCCTTTTTCACCCCTAGGTCCAAGTAAAATGCTCTTATAAACTCTCACTCATACTCTCTTTTTCACTTGCTCTCCTTCTCACTCATTCACTCATTCTCTCTCACTCTCTCTCTCTCTCTCTCTCTCTCTCTCTCTCTCGAAAGATATACATACTTGCACGCCCATGCACTTCAGAGTCAGACATTCTGGACTGAGACCTGGTTCTGTTGTTTAATATTTAAGACATGATTTGGGGCCTGTTGACACTTCCAAGCCTCATATGCAAAAAGGCCATCCTATACTCATCCTGAAATTGCTTCAGGCCATTCTATACCGAGTCTCCCTTTAATTCTCAGAGGCAGATTATGATTTTTCTTTAGGCATAAATATGCGGAACCAAAAGATCCAGCCCCTTTGTTGCTAGATGCAGCCATGTGATTAATTTCTGGCCAATGAGATGGAAGCCAAAGTATTGTGGTGACTTCTAGAGAAGCCACTTACAAGAATTTCTCTGGGAAATGAGCCCTTTGTCTTTCCTTCTTTGTTTCCTTCCTGCTGGATCTTAAGCTGCCACCTTGGAACATGAAGTCAGCAAGAATATAAAAGGAATTCACTAAAGATGACAAAGCAGAAAGAAGAAAGTAGACCTGATGGATCCCTGAGGACTCTGAGGCACCTCCATACCAGCCCTAAGCTGTCTCACTCTGAGCTTCTTTTACATGAGAGATTAAACCCTTACATGTTTAAGCTACTGTTATTTGGGACCCTATATTATATATAAGTAGCCAAAACTTTACCTATCAGATACAGAAGATAATAACAACATATAAATTTTTTGTCAGAATGAATTAGATAAGATATGTAAAAACCTTGATATATTGTGATATACAGAATGAACTCTGTAAAAAACATCTAGCTATGATTATCCATAGACCTATGTTTCTTTGATTCACTAATGAAGAAAAAGAAGGATTGTTTATTTGCTTGTTCTCTTAGGTCCCAGCTCCGTTGCTTATCAGAAGCTCACCTCCTAGTCACTTAGAATCCAGTGTTTTGGTGTCTTTATACTTTCGCCTGTGGTGTACAGACCCCGCCCCAATGGCTTACCTTGGCCTGCTGATCTCAGTACTTTCTTGGTGCTTTCCCACTGCTCACTTGGCCCCAAGTTTGTACACAACATCACCTGTCCTTTGACATTGGTGCTTCCCTACCTCCTCTGAACTTACTCTCTCAAAAATCATTTGAGATCACCACACACACTTTCACACACCCTTTGCCTCCCCCTGTAGTTATTTCCATTTCTGGAACCTTGAATCCAGGCCTAATCTGTCTCAAATACCTGCATATCTCAAGCAGAGTGAATCTACCTCCAAATGAACTCTAATTTCTGAGGGTAGTTTTCATTTGTTTAAAAAATCTAGTTTATTTTATATCACAGATATGTTTTGCTGCTGCTAGAAAACCACATGCATAAGGCATGTTTAATCCTACCCTCTTGCCTTTGCTTGTGCTATTGTCCTCTTGGGAATGCTCTCCCAGCTGCTTTTCTGCCCATATGATTTTGTACTTTTCTTTTATTATGTTTTGCATTTTCAAAATGTCTATATTTTGTATAACTTGCTTTCAATAATTTTTAAAAGTGGTATTTATTTCCCATCCATTCTTTCATGCCTGACTCCCGAAGATCTTCACTGATTCCTGGAGTCCACACCTTTGTTTTCCTGGTCCTAACACTGGAGAAAGGCAGTTTGGAGCCAGTTCTGCCTATGATTAGAGGCTGCCCTCTGTGGTTCTCCTGCGTGGATATTCCAGCCCCTCCTCTACTACAGACTCCTTGTGGTGATTTTAAAATACATCTACAAATTCTCTCCCCTTCAAAAAGTGAAGCCTAATTCTTCTCCCCTTGGATGTAAGCTGTTCTTAGTAATTTACTTCTGACAAATAGAATATGGCAGCAGTTACAGCAAGTAACTACCAAGACTAAGACTAGGTCATAAAGGCACAGCAGATTCTTTTTGTACCCTCTCTGTCTCAGATCTATTGCTCTGGAGGGAGCCAGCTGCCACTTCATGAGGACCCTCAAGCAGCCTTACAGAGAGACCCATCTAGTGAGGAACTCAGGGCTCCTGCCAATAACCAGCAAGACGCTGAGATCTGCCACCAACTGCACAAGTCATTTACTAGAGAATGAACAAAATTTCAGAACAGGGTTTTCTGATGCTAAATTCTAAACTCTTTTCCACTTTGAAAGTGGACCCTCCAGCCCCAGTCAATCCTTCAGATAACTGTAGTTCAAGTGACATCTTGACTTCAACCTCATGAGAGACCCTGAGCCAGAACCACTTACTTGCTAAATAGCAACTGAATTCCTGACCCACGGAAACTGTATGAGATAATAAAAGGTGTATTGTTTTGAGCCACTGGGTTTTAGGGTTGCACCATAGAAAGCTAATAGATTCCTTCAAGGCCATTTTGTAGCATCTGTCACAATTACTTGCTTAGGGTTGGTTTCCTGGTAAGTAAATATTAAGTATTTGTCAGCCAATCTTTTAACCAGAAAGGACTGCTTGCTCCCCCCAGGCATAGCAAAGTTTAGAAAAGGCTATAATTCAGACCTTTAGGACAGCAAAGAGAACAGAAAATAGTGAACTAAGGACACAGCATGATATAGAGGTTTATTAGTTTCCTACGGCTATTGTAACAAATCATCACAAACTTGATGGCTTCAAACATGCAAATTGCTTCTCTTTCAATTCTAGGGGTCAGAGTCAAAATACAGTTTCACTGGCCTAAAGTGCAAGTGTCAACAGGGCTGGTTACTTCTGGAGGCTTTAGGGGAAAACCCATTTCCTAGCTTTTCAAACTTCTCGAGTTACATTTGTTCCATTCCTTGGTTGATGGCCACTTCCTCCATCTTAAAAGCCAGCAGGGTAGCATCTTCCAATCTTTCTTTGCTACTGTTTTCACATCACCGTCTCTCTATAATCACACTTTGTGATTACATCTGTCCCACTTGGATATTCCAGCATAATTGACTCATCTCAGGACCTATAAGAATCATACCTGCAAAGTCCATTTTTGTCATAGAAGGTAACATTCACAGGTTCTGGGAAGTACTTTGGGCCATACTTGGGGGTCATTATTCAGCCTACCACAAGCAGAAACGCCTCACTTCTAGGATCATACATATTCAAATTCAAATCTTCTGATTAACTATTGTATGATGTTGAACAAATAACATTTATCTAAGCCTAGATTTTTCTCATCTTCGTAACACGGACAATAAAACTTATTAAATGGATCCTAGAAGTGGATCCAGACTCAGAAGGAAGGAGAGCGGGTCTGCCAGGGGCCGAGGTTCATACCGGACTTATACTGAGAGTTGAGAGCTGTTTGTTCCCCTCCTAGGGTGAGAATAATGAAACAAAGTCAATAATTAAAAGACATCACACTTAGCTCTTAACGTTTATACACACTTTAACCTACATTTTCTCACTCGGCTTCACAAAACCATGCTCATTTTGCAGAGAAAGAAAAGAATACAAGGAAAGAGCTACCAGTTATTGAAAGTTTAATGTTCACTAGTCACTGGACCAGAAGAAGCATTATGAGCATTATGCAAATGTAATCATCTCAAGTTCTCCATGAGATAGGTCTTCCCATCTCCAGAGGAAGGACTTGAGGCTTAAGGAGGTTAAGTAGCTCACCCAAGACCACAGATACCAACTGATAGAATAAGAACTGAAACACAGAAGGGCAGAGGATTTTAATCCTTCCTAACAGAGGATTTTAAATGAGATGAACCTGTCAAATGCCTTGCACCTTATAAACAGTCCCAAACTGTAAGTGTTATTTGCTGCCCTAGGTGTCCTTAGAAAGACTCTGGCCCACCCCCTATCCAAGGATCACTCTTCCATAGGTGTCACTGAGGCCAACTTTTTGCTGGAGTTAGGTTAAGCCACTGCTGACTTCGGGCACTTCTCCATGGGGAAAATGAATGTACTGAGTTCCTACCAGTCATTGCACTTCCGTGTGACCATTTATCATGAAAAAATACCCCACAGAAAGGCTAGGAGGAGATGTTCCTCTCCAGCTATCAGAGGATTTGATGAAGAAAAAGGGGGAGTGCAAAGTGCCAGCAGGGTGCATTGTGGAGGGTCTCCTTAAAGGAGCCCTGATTATGGATTGAAGGACCCTAGGTAAACATCTCTCTCCCTACAGGCAACCTAGAGATGGAACAATGGCCATCTTTCTGTTGCGGCTACATCTGCTTTAGGTACTTACTTAGGAATGCCTGGTTGTCCACTGATTGAAAGAAAGGACACAAATACCAGAGCCTGTCTGCAGGGATCAGGCCCAGGAGCTACAGAAGTCAGGCCCAGCAAGGACAGGTCTTCCCAGCTGGGCCAGTTTAACTCTAACCAGCAGAGTCACATCTGAGTGACCAGAAGCTAAAAGGTAAGCCTTAATCCCTGAGAGTCTGGCCAGCCAGACATCGAACCTTCAGACGCAGAGGGCTAGACCCACACTTGGTTAGCACACGGAGGGAGGGCTGAGGGAGAAGGGGCAGGGTTAGTGGCACAACCAAGAGGAGGTGGGGCTAGGCTGAGACCAGCACCCAAGGAGTCGAGGAGTCAGGGAACCAGCAACCTGGATGGACAGAGGCAACCTGAGTGACCTACATGGCAAATTGTTCCTCTGGTGCCTGGCACTCATGCCACCATAAATGTGTTACCTCACACAACCACTGAGACAGCTATTTGCCCAGAGTCTTTCCTGGCAGGTGGCAGACCGCTTTGTCATTTGCCCTGGAATTCGACTCCAGTCAGATAGGAGCTGAATCAATCCCGAGTCAGCCCTGGGACCAGGCCCACCTCAGTGAAGGGATGGAGCAGGCCCTTTCCATAGCCACTTAGGCCCCTTCCCTCTGGATAAGGAGTCAGATGGGTCTCCTCAGCATTGGGAAGACATGTCACAGGGAGTCTTGGAATGATATGCTTCTGTGGTATCCCAGAGCCTAGCTGGCATAATACATGAAAACATATCTTTAATAAAACATGGAAAATTAAGTCAACCTTCCAAAGGTTTCCTGAGAGTTGGGAGTCAGAGCCTCTGTGGCAGCTAACTTAGTCTTTCCCTCAGTGTCCATGTTCACGAAGCAGAGAGACAGGCCCAGCCGGACTTCGGCGGTCCACGTGGATATAAGGAATGCACTAGAACCCCTTTGGACATTATATTCCCCCTTCTGGCTAATTTCTATTTCAATATTAAGGAGAGGTTTTTTGTCCCTTTAGGCTGCTCCTCCATTCAATTTAATTTAGAAAATAAGCCTTTAAAATATTGAATTGAAAATTACTTTCGTGGTTTGGGAAAGGAGTCACAGTTGTAGGGGACCCTGAGAACAAGAACTAACAAGGCCTGGAGGGTGGCACCTACCTCCAGGCCAGGTCAGGGCACCCACAGAAAGGAAAGCCTGAACCCCAGCAGAATTGCAGGGTTGAGGCCAAGATGGAGAAAGAGAGCTTGTGGAGTGACACAGGCAGGTGGAGAGGAGCAGGAGGTTGGTAGGGGCAGACTGAGGGGCACACAGCCAGGTGAACTGGAGGAGGGCCACAAAGCTAACCTGAGATAGGATTGAGCTTTGCCCAAACATGGAGAGCAGGGGGATCCGTACATGAGGTCTGGACGATCCCAAAGATGTCTTTCTGCTTGTTTCTCTAGAGAACGGGGAAATCTTCGAGTAGCTGCTTAGGGGCCCCACCTACCCCTAACCCCCTCACCAAAGAACTCCACTTCCTGAGGAATGACCACTTTAGTCCCTGGCCTTGGCCCTGCCCCAAGACAAAATATACAAAGTTCAATTCAAAGACAGCAGGTGGTGTTAGAAGAGGCGGGCTTTGGGGCAGAGTGAATCAAATCCAAGCCCCCACTCACTGGCTAGGTGACTATGGGGAAATCGCTTAATTTCTTTATGTCCTCTTTCTTCATCTGTAAAGTGAGGATGATATCTGCATCAGAGGGGCCTTGTGAAGGCCTGTCACATAGGTGCCTCAGAGCATTTGCTGTCAGCCCTAATGGCACCTGATACACTTTGCCTGGGCCTCCCACTTGAGGGGACATGATTCATAGAGGGACAAGACAAAGAAACCCAAACCCTCAAACAAGAACAGTATGGATAGATGCTGGACATCTGTTGGGTTCTTGCTCAGCACAGAGCTTCTGGAGCCACACAGGGAAGCACTCAGGGCCACCCACATTTGCATTTCACATTACAAATCTCAAAGCATCTTCATCTACATCATAAGCATTAGTTTAACATCGAATATAGTAGTAGATAAATAGAGCAGGCATGTCTTTTATCTTTCTCATTTTATAGATGAGCAACCCAAGATTTACATAGTTTATATAAATTGCCTGAGGTCATAAAGCTAATGGGACACAGAGTTGGGGTTCAAACCCACTCCATATGGTCCCCAGTTCAGTGCCCCCTCCACCACACCCTGTCAATCAGCATCTTTCTACTGAAGCTTCACCTGAGGCTGAGGAGATGGGAACTCATCCAAGGTTAACCAGGGCCTCTGGGTTGGAAGGGCTGGAGTGGAGGCTGACCCCTCCAGAGTGGCTTATTAATTTAATGCTAGCTTGACCCCTTCAATGAGCTGCTGGATGGAGCCAAGCCCAGGGGAGATGGACAGCAGGGCTTAATGGAAATGGAGATGCTGATGATGATATGAACAATCTGAATTATGGTCTCAATTTGCACAGAGCCTGATGGATTTGCAATAATTCCAAACCAGGTCAAGTGTCTGTGTCTCCTCTTTTGCTGATCTCACACAAAATCTCTCCATTTGTCAGGATCTGACTGGCTTTCTCTGAGAGGCTGCCCGGCCCCTCCCTCCCTTTGTTAGCTATGCTCTTTACAGTTCCCTTCACAGCACTCTAACCTGAGGGCAGCTCTGCAGCTGGGCCCAGAGGGACTGGGGCTGCTAATAGCTGGACAAGGGGTCTTTGGAGCTCTGAGGCCAACCACAAAGACAGACTGCACTCTGAGATAAAGAAAGGGACAACTCTCCACTGTCCGAGAACCTCATGCTATGTTGTTTTTTAAGACAAAGGGATAGCATGATTTAGTACCTTGGGGGTTCCTTATGTGTAGGTGTAATGTGGCTATAGTTAATGGATTCTGGAATACAGTCGAGTCCTCCAGGCAGTGTGCACTAGGACAGCAGAGGCCTAGAGCAGATGCCAGAACTTCTTCCAGGCCAAGACAGGAATAACTGATATATTTCACAGGTCATGAGCATTTTTGAAAACTTGAAAGATCTTATGACATCTCTCATCTTCTTGGACTCCTGCAGCTAGGGCCTTAGAACATGAAAATGGCTGATTTCATAGTGAGACGGTGGTGATGTTGGGTCGGGGTGGTGGCATGTTCTGGTAGACATGCTGCTCTCAATTTCACATGTCTGGTATTAGTCTGGCTAAAGTGGTGAAGAAAACCTCTAAGGTTATCTTAGCCAACCACCTACCTGGTTTGCACATTTTCTCTGTTAATTCCTCCAGTAAGTAGCCATTGGGTCTTCAGTACTAGGGAACTAGAGACTTTATGGGATAACTCATGACATCTTCAGGTTATTTTAATTGTTCAAACACTTTCTTCTATCAGGAAAAAAAATCCATCTCCCTATTGCTTCCATCCTTTCTTATCTACACCAAGGGTAAAATAATGGCCAATAAAATACTTATTATTAATTTTTTTTGGTGTGTATTGCTTTTTCCTTTCTTCACCCAGGAGACTTCCTTGGTCTACTTAACAGCATAGGTAAAGAGAAAGAGCCCTAGACCAGGATTTAGGAGACCTGGGCACTGACCCCAGCTAAACTATGTGGAACATTTGGAAGGTCTGTTCATGTGTCTGCCCTTTCCCTCTTAACTCAATATGAATTTATTTGTATAGATTCTGGGTGAGCCACAATTTTTGATACATGTTATAGAAGACAAAGGACTTAAAAAATAGCAATTATTACTATCTTTTATTGAATATTTATTATATGCTAGGCATTTCGCTAAACATACTACATACATTATCATTTCCCTTCTCATGTTTTCACCTTGACAGGTAAAGTCTATTATTATCTCCATTTCGTAGATGAAGAGAGGCCTAGAGAAGTAATTTGCTAAACATAACATAAGTGGTAGAGGTGTAATTTAGCTCAGATTTGTCTAGATTCCAAAATATGCTCTTAGCCACTACGCAAAGATACCTCCCAGTTTCATGGAACCCAAAACCTAGTAGAGAAGAGAAAAACTAAAACACTAGGATATAAACACAAATATCAAATCATTATGTTGTATACCTGAAACTAATATAATGCTGTATGTCAATTATATTTCAATTAAAATGTTTTAATAATTTAAGAAAAGTTTAAAGACAATAAAAGGTAATTAAAATAGAAAGTAGAATTGAATTTGAACCTAAACTTCGGTCTACTATAAGTGTACTGTGCTGAAAACAGTAGCAAATATATTTTTATAGATATTTATAAATACGTATTGAATGAATGAATAGGCAAATGACTATCTAGGCAGAGCAAGGCAGAAAAGTCCCAAAGAAAACATAGAATTTGAAAAAAAATTCTAGGGTACTTGTTCCAGGGGATTAGAAAGAACTGAAATAAAGAAATCATGTGCAGAAAGCACATTAAAGAAAATATGATGTTTTTACTACCCATTCATTTATTCATTTACTCAACAAATGATGTTGAGCACCTCCATGTGATAGGCATTGTGTTAATAATACTATAACATTCAGTCTTTGCCCTTTAAGGAACTAGACTACTAGACTAGGGAAAGCAGGTATTTAAGGTAATAAAGAAAAAAAAAAGACAAGCATTAGAATAATGAGGCAAATAAGCAAAAAAGATGCTACTCTGTGCCATGCAGATGATAAATGTTTCAGCCTTGAGAGAGAGAAGAGAGAGCATCCTGGGCCAAATGAGTAAAGGAAGGCTTCTTGGGGTAAGCCTTGGAGGAAGTGGAGAGTGAGGCAGGGAAAGAAAGTATATTTAGTGAACAGTGAGTAGAACAGAGAGGCTGGAACAGGGACTTAGGGGGTGGTGGGCAATAGGCCCAGAGAGGATGTTTAGAGCCACTTGTGAAGGACCTTGACTGCCGTGGTAAGGGATGTAAAATTTATCTTATGGACATTATGGAAGAAGAGGTTTCCAGGAGAAAGCCAGAGGCAGGACTGTGTTATGGTTTGTGGAACGGAGAGCTCCTGCCCTACCTGGGTGACACTGCCTCCTTGACACCCAACACTTGCACTGAGCACCTACTACAGTATAGTTTGTGATACATGGTGTGGAGACTTCATGAATAAGGAGACCTATTAAAACTGCCCATCTTCTGGGTGACAAAAGGTTAGGAGAAAGAAAAAGAAGAGGACAGAGAGCCAGGGTGGGTAGCATAGAGGGCAGAAAGGCACTAAGCCCTGGGAAGGCTAGAGAGAGACCATGCCCATGAAGGCTTCTGGATGCCCACAGGTGAAGTCACCAGGAGCACTCTGGGGACCAAATGCTCCCAAGCTGGAGAAGCTAGGGAAACCGCTTCGTAAAGCTCCATGCCCTAGCTCATTCCTGAGAAGTGGGCATTGGGCAGGTATTCTGTAAGAGCTAAGAGGCTCTCCTCCTGTGGGATCTAAGATGAGTAGTAGCCAAGTCAACTGGAGTGTCTGTGCAGACACTGCAAAGGGAAAGGCTGGCTCCAGTTCCCTTCCAGCAGGGCTGAGGGTGGCAGGGGAGTGTTGAGCAGCAGGTGTGGCAGATGCTCTACACTGTCAGCCTTGGCAGACCCAAACAAGAAATATCACCCACTTGTTCCAGAGGAAGTTCTGACCCAAAGGCCAGTGAGCCCCACATTCCATCTGTCCTGCCAGACAGGAACTGTGCCTTATGGACCAAACAGCTGACATGTTTCTTCACTATGGAAAAGGAACAAGGCAGGTTCAGGACGTGAGGGCTGGAAGAGATCACAGGACTTCTGTGAAGCCTCAGCTCAGCAGAGGTCAAGCACCATGAAAAAGTATTCTTTAAATCATTCCTGGAGGAATCTGAAAATCACTGTCTACTTCCTCACAAGAAGAGTTTCATGAAACTTTAGAAATTATTTGTTCAACACTTTACAATTTATAAAGGTTTTTCACTTACATTATTCCACTTAATCACCACTGTAGCCTTTTGAAGTAGATTAAACAGATATTACTCTGTATTTTACAGACGAGGAAATGGAGAGTCAGAGAGGTCTATGTCTTGCCCAAAGTTACACAACTCATGAATGGCAATGCTGGGATTCAATCCATGGCTTCTCCCTTCCAGCCCTTGTTTCTCTAATAAACCACGTTACATACTCTATAGTGACTGTTGGACTGAAGGAGGCAAGATGACAAATCTTTAAAAAAAAAATTTAAGAAAAGGAACCCTTTGGTTGCTTTGGGAACACACTAATCTTCAGTGTGAAATAGTTTAAGCGGTTTCAGGGCCACCCACTTATATGCCAGAAAGAAACACTCAGATCTAAAATGAGCTGAGATCCATAAAATGTACTGAACGGGCTGAGCATCGTGTGTGTTTTTATGTAACATTCATTGTTTATGCATCCATTTATCTTACAAATGTTTGTGAAAGTCAGGCACTGTACCAGGCATAGGGACATGACAAGAAACATAGAAGGCATGGTTCCTGCTGTCAGAATTTAAATTCTAGTAGTAATTATAGAAAATAAACAAACAATAAAAACCCTCTGCATTGTGCTAAGTGCAATGGAGCAAAAAAATAAAGGACTATGGTAGATAATAAAAGAGAAGGTATATATGTTCTTTACTACTGTGTTTAAAGAAGAGCTCTGCAAGACGGTCTCATGAGAAAGATGATAAGAGACCATGGAAAATCTTTCAGGCTCAGAGTCCAGGTCAGCTAACCACACCAAAGGAGGGGGACTCTGTGGCATGTTCAAATGAAGCTAGATTTGTTAGAATGAACAGAAGGGGAGTATGCCTAGTGAAGGGGAAGAAGGTTGCCCAGGGTTGTGTCAGCCAAGAGAAAAAGTTTGGATTTAGTCTCAGTGCAGTATATCAAAGGGTGTTACACAGGTAGATGATGTAATCTAATATATATTTTATAAAGTTCATTCTTCTTGTTGTTTGGGGAAATAAAGAGGGTAAAGTTGAAACAGGAAGCCTAGTTAGAAGAGTAGTTCAATAATTCTGTTGGGAAATGATGGCCGTGCAGATTAGAAAAGGCAGTGGAAAAGAGGTGAATGAATGTAGAATGTATTCTGGAGTTGTGATTAACAGAATTTGTCACTAGATTGGATACATGGGGGTTAGAGAAAGGAAAGAATCACAGTTTCTAGAATTCTGCTTTAGGTAATTGGATGGGTGGCAGTGACATTTATTGAGATGGAGCAGACAAGTTGAGAGCAGGTTTGAGTGAAGAGGTGGAAGTAAACAGCTCTCTCCCAGACATGTTAACTATGAAAGGTCAGTGGGACATTCAGGAGAAGATGTGAAGTAGGTATTTGGATATGTAAGTCCAGAGTTCAGATGATAGGGCTGGGCTAGAGATATAAATTTGATAATAGTCAGAAAATATATGGTATTTTAAAGTCATTGGAATGAAAATATCTAGAAAGAAAATGTAGAGAGGGAAAAGAGGGGTTTCATAATCTAGACTCGAGATAGCCCAGCATTTAGAAATCCAGGAGAGAATAATCCAGCAAAGAAAAGGAGTGGACAGTGGGAGAGGAAGGAAACTGGAAGCCAAGAAATCACAAAATCCAGCGAGTTGCTTGTTTCAGGAAGGAAGTATAATTAGGAGTGTTAGATTCTGAGAGTTAAAGATGAGGATTAATTTGGCCACCTGAAAGCCATTGGTGACCTTGAGAACAGTAGTTTCAGTGGAGTACAGAAGCAGAAGCCAAATGGGAACAAGCTGAATATTAAATATGAGGTGTGAGACTAAAATAAACTCTTTCCTCCAGCAAAATAAACAAACAAAAAACAGTAGATAGATTGGTAGGAACAAAGGAAGGTTATTATTGCTTTTGATGTTTTGTAAGTTGGGAAATTCTAGAGCACGTTTGCATGAAGTGAATGATTTGGTAGCGTGGGAGACATTAATGATGTAGTAGAGACAGGTGAGAACCAAAGAAATACAATCTTTGAGAAAATGAAGAAAGTCAGAACCAGAGCATTTGAGGAAGAATTGACCTTTAATAGGGAAGAGATATTTTCTCCACTGTAATAGGAGGGAAGGAGAAAGTTGTTGTTGGTGCAGGTAGATTTGCAGGTTCAGTAGGGAGTTAGCATCGAATAGTTTCAATTTCCTCAAAAAAAGACCAAGTTCATCAACTAAGAATGAGTATGGGGTAAGGGAATGAGGAGTTTGAAGAGAGAAGAGAAAGTGTGAAATAATTATCTTGGAAAATGGAGAGTAAGTTTACTGGAAGGACAGGCAGAGGGTAGCCAAGCAATGATGAGAGCCCAGTGGAAATGTGTCATCATGAATTTAATTTAAAAATACTTTGTTTTGTGACTTTCTGCATTAATGTTCAGCTGCTCGGGAGTAGGTGCAGAGAAGGGAAGCAGTATTTAGAAGTCCAACAGAGGAGTTGTGCAAGACATGTTCAACGGAGAGAGAGAAGAACAAAGCATCTGAGGGTGTTTGTGGAGGAGTTATAATGATAGGCCATAGAATCTAGGCTGGACAAGAAAGGAAGGAAATTTAGGCAAGTGCTGATAGAAAGTGAGAAATAAATGGGATCAAGGGGATAAGGGTCTCCATGAAGTCGAAGTTTCACGACAGGAGGTATCCAGGCAAGAAAGGTGGAGTGAGAGGATGTGGGTTGGAAAACGGGATGTTCAAAATTGAGATCTGAGAAGTGGCGAAGTTTCTGTTGATTGTAAGGACAAGAGTATGGTCAAAGGGGTGTGGGAGGCAAGAAAGAATGGAAGAACACATGGCTGAATGTGAGAAAATCAAGGAGTAGAGAGGCCAGAATGTTGAATGACTCATCCCTCTGCTAAAGTTTGCTTATGCTTTGTTTAGGGACAAATGGAAGATGTATATAAATTCATACCTTGAAATGGACATACCATCTCTCGGAGTTTTCTTTCTCTGAGTAGAAGATATCTTTTAGAATTCTAATTGTTGTAAATGTAAATGCCCCACTTGAGTTAAGAAGCACATATATTATCTATTCCAGTGTTAATCAAGGTTGTCCTTTCTGACTATACAAATATCAGTTGTGTTGCTCATATTGGTTATTTAACATCCTGAAATATAGGTATATTAAACATAAGATATATCAACATAAATTTTTTGTGCAATATCAGACACTATTTAATATCAGATTCTAGCTTAGATAAGGGGAGTAGTTGGTGTCAATTGCTTAAAGAAATGAAATTTAAGGAGAAAATTGTATCCATTAACTCAATGTTTTCCAAATATTGGGAAAAGATGCCCATCCCCCGTTGATTGTTTTTAGCTTAAGAGTGATGTAGACCTGATGTTCTGCCCAAATGGGTCCCAGCGCTCAGAGAGGAAGGGGAAGGACTCCTGGCCTAGGAGAGAAAACTGAGAAGCCCTTAAAGGGCTTCTTGATAATAAAGGGAAATAGACTGTCTTACTCTTGGTGCTCTTAGGAGGGAGTATGAGGAGGAGTTCTGAAAAACAATAGGCAGCCCATTTACATTTCTGTATAGATCAAGGAATAACACATAAGAACTTCATGAAGTTGACTAAATCTTGATACTTGGCACCCAACTTCTTTTTTTCTATTGACTAGTGGTTTAAAAATCTCTTAACGTGAGAGACATTGTGTAAATGCTTCAGAAACAGTGAGGAAATAGGGAGATAATCTTGGAGGGTGCTGGAGAATAATTTCAGTGGGTGAACTTCAATCATTTATAGCCTGTTTCTATTCCCCTCGGTCCACTCAAATGCCTTATCTGAGTCAAACATTCTGTCACATGTAGCCATTAAAAAAGAAAAAAAGCCTATTTACTGCATGCATAGATAAAAGGAAAAGAAAGAAAAGGCACTAGTCTCCCAGCTGCCCTTGCCTGTTGTGAGCCCCTCTCTCACAGATAAACTCTCACACATCTAGGCTTAAACAAACCTGAAGGAAGAGGCCGATGAGCCAGAGGAGAAGCATGAACCCAGGTCCTCATCCTGACAGGATGAGTCTAATGCCACCCCTGACACCCGATGGCAAGACCAATGCTCAGATATTCTCTACGTCCCTTCTTCAAACCCCAACATTAGTTTACTTCTGGGGATGTTCAATAAACCAAAATATTCTTCCGTTGCATCACATGGACCACAGAAAATTGTTTCACACTCACAATATCTTTGGAGTCACTATTGGAACCTTGGACAATGAAATGGCTTTGACGTCTCTCTTTTCCTAAGGGAAAAGTAAAATCTACTGAGAAGACACCATACACAGAGAGCACAAAAATGAAACTTCTTCACCTCGTTCCTCTTAACTCCCAAGATAAGAGAATCAAAACAACAATTAGAATTCTAAAAGATATCTTCTACTCAGAGAAAGAAAACTCCGAGAGGTAGAATTGGCTGTGGCAGCTATGAAAGGGAACAAAAAGCCCCCTGAATTCAGTCTGTGAGAAGAAAAGAAAGCCAGTCTGAAAGAGAACTTCACCAGCAGGAGGCTGCTCAAAATTCTGACAATAGTGATGACGATAACTTGTGGAATGTATAAATCTGAGACTTGGGGAAATAGGAGGTAGCAAATCGGAAAAGAACTGCCTTTCTGAAGTCCCATAAAAAGAGGATATTACCACTTAATGATCTTCATTGTCTAAAACGCTCCTTAGGGGACTCAGGGGCAATGTCTAGAACTTGAAGAAAGAGGTAGAAATTTAGAAGAAGTTTAGAAGGCGATGAGAGTTGGGAAAGTGGGGAAGACACTCTTTGTGTCCCCACTGCCACTGTTAATCAGTGCTCACTGTTGCCATGACAAGGGAGAGAAAGGGGATAGAGTTCTCCTTTGCAACTCATCTTCTGAGCTCCTGACTTTCTTCCTCAAGCTTTATCTCGGCTGCACCTCCATACCAGTTCCAGTGTTCCAGCACAGGCTGGACAGTAATGATGTGACCAATTTTACCGAAAGATGAGAATATTACGGTCATGTTCAGGGCATATGGGTTTAGATACAGTCACTTCATGTTCTGCTCAGGCTTCCAATAGTTCAGGTTTTAAATTAACGTTAAGATACATATGCTTTGTAGGAGCATAAACCAGTACAGACTTTTTAGGGAATAGCTTGGCAGAATGTGCCAAAAACTCAAAGCGGGTACATTCTCTTGGAACCAGCAAGTCCTGTTCTAGAAAGTCATCCTAAGGAAGTAATTAGGCATGTGCCAAAAGTTTTCATAGCGAGATTGTTCATCTCAGTACTGTTTTTAATCGTGGAAACTTGGAAATAGACTTAATATCCAGGATTGGGGGTTTGATCGAGTAAATTGTTCACATTCAAAAGATGGAATTTTAGGCCACTATTTAAAATAATATTAAAGGGAACTATTTATTAACTTAGAAATTGATTCACTGTATATGTTAAGTTGAAAAGCGGATCACAAAATGTTATTCATGAAACATACCATTTTGGTAATCTCAACATAGATGAATAGAAAAAGATAAACACTAAGATATTAACAGAGTATGCTGGATGATAAATTTATAAATGATTTTAGTTGCTGTTTCCTGTTTTATCTGTATTTTTTAAGTTTTCAACAGTGAACAAATATCACTTTTGTAATAAGGAAAAATATTTATCTTAATAAAGTTTTCCTTAAAAAATACATTTTTAAGGCAAATCTCTTTTCCTTCCTCCCTCTCATTCTTAATTTCCCTCCCCATGAACAACCTCTGTTATGAATTTCTTGGATAACTTTCAAAGATACCCTGTACATACAAGTATATGTAGGGAAAAAAAGTATGTTTCCAAACCACATTAAATGAAACCTTAACCCAAAGAGTCAGAAAGGGCTGGCTGCTGAGGAGAGGAGTGGATCTCAGGTTACTTTTCAAGGAACTGTGACAAGCAGGGCTGGTACCAGAGTGAAGAAAGTGAGACACTTGCCTCAGGCACAAAATGAGAGTACGAAATACTCAGTAACTGAGATAAAGAATATGCTAATGAAGTATTTTAAAAGTCAAAATCAATGTGAGAAATCCATGAAGAACAAAATAAAGATAGGATTGGTATTACTGTTTTTTCCTCTTGCCTTAGGCTCCAATATGGCTCCATCTGGCACTGTTTCTGTCAGTGACCAGGAAAGGAGAGATAGCAGGAGTGAATGTTGGAGGAAGGGGAGAGAGGAAGGCACAAAAAAGACCTGACCTACACTGCCTATTCACTCTGTGGCAGGCACCACAGCTGGCACTTTTTGTCCATTATGATAGGGGATAGAACACACTATCCCACTCATGATGGTTCCCTCTGAATAGAGGAAGAGCCTCCAGGTTATAATGTGACCTCCTCTCCTGCCCCATCCCTCACCTCTCCACGGGGAGATGGAAGGGTCACTTGCTGGCAGGTTTGGGAGAGGAACCTCAAACATAGCCTAGCCTCTTCCTCCTTCTTCCTCCTGAACTGTTCCTCTTTGCCAAAAATTTTTCTAAAGCTGGCCACTCTTGAGTCAACAATTACCTCACTTTCTCAGAGAATTACCTTGTATACAGAGGGAGGTCCCCTGGCAGCCATGTTCATACAGTATGACTTCACCTCTTAGATTTGACCTAACCACACTGGATCAACTAGAGTCTGTCTGGACTTTGAAATTAAGATCCAAAGACAGCTAATTTGGTCTGTGTTGGAATTAGGACAAAGGGAGAGCCAGTTCAGTCAGTTTGGCTGGCTGAGCCTATTACAGTGAATCCAGGAGTTGTGGGGACGGGGGACAGATAATACTGGTCTGTAATGAAGAAGACATAGAGAAGTACAGAGATAAGAAACTGTGACAGGGTCCATGTGATTCCCAGACCCTTCAGAAGCTTAGGTATAATCCTGCCCTTGACTTCCATGAGATCTTCTTATATACATAAAATAAATATTCCTTTTCCAAGCTCAAGCTAGCTATAGTTGGTACCTAATTTGCATTTGAAATGTCCTAAAATAATCACTAATGTTAATATCATTACTACTCACTTGTGCAGTTATATCATGGCCAAGACCCTGCACACTTAGTCGTCTGCTGGGTTGCTTTCCTGTGCCTTGCTATTACATTTACAGCTTTTCATACTCTGGATGGCTTGTCCTTTACTTGTCTCCCCTTCCCTTTACTTCTTTTCAGTTATACATTCACACCCTATGAATTAAGTAGGACTGTTTTGCATTTACTTCCGAGGTGTATTAGTTCATGCAAACAACACTAGCTGCTGTAACAAACAACCCGAATTCCAGTGGTTTAACCAATAAAAGTTTATTTCTCACTCACACATCTAAGCATGGCTGTTTCTAGTTGGATATCTACCCTAGGTGGCTCTTGTTCAGTTCAGAAATCTGGTTCCTTCCAATATGTGGTTCCTCCATCTTCTAGGCCCCATAGCCATTCAATCCCTGCCACATGGTTGGGGATGAGGGCAGAGATCATAGAGGATCCCACTGACTGGTTTATAGCTAATTAGGTCTAGAATCAGTATACATCACTTAAGTTCATACTCCATCCACCCAAGTCAATCACATGGTTCACCTAGATGCAAGGGCAGCTGAGGAATGTAGCTTAGCTGTGTGTCTAGGAAGTTGAGGAAAACAGTTTTTCTACTATAGGGGAAGGTATAATGCCCTCTAACCTAGGGCAAAGCATGTTTCTTCTAGTTCTATGACCCCAGGAAAGTCACAACCTCTCATTTTCCTCATCTTGTAAAATTAAGAGGTATATATCGGTTATTCAAACTGTGCTCTTTAGAACCCTAGACCTCAAAACAAGTGTCCTAGAAAGAGTGATGTGCTGAAGCCAGCCAGTACTGGCTCCCAAAAGCAGATTGCTAAGTTTTATGAAACTGTGCTAGCATGTTGTTAAATGAAGCCATTATTTAACAATAAATTACAGATACTTAATAGTATAATTAAATTCATTTTATTTATTTTAAGTATATTTATTTTAAGGAATCGCTCACATGATGAAGACTGTGGGGGGTGTTGCAAAGTCAGAAATTTGTAGGCCTGATCAGTCACCTGGAGACTCTGATGTTATAGCTCTGGCAGTGACCAGACCTGAAAGGAACGAGCAAGCAGAGAAGCCTGTCTTGAGAGGGGCAGTGGTCAAGAAAGTGACCAGCCCAAGGTAACTCTTGCAGAAAAGAAGCCAAGGGATAAATGCCCTGACTTATACTCTCCCATTCACTACCAGGGCTGCCCAGTGGCCAAACTCAACTAGAGGGCAAGGAGCTCATTGATGCAGTCCTATCAGGTCAGGCCCTGAGGATGAGAGCAGGGAAGAAAGAGCTGCAGAATGAATCTGGTGGAGCAAACAGAAAGTATCTGGCTTGCTCACCAACATTCATGAGACATCCCTGTGTACCAGGGATCCTGCAAGGAGCAGTCAGTGGATAGCAACAGATAACTGGTCTACACTCCTTTCTGCCTCCTGATCTAGAAACCCCCTACATAAACATGTAAGCATGCCACATGCACACACATACATGCACATGCAGACACAGAGACATGTACACACATATATACATACATATGCCACACTTATTCAGTCTGCAGAGGCTCCTCCAGCTCAGTCAAAATTTACAGAAGATAAAATCAACGGAATTTAAATTAAGACAAGAAAAAGGAAGACCAGAAATGATGGGCAGACTTCTCTAATTGTTACTATTTTTAGACACCAGACAGTAAATGACAGACAAGAGAAGGGCATGCTTGAGAGAGGGAAGCTGACCAAAGAGATTGCTCTATTGTTGGAAGCAGAAGAGAAAGAAGCTAAAAAGGGTGATTGGAAATTTGGAACCAGGGAGGCTGTACTTTCCCAGGGAGGGCGAGGTCGGCCCTTGTCCTCCCCCTTTCACCCTCTCCTGCTCTCCCCTGCCTTCCCCACAATTTCCCTCCCCGCCCTATGTCTCCCTCTCCCACCCCTGGAACCAAGCATTGGTAGGAAGGAAGGCACACCAGACCAAAAGGTGGAAGTTGACCTGGCTTTCCACTCTGGCCACATGACTTTCTAGACCCGTGACCTTGAATATATTTCTTAGAGCCACCTCTGGACTATAGGGGTGTCTTTGTGCAAATTAGAAAAGGATATCCCCTTTGAGTGGGTAAATAAGAGAACTCCCTTAGTTTGGAGTCAGCACCTCAGGGTTCTCCACTTGTCGACTGGTGCACAGCTAGATTTCCACCCTTCATCCAGCTCCAACTGTATGTGGCAGTCAGATGACAATTCCCATCTGTGCATCTCAGCTTATCCTCTCCATAAGATATTATCTGAAAAAAAAAAAAAGGAAGATCCAATTAAGGAGACAAGACATAACATGAGAACGAAGGATTCAGAATTAATTCAAGGCCTGAAGCTACAGCCTACCAGGACAAAGACTGGGAGGAGCATGGAGTTCTCCGCCATGTATGAGAGGGTAGGAAAGGCCAGTTTTTATTGAAATCTTAAAGGAGGGAGTTAGAGGATTTAGGAATATCCAGTGACTGAATTCTAGGTTACATCATCATCATCATCATCATCATCATCATTAATTTATTGAGAGAGATGCTAACCAGCTCTCAACATATCCTAATCATTACAGAGTGAACACCAAGGGCTTTGGGGTCCCAGCCCTGCCAGTCACTAGTTGGTTTAGGGTAACTCAACTCTCCAGTTTCCTCATCTCTAGAATCAGGTAAATGGAGTATCTTTCCACTGAGGAATTATAAGAATAAAGTGAAAGAATAAATGTTAAAAAGTTTGTTTACTCAAACAGTATTAAAATGCTTCCTCTTATTGGTGGATGACAAAATGCTATTTTTGATGACCCTCGGGCTTTGTTCCGGCCTCTACCGGGATCTCTTGCTCAGTTTTTCAGGAACTTCACTGTCCATGAGGAAGTGGGCTTCCACCCTCTGCCCTAGAGATGATCCAGGAAAAAGAAGCTTGCATTCCAGCAGGAAAACTGTAGGTTCCATTTAAGAAACCTTCCTCACATCACAGCATGTGAGTAAATGAGAAAGTGAACATTCTTTCTGGGAGAGCGGGGAAGGGTCTTTCAAATTAAGAGTGGGACCCTCATCTGCTGAGGAAAAGAGATTTAGAAGTATGTTTGGATTTACTCCTAGGACACTCTGAGCTGTTGAGATAAGAGACATACTTATGAACCCCTTTTAGACTCCTCTCCAGGCTCCAGAGGTTAATGTTTTCATTTAAATGGAAATTGAGCGCAAAATTATTAGCAACTATTCAAAAAGAACCAAATTACAAGGGGCCATTCTTTGTATAGTACAAACAGAGTGCCATGGATGTTCTGCAGCTTAAATATTAAGGTGAGTCCCGCTGAATGTCACTCTCCACCCACTAAGGAGCTGAACCCCAGGAAGGGTTTCCTTTAGGACACAGACTCTGTGCAACCAGAAAACTCCCCTCCGGCCATCAGATCCGAGAAGGAAGACCTAGGCCATCAGGGCCGTGAAGGAAGGTCAGGTGCAGACTTTCCAAGAACATCTGTGGAATACGGGTTACAACCCATCCTCATCTCCCAGGGCACCGACCTACACAAGTCGATCCTCATTATTCACAGAATCAGCATTTGCAAATTCTCCTGCTTGCTAAATTTATTTGTAATCCTAAAATCAATACTCATGGCACTTTCACAGTCATTCACAGACATTCATGGAGGAGTGAAAAATCTGAGTGACCTTATGCACGCGTGTCCAGCTGAGGTCGAACAACGCAATGCTATACCTTCTTGTTTCAGCTCTCATCCTATAAGCAAGCATCCTTTTTATGGTATATTTTGTGCCACATTTTTTGTTCTTTTTTTCTTTTGTGTGTGTATGATTTCACTGTTTAAAATGGCACCAACCTTAGTGCAGAAGTGCTGTCTAGTGTTCCCATGTGCAAGAATATCAAAAACGTCTTCTGGAGAAAATCCATGTGTTCGATGAGCTTCATTCATATGTGAGTTATAGTGCTGTTGGTCATGAGTTCAATGTTACAAATCAACAATATATATTAAATGAGGGGTCTTTCGACAGAAACACATATAAAACCAGAGGGAGGAATGAACCTAACCCTGTATTTCCCCTAGGAGCAACAGTTTGTTATTCAATAATTCAGCATTCACGGAGCCTTTACAGAACACAACTCCTGCAAAGAATGAGAAGCGATTATAGTAGGTGTTCAATCAGGAGTGACTATAACTTCATAGGGTTGTCTCTGAGCTCAAACATGGAGGAGTTGTTTTTAATAAAAAGTAAACCCTTGCCAGTGAGTTTAAAAGATCTTCCCATTCATAAAAATGCCTGCTTCTCAGCCCACTTTCTTTTCCATGCTCAGATCTGCATTCTCCAGCATACAGTATAAGGCTCAGTAAGATTCACAGTGGGTTGTCTTAAAGGCTTTGGCCATGCAATCTCCCCCTCCTAACATGCATGGGGCAAGGGGGTGGGGCAGCGTCTGATTGACAGGGCAAAGTCCTCTCATCTGAGGCTACAGAGGCCTCCCCAAAACTTGAACAATGGTCACAACATCAAACTGTGCAAGAATTGAAAATTCAAACCCTAGGAAGGATAGGAGTCACCAAAATCAAGAATGCTAGAGGATAAAGTCCAGTTCTTAATAAGTGGGGCCCAGGGATAAGACTGAGACTGTGGAAATAAGGGCAAAAGCCAGGGAGTGACTTGAAAGTAGTAAGAGACTGGAGAGAGGTCTGAGACCTGGCAGGTGTGGAGCTTGCCTTTGTGAGCCCTGCATGGAGGGGTAACAGAGGGGAAGCACCCTGAAGGGTGGGGAAGAACAGGAGTTGACCTTTTGAATAAAAGTGATGTGCTTTTATAAATGCCATCAGAGGAGGACTACTGTGGACAAGGTGACTAAGGCTTTAGAGGAGAGCCTAAGCTTGAGATGAGGAAAAGCAGTGAAGGAGAAAAAAATGTTGACAGCTCTCGACCTCCCTGTACAATCTACTCTAGCACTAAACATACATACCCCCACCATCAAAACAAGAGTCCCTCTCATGTTAACTGGACTCAACCTGCAATTTAGCATTCATTCATTGTAGATCACAGTTTCCTGTTGGGAGTCTCACCCTTTATCTCCAAGTGGCTTATCAGAGCATTCCTAACAAGTTCATAGAATACACTTTTTGAAAAAAGTTTTCTCCATCTTACCACATTTTTGATGATGTTTTCATGCTCATTAGAGATTATGGTCCAATGAACCAGATACACTAGCTCTTTCAAGATCTGGCAGTGGGGGCCACAAAGCTGAAGGTAGAGCCTGGATTCCTCACTCAAAAAGCCAAGTCCACATTAGCGTCTAGATTCATTCACAGATATATTGTCAGGCTGGGTGCCAGCTGCTAACTCTAGGTGAAGGTGTATCAGAGAGTGACTTAAGGCCTAAGAAGTTGTCATGTGAGTGTCTTAGTAAATGTATCCTTTCCAGTTGATGACAATCATTATCTAGATGATTCTTCTGTGGCTCACCAGCTAATCAGAATCACACGGGCTGGGGTCCACGATTCAGTTCCTGGAAAGAGCTGAATAGCTGCCGGTGTCCAAACACTCTCACTATGGGTCTGGCCTCCAGCAGTTGTCTGTTTCCCAGATCCCTAAAGCCAGTCCAGCCCGGCTCTCTGCAGGGCAGCTCTGCACCAAGAAGCATTAGAGAAGCCTCTCAATGAGCACTTGCTTATCTGCTGAGGATTAGAACTGGCTTCTAAGATAATGGTTTCTCCACAGAGCGTTCTAAGAACCAGAAAGCTAGTTAGAAGCATAAATCTGCTTAGATTTTGTTTTAAAGGAAAAAAGCACTCCGCAACCATTTCTATTAAAACTTTTTAGAGGTAAAATTAGGAGTTAGGACATTTGGAAAGAGTCCAGCAAACAGTAGCGGTGGTCGTGGGGCACTCAGCAGACTGCCTGGCTACCATGACGTCTTCTCTCCCTCAAATGAAGATCACCAGCCTGTAGTTCCCTGCTAAAAATCCTGAGGCTACCCTTTCCAATTCAGGGAAAGTATACTGATTCCAGCTTCCACCTTTCACTTTAAAACTTTCTGTTTTCATGTGATTTCCCATTTTCTGTCCAACTGCCTTGCATCTGGATTTTCCATCTTGTCTCAGCTCCTTTGGCTTTGTGGCTCTGCTGCGGGATCTTGGCTCTGCTTTTTGTTTCTTTTCAGTTGGGCCTTCTTGGGTCACATTTTCCCATCTCAGCCCTGCCTGGATCCAAGGCTGGTTGCAGAGCAGGCATCAAGAAGGTGTGCGATGGCCTTGGGAAAAGCCAAATTGCAACGGTGCCCTTAATACTCAGGCCTTGTAAGGATGGATGGACATACATAAGACCGGCGGTTGGAGTTTGGAGAGTAAGGTTAACAAGCTCATGTGTTAATGTTGTTTTAGACTGACCAGATGCAGTGATCATTAGATCTACACCACCCAGGTATGAAGATGGGTAAGAAGAGAGAGAGAAGGAAATCCAATGAATTGTGTTGGAGAAGCAGTTTGGGATTTGGGGTGTCAGAGGCAGCTGTAGAGAGTGAGATGATGAGGGATGAAAACAGTAACTTCCGAGAAGTGTTACTGTAGGTAATGAAATGGACCTCCCCTAACATTCTTTAAGACATCTAAGTGAAGACTTAAATTATTATCTGGTGGCTGAAGTGCTCTTCTCTAAAATCACCTCTATGCAGAAATAAGCAACATGTGATTCTGGCTGTTTTTCAGGATGGAGTGTAAACTTCTTAACATGGCTAACCAGGTCTTAAGCAGCCCTAACTCTCCAGCCACCTGTCACCATTGTTCTAGCCATAGTTCATATCCAACCAGATGGAACTTTTTCTAATCTTGACCTGGACTGAACCTCAGAAGGAAAAAGGAATTGGCAAGGCTCGTGCTGGGGGAATCAAAGTTCTTTCTCGAGCAAAATCCTAGAGAAGAAATTCAGCAGCATGGACTTTGAGGTCAGGCTGCTACGATTCAAATCCCAGCTCTGCTACTGACTGGCTAACCAAGGGCTAAGCTATCTATTCTCTTCCAGCCTGAGTTCTTTCAACTGTAAAATAAGGATAATAATAGCTCATATTTCATGGTGTTCCTATGAGGATTAACTCAGATAATTTATGTAAAGCCCTCTGTACAGTGCCTGACACACAGCATTTACTAAATGTCAGTTTTATTTTTGGAAACCTGTTTTAGGTATTGTATAGCACAGTCTCCAAACGAGACTCAGTAGGAGCCACATCATTCTGGGAGAACCGAGATGGCATTTTTTTTTAAATGACATTGATGAATTAAGTCCTACTTTGGGGCTCCATGTGTTGCTTTCTTCCTTTGATTTCTTCTAGGTGAATCTTAGATGGCCGCCTAACATTTTATATCAAGCAGCTCAAGGGAAGACACACTCTAGAAAGTCTGCTATTCTAACCTAGCAACCTGAGCTAAAAGGCAAGGATCAATTGGAATGATCAACCGAGAACCCATTATCTGTGTCTGGAGACACAGAAAGAAAAGGTCCCAGGCATTGTCACTACAACGCTCCTGCAGCCCCCTGTCCTCCCATCACTGCCATCAGAACTTGCGTTTTCTGCTTACGACTCAGCCCCAGAGGCCTCACCTCCTCCGTGACCTCACTTCTGCCACTCTCACTGTATTAACCCCCTCAGGCAACACTCTCAAGTGAAATGAAAACTACCTTCCCACAGAGGTACAAGTGCACACCTTACACAGAGGGTGTAGTGGGCAGTTGTCAAGTTTTCTGGCTGCCCAGCACCTGCTGAACACCTTCTTACATTTGAGGAGTTTCCAACCCTATGTCCCCTGCCTTCCAAAGATAGAAACAAGAGCAATCACTTCCCTAGCCTCCCTTGCAGCTAAGACACAAGCAGGTGACTGAGAAGCAGCAGGGATGGCCAAGGTCACATTCCTGGGCCGGATGTGGCATTGACACTGAAGACAGCAGTGGTGGTGATAATCAGGTTCCTAGCAGTGATACACATTGTCACATTCAATTGGCGGCAGTGGTGGTAACAGCAGTTTTCTTATTAGGCCAGTTTACAACATGTAATGGAACATTATTCTGGATGTGTAGCTTCAAGCCTGGTTCTCCAGGCTCCACTGATTCTGTGAGACACCCAACATCCTTTACCAAACCTCTCCTGCTTAATCAATCAGAATCAGCTTCTACTGCTTATAACTAAGAACCCTGACTCTTACTTGTGAGACTCACAGGAACACATGGTAAAAATTAAAAAGCTCAGTCCTACTGAGATTGCTCTCGCTTAATAAATCTGTTCAGTTTCTTTAAATTCCTGTGCCCCTAGCCCTGCCCTAAAGGAAAATTTCAGACTCAAGTGGTTTTTAGGCAAGCAGAGCAGGATGCAACACTGCACAACTGTCTGAGAAGGAATGAACAGTATCTAATCATTTGCCAAAACAGCATCTTTCAGAGCAGTGGTGAGGCCATGTTTGTCAGAATGCATCCTAAAGCAGGCTCCAGGGGCCACAGCTAAAGGCTGAGACCAAAAGCCTTCTTCAGGCAGCTGATACACACCCAGCAAAGGGACTGAGTTCTCACCAGGCACAGAGCTAAGGGGTCTGAGATGGCAGGCCAAGGCAAAGCAGGACGAGTGGAAAGATCTCAGGTTAGCTCAGTGAGATAGGTTTGTGATTCTGTGGCTGCAACCCCTTCTGTTCAGAGCTCAGCAGCAGTCACCACACTAAGCCCTTAAAGGGCCCCACACTGCTAGCAGAGATGCTGGCAAGGCGCCTGGTTGAGCACAAACAAATTAACCTTCCCAGACTCCTGGGTAGCTGAAGAGCGAAGGCATGGCAGGCCCTGGGAACCATGCTGGGATTTGTCTACAAGCTCCCTGCTAAGGGCCTTCCTGTTTTCTCAAAGACTCCCTGACCAGGCCAATTGTCTAGGAGTCCACTGGCCCTCTAGGCTCAAGGACAAAGGAGATGAAGACACAGAACAGCTGGAATGTGAGCTGTGAGTTTGCAGTCCTCTGAACCATCTCTCCTAGGCAACTGCCTGGCTAATGTGCAAAGAGAATGAAAGCCAAGAGAAGGAAGAGAGAAGCACGAGAGCCCGAATGGGAAAGTGAAAGGCCATGCATCATCTAAGCCAGATCTCTTGGTTTCAGGAGCCAAAACAGGTCCTTTTCTGATTAAGCTAGTTTGAAGTGGCTTCTGTCACTTTCAACCAAAAGAAACCAGAGCATCACAAGTTCTTAAGATAGTCTTATACATGTTTCATGTTCTTTACATGGTCACCATTGATGTTAGTGGGGATGAGCATCATTTCATGGAGGTGAACCATTGCGCTTCTTCTGGCTAGAGAGGCATCTCATTCATGCTTTACCGATGAGCATCTACAACAGAGCCAATGCAATCCAAATATCTACAAAAATATCAGCTTAAAGTCATGCTCTGAGTCAGAGCCTCTTGGAGAAATGTCAGCATAAGTCAGCAGAAGACTTCAGTCTTTAATTCCATATAGATTCATTCAGGGAAAGGATCCAAGCCTCTTCCTCCCTTCTGGTCTTGACCCTGGGAACCTCAGGTTGCCAGGCTTGTCTCAGGAGACGCAGGGAACTGATTGACTGCCCCTACCAAGAACAGCACTGCAGGAGTCAAATAAAATGAGGCCCCTGCCATCCCATTTTCCTGGCCCCCTCCCAACTTGATCTGTCCATATTCAGGGCCCAGCTCCAAACTAGAGCCACACTCCCTGCATTCTTTCCTTGGGATGCTGGCACAGAGCTCCAGGCCTTAGCCCAGCAACAACTACGGCTTTGTTACTTGGGGGCATGGAAAATTCTCTCCCTGACAGCCTAATTCATTTGATTCTTATTAAGACACAGACCCTCACAGTGCTGTGTCCTCCACTGTGATCTTTGACAAGCCCCTAGAGGGTCTCCCCTGACTCCCCGCAGACTCACAGGGTCAGAAGGGAGGCCATCCAGTCTAGCCTCCCACCCTTTGCAAACCTGACAGCTCTCAGCCTAGTGAGGGTATCAGTTCCCTAGGGGCAGATATCCCATTGCCGGATTTTTTTTTTAAGTTTTTAGAAAGTTCTTTCTCATATTGAACTAAAATTGGACTCCTTTGCACCCTATTCCTTTTCTATCTTGTCATAAATGTAATTCACTCTTATATCTACATAACAGCCCTGAATTTATTTGAAAAGAAATCATTCTGTCCTTTAAAAAAAATTCTCCTCCAGCTAACCAACACATTTCTTCTGCTATTCCTTATGGTTTTCAAACCCATAGCCATTCTATCCACTCTGGCCTGGATATTTTCCAGTTTACAAACATCACATTAACTTTGTAGCACTAGTATCAAGACCCATTCCAGGTGAGATATTAAAAAAAATCTGGTCTATGGCCATGCCACCCTGAACAAGCCCGATTTCGTCTGATCTTGGAAGCTAAGCAGGGTCAGGCCTAGTTAGTACTTGAATGGAAGACCACCTAGGAAGAGCAGGTGCTGTAGGTGTAAAAAATAAAAAATTAGGGATTGTAAGCTGACAAGGTCCTTGCAATCTGTGAGGTCAACCAAGGGTTGCCTCACCTAAAAAATAATGATAAATAAATACATACATACATACATACATACATACATACATACATACATACATAAAAATTCACATCAATTAAGCACAGTTCAATTTCTCTCCTTTCCCCTCACTAGGAGAACTCTAGAACTTGAATAGTTGGTATGGCAGAAATAACCAGTTGCCTCCCAAAATCCTTCTCCCTTTCTTTTTCTTAACAGGATCTAATTTCTTGAGCTGGACACATTGTAATCCAGGTAAAACACTTCAGTTCTAATCATCCTTTGAAGCTGTGTTACCATGAAAGCAATTTCTAACCAAAGAGATGTAAACAGAAATGTGTGAGAAAATTTCTGGAAGCCTCCCTAAGAATAAGAGGGTGAACCCTTCTTTTTGCTTTCTCCATCTTGCTTCTGGAACCCAGATATGATGCCTGGAACTCTAGCAGTCATCTTGAACCATGAGGATGAGGATCACACACTGGAGCAATTAGATAGAAGGAGTCTGGGCCCCTGACGAATCTGTGGAGCTGCCACATCAGCTTGGGACCACTGTAGACTTATACATACAACAAATAAACTTCTTTCTTGTTTAATCCATTTCCCATTTGCCCTGAGAATACTCACTGGCAGCGCCTGCAGCTGCAACATTTACCCCCAAATAACTTTTGTATTCCAATCCTAACCTTACCTCCAACGTTTGCCGCAAAATATCTCACTTTTTTTATTATTTTCGCATCATTCTAATATATTGATAGTCTTTGAAAACAAATGACATCATTCTATTTATAGAATTCTGTTTTTAGTACTGGTATGTCCATTTACAAAACACAGTAATTCTCAATCACTAAAAATGTTAAATCCCAAAAAACATAGCATTGCTACTCATAATGTTAACAACATTCTCGAACAGTAGTTAGCCAAAGATTCATTGATGGATCCAATTTATATATACATTTCTGTTATATTAGGATTAGAGACAAGTTATGCTTAGAAATAACTCCAAGAACAGTTTTTATATTTTATTTTCACATAGAAAATCAGTCAGATTTGCTTTGGTCTCAAAGAGTATGTTTCTGTAAAATTAAATTAATGCTGGCAGTGAGCTGAACTTTTTTTTTTCTGAATGGAAAATGGGTTAATAATAAACTTACTTATTAAGTATTTGAGTGTTCTCTTAAATATGCATTCAGACCTAACCCTAAATTTGCCACCCTAAAATCACTGTAATGGGTTATATATTTACTCTAAGGAACCTCTCAACTACATAATTCCCAAAGCAGAAAACTTTGGCTCTTATCATTAATTCTTTTATTAATTTTCTTCTTCTTCTTCTTCTTCTTCTTCTTCTTCTTCTTCTTCTTCTTCTTCTTCTTCTTCTTCTTCTTCTTCTTCTTTGTCTTCTTCTTCTGACTTAGAGCTTTGCTGAATGCTCAAGGATAACATAAAGAGATTATAACAAGGAAAACCTTCAACCTGATGTTTTCGTTTCCTATGGCTGCTGTAAAAAATTACTACAAACTTGGTATCCCAAAACAAGTGAAATTTATTCTCTCACAGTTCTGGAGGTCAGAAGTCTGACATCAGTATCATGGGGCTGAAATCATGGTGTCAGCAGGACTTTACTCTCTCTAGAGGCTCTAGAAGAGAATTTGCTTCTTGTCTCCTTCAGCTTCTGGTGGCTGCCAGCATTCCTTGGCTGTGACCACATCACTCAAATCTCTGCCTTTGTGGACATATCACCTTCTCCTTTTCTTCTGTGTCAAATGTCCCTCTGCCTTTCTCTTATAAGGATATCTTTGATTGCATTGAGGGCTCACCAGGATAACCTCTGCATCTCAAGATCCTTAATCACACATAAAGTCCTTTTTTGCTATATCAAGTAACATTCACAAATTCTGGAGAATAGGACTAGAATCTTTTGAGGGATCCAGGGATTAGAAGTGGAATCTTTTAGGAGTCCTTATTTTAGACTTCTACACTTGGTTATTAAATGTGACTCTTCTCAGAGTTTAAGAACTAAGACCACAGTGATGTCTCACTTACAACGGTGACACCAGCTGGCCTGCTGCCATGATGCTGGGACAAGCTTACTATCCTGCAGAGTGTTCTGGATCTCATCTTTCATTGCAGGGTATAGGTTTCCAACTCTTCCAAGCCCAAAGAAAGAAATGTGTTTCCCAAGCTTGCCTCTGCCACCTGCCTTCATATCCTACTGCTAAGTCATGGGTCCCCAATCCCCAGGCCACGGACTGATACCGGTCCATGGCCTGTTAAGATCCAGGCCGCACAGCAGTAGGTGAGCCAGTGAAGCTTCATCTGTATTTGCATACTCTCCCCAGCATTAGCATCACCGTCTCAACTTCACCTCAGATAATCAGGCATTAGATTCTCTTTGGAGCACCTGTCCCTGGTGCTAAAAAGGTTGGGGACCACAGTGCTAAGTCAAAGGCCCTCCTGTCCCAGGGTCATCACCTGAACCAGGATTGGCTTCTTCCTTGAATGACTGAAGATGGGATCATCCAAAGAAATGTGGTCTGGTACTAAGGCTCTAAAAGTAAACCAGTCACTTTAGAACACAGTGCTGCAAGATTCACCTACTCATTTACTCTAAGAAAGGCTGTACACTGGCAAGTCTACTGGAAGTGGGATAATGTAGATTTGAGCTATAATTCCATTATTTGCCAGGTACTTAACCTCTTGGTTTCCTCATCTGTAAAACGGAGATAGAAAGGATAATAATACGCACCTTGCAGGGTTATTGTGAGAATTTTTTTTAAATGTGCTGGAAGCATGTAGCACTATGCCTGGCTCCCAGAAGAAACTCGAAAAATGGAAGTTATGCCTTATCCATTTCATTTCCCCTTTTAGTTGACTAAAAATCCTACTATCATTGGAGACGCGGTTGTGACCCAGACAATCGTGCCCTGCAGGAGCTCACACCCCAGGTCTGTTGTCCATACAAGTCATCTACAAAGGACATGAGTGTCCCATTGCATATTTGAACAAAGTAGTAGGGAAAAATCCATTTACTTTTGAGGCTCTTGGTTTGTCACTTTCTTAACAACATGGCAGCATGGAAAAATTTACAAAGAAGAATGCATTTGTGTACAGGGTCCCACAATGCAATAGGACGGCCTGGAGCTTCTGGAAGCCTCACTCCTAAGAGTGAATGCTGACTCCCAACCATCACAGGATGGACCCCAGGCCATCGCACATTCAACTGATGCTCTGCTAATTATTCATATGAGGCAAAGAGCCCCTAGTTTAGAATTTTTAGTCAAATGCTAAAAATTGGAGGTAAATTAATTAAAATATAACTTAAACAACACCAGCCTTCCCTCATCAACAGTTCCTAAAACAGGATAGGCAGCATTAATTGTTGCAATTAATTAGGCATTAAACTGATAATGGGTACAGCTGCTAACAATTAACAGCTAATTATGTCAAGCACTTTAACCATTTCACAAAAGAAATGGAAATTGGAGGGAAGGGAGAGGGAGATGAAAAGAGAGAAAGCATTTAGCTCCAAATGCAGCTGGATCCATTTGTAGAAATGACAGAAAAAGTTGATAACGGCCTTATCCCTAGCGAAGCTGAGCTGCATAGAAGCCATGTGAGCCTGAATTTGAACAGAGGAGACCAGGATTGAATTGACCTGAACAGCGAGCAGAGCCAACACATGCTGAAATGCAGTCTCAGTACTTGCCATATGTTATTAACCCATGTGATCTTCACAATACTTCATGGTAGTTACCATTATTAGTCCCATTTTATAAATGAGGAAACTGAGGCACAGAGAGTTTCAGTCACTCGTCCAGGGTCACACATTTGTAAGTGTTAGAGCCTGGATTCACACCAAGGCACATTGACTCTAGGAGATACCCCAAAACAATTGACTCTAGGGGACATCCCAAAACCTCACTAATTCGATGAATTCTTAATTAAACCCAGACAGCAATGTTTTATTGTAGCATGCACTCCACCAATTTGTTTTAAAAGAAAAGAAAAAAGTGCCTTCTAGGCAATTTAAACTGGAACTGAGAACATTTTCTGAAATAATAAGCTGACAGAAATTCATAAATTCAAATCATCCCCAATCCAAACCAATATTTTACTTTGCCCTTTAGGACCTCCTCTCTTCTCTGTGGGAACATGTCATCCTGCTGGGATCTGCCGAGCAGCCCCACAGGGGACCCCAAGATCCTCTTCCCAGCAGACTTTGCAGTAAATATCATCGGTTTTTACACAGGGCTTTTGTTTCTAAAAGTCTTTATCCTTACCATCTCATGGGAGAGGAAGGGAAAGAAAATAGAAGAATTGGGGCCAAACTAGCCACCTACACTTATATACACATGCATGTCTACATGCATACACGCATGCATGCACACACACCTTACTTACATGATATACTGAGGAGAGGATTGCAGCAAAGACTGCTTGTCCTTACTTGAAGCCAAAAGTGGCAAAGTGCCTTACCTGGGGTCCCAACGGGATGGCACATAAAGTCACAACTGAAAATTTATGTCCTGTGCTCCACATCAGTATATCTCAAATTTGATTAGCCACAAGGACCACCTGGAGAACTCCTTGAGTTCATCTGGAGAACTCTCCCTGAGAGATTTTGATTCAGTGGATTTGGGTGGGACTCACAAAATTGCATTTCTGATAAGCTCCCAAATGCCAATGCTGCTGGTTCACAAGCCACACCTTGAAAACCGCTGCTCTACACTACCCCATTCCCAGCTACTTGTCCTTGTCCCAAGCCATCAGACCTCATCAAAGCCTACTAATTGTCCCCAGAGAGAATTTCTTTGCCTAGTCTGGCCTAGTGGGCACAAGTGTTTGTGTTGGTCCCATTGATTTGGAGGTTCAAGTTGTGGCACTTGGTCATCCTTGACTAGGACTGTTTTAAAAAAAAAAAAATCCAGAAAAGGGGCCAAACAGATCTTGTTCCCACTCCCCTGCCCCACCTCCTGCCCCACCTAGCTTGAAGGTAGGAGGAGTTAGTTCTCTGTTTGCTAGGAGTAAGAAGGAAACTTTGCCGCATCAGACCAGTATTCGGAGGACTGCTGAGTCCACAGGTGCTGCTGCCTTTCATAATCCTACCCTTATCTCCTTCATCAGGACTCCCTAGGCAGCTGAGACCTGCTTTCTGTCCTGAGTCAAGCCCTTTGGGCATGCCACCAACCCTCAGAGCCTCCTCTGTGATCACCCCATTATCTTTCTGGGGCTGAGACTCAGGGTTACCAGAGCCCTGAAACTAAAAACAAGAACTCCCTGGGGTACACCTCATGACCAGCAGCTGTCTGTCCAGAACAGAGTATGAAGTCCAGGGGAGAATGCAATCACTGCAGGGACAGACTTTGTGCTAGCTGGTTTCAGGTTGCACTTTGGGGCTGTATAGGATGAGTTGCCTGGAAAGACTTGACAAGCTGAGGTAAAATCACCAGTCATCTGCACTCCCAGATCCCCTTAATTTAAAATTTGCACCTTCTCTCTCAAAGGGCCTCAGGGCTCCAGTCTTGGTATGGTAAAAAGAGATTTCTGACAAAACTCAGATACTGAACATTGGGGACTTCATGTTAATCTTTGCTAGGGTTATTTAAAAAGATCATCGGAGTATCTTCATTCACTATTGATAAAAGTGGAAAATGTTCCCTTCTCTCTGAAAGGAAATATGACAAAGTATATAAAAGACCTTTAACTGTGCCATTCTGCTTCTAGAAATTTACTTTAAAGAAATAACTGGACAAGGCCTCAAAGATAAATGCACAAGGCCATTCATTGCAGCTTTATTTATAACAGCAAAAAATGTAAACAATTTAAATGCACAAATAGAATCAGGAGTTTGGTTAAATGAACCATAGGAAATAGATTCACTGAAATATTATGCAACTAATAAAAAAGCTGTAGAAAATTCTTATAGACATGAGAAAACATTCATAATAATAATGCCAAATTATAAAATGCAGCCTGTAAAACAGTACATATAGAATATTATTTTCATAAAACTGTGTGTGACTGTGTGTGTGTGTGTGTGTGTGATATCTCTGGAAGGAAAAAAAAACACCAAAAGGGCATACACCAAAAAGGTTAATAAGGGTTATCTTTACATGATAAGTATGAAGGAAATTTATGGTTTTTTTCTTTTATGCTCTACTATATTTGTCAGACTCCATTGACTATACAATGGAATCTGAAAAAAGTCATAGAATAAATAAAATAATTACTAGTGACACAATATCAGGTGTTGTGAATGGGCCATGATAAATAATTTGGGTTAGAACCTTATTATTGTTTCTGAAATTTATTCCCATGCAATAAACTTGGAGGAATAACTGTAAATAAAAAGATGAATTTTAAAAAAAAATCTGCATGTACACGTGCAGACAGGCCAATGTGCTAATATAAGAAAATGCATCTTCAGTTCATAATATACATATTCACTGGTCCCTACACCTCTTCCATCCCCCACTCAGGCAACAAAGATTTTTTTTCTCTGTAATGTCTCCTAGCAGCCAAACACAGACACTGCTAATGAATATTAATTGACCTAACATCTTGTGGTGATGAAACTGTGCACATTTCCCTGTCTCATCTGGTTGCTAGGGAACCATGTGAGCCAGCCATGGGGCCCTGGGACCCAGACCTATTACGTGCAGGACAGGGTTAAACCACAAATCAGAAATACTCTGCAGGATTAATTGTGTATGCCAGCAACTATGTGTATGTATGTGATCCTGTCAAATAAACAAAAAACAAAAAACAAAAAACAAAAAAAAACAAATAAACATCAATAGGCTGCTTGGCAGTGGGCAGGCAAGCTGGTAGAGATGGGGTAAACTCTCAGATACTACAGCCTCCTCCCCAGGGGTATCTTGGAGCCATCCCTTCTTCTAGGTTTCTGCCTCACCATTCTTTAAGGTCTAGAGTGGAGGCAGCACCTGGGAAGGGAAAGGAGGGAGTGTGAGGTGTGATGGTTGGCTGTAATTACCTGAAATTGTAGGCATCATTTCACATCATCCCAGTGCTCATATCAGATGCAAATAAGCTAGTAAGTGAGCTGAGTCTACCTGCAATCTTCCCTCTACATCTGATGTTATCTCTTCTTTCCTCCTCTCTATTCCTTTTCTTTTTGGCCACTCAACAAATAGAGAACTCTTCCTTATTAGTGTCCGTCCCTGGTCTGGCCACCTAGTCCCCTTGTACCACACAAAGAGCAAGTTTCATTGGCCAAGTTTCTGGAAGACTGTACTCATAGAGGCTCCCTCACTTCCTAACTCTCCTACCTCTCTTTTTTCCTCTAATCTTCTCCCTGTAAGCCCTTGCTTTACACCAATTTTCCTGACCATTCCCCCTTTCCTTTTGACTGGGCACACAAATAACACAATCCTTGGGTACCTTCCTGTGATAGGCCCAGAGGTCAATATAACAAAGCCTTCTCTATTCTGTTTGGCAGGTTCCCTACAGGGAATTTTGGGCTCTGGTCTCAACCCCCACAGGTTTGCCTGGGAAATGGAGAGGGAGTTCTGATCTCTTGAAAGTGAAAGGGAGTGAGGCTGGGGATGGTGGAAGCACTTATTTGGGTTTCATCTTCTTTCTCCTCAAGTATCTGAAATCAAATTCAACTATGAAGATTAATTTCCTCCCAAAGACTACTCTGCAGTTCATATAAATACATATTTATTTAAAATATGTCCATATGAGTCTACAGCCATGCTTCTCTGAACAAACTAGATCCCATTTGATCTTGGAAGCTAAGCAGGGTCAGGCCTGGTTAGTACTTGGATGAGAGACCACTTAGGAAGAGCACGTGCTGTAGGTGTAAAAATTTAAAAAAAAAAAAGGGGGATCGTAAGCTGACAAGGTCCTTGCAGTCTGTGAGTTCAACCAAGGATTGCCTTACCAAAAAAAAAAAAAATCTATATGAGATATTCATGTTATTTTTTTAAATTTCCACCTATTTGTTCATTTAACAAATGTTAATAGAGTTCTTACTCTATGCCCAGAATTTTTGTTGGTCTCGTGTGGATTCAATGGTGATTTAACCTGACACAGTCTTTGGTATAAAGGAGCTTAAAATATTATGGGGAATCTTAAAACCAATCAAATAACCTCACATGTAAATATGAAATCACAACTGTGGTAATGTGATAAGAAGAGGCATATGGAGCTATAGGGGAAAGAGCTGCTCACCTAATCTTGGAGACCAGAGAAAGTCCTGAGGACATTGGCTCTATGTCTTGAGAAATACTAACCTCACACTCACCACTCTCCCTGACCTCACCACTGTGAAATGCTGCATATTTCTTCTTCCTGGATGGAGAGGAGATTGGGGGGTGGGATGGGGGAATTCTAGGTTCTTCTAAATAGGAGAGGAAAAGGAACTTTCTCTTTTCATTTTCTTTCTTTCTCTTCTCTATCTTTTGAATTTGAAAAGGTTGAATTCTTACAAAGATTCCAAAGTAAACTCCGTGTCATTAAACACACAGATCACTTTCCACAGAATGGTTCCTGACAACTGTAGGTTTCTTTACGGGGGGTGGGTACAGAGGGACGGGTGCAAGTGTACAAGAGTAGAGAAGCAAAGAACTCTAATGGCTCTGATCAGGAAAGGAGAGTGGTAGAGAGACATCCTGAGGAAAGGAGGGGAAAGACCCCTACCCCACCCCCTGCCCAGAGTGAGAACATCGGGAGAGATACAGTAACAATGAAACAGACAAGAAGCCAGACACTGATGTCCTACAAGGAAGACAAGGGAGAAACAGCCAAGGGGAACTGGGGAGACAAAACAGCTGCTGCCTTCTCCAGTCAATTCCGTAAGGTGTTGAGTACCATCTACATTTCCCAAACACCTTGTGGAATAAATCTGCGAGGAAGAGTTGAGTCTATTTTAACATGAATTTGGAAAAATAGAAGGTGCCCCCCACTCCCGCCCAGCCACAGCTGGGTTACCTCAGAAATGGAAGGGATCTAAAGAGGTTCATCCAGCCTTTCACCAGTAATCCCCTCACTTATTTCTCCAGATAGAAGTCTGGCTTCTGTTTAAACACACAGTGACTGAGACATCGCCCCTCCCCTAAGGCAGCAGTTCTAATGCTAAGGAAGTGGTTGAAATGAGGAACGCCAAGCTGGTAGATAGATTCTGCTTCCTAGGTCCAGCTACCCCACACAGCTAATAAGAGGCAATTCCTTGTATCTAAAAGAAACCTGTACTATTACCTTAGGATATTAACTCTCCAAAGAAGAGTTGGAAAGGCTGAGGGAAAATAGGTCCTTGGCCCTCTGGCTAAGTCAACAAGAAAAATGGCTTCTCTTCAAGTCTGTGTAATCTGAATTCCCTGGCCTCTCAGAACCTCTGAATCTTACAACAGAAGCACCCCTCCTGGATTGTTGAGGCAGAAAATGACAGGTTGGATATTTCTATACTGGAGACTCTCTGAGCTTTGAATTGGTGCTTGCTCAGGTCTACTTCAGGAATTCGGAGCACAAACTTTTTGGGTGGTCAGAATGCAGAGCTGGACATCGGCAAAATGAGAAATGCCTGAAAACAACTTGTTTCGACACAGGTTTACTAAACTCTTACAAAGTGACTCAAGCCTCCCTTTTGGAGTCTAGGATACCAAAATACTCAAACGTTTCTGTTAATTCCATTGTTTGTTTTGGCATCGAGAATCAGAGAGTTCTGGGATCAAACGTGGTTTTAAGATAGCAGGGTGTTTTTCTTGTACCCCCTTTCCAAGCCATCTTAAACAAGGAAGTGTCTGTCCTCAATGAGAATAAAAACAAGCAAACATGGAAATGTAAAATGGGGCAACCACTTCAGAAAACAGTTTGGTAGTTCCTCACAATGATAAACATAGAGTTTTCACCCATCGATTATACTCCTAGGTATATGAAAACATATGCCTACACAAAAACTTGTACATGAATGTTTACAGCAGCATTACTCATAGACCAACAACCCAACTATCTACCATCTGATGAATGGATACACAAAATGTGGTATATCTATCTAAACAATAAAATATTCCTTTTATTAATCAAGCTTAAAGAACTGATAAAACCAGATAAAACTTAGAAACATGCTAAGCAAAAATAGCCAGTCACAAAAAGGCTATATATTATATGATTTGATTTATGTGAAATGTCTAGAACAGGCAAATTCATAAAGAAAGACAGAAAGTAGATTATTGCCTCTGGTGGAGGCAGAAGTGGGGGTGGGTTGTGGAGTAAGTGCTAATGGGGACAAGCACTTTTTGAGGAATGATAAAAATATTCTAAAATTGGATCATAGTAATTGTGCAACTCTGTAAACTAAAAATCGTTGAATTGTATACTTTAAACAAGTTAACTTTATGGTATGTAAATTATATATTGAGAAAACTAGAAAAAGAGAGTAGATAACAGGCCACAAACTTTAGAGCTATAAAGGATAGCTTTCTGGTGCCAAGAATAATAGACTCTTGTTTCCAGATGGCACATGCTTCCATGAATGAGTGCATGAGTGTATGTGTGTGTGCTTGTGTGTGTGTGCATGTGTGTGTGTGTGTACCTTCTGGGGTCAGTCAGAAACATTCCTAGTACAACAGACTGTTCTCCAGAGGCCACCAATGAGCCATGCCTCCCTGTAATCACATCCTCTGTGTAATTTTCTTTCGGCTTGTCCTCTTGGAATGTTCTCACTTGGATTGCTAAGCCACTATAACAAGAGGTCCAGCAACACATTGGAGAGGACACATGGGAAAAAAAAGAAAGAGAGAAAGAGATAGAATGTACCATCTGGCCCCATCCATCTCAGCCATCCCAGCTGAGGCAGAATCATGGAGTGAAGATGCCTTTTTGGATATTCCAGCCCCAGCATCCATTCATAGAACCAAAGAATCATCCCACAGAACCCAACCCCAAATGCAGAATCATGAAAAATAAAACATCATTCTTGTTTAAGCCATTAAGTTTTGAGGTGGTTCATTATGCAATAAATGCCAAAACACTGAAAGACCTGACAAACTCTATCCTAGTCATTCACTGATTTGATCATGGACTTCGCTCTGATGTCCTTGAATTCTGAAATGGATCTAAGAAGAAACACGATTTTACTGTGCCTATAACATGCCATTTATCACTGTTGTTTAGTGCAATTTAACACAATATTTATCTGATTGGCACATCGGTTACTTCGCATCACTGAGAATTGGCTGCACAGGAATTCTGTCTTGGCAATAAGAAGATTGATTATGGTTATTATACTAATGGCTGGAAAAATGAATTTCATCAGAAAAGTTGTTTTGAAGCTGCAGTGATGGGCCTTATATATTTACTCACAAAACATACTGCATACTGAGTGCCAATCCTAGAGGACCCTGCAACCAAGATGCTGGAGCTGGTAAGACACCTGCAATAATGGGTGAAATGTCACACAAAAGCAGAAACACTTTTTAAAAGCCTTTTTCTCTAGAGTCTTATCACTTTTTCATTGACTGGACCATCTTAGCAAGTAAAGTGTTTTGAAAAAATTCCATGTATCTCCACTAATGCGTGAATTTACCCTCAAAAGATGACACGAGTGGGAATCTTTCAAAAACACTTGGCTTTCCTTTCAGCTCCAGGGCATCTGTTTGCATGTCCCATGAGTGCTGCAGCAAGTACGTCTGTTTTGAAAATATTAGGAGTGAACATGTTTTCTTGTGTAATGAAACATTTTGACAGTTAAGACTATGCCAAATGAAGGGTTTCATTTGGAGTCTATTTGAAGGTTGGAATTAAGATGTGTATTTTAAAAGAGAAATAAACCTGGAAAATTCAGGACTAACAACGTTTTCTCTCTCCATAGTAGGTTCTCATCACCCCAAAATTAATTGCCTCATTTTTCCACTTTATCTCACCACAGGTACAGTTTTGCGCCTGAACTGCAGGGTTTGGTAGAAGGGAGGTCATCTTTGTGCTAAATAGAAAGCTTATTTCAGATTCCTGACAGCAGTCAGAGAAACAGTGTGCAGTTGTTGCCTCCTCTCTGGACCCAGCCTCTCCATGGACTCATTAGACTCACTGAGACCTCCCTAGACCTTTACCACTGAAGAGAGAAAATGAGATTCAGAGGCTGGGTTTAGCAAGGGGCCAAGCTCCCACAATAACACAGCATTAATGAAATTCACCTTCTGAGCCCTTTAATTGCTTCCAGTAGCACTTCACTTACAATCAATGTTCTTCTTTCCCCACTGCAATTTTCTTGTTTTGAAAAATAATAGTGTGACACACACTTTGATTAAAAGACATCAAACTGGCCACACTCCTTAGCACCCAGTGAATCATCTCCACCTGAAAATGCTCACCCACCAGTGGTAAACAAATGGAAAGAACACAGAAGCTGAGAAGGGGTCTCTGTAATTGAGCTGCATAATGAGAGGAAACAGAAGAAGAGCTTCTATTAATAATGACACAGTAATTGAAGGTCACCCAAAGAGATCCCTGGTACACTCTACATTCACATTAGCTTTGCACAAAAACCATAGTAGATCTTTCAAAAGGACTAATGTGAGCAATTGTAAGGTTGTTTATCAGATTTATCTGGCACCAACAGAATGTTCTTCCACCCCAGAGGAATTGAGCCAGCCTAAAGCACTTTACTAAAGAGAAAATTTTTTGATTGGAATCAGGGGGTAATTAATGCAAAGTTTAATTGCACACCAAAACAGACACCATGAACTCTAGAGCAACTTTTGAGGCAATTTCTCTTAAACAAAGTATACACAAGCAGTACCTCCTAAGGAATAGATAGCATTATATTCTTGTCAAGCGTGATACTGACAGGCTCTAGAGGTGGGTAGGAGGCATAGGGATAATGTGAAGGTGATGTTATGAACACCTCCTCTAGGTGTTGTTTTAAGATTCATTTAAGCATCCAAAGTAAGAAAACACCCTTCCAACTAAGACTAGGCTACAAGTGGGACTCTGCACACTGCAGGCTTGTTCCCTAAGTTCCTTGGTTCCACTGCTGTCCCAGATGTCCTCCCTCACATGCCTACCCAAACCTATAAATAAAAAAGACAAGAAAAACTGAAAATCAGTCTAGCCACACACAGGATAGCAAGAAGCTTAAGATCAATGGCTGTGTTTATTCTTAATTTGTGCCTCCAGTGCCAACTATAGCCTTGAGCATAGTAGATTCTAAACAAAGTTTCTAAAATGAGTTAACTGAATAAATGACAAAAAAAAAATAAGATCTCTACTTTCATTAAACCAGGAGGTGAGGGGACCTCTAAATCAGAGACCGTACTGGATTAAATAGTGTCTTTCCAAAATTCATGCCCAGTAGGAAGCCATGAATGTGACCTTATTTGGAAATGGATTGATTATGGTTATTATACCAATGGCTGAAAAAATGATGCAACCAAGTTAAGATGGCCCATACTGGATGAATGTGTTCTAAATCCAACATGATTTGTGTCCTTATAAAAAGAGGAGTATTTGGACACAGAAACAGACACACAGGGAAAATGTCCATGTGAAAATGGAGGTAGAGATTGGAATGATGCATCTACAAATCAAAGAACACCAAGGATTGCCAGCAACCATTGGAAGCTAGAAGAGGCCAGGAAGGATTTTTCCCTCAAGTATTCAGAGGCAGCATGCTCCTGCCAACATCTTTCTTGATTTTGTTTTTCTAGCCTCTAGAATTGTGAGAGAAGAAATGTCTATTGTTAGAAGCCGCCCAATTTGTGGAAGTTTGTTACAGCAGTCTTAGGAAACTAACAAAGGAACCCTAGGGAGAAGGTGTTTGATAACTCCCTTGTGGTCTATAGGTAATCCCACTAGGAAATAGAGAAAAGAGAGACAAGTTTAGATCATCTTCTAAGACAGGGGTCCCCCACCTCCTGGACCAGGAACCTCTAAAGGTCCGTGGTCTATTAGGAACCCGGCTGCACAGCAAGGGATGAGCAAGCAAAGCTTCATCTGTATTTGCATACTCTCCCCAGCACTAGCATCACCGCCTCAGCTCCACCTCAGATCATCAGGCATCAGATTCTCATAGGAGCATCGGTCCTTGATGCCAAAATGTTGGGGACCACTGTTTCAAGACACTTAGATATGAAGGAAGGGCCAATTTTTGATCATCTGCTGGTCTTGCCCTCATTGCTTTTTTTTCTATTAACAGAAAAAAAGAAAGTGGCACAAGTCACCCATGGTGACTCACCAGTCTTGCTTCACAGCACTTTGATCTCCTTCATCTCTATGGCCTTACTTCCACATTATACCAGCCCCTCACCCCACTAGCACCATGCTTCCCATAAAAAATCTTAAATCCTAATATCCCTCCTCCATCCTCTGCCTCCAACCCATACAGCTATCTCACACAACTAACAACATATATTCATTTATTGTTTAATCAGTCAGTCCAGAATCGTGGCCCAAGACAGTTCAGACATGACTTGGTACTCCAAATTTGGTCCTCTCTGAGGTCACCCTGCTATCTGTTCTTCCAAGGATCATGAGCAATGCTGTCCCATATGACTTTTGTAATGATATAAATATTCCATATCTGTGCCATCCAATACTGTAGCCACTGGTCACTAGTGTGACTAAGAAACTGAATTTGTGATTGTATTTATTTTAACTTTAATTAATTTAAATTTATATGTGGCTCATGGCTACCATAGTAGATAGCTCAGATATAGAAGCAATTTTTAAATCAGAAACAAAAAACCTCTCATACACACACACACACACACACACACACACACACCTCCCAAGGATGAGCATTAATTCTCACACACACACACTCCTACCTCCTGAGGATGAGCATTAATTTTCAGAGCAGAAGGAGGTAAAGAAACATTATCTACTATTCCATAATTTGCAAGGTCATCTCAGCCCACAATGAAGTTAATAGCCTACATCACTATGCAGATCAGTATTAGTTTAATTCCTCCCCCCAAACTTCCAGACTTCTTTCAAATTGTACCCCTTTGGGCCACTGAGAATAAAAAATGGGCCTATTACTAAACCTCCCACTCCTTAATGGCTGTTCCCTTAGCTACATCAAGATCCTGCTGATACTTTGAAATCACCATTTACAAGAGCTTGATTAGGTAAGTTCTCAAACAATGTGCCATTTTTTTCCCAGTCTGAGGGAAGAGAGAATGAAAGGAGGGGAGGAGATAGTTCTTCTGGCTATTATTATTCCATCAACAAACCCCTCAACTCTATCTCCAGCCTCTCCCTTTCAGCTAGAACTTTCCCCTCAGTGGTATAAGGTGGTGGGTTTGAATCTCACCTCTGCTATTTTCCTGGATCTGATTCTAATTTCTACTTCTTACAAACATATGACCTTGCATGAGTTCTATGAGCATGCCCATTATGGGTCAAATCCATACCTATCTGTGTGGAGTAAATAGAATAAGACTATAAAATGCCTAGTATAATATTCCTATTTCTCTCTCTCCTTCTTTCCAAAGTAGGCCTTCTTAAAAAGAAATCTGCATCCTCTCTATGAACAGATAAGGAGAAGTTGGGAGATGTCTTCCATAACATAAACACGGGAAGTAATAGCCCCATGCTGGCTCAGTTCAGACTTTGACTACATGGTGACAAACACCCAGAATTTTGCAACTATCCAAATGGCTGAAGTTTTCCACGTTAACCCAGATTTTGCCAATAGAGGTCTGGGAAGACTTGTGTGTATGGTTTGCTCATATCGTGGTAAGGAAAGTGTGATGGTGTGGAATTGTAACAACACAGTTCCTGCTCCAGCACAGTCAAATGCAAAGTTTTTCAGCTTCTGTTTTGACACAGTTGGGCCTCTGGTCCTGAAATAAACACAAGGCTTGTTTCTCTAACTTGAATCACAGCTGCCCAAGTTAGCTGAGGGAGCCTTTTAAGATTCTTCTCATCTCAGGCCAGCTCTCTTTAGAGCCCTGTTTGATCAATAATAAAATAGCTATCCAGCCACTCTGGCTGACAATAAAATGGAGTTTGATTTTCAGAGAGACACCAATATAAGATTTGATTCCCAAGGGCATGGTACTTTGTGCAGAGTCAGGGCTGAGCTCTGGGCCTGGCGACACATTGGCTAAGTCCCCTAATGGGAGCACGAGTGTCTGGAACAATGGGGACACCCATGTTGCCTGTGGTGATTTAGCCCTTCACATGGTTCATCGGCTTACAGTAATGGCAGGGGTCTACTTAATTTCCACCTATGTAAGGTAAAGTTGGACTCCTAGAATATAGACCAAGTCTGTGTTCAGTGGTACCTCCTTGCCACCCCCAATCATTACTCTCACCCTCCTTCACACCTTACACCTAATACAAGGTAATATTAGTGTCAAAAAAAATAAAATAAACAATTTCATTTTCAGTGCATATGAAAACTAACAAAAATGCTAGACTACACCTTTCTCCTTCTTTATATGTTTATTTATTTATTTATTAAATATTTATTCAAATAGTTATTGAGTTTACTAAATGCCAGAATCTGTATTAGAGGAAGATACACATCAAAACAAGTCTTAACCAAAAGGTAAGTGTTCAAACACATGCCAAGAGGTGGATAGTGGCCTTCATGGCCTTTGAGGTCAGACAGACATGGTGTGACTGCCAGCAGTCCAGGGCACCAGTGTCCTGGTTACCCTCCTACTGCACTGACCATTCTCTTTTTGTATTTTTTACTGGTTCTTCCTCATCTTCCTTACCCTTAAGCAGAGAAGGGCGCCCAGGCTGCAGCCTTCTCTTTTCTATACACACTCACTCCCTAAGTGATCTCTTAGGGCTTTAGATAATATCTCATCATTGTGACTCTCCTTTTTTCTTTGAGTCTTAAGAAATTTATTTCTCAAGTCCTGACCTGTTCTCAAAACCCCAGACTCATATATTTAACTGCCTACTTGCTCTCTCCTCTTGGAAGTCTAACAGAGATCTCACACTTAAAGGCTCCCAAACTGAATCCTACTCCTCCCAGTCTTCCCATCTCAGCTTCTAGGAACTCCATCCTTCTAATTGCTCAGGCCAAGATCCTTGAAGTTATCTGTGACTCCTGCCTTCTCCCCCATTCCATATCCAATCCATCAGCAAATCCTTTTATCTCTGCCTTCAAGGCATATCTATCACTGCTATTGCCTTGATCTAAGGCTTCATCATCTCCCACCTGGATTACTGCAACAACTTTTTAACGGGGCTCTCTGTTTCCAGACTTGTCTGCCCATTTTATTCTCAGTAAGTGGCCAGACTTTTCCTTTTAAGACCTACACAGATTATATAACTCCTCTGCTTCAATCCCTCCAATGGCTTCCCAACCATCTAAGGAAATGACTCAGGGCCCTCATCTTTTGCCCCTCCCCTATCTCTCACCATGTTCCAGCCACACCACCTTCCTGCCTCTTCTTTGAAGATGCCATACATGCTCCTTCCTTAAGGTTTTTTCTTGCTGCACATATCTTCAGGGCTCTCGCCCTTACCTTCTTCTAGTCTTCACTCAAATGTCAGTGAGCCCTCTGTCATGACCATCCAAAGTAGCACCCACCACCTCCTCATGTCTCCCTATAGCTTTACCTTGCCTTGTTTTGCTTCATAGTACTATGCCCTTATGATACAGGTAGATTGGGTTTCTTATTTGTTCATTGTCTTTATTCCCTTACTACAATCAAACGACATAAGATGAGATCCTTTTTTTTACCCAAGAATGTATTCCCAGAGCCTAGAAGAGTGTCACTATATAGCAGAGCTCAATAAATGTCTGTTGAATAAATGGACAAGTAAAGTAATTTTTATTTAATTGTAATGGAGAAGCATCTAAAATGCTCAGGGTCCACATCTGAGGAAAGGAGTCATACACAGTTGCTTACACATAGATTGCCACGTTTTGGATCACATGACCCTGTGGCCCTGGTCACTGCCAATTAAACAAGCAATCTGCATTGCTGGGAAGGGCTGCTTCTGCCTCTCCCCTCTGTAGTCCTCACTCTCTCTACCTCTGTCCTCGTTGTTCCCCAGACAGTTAACACATTTGGACTAAGACAATGGGTTTAATAGAAATATAATGGGAGCCATACATATAATTTTAAATTATCTACATTTTTTAACTGGAACAAGAAAGAAATGACATTAATTTTAATAATTTATTTTACCCAATATATCTAAAACATTATCATTTAAACAAGAAATATATAAAATATTAATAAGGTAATTTACATTCTTTTCCATTGTATTATGTCTTCAAAATCAGGTTTGTATTATACACTTACAGGACATCTCACTTTGGACTTACCCCAATTTCAAGTGCTCAATAGCCACATGGGGTTAGTGGCTCCCATATCAGGCAGTGAAGCTCTAAGAGGGTCACATTCAACAGCAGGTGGGTAACTGGACCTTCATGGGCAAGACCAATGTTTGTCTTCTTCTCTTCTGCTTCCTTTCTCCCAAATAGTAGGTTTAATAAGTGGGTCTGGCCTCTCAGGCATTACTGGATGTTTCCTATGTGGCAGGGCCTGTGTCCTTGAGTCAGGCCTGGCCTCCCAGCTCCACCCTCTCCATCTGAGACTGGGCAGAGAGAATCAAGGAGAGGAAGTTGGAAGCCTCTCTGAACTCTTCCAGCTTAAGCCACATTTTCTCTGGCAATTTTTACCACTGTGTGGTAGACAAGGAAGTGCTTAACAAAAAGTGTGCTTTGTTTTCCATTTGGCTCCTTTTCCTTCTGATGCAGTCCCTTAGCAGAAAACCCCTAAGAAGTGAAAGAATCAATGATAGGATTCTGGCACCAAAACCCCATCTGCAAGCCTAAACATACTTCTGAGTTATAATACAGCATGATTTGAAAAAAAAGATAATGTCCAAAGAGTGTCCCCTCCTGCATAATGACTTAGCTGGCCCAAGAGGGTCCTCTGAGATAGGCTATAGAGAAGGCAGCAAGGGCGAGACCTTGAACAAAAAAAATAAAGCAGGATCCATTGGAATATGAAACCAGGAGTGAACAACAACCCTAAGGATGAAAGAAGCTGAGTAGATAGAGGGAAGATCATCATGAGCTATGAAGGAATAAGCTATTAAAAAGAAGGCAGAAACTGAACCACAGGAAAAGGGGTGACTGAAGTGGCTGCTGTTTCTGGACTACACCCCAGTCTGCAGATGACTGCCTACAGTGTTTTCTGTGCTTCCTCACAATTCGTTGCCATCCACGGGGGCACCCTGAATGAGCCTCTACTCTTTACCACCCAGAAAAGCTTCCTGCCATCTCCCTTCAAATGGCTAAGGCTCTGTTAATTGGACGAACTTGTGTCTGGCTCCTGTATTCCTTGACCTTATTCTATCCCAGAGCTCTTCAGCTACTCAGGAATAATAAATAGACTTCCAAAGACCCACTTTCTTTTCATCTTCAAAAACATCTGGGCATTCCTGAATGCCAAGGGTGGACACTTACTTTTAGACTGAGAACTTCCCCCAAATACTGGTTGGCATAGGAATGGGTTGGGACAGAAGAAAACTCAGCTTTGGCTCTGGCCTGGCGAGCGCTCCATGCTGCCTTCCTCATCACTCAACAGTGCCCTGGACCAAATTCCCAGACTGCACAACTGACAGGTAGTGAGTGCCCTTTAGAGTTAATTAATTAGCAACACTCAGCTCCTCAAAGAGACTGCTCTTTGCAAACATCATTATGTAACACTTGTTAAGCATTTGTTGCTTAAAGTTCTCTGCTTGGTCTTGTAACAGGAGAGTTATGAGGACGGACGTAGTGCTTTGCCCTCCAAGAGCTTGAAATCTTTTTTTGAAGAGAAAGGAAGAAAATTTTACCTGAGAAAGATGAGATAACATCATTCCCCACAGTTTAGACTTTGGTCTTAAAGAGCCTCTGTTGTCTGTATTAATTTTCTTACTAATGCCATAATTGTTGCCAATTGAAGTATACTCTATATCGCCAACACATTCCTAGTGGATAATCTGTGCTAAGCCACCCTTTAAAGTCCTCTTGGCTATTATCGCCTCCTCTACTTAATTAATTCATTTGTTTAATGTCCATGAAATATTATCAACATGTTTAGTTTTATTCCCAAATTCAGCCTGCAATCCTGCAGAAAAAGAAAACAAAACATCTAATTACCTTTAAATAGTTTTCAGTTACTTCTTCAGCAGTTGCAGCCTTCTTCTACTTTCTTTTTTATCACCTCCACCCCAGCATTAACCTCTGACAAAAATAAATAAATAAATAAAAGTAAAAAAGGATAGAAAAGAAAAATAAACAAAATAGAAGATAGCCCTTCTTTGGCTTATGTGAGAAATGCTGTCCATGTCAGTGACAAAGGAAAACAGGAAGAGGTGAACAATAATGGTAGAGATATGCCACAAAGAAGAACCCAGACATTTAGCTACTCCAAGCTGAGTATTCGTATGGTATGCTGTTGATTTTATTTTTTAGATTGTTTTCAAATGTTAATACAAAATTTAAAAATGAAAATTGAAAAATAATTTTATGATCCACCCATTTTGAATTTTCATGCTTCAGTTTTCACCTCTAACCCACATCACTATCATTAATGAATGGACATAATACATTCCAAAAACAATGTTGCTCTTTGCTACAGCGAAGAGCCCTTACTATGGAGAAAGTAATATGCCAGGGAATTTCCAAGTTTCTTAAAGTGCACTGTGAAAGTCTTTTAAAAAAATCTATAACCAATTTGTTTTAGTGCTTTTTTTGTTTAAAAAAAAAAAGTATTATCCATCTCTCAGCTCTTTCTGGAGAACACAGAGAGTGACAGGAATTCTGAAATCAGTAAACATAGCCATGCTGCTAAAAACTCAGTCTCGTGATAATAATAATAATGGCTACTAGAAACAGAGACCAGATCACACTGGCTTGAACACATAGGGCTTACTGATGTACAAGAAATGTAGAGGCTAGTGTGGTGCCTCCCTCCTCATGGATGACCAGAAGCCTTTTATCTTTCTACTCAGCCATCTTTGTTTCCTGGCTTCCATTTTCAAGACCTCAGATGTTCTCTGGTAGTCCAGCTGTCATGTCCATATTCTAGACAGGAAGCAGAAGGAAGGGGGAAAGGGCACAAGGCACATGCCAGCTGTATATACCATGCTTAAGGAGCTGTTCCAAATCTACTGCTTTCTTTCTTTCCCCCCACCAATCATTTTGCATCCCATCAAGCTTACATAGGGCTCACATTTCTAGTATATTTACCTTAACCAGAAAGGCTCCTGTATAGATTAATGCTGTCTTTGCTATTGTTGGCTAACATCAACCTCCTTCTTTTGGAGGACTATCCCCTCCCATTGTGTTTTATCTTATCAGGAACAGGGCCCTGCTTCCCACTATAAAGCCCAAGGAGAAAATATCTTTCTCTCCCTGTCTTCTGGCAGTTGTGAAAATACAGGACCCACCCAGTCAGTCATGAAAATCAGACAATACTATTCAGTAGCTTCAATTTTAGAGAAATGACACACAAAAAAGGAATGCCACAAAGGTAGCAGCAGCATTCAGCTGTAGAGTCCAGTGGTGGTACCAAGTGTACAGCAGCAAAAGTGGAAGTGTTCTGGCCAGATGAGTCCTGCTAAAAGGTAGCTTCCTGCTTCTTGGTCCCACAGTGCTACTCAGTTCCTATCTGTCTTCCATGCCTGACCCCCTTGCCACTTGGCAATTCTGGGCTTCCTTTGTCTTTTCAACATGTCCCCGTCTTGTTTAAGCTAGCCAGAGCTGGTTTCAGTTACATCATAACTAATACAACTAAGGAAATATATATTATTATTATTCTAGTCTATCCTTTATGGTTACCAGAAATAGAAGCACACACAGTCATCTAAGGTATAGATAGATACAAGACCTAAACTCACAGACACAGAACTGAGGCCCTGTGGGAGAGGATACAGGAAATTGCTGGAAACAAAAATTGACCCTCAGAAGCCACATGGATTCTCATCTCTTTCAGTCTTTGCATAAATGCTCCTTTCTCATCTATGTTTACCAGTCAACTTCCTTTGGTTTACCTAGTTCTTTCATTTCCATAGCTTTTACTTCCTCTTCATGGACTCTTCTATGGAATCTACCTGACCTTTCTGTAGATGTGCTATTATTAAAGCATTTCAATTTCAAGTTTCATGTCTCTTTATTTAAAATCTTGACAAAGGAACTGATTAGTGACTAGGTCAAGGACATACCCTAGACAAATAAGCTATAATAGAGGGGTTGGGTTCATGACTGGGTATATGATTTCAGTACGAGCTCCCAGATTAGGGGTCTGTGGGCAGGACAGGTAGTAGGAACTTCCTAATACAGGGATGCAATGTAATGCAACGGAGATGAAGGGCGTAGATATAGCACAGTTTTTGGAGGACAGCCCTGAGATTCTCATTCAATTATATATTTTGAGCACCTGCAATATGCAAGGAGCTAGGAGCTGAGGATATTATAAAGAAAATAATATGTATCTTCTTTTAAGGACTTTACAATGCATACACACTTAAAAAATGTTAAGGAATAAATTAACATATACTTGGTTAAGAGTTAAACTTCTATTACCCACAAAATGACAGAAGAATTCAAAAAAAAGGAAAGGTCATATTTAACTATGGTGATCAAGGAAGCCTGTAAAGAGAAGGGGGACTTTGTTGCCTTAAGGGAAGATAAGCAGTCGAGTGACATTTAAAATCAACATTCCAGATTGATGGTAGGAGTAGGACAGAGGTGGGGGCATCTAAATCAGAGGATAAACACTGAATGGGCAGAGAGACAACAGTTAAAGAAGTAAGACACAGAAAATGAAGATCATCCATTTAAAATCTTTACCTGGTGCAATCATACTGCTAAAGCAATCTGCAGGTGTATCAATGTAAACAAAGGGAGAAGGGAAAGATATGTAAATTTAAAGTTGGGTAGTGGAAATGAGAGACTTAAGATGCAGATAATGGCAAACTAGATTATTAGAACAAAATATGGTACTGAAATCTGGGCAATATAAAAAACATCCATTGAAGCTTTAGAATGCTAACAAAATTGGGGAAAATTAGTGCTCAGGAGTGGGGAATAATGAAACCTTAGGAGGCGAGCCTGGCATTTCTGGCTGCTTTTCCCCTGGGGATGTTTGCTAATTCCAGAGGGCATGACCTAGAAGCTGATAAATGCCTCTGGCAGTCTTGCAGAGCAGAGAGAGAGAGACAGATAGACACACAGATGGACAGACAGAGACAGAGAGACAGAGAGACAGAGTTGGTCTGTCTAGAGTCCATTACGGGAAAAGTACTGATGAATCTTCTTGGGTTAGGACTCAAAAGCATACAGGTGATCCTAGAAACTTCAAATAATTTTATACCCTAAAACTGAATTGAGGTGATCTCAAATTGCTAGTACCTCCCAAGCATCTAGCAGAAACAGATAAATCTCCTCTCGAAGGAGATAATATCTTGAACCTCTAAATATTCCTACAAGCAATTTTGCAAATACAACATCTAGCACATAATCAAAAATAATCAGCCACATGAGGAAATAAGATTACATGGACAAAACAAAGAAGACAAAACAATAAAATCAGGCCCATAAGGTCTCTAGATACTAGTTTTATTATACTTAAACCTTAAAACAAATATGCTCCGTATATTTAAGAATAAAGAAAAGACTGAAAACTTTGCCAAAAACTAGAAACTTTAAGATAGAATTTCTAGAACTAAATACTATAATAATTAAAAGTTACAACCCAAAAGGTGGGTTAAACAACACATTAGCAAAGATGCAGGGATAATTTCTGGAGAAAATTTCTAGAAAAGAAAAAGGAGAGACAAAGGAATGAAAAATACAAACAAGAATTTAAGAGATACAGAAGATTTGAGAAGGTCTAGTATGAATTTAACTGAAGTCACAAAAGAGGAAGAGAAAGAAAATAGGATAAAAGCAATAAATGAAAAGTCAATGACTTAAAAGTTTCCAAACTGATAAAAGACATCAAATCAAGGATTTAAGAATTCGCATTAAGGATAAATGAAAAGATATGCACAACTAGGCACACCATAATTAAACTAATGAAAACTAAACATACAAAAAAGTCCTAATACCAGCTAGAGAAATTATCGGGTTACTTCTGAAGGTGTTCCTACCCTCGATATCTAGAGAATATCTACAAACTAATTAAAATTAAAAGGCAAACAACTCAGTAGAATAAGGGATAAGAAACTTGAAAAGGTGCTTCACAAAAAAAGTATGTGCAAATGGCCATAAACTGAAGAAACTTCATTAATAATTAAGAAAATAGATATTAAAATCACAATGAGAAAACACATTCACCAAAATGGCTTTTAAGTGGCTGATATAAAGTGTTGATGAAGATGTGGAGCAAAGGGAACTCTCAGACCCTTATAGTATAGGAACTTTCAAAAATTAATTGTTAGTATTAACTGAAGTTGTACAAATATATTCTCTATGGCTTTCTAATTTCATTCATAAACACTGAGAACATGTGTAAGAAAGCTCATAGCAGCAATATTGTAATAGCTCCAAATTGGAAACTATGTAAATGCCCATCAATAGCAGAATGAATAAAGATTATGGTATAGTCACACTTTATTGAAAAAAAAGCTTTACTGGAAATGAACTCACTTTAGCTACATGCAATGAAATGGATGAATCTCAATGATGAACAAAATTTCAATGTTGTGGATCTCAGTCACACAAAAGAATGCGTAATTTGGTACAAAAATTTCAAAAAGCATACAAAACTAGTGCCTAAGAATGTACTCTCAGTGGTAAAATTATAAAAAGAAATAAAGTAGTGATTTCCATAAAGGTCAAGGTATTGGTACCTTTGGAGACAAAGAAGGGTAATGATTGAGGGTACTTCTGGGGTGCTGGTCATGTTCTATTTTTTTTAACGTGGGTGATATTTTACAGGCACTCACTTTGTGATAAATAATTGACTATACATTTTTGTTTCCTTCACTCTGCTAGGTTCAATTCCACAACAAAAAAAATATATAAGTTTTAAAAGAAATAGAGTCAGGCTTTCTTATAACTATTATATGTTGCATATTTACTGGGTGTCAGGCACTATGCTAAGCAATTTATAAATATTACTTTATATAATCATCCCAATGACCCTGAAAAGTACATTTTACCTCTGTCTCTGCCCCATTTACTGAATCTTAATTTCCTTAACTTCGAAATGGAGATAATAATATTAACCCACCTCAAGAGGTTATTATAGGAATTGAATGAGATATGTGCCAAGAGCTTAAAATAGTGTCTGACACATAGAAAGTGCTATTATAGGGTTAGCTATTATTTCGTAAGAGAATAGTACTAAAATTCGGTGAAATCAAGTAGCTTACACAAGCCCACACAGCTAGTAAGAAAGAAGCTAGAACTTGAGTCTATGTCATACTTAGAGCCACTGCCCTTTCCTCCTTACCAGGAGAATACTTCCCTGGAGTGTTCTATGAGTTTTATGTCAGACATGATATCATTCAGTTGTAGAATAGGAGAGCTGAGTCTCCAGTTGGCCTCAGCCTGGCCCTTCCTTGGGAAGCAGAAGCTGGGCTTTTGGGGAGAGCAGTTGGTTTTATTCTCTCTGTGAACTAACATCACTTATTCATGATGGTAGCTTCACTTTTTCAGGAGTAGAGATTATCCATTTCTTATTCCAAGATAATTTAGTAAAAAAAAAAAAAAAAAAAAAAAAAAAAAAAAAAAAAAAAAAAAGGCTTTTAGGGTGTGTGCAGTTAGAGATGGTGGGCTCTATAATTGTGCCTTCGTAGAAGGAGCTCTAGGCTTACAGCCAGCCCTGAGGCCCCTCTGCTGCGTTTCCAACCAACCATTTGGGCTCAAAACGACTATGGCATCAAGCATCTGCAGGTGGATAGCCTAACTGACCCCAGGGCTAGTTGCCCAGCAGATGCAAATTAGAAGACTGAGTTGCTGGAACCCAGACAAGGGACTGATGGAATGGAGATGGGGAAAGAAAGCAGAGCAGGTAGACAATGGAAAGAACATTTCTCTTCCTCTCAATTCTCTCCTTTTTTTTCTTCATTCATGTCTGTTTTTGCCATTTCCCATTTTAATGAAATTATGTTCTTAAAGCCTGTAATGGCTGGCTTTTCCTCTCTCTCTTCCACTTAACCCTAACCTAATATCACTTTTTAAATCAAACAAGACCTTACAATATTTTGTAGTTCACAAAGAGCTTTTCCATGTATGAATTTTCATACAAGCTTTGATTGGGACTTCTGGTCTAAACCCTGACATGTAAAAAGCTTGGAAGTCATCATGCCCACCTTTACAACAAGAAAACACTGGACAAATGTAAAACCAATGGCTTTTCTGGCACCTTTCAAGACCCGAGGTCACAGTACAAACCACTACCTACAAATCTGGAATGACAGGCACATCCAGAGACACACAGCTAAAATCTGCTTACCTGGAGTGAAAGCCACTGGAGCCATTAACTGGCAAAAACAATTTAGGAAATTCTGATTAATTACTAAAGAGTGAGCATGAACTAGCATGAGAGTAAGAAACTCCAGGGACCACAGTCACAGGATGGCCCCCATACTTTAAAAAATATTTTTTTTACTCTTCAATTACAGTTGACATTCAATATTATGTCAGTTTCAGGAGTACAACATGGTGGGTAGCAATTTATATAACTTAGAAGTGATCCCCCCAGTAGGTCTGGTACCTACCCAACATGATACATAGTTATTGCAATATTATTGCCTATATTCCCTATACTTATTTTACATCTCCATGACTATTTTTTCCTTTTAATAAATTTTTTCAATTACTACTGGCATACAATATTATATTAGTTTCAGGAGTACAACATAATGATTAGACATTTATGTAACTTATAAAGTGATCACCCCAATAAATCTAGTACATATCTGACACCATACATAGTTATTACAATATTATTAACTATATTCCTTATGCTATACTTCACATCCCCAAGATGATTTTGTAACTACCAATTTGTATTTCTTAATTACTTCTCCTTTTTTACCTATTCCCCCCAACTCCCTTCCCATTTGGCAACCATCAAAGTGTTTTCTGTATCTACAAGTTTGTTTCTGTTTTCTTTGTTTGTTTATCTTTAGATTCCACACATAAGTGAAATCATATGGCATTTGTCTTTCTCTGTCTGACTTATTCCACTCAGCATAACATTCTCTAGGTCATTCCATGTTGCTGCAGATGGCAAGATTTCATTCTTTTTTATGGCTGAGTAATATTCCATTATGTATGTACCACTTCTTCTTTATTCATTTATCCATTGATGAATACTCAGGTTTCCTCCATATCTTAACTATTGTAAATAATGCTGCAATAAACACATGCATTCACATGTCACTGTGAAGTAGTGTTTGGGTTTCTTCGCATAAATACCCAGAATTGAAATTAATGGGTCCTTTTTTGTCTCTTGTTACAGCCTTTGTTTTAAAGTCTATTTTGTCTGGTATAAGTATTGCTACCTCAGCTTTTTTTTTTTTATTTTCATTTTCATGAAATATCTTTTCAATCTCATTGCTTTAGTCTGTGCTTTTCGATCTGAAGTGAGTCTCTTATAGGCAGCATATGTAAGAGTCTTGTTTTCTTATCCATTTGGCCACTCTGTCTTTTGATGGAAGCATTTAATCCTTTCCCATTTACAGTGATTATTGATAGATATGTAGTTATTGCCATTTTATTATTCATATTTTTTTTCTTTTTTCTTTTTATTGTTCTTAAAGTCCCTCTAACATTTCTTGTAATACTGGTTTGGTGGTGATAAACTCTTTTAGCTTTTTTTGTCTTGGAAGCTCGTTAACTATCCTTTGATCCTAAGATAGCTTTACTGGGTAGAGTAATCTTGGTTGTAGATGCTTACTTTTCATTACTTTGACTATTTCCTGCCATTTCCTTCTGGCCTGCAAAGTTTCTGTTGAGAAATCAGCTGACAGTCTTATGGGAGCTCCCTTGTAGGTAACTTATTGCTTTTCAATTGCTGCTTTTAAAATCCTCTTTGTCTTTAACCTTTGCATTTTAATTATAATGTTTCTTGGTGTGGGCCTCTTTGGGTTCATCTTCTTTGGGACTTTCTGTGCTTCCTGGGCTTGTATGTCTATTTCCTTCACCAGGTGAGAGAAGTCTTCCATCACTATTTCTTCAAACAGGTTTTCAGTTCCTTGCTCTCTCTTTTCCTTCTGGTGCCCATACAATGTGAATGTTGGTACACTTGATGTTTACCCAGAGGCCCCTTAAACTATTCTCATTTTGTTTTTTCGGATTCTTTTTTCTTGTCACTGTTCCAATTGGGTGGTTTCTGCTACTTTATCTTCTCAATCACTGATTTGATCCTCTGCTTCATCTAATCTACTGTTAATTCCTCCTAAGGCATTCTTCATGTTATTGTATCCTTTATTTCTGACTAGTTCTCTTTTATGTTTTCTCTTTCCATTTTTATGTTTTCTATCTGTTGAAATTCTCACTGAGATTATTGAGCATCCCTATAACCAGCATTTTGAACTCTGCATCTATATCACGTCTTTCCATTTTGTTTTGTTCTTTTTTTTAAGTTTTGTTCTAGTCTTTCGCTTGGGACATGTTTCTTTGTCTCTCAATTTTGGCTGCCTCCCTGTGTTTGTTTCTATGCAATAGGTAGGGCTGCTATGTCTCCTGGTCTTAATAAAGTTGCCTTATGTAGTAGGTGTCCTGTGAGGCCTCCCTGGTACAGTCTCCCTGGTTACCTTAACTGGATGCTCCAGATATGTCCCTTGTATGGGTTTTATGTGCCCTCCTGTTGTAGTTGAGCCTTGGTCATTGTTTTCTCATTAACAGGAGGGATTAGCCTTGAACTGATTGGTTGTGAGAACTAGTTGGTGACTACAGTGGAGAAGCTGTTGTGCAGGGGCTGACCCCACAAAGCAGGATTCACTTTAGCAGAGCTCTGGTGCCTGCCCAGTTTGCCCTTTGGGTGTATCATCCTCAGGTGTGGCCCTGGGTGGTAATCTGGCTCAGTCAGAAGCCAGCCACAAGACCTCCAGGGAGGGGTCCCACTGCAGGCCAGTTCAGTGAAAGACTGTGCCCTGCCCGGGGCCACAAGGCATAGTCACCAAGCAATCTACAGATAGTCACTACCCATACTGGGCTTGGAGATGCCTCAAGGAGCCAAGCCACAAACTGAGGCCGGCTGCCACATTAGGGGCTGCTCAGCAAAAGGTATGGGGCATGCCGAGGCCAAATGCTACTTGTTTGAGTTTCTGAACCTTTGAGAGATTTTAGGAAGGTCAACAGCATGAGCAAAAACATATCATTTTAAAGGAAAAAGCACTGGAAGCAGATTGGATGGGCCCACAAGTTGGGTGGGATGTGGAGAGCCCCCACAGTCTGCCTTCAGGGACATAACAATGTCTTCACAGGTGAAGAACAAAGAAAAAAAAAGTTCTGACAGGAGGAAAGAGTAATCATTGTTAAATACAACCAGAGACTTCTTCACAGCAAAGTCCTACTCTCCAAGAGAAGGACTTGGCCTGAACTTTATTCCAGCTAGAGAAAGGAAATTCCTCCTACTCCAGTCAACTCCAGCATTTCTATTCCACCTGAGAAAGGAAAAAATAGCCAATGGAATCAGAGCTTCCAGGAAATAGACTGGGAAAACTTCAGCCAGAGAAGAGAGAAGGAAGTTGGGTTGAGTACAGCTATACCACTGGAGAAACAATTGTGAAAGTCCAGGCCTGAGATGCAGGCCCATGAAAAGACTGAGGTTCACTCATAAGATTATAGAATGGTCCCCCTTCTCCACAGCTTATTACCACACCACAGGGCTCCAGTACAACAACAGTGGGTTAAAGCTGAAGGAACTGCAAGACACACACTCTCTCTGATGAGGGATAATTATGACAGTCCAAAGTCAAGAGAAGACAAAAACAAAAACACTACAGGACTCTGAAGGCTCTCATATCTACAGTTATAACAAACATTAAACACAGCCCAACTCACAGCCAAATTAACATAATTCCTCATACTAAAAACCAGCTAACCTCAGTTTCTATTTCCAGATACAACAGGGCCATCTTTCAACAAAAAAATTACAAAGTATGCCAAAAGCCAAGAAAAAACTCAGTCTGAAGGGACAAAGTGATCATCAGATTTGACAGACAAATAAACCAACAAACCTAGGCATATCACATGCAAATCGTAGAAACCAAAGACAAAGAGAAAATCTTGAAATAAGCAAGAGGGGAGAAAAATAAACTTCACCTAGAGAAGAAAAAAAGGTAAAAATGAGTGTGAATTTTTCATCAGAAACCATGAAAGCAAGAGAATAATAAAGTGAAATATTTAAAGTGTAGGGGAAAAAAATACCCAAAAACTTAGAATCTTATATTCAGTAAAATTATCCTCCAAAGCAAAGGGGAAATAAAGACTTTCTCAGACAAACAAAAAGTGAGGAAATTCATTGCCAGTAGACCTATCCTGCAAGAAATCTCAAAAGAAGTTCTTCATGCAGAAGAAAAATTATATCCAAAAACTTGGATCTGCATAAAGAAAGAAAATACATCAGAGAAGGAATAAATATAGGTAAAATAAAATCTTGTTTTTTTCTATTCTTAATTGATCTGAAAGATAACTGTTATTGTGTTTTTAAAGCAATAATAGTAACAATGTCTTGGTGATTATGGTATATGAATAAATAAATGATAGCAAATCACAAAAGATAGGAGGGAAGAATTGAGATGCTCTGTAAAAAGGTATCTGTACTATACATCAAGTCGTATAGTATTACTTGAAAGTGAACTTGGATTAGTTAAAAATGTATACTGTAAACTCTAAGGAAGCCACTAAAAAATTTTAAGGAAATAATTGATATGCTAAGAGAAGAGGTTAATGGAATTAATGGAGTGGGGAAATAACAAATATAACAAATAGAAAAAAGTTATGAACATGGTAGAATTTAATCTACTATATTAATAATCACTTTGCATGTAAATGGCAAAAAATATATATCAATTAAAAGATATTGTTCAAGTGGATTAAAAAAAAAACAAGACCCAATTATACATTGTCTAGAAGAAACCCACTTTATGTATAAAGACTCAGGTAAAAATAAAGTAATAGAGAAAGATACATTATGCTAATACTAATCAAAAGAAAGCTGGATTAGGTATATTACTTTCAGACCAAGCAAATAGAATAAGAAAGATTTTCAAGGATGAAAAATGACAATACATAATGACAAAAGAAGTAAATTTTCTAAGAAAATATAACAATTCTAATTATGTGTTCATCTAACAAAAGAATGTCAAAATACATGAGGCAAAAACTGAGATAACACAAAAAGAGAAATATACAAATACACTACTATAGTTGGAGATCTCAACGTCCCTTTGTCAGTAATTGATAGATCAAGCAAGCAGAATCAGTAAAGATATAGATGACCTAAGCAGCACTATCAATCAACTTGATCTAATTGACATTTATAGAATACTATATAGAACATATGATATTTTATATATTATGTAATATTATATATTAGATACATTATAGAAAAACATCCAAAAAGGGAACATACATTATTCTCAAGCTCACATGTAACAATCATCTAGATATATCACATTTGTTCCATAAAACACAACAGATTTAAAAAAATAGAAATCATACAAAATATATCCTTAGATCACACTGGAATTAAACAAGAAATCAATAACAAAAAGATAGCTGAAAAATCCTCAGATAAACCAACACACATCTAAATGATCTATGGATCATAGAAGAAGCCTAAGATAAATTAAAAGTTATTTTGAATTACATGAAAATGAAAATGCGATTAATCAAAATTTATCTGATGCAGTAGAAACAGTGCCTAAAGGGAAATTTATAGCATTAAATGCATATATTAGAAAAGAAAAAAGATCTAAAACCAACAACCTGTACATCTACCTTACGAAACCAGAAAAAGAAAAGCAAGTGAAGCCTAAAATAGGCCAAAGAATAGAAATAATAAAATTTAGAGCAGAATTCAATAAAATTGAAAACACAAAAACAATAAAGAAAATCAATAAAACCAAAAAATCTAGTTCTTTGAAAAGATTAATAAAATCAATGAGACTCTAGCTAAATTAATGGGAGAGAGAAGAATACAAATCACCAATGTAAGAAATGGAAGAAGGTCTTCACTGATTCTATTGACATTAAAAGGATTACAAAGGAACACGAAAAATAATTCTTTGCCTGCAGATTTAAAAATGTAAGTGAAATGGACCAATTCCTTAAAGACACAAACTACCAAACTCGTACAAGAAGAAACAGATAACCTGAATAGTCCGATATCTAGCCCTACAGCTATTTAAAAAATTGAATCAAAGCAAAGGAAACCAACAAAGTGAAAAAGACAACCTACTAAATGGGAGAAAATATTGCATATCATACATCCAAAATATATAAAGAACTCATACAACTCAATAGTAAAAACACAAACAACCCAATTAAAAAATGGGCAGAAGATCTACATAAACATTTTTTCAAAGAAGACATACAAATGGTCAACAGGCACATGAAAAGATGTTCAACATCATTAATTATCAGGGAAATGCAAACAAAACCACAATGAGATATCACTTCACACATGTTAGAATAGCTATAACCCAAAAGACAAGTGTTGGCAAGGATATGGAGTAAAGAGAACCCTTGTGCACTGTTGATGGAAATGTAAACTGGTTCAGCCACTATGGAAAACAGTAAGAAATTTCCTCAAAAAATTAAAAATAGAGCTACCATATGATCCAGCAATTCTGCTTCTGGGTATTTACCCAAAGAAAATAAAAATACTAACTAAAAAAGGTATATGCACACTCCTGTTCCTTGCAGGATTATTTTCAATAGCCAAGATATAGAAACAATTTAAGTGTCTATCAATGGATGTATGAATACAAAAATTTTGGTATATCTATACAGAATGGAATATTATTCAGTCATAAAAAAAAAAAGAATTAAATTTTGCCATGTGCAACATGTCTGTACCTTGATGGCATTATGCTAAGTGAAATAAGTCAGACAGAAAACAACAACAAAAAACTATGTGACCTCTCTTATATGTGGATTTAAAAAATTAAAATAAAAAAGCAAGCTCATAGATAACAGAGAACAGAATGGTGGTTGCCGGAGGCACAGGTGGAGGGAAGGAGAAATGGATGAAGGCTGTCTAAAGGTTTTTTTTTTTTTAAGTTTGAATCAATATTTAATAACCTTCCAAAAAAATTTTAAAGCACCAAGCCCAGATTGTTTCATTGATAAATTTTGCCAAACGTTTAAGAAATAAATAATACTAATTCTCTACAATCTTTTCTAGAAAATGGAAGCAGAAGGAATACTTTCTAATGTTTTATTAGGTAAGGAGTAAGGCAAGGATGTCCTCTTTCACCACTCCTATTCAACATCATACTGGAATTCCTAGCTTATGCAATAAGATTTTTTTTTAAAATAAATAAAAGGTATTTAAGTGCAAAAGAAAAAAAAGAAAGCTATCTTTATTCACAGATGACATGATTGTCTATATAGAAAACCCCAGAAACTCTACAGGAAAAAAAATGTCCTGGAACTAATAAGCAAGTACAAAAGGCCTCTGGACACAAGTTCAATAGACAAAAATCAAATGCTTTCCTCTATACTAGCAATAAACAACTGGAATTTGAAATTTTTAAAAATACCATTTATAACAGCACCAAAAATAACGAAGCACTTAGAATCAAATCTAACAAAATATACACAGGATTCGTATGCAGAAAACTACAAAACCCTGATGAAATAAATCAAAGAACTAAATAAATGGAGAGATATTCCATGTTGATAAATTGAAAGACTCAAAATTGTTAATATATCAGTTCTTTCCAATTTAATATATAAATTCAGTGCAATCTCAATCAGCTCCTAAAAAGCTGTTTTGTAGATATCAGCAAACTGTAAGTTTTATGCAATGTTATGGATTGAATTATGCCCCCTCAAAACTCATTTGTTGGAGCCCTAACCCCCGTTGAGATTATATTTGGAGAATAAGGTCTTTACAGAAGTAATTAAAGTTAAATAAGATCATAAGAGTAGGGCCCTGATCCAAAAGGATTTGTGTCCTTATAACAAGAGCCACCAAGGAGTTTACTCTCTGCTATATCAGGATAAACAGGAGGAGAGCTCTCACCAGAATCCAACCATGCTGGAACACTGATCTCAGACTACCAGACTCCAAAGCTGTGACAAAATTAATTTTTGTTTATTTGAAGCCACTCAGTCTATGGTATTTTGATATGGCAGCCTAAGAAGAATGATACATATGGAAAGGCAAAAAAAAAACTTGAATAACCAACATGATCCTGAAGAAAAACAACAAAGTTAGAGGTCTCGCACTACTTGATTTTAAGACTTAAATCTGCAGTCATCAACAGATTATAGTACTGATGAAAGAACAGACACAAATCAGTGGAACAGAAGTGGAAACCCAGAGTTATATCCACACAAATATAGTCAACTGACCGTGACAAAAGTGAAGGAATTTAATAAAGAAAGAATAGCCTTTCAGTATATGTAGAATATGAACCCAGACACAGACCTTATACCTTACCCAAAAATTAACTCAAAATGAAACAGAGGCCTAAATGTTAAAATGCAAAACAAAAACTCCTAGAAAAAAAATAGGAGAAAATCTACATGACAATGGGTTTAATGATGAGTTTTGAAATACATCGAAAGAACTATCAAAGAAAGAAAAAAAAAATATGTTGGATTTCATTAAAATAAAAAACTCCTGCTCTATGAAAGACAGTGTTAAGAGAATGAAAACACGAGCTATAGACTTGGAGAAAATATTTGCAAAACTTATATCTAATAAATGACTTGTAGTCAACTTATACAAAGAACTTTTCAAGTTCAAAAATAAGAAAACAAACAACCTAATTAAAACTAAAGCAAAAGCCCAAAGCCAAAGCTGGAACAATTTGAGCAAGAAAATAAATAATGTAGTATTGGATTATAACTTAAAATAAATATTCATGAGTCCACATTGATACAAATAAATGGGGGAGAAGAAACAAATCCCCCGTGTAGTGTAGAAGAATTCCAAATAATTTCTGTAGATAACTTCAGGGAGGTGGAGCTTAAGTCCCTCCTCCTTAAGTGTGGGTAGAGTCCCCCAAACACTGAGTTTGGGGGGTATGAAACAACTCCTTTCTGAAGGAGAAACCTGACAAACATTACTTTGGCCAGGTGATCCAGGTCTATATCAACAGTGATAGCTCATGGTGGTAGCATTCACCCTTGATACAATGTGATTAAGAAGGCACTTTACCTCTGTGGTCTTCCTCCCCAAAACCCAACACCCCAGTCAAATCATGAGTAAAACAGACAATACTCAACTGAGAGACATTCTGTGAAATACCTGACCCACACTCCTCAAAACTGTCAAGGTCATCAAAAAGAAAGTCTGAGAAACTCACAGCCAAAAGGAGACATGACAACTAAATGAAATACAGCATCAAAAATATGAAGGACAGAAAAAGGACATTAGGTAAAAACTAAAGAAATCTTAATAAAGTATGGATTGTGGTTAATAATAATATGTCAATATTGGTTCCTTAATTGTGACAAATGCACCATACAATGTAAGATTAAATAGGAGAAACTGGGTGTGTGATATGTGGGGACTCTCTGTGCTCTCTTAGCAAATTTTCTATAAATCTAAATCTACTCTAATATGAAAAGTACATATTTTTCAAACTCTATAATAGTTTTTATTATTTTCTCCATTCTAAGATCAGGAAACTGAGGCCCTGAAAAGTTGAATCCATCACTCTAGGTCACAGGGCTAGCTGCTGGCCCTGGAAGCCAGGTCTGTTGTTTTTCTTTTCTCTTGGAATACCAAAGTTCAGGTTTCTTATGTAACCATAACAAAAATTAAAGCATAGGGGAGGTGGAGTGGTTCAAAAAGAAAAATAGAACAACGTTCGTTGTGAGTCACATTGAAAGGTAGTGCTGGGGGCTTTGAAGATGACCAAAAAATTCTCAGTCCCAAGAGGTGCAGCTGGAGCGCACGCACGCGCGCGCGCGCGCACACACACACACACACACACACACACACACACACACACACTATGGCTGCTGCCTTGACCGCGTCACATAGGCCCTGGGCACCTGCCCACCGGCGCGCTGCTGCCTGCCTCCCGGCCACCTCAGAGACCCGCCCGCACACTGCGGCTTAGACCTCCGCCTCCTGCCGGGTGACCGGGCGCCTGCCTTTATCCCCAGCTGTGCGTGAGGCTCCCTCTTTAGCTCCGTGAGGCGCGCACAATAGGCCATGTTTAAATCTCTGCACGTGCTGATTGCTCTGTAATTGCGTCTTCCCTGGGTAGTTTGTCACAGCCCTTCTGATTTGTGACCCTTTTTTCTTTTAAACTTAAAAAATGTTCTCTCCCTTGCTAGCTCGCTCTTTGGGGTTTCTCCAGGGTGTCTGAGTGAAAGCGTTTTGTGATCTCATGCCGATGTACCAACTTCCCCACGTACCTCCTGCGGCCTTAACAACCTGGATGTGAACTGTGGGTCTTCAGGACCTTCTCTTCAGGGCCCACTGCCCGGGACACGTGGATTCCCCAAAACAGGAGCCGCTGCCCGAGGGCAGTGGGGGCGCAACACTTTTGCTCGAGGCCAGGCTGCCGCTGGGCTTTCTTTGCAAAGTTGAAGTGGGTATGCCGGCTCACTTCACCACCTCAGAAGGTGTTCCTGAGCTGACAAACCTGAACTCCCCTTCCTGTTGCTGTCTGGAATGCTGGCTATTCCCCCTTTTCTACCTGAAAAGACCTTCCTGCTACTCCTCAAGTCCAGGCTCTCATGTCACCTTCTCTGAACAGCGTTTGCTGCCCTGGCACCTTAACAGCTTCCCACATCACTGGGTTGATCCCCTGTCTCCCAACAGTCACCTAATGAGGTCCCACAGCAGCCTTCTCTGGTTCATTTCCCAGGTGCCTAAGAGCAGAGCCTTGAATTTACTCCCAACCAATTGTGCCTATGCGGGAGGACAGGTTAGAGGTGGACAGTGAGGCTCCCAGGACAGACTTCTAGTGTTTTCCATTCCCCCCCTGCCAGGCGGGGCTCATTGTAGTATGTCTCTTCTTGCTGTCAATACCCCCAAAGTCAATCATACTCTGTGAAGTACCCCTAAAGCCTATTGTCCTCCCACACTTCTCTGGTCTAGACAGTTGCCTTCCCCCTCAGACAGGGGTCATGTGGAGGCAGGTTAGGGTGGGGAGACCTACAGACTAGCATAAGGAGGGCCTGCTCTTCTCCTGTGGCTGAGCCTGGACCTGTGATATAGAGACTGGAAGTCATAGGCTGGCAAAACAATGAATGCCAAACCTAGGGCCATGTCCATCAGGGAAGCTAGACAGAGACAGGAGACAAGGCCCAGGTGAAAGGAGGAGCAAGGGGTGTGGTAGAGATAAGCAGACTATAAAGCATACATTTCAGGGGCTCCTCACTTCCATGGGCCCTTTACCAGGCTCTGCAACTAATTTTGTATACAGTTTTATATTTTTTCCTAAATTTTTCTAAAATTTCATAAGTTCCAGGTCCCACAAAACCTGATTCTGTTCCAGGGAGAGGAAGCAGAAAAACTGAAGATGCAGACTAGTGGAGGGGCAGATGAATTATAAACCAGATCAGTTCCAGATCTGGAGTGAGGATCCCCACAGCAGGGTATCATAAACCAATGAATTCATTTATAAAGCGTAGAGCAAAATAGATGTACCTAGACATACTTGAAAGCTACTGGATCCACTGCCCTGTCATTCTGTGCTCTAATGGCCACCCCAAGTTAGGAAAATGCCCTTTTGTGCTGCTCCGTGAGTCCAGGCTGCAGTTAGTCCACATGTCGTCATCATAGAAATTGGAACAAGATGCCCTTCCTGTGATACGTGAAGCGCCTGACCAAGGTGCCCTTGGCAAGTGGAGCTCAGTCTGGATTTCAGTGCCCTCTCACCCCCCTCAGCTGAGTACTCTTGTGTAGTAAACAACCTTCATAACCATACTAAGCAACCTAACTCAGCATGGGCTACAAAGCAGGGTTGAGTTAAGCATTGATGTCCCAGAGATTTTAGCCAATGAACTCTTCCAGTTCTCAATCTCTCACTAGTAGATCCCCCTCACTTCAAATTCTGACAAAACTCCATGTTAATTAAATGAGAGGACAATCAGAATAAAGCATAGTGGTGATGGTAGCAGACAAACATACAAACAGCAGTTAAATCCCAGTCCGCCATTTACCACTTGGTTAATCTTGGGCAAATACTTCATCACACTGAAACTTTGTTTTCTTATCTGTGAAATGAAGCCCGTAATGCATTCCTCAGAGTTGTGGAGAGGATTAAAGGAGATAATACTGACATGTATAAAGTGTCTGGTCCATAATAAGAACTCAATAAAGGGTGACTATGATTGTTGAGTGACAGCCACTTAAAATTATCCCCCACCTCCTACCTGGAATCAAGTGGTCATACCTCAGCTCTTACCTGGGGGTGAGTCCCCCAGCCTCATTAGTGCCCTGCACAGAGATTCCTAGTGGTTTGTTCAACATGTCCTCCAAAATTATCTAGACAAACTGAGATATCTACAAAGCAAATTCTAGTTAGTTATATGAGCATTTATCTCATGTATTAGACTGTGTGTTCCTCAATGGCAGGAAATGGTCTTTTTTATCTTTGTGTCATTTAGCATGCCTGATCATTAACAGCTGTTGAATTAAAGAATGCCCATCAAAAGCTCTCATCTCAACTGCCTTCTCATGAGAGGTGGTTCTTCTGGGCTGCTTCATTTCTTTGTCTCCAGTCAAAAGACAAGTCCCCGTGGAAGAGAGGATATTACTTTAAGGCCTGACAGTCATGTATGTTTTAATGTAAATAAATTTATCAGGCCTAGATTTTTGTATAGGGTATTATTTTTAATTAAGGAAACAGGTTGCAGAGTTTGGAGGTTGCATCTTAAATGTTTAAAGATCTAGTAAATATAATATAGATTTTTGTAGACTTAAGCCCTGCTAGAAGTATCCATGACTGTTGGCTCTAATGACAATATTAATCAAGTTTTTTTAATGCTTTCCATCTTTCTATCTGCCAATAACAGGACTAAGTACTTTGATGAGTACTGACTCATTTAGTCCTCATAACCACCCTATAGGATGGATACCAGTTATTTTATAGATGAGAAACTGAGCCACAGATAAGTGACTTGCCAAAGACCACACAGCTGATAAATGGTGGAGCTTAGATTTTAATCCAACAATTAGAAGCCAGAAGCCTCACTGATTACTCCCTTACTCTACTGCCTCATACTAGGAGTTCAGGGGTCAAACTTCTGGCACAGTTTCCTGACCATCCTCCAAAACAGGTTGGAAAAACATCTCATAATAAGATCCCATAATTTTTTGACCCTCTGCAGCCACAAGAAAGAAGATTAAAATGAAGACACAAAAAGTGAAATTATTATTTGCAGATATTATTATTGCATGTATGGAAAACCAATCAACTAAAAAGGGACCCCAAATAATAAGATTGAGACTACTGTTTGCAAAATTAATTTTAAAACTTCAATAGCTTTTCTAGAAACAATAATCAATAAAATGAAAAAGAAGATATCATTTAGAATTGCAACCTAAAAAGAAAAAAATACCCAGGATAAAAACTTTACGAGCAACATATAAGATCTATATGAAGTAAACTATAAACAACCATCTAATGGAAAATAAAAATTTAAATAGAGAGATATTCTCTTTTCTTGAATAAACAGAGTCCTTACAAAAATGTCCATCTTCCTGCATTAATTTGTAAATTTAACGTGATCAATACCAAAAGAAAACGAGCCTCATATGGACTCTAAAAATCATATCAAAAAATAAAATGCAAGAAAAGCCACAACATTTGTGACAGAGAAGATTATGAGAGAAGTATTAGCCTTAGCAGATATTAAAATACATTATAAGTGTCATGGTAATTAAAGTGTTTTGTTTTTTTTTTTACTGGCTCAACAATTGATAGCCATATGGATGGAAGTGAGTAAAAAAACTAGAAGATACCTAAAAATACATAAAAATTTGGATTATGTAGAGACAGATTTTTGATGCAGTTAAGGGAAATGTATATTATTCAATAACTGGTTTAGAATAACTGGCTAGACCATCCAAAAAAGAATGAATCCCTTTCTCATTTCTTTATACCAGTATTAATTCCAGATGGATAAAATATTTAAATGTAAAAACCTAAACCATAAAAGTAAAACACAAGACAATTTTTTTTAACATAAAGTAATGGGAAGGACTTCTTTAAACATAACACTAAATGCAGAATACATTTTAAAAGTTGATAAACCTGACTATATAAAATGTAAAAAGTCTTTATGACAAAAATATCTTAAACCACATCAGAAAGCAAGCAATAAAGAAAAATATCGCAAAAAAATGACAGTTAATTCCCATCATATACAGAAAGAGTTCTAAATAAATCAATTGGAAAAATCAAAAATATCCAATAAAAAAAGAACTAGTGAAAAATATCATTATAGAAAAAAATGCAACTGCCTTTTAATCATGTGAAATGATATTTAATTTTATTTATATTAAAAAATATAAATAAAATTTCTTTTTATTTATTTATTTTTTTGCCTATTATATTGGCATAGAACAGTAAGTTTGATAATGCAATGATTGTGGAAAAAGACGCTCTAATGCATTATCAGAGTGCATTTGTTCCAAGTAGCACAACTTCTTTGGAGGACAACTTTGAAAAATTTTAAATTCCACCTCCAAAAATATATCTGATAGATATTGTTCACAAGGATGTTCACTTTAGTACTATTCATAGTAGCAAAAGAAAGAAAATCTAATGCACTTCCATGGGAAACTGATTATGTAAATTTTGCTGTATCCATGCAATGGAAAGCAACATAGCCATTAAGAAGAATAGGCAGACCTATATGTGTTAATATGGAACAATCTCCAAAAAGTTAAGTGCAAAAAGCAAAACTCAGAACATTTTATATAATAGTCTTTAATTTGTATTTTTTTAAAAAAGTGGAGTATGTAAATATATACTGGTATATACAGATCATTGTTTTTCAGAATGGGTGGCAACCATTTGTAGGCTGCAAAATCAATTTAGTGGATTGCAACCAATATTCTTTAATGCTTGCATTTTTTATTTTGAGACTTTTATATGTTGTATTTAAATATTGATAAAATTCATATTTAATGTTAACTATTGTTTTTTTTACATATGGTAAAAGTAGATTTTTTTTTTTGCAACTTGTTACAGTTATATAATTGCATAGTGGTTTGTGATAGGGACCATATTTCTTACTGTGGGTTACAGACAAAAAAATGTTTGAAAACCAGTGATATCAACTATCTCTGGAACCCCCAAAAAACAAATTGGTAAATGGCCTTTGGGGATGGACATTGGGGACTGTGGATTCAGAAGTAGAAAGGATAACCACTTTGCCCAATCAGTTATATATACTGCCACTATTAAAGCATTTCCATTTTTTCACATCTATTTCCTTTTAACAAAATTAATTCTAATCAGAATTATTTTCTACATCACACTTATAACAAATATAAGATTCACTGATCAAGTTTTGTCCATATCAAATAATGATTAGTTATTATTTATGCCATTAGGAGTTTTCTTTGCTACCATTTTGAACAACTCAGGTTTTATTTAATCCAATTTTGCATATCTGAATTGTACCATGTGGATCTCCACCAATAAACCATGTGTAGTTTTAGTTGCTGTCAGTTTTATTTTGTGTTGATTATTTTGCTCACAGATATTCATTATGACTTGGCTAGAATGTTTTATAGCTAATACATGAGAAAATTGTAAACGGTCTTTCTAAAATATTCAAGGCTCATTCTCTAGTCCAAGATTGGTTTGTTAGATTTTGAAGCCAATTCTCTGATGTCCTTCTGAACATGTTGAAAGATGTATAGTATTTCTCCAATCCACTAAAAAAAGTCAAAGACAAACTGCTCATCGCATAGTAGTAGTAATAGCTTTCAATTTGACTGATGGTGTCAAAACACGTTATGTGACTTCTAACAACATACCATTACTTTGGGGTCAAAATATCCCAAGTAGGCACTGTGCCAGGGGCTTGGGTTATAATGATGAAAAAAAAACTCCTTTTCCTTTTTTTTAAAATTTTTTAATTTTAATTTTTTGAATTACAGTTGACATTTACTATTATGTTAGTTTCAGGAGTACAACATAGTGATTAGACATTTATGTAATTTATGAAGTGATCCCCCAATAAGTCTAGTATCCACCTGACACTATACATAGTTATTACAGTATTATTGACTCTAATTCCCTATGCAGTACTTTACTTCTCTGTGACTATTTTGTAACTCTCCATTTATACTTCTTAATCCCTTTACCTCCTTCACCCAGCCTCGCAATCCTCCTCCCATCTGCCAACCATCAGTTTGTTCTCTGTATCTGAGTCTGTATATGTTTTGCTCATTCATTTCATTTTTTTTTTAGATTCCACATATAAGTGAAATCACAGTATTTGTCTTTTCCCATCTGACTTATTTCACTTAGCATAATACCATACTCCGGGTCCATCCATGTTGCCACAAATGGTAAGAGTTCATTATTTTTTATGGCCAAGTAATATTCCATAACTCCTTTTCTTCTTGTTCTTCTATTCTTAGGGACATATGTTTGGCCCGTAAGAATAGGAATGACTTTTTCAGAGTGAACTAATAGAGTGTGAAGCTCTGAGATCCGTCCTGCTGGGAATCTTGTTCTGACTAATGTCACCAGGGGTGTGCTGGGATGGAGGAAGATAAACATGAAGAGTGAAAATGGAATGAATAATGAAAAACCAGGATCCAGGGAGTCCTATGTGGACAAAGTTATGTTTCCTTCCATCTATTTCTTCTCTGGCCAATTTGTCTCTCTTCTTCTCCTTGCAACCAGGATCTGAAACCAGAACTCCTAGAGTTTCCATACCTGAATTTCCTTACTATTTCCTCCCATGACCTACCTCCCATTCTTCTACCCTCCCTCCATCAGGGCTTAAAGCAGAGCTAGAGCACCAAGTAACAGAGGTTCAGGGAGAAGAGGAGGGACCAAGAGAGGAGGCTAGCAGTTTGCCTACATCAGGACTACAATGTGCCCATCACAAACACCTGATTTAAATTCCACATTGTTCTTCCTTCCTGCAGGGCAGCTTTTGTTGGCTTGACTCTTAAACTATTTTTTTATAATGAATTTATGACCTTGGCAAATATTCATGCTAATCACAGCATTAATTCCAGGGTTTATTTAAATGTAGAGTTTTGGGCTTTGGTCAAAATGTGCTTTTGTCTACAAAGTTACCATATTAATTTTCTTCATTGGACAGAATGTTTGACAAGATAATTGTTTTAGCAGCCAGTTCCCTGCTTAGAAACGGTCAGACTGAAATGCCTACTGCTGAGGCTCACAGACTTACAAGTCCTCTGGTTCTCCTCCTCAGAACTTTCTTTGCTCCCAATAGCCCACTACCCACACAAATTATGAAGAACAGTGGCCCAGATGAGGGTGGGAGAGTTCACAGTGTGTATTCCCACTCATTCCCCACCTTGGGCCTGACCCAAGGCCACACTCCTCAGCAGTAAGGAAGCTATAGGGTCAGAGGGGACCCACAACTCAGGCACCCAGTAGTCACAAACCCAGCATTCTCCCAACAGGCCATACCTGAAGAAGGCAAGCTAAGGGAGCAAAAAACAATCTCTGCAAGGAGCTGATTGCAGGCAGAAATTAATGCTTTGGAACATAATATTATTGGATTGATTTTAAATAGATGTTTCGCTTCTCTTTAGTAATGAACTGTAGACTCTGAAGGAAGCCAAAATAAATCAAAAGAAGAAAAGAAAAGAAATAAGAAAAACAACTCCCCAGAAGTCTTCCTAGGTTATTGCTCTAGAAAGATTTTTTAAATCCTGTTTTGAATTGCTGGGACTCTGACAGTGCAATTGTGATAAACTGATGCATGTCTATTTATATTAAAACATAAAACATATGGATGGTTATTTAGAGGATGAATGCATTCTGACAGACATCTAATTTTATTCCACTGATAGGATGTATTTTGTCTGACTCTTCATTTCATTTGAGACACAATCACTTTTGGTTTCTGATTCCTTACCATGGTGGAAATGCATTTGTCAGGCCCTCCAGCCCCAAAATGGGTTTAAAATATTGCCATTACAACTCTGCTTAAAACCAAGGAAAGTAGTAAAAGTCTCCTATTACCCACTCATACAAGAAATATAACCAGGTAAGTACCTTTGTGTACCCATTTGGGTAGCAGAGAGAATTATTCAAAAGTCTTCAAGGATAGATTCTTGGCAAATACAAGCCATGACATACAGAATTACATATGAGCATAAAAGGAAAAAAGGTTAATTCCCTCTGTCCTTAATGAGCAGGAGGAAGAGACCCAAGGTTATACTGGAAAAGTTCTGCTCTTCTTTCATGTTTTAGCTCAAGAGTACTCCTCTAGAGAGCATTTTTTTACTTATCCAGGCAGACTCAAGTTTTTCTCCATATGTTTCCATTTGTACCTATCCATACCTCCATTAGACCTTTTTATTACTCTGCATTTTAATTTTTCTGGTAGAGAACTTGACTTTTCATTTTTGTATACTCAATGTCTGGAAGAGTAATTAGTATATAGTAGGTATTTGAGAAGTATTTGTTGCATGGAAAAAATAAATGATTATTTCTATTATAGCATTTATCACATGAAATTTCCAATTTACCTGCCATTTTCCTCCACCAGATCGTGAGTTCCTTAAATATGAGAACTATCTTATCCATACCTATTTCTTCAGCTGTGATGACAGTGTCTGGCATATAGCAGATACTCACTAAATGTGTAGACAGGATGAATGGATGGATGGATGGATGGATGGATGGATGGATGGATGGATGGACGGATAGACGGATGGATGGATGGATGGATGGATGGATGGATGGATGGATGGATGGATGATGGATGGACGGACGGATGGAGAGACAGATGATGATCGTTGGAAGTTTCTGGATATTTCTAAAAGTTACCAGCTACATATACATCAAAGGTTTTCCCTCCTCTAAGCTTCTAATCTTTGGATTTTAAACTAGTTTCCAAGAATGGGCAGCATCTGTTTTTAAAATGTGTTTCCTTAATACTTCAAGAACTATCGGGGAGCCCTTAAAAGAAATCTAGAGAACATACCTTGCATGTCTTTTGTTAGATCCTATTAGATGGTTCCTGATATACATTCTCCCATTTGTCCTTAGTAATAAAATCTCCAAATTTTAGCTCTGTGCAAGGTGCCTACAATAGTAATATTTAACAGCCTCCCCTGAAGATAGGTGTTATCATATGACTAAATTCTGCCAACAGAATTTAAGTGGAAGTGTCCTGTGCAACTTCCTGGAAGTATCTTTAAAGGAAGTGAGCATAGCCATCGTCCCTCCTTTATTCAACTAGAATATAGATAAGATTGCTTGAATCTCAGGCAGTCATATTGAACCATGCGTATAAAGCCATATGCTGAGGATCTGAGAACAGAAAGATATCAGCCGAGGTTCCTGACCACCTTCCAGCCTGCCCTATGAGCCCTGAACACTATCTCTATATTTCTTTTACCTGAGAGAAATTTTGGGTTTTCTGTCAATTGCAGCTTAACTAATTCTAACAAATATTGGTAACCTGCTAGACACAATATGAGAAATATCAAGAATCTTCTATCAAATGAAATGGAATGAAATGGAATGGAATGGAATGGAATGGAATGGAATGGAATGGAATGGAATGGAATGGAATGGAATGGAATGGAATGGAATTGACACTAGATATGCTAAAGCCATGTCCTTTCAAATAAGAGAATCTTTGCTAGAAACCCAAGGAAAGAGATGTTTGAACTTGGCAACACATCCCCATGGACAACTATTCTCACACACCTTTGCATTCTGTTCTGGTCATGTTCTTACCTGAAGCTCATTTCATCTTTAATGTGAGAGAAGAAAACTATTAGTGCTATTAAAATATCCCCTTAGCTTCCATCAGACACAATCTCAATCTGGAACTGTAAATCAACCAACAAATCCCAAATAGGTGAAATCCCACAGGGATGAGTGTTTAAACTTGGGGTTGAAATTTCCCACTCTCAGTCCATAACTATGAAACATCTTGATTCAAATAAGCCAGAGCTCAATTTTCACCTCGTTCAGAGCACTTCGACGACATTGGTCATTTTTCTGATAATGTCTGGAAATTTCATGGCTTTTTAAGCAAGATGAGGTTGAATGGTTGGATTTACTGTAAGTGAAATGTTGGCAGAAGAAACTTCAATTTAGCAACTGTTATGATGGACTACAAATCGAGGATTCCTCGGAAGAGTGGTGCCATTGAAAATAGTTATTACTCAATGTTAATAAAAAATATTATGGAGCCAATAAAAGTTAATAGGGAAGTATCACGGGCCATAAAAATTACAGTCAAAGCAAAGAATGCTGGGTTTGGGGAGAAGATTCCACTATAATCCTATATTGTCTGGGAGCCAAAATTAGCCATGTCCATAACACTTCTGAAGTGCAAATGGTTACACAAGTCAAATTAAACTGTGGAATACTAAGTAGTAGGATCATCTCCTTTTGTAAAAATAGAAAGGAGCAAATTTATTAACTACAAGTGAGATCCTGGTCCATGGTTGGCTACTTTTAACAAGTATCAGTAAATTCTTCTTTAGGAACTCTCTATGTGCTTTCCAGCTAGTTTGATAGCTTGGTTCCTCCAGTGGACAGTGTCTTGTGTCTAAACAGAGTGATTCTGGTTTGAAGGAATTTAAGTTTCTTATATAATATCCATGATCCCCATGGAGATACGGGAAATTGAGGAATCAGAAACTTCCCTCCATCCCTTCCATCGCCACCCTGTTTTCTAACTGGTCTCCCCTCCAACCTTGTAACTGATTTCTCTGTTTCAAATCTAGCTACCTTCTTTCTCCACCATTCAAATCCATTTTCCACATGGCAGCCAGAGTGATCTTTTTAATTTATGAATAAGATTGTGTCACTCTTATGTTTAAAATCCTTTAGAAACTTCCCTTGGCTCTTAGGATTAAAACCAAAGTCCTTTTCAAGACTCGAAAGGCTTTCCACAATTTGGATTCTAGTCATTTCTCAGTCTCATCACGAGCCACATGGCCCCTACACCCAGCCATATAGCCTGGAATGCGCTCCTGCACTTTCACTTCTGAGAATTCTCAGTTGCTGCTCCCACTTCATCCACTGTCTGCCAAGATCATTTGGACTCATCTTTATTTCCTCAAGCAGGGCTCCCCTGCCCCCAAATTAGGTTAGATTCTGCTGGTGCATGCTTTTAAGGCCCTCCATACTTGCACCTTTTATAAAATATTAGTATACTAAAAGTTATCTGCACAATGTCAGTCTTCCCCACTAGACGTTAAGCTTCTTAATGATAGGCTCCGAGCCTGTCTTATTCACAACTTTCCCCCAGCATCTAGTCCAGTGCATGATAATTACAGGCACTCAAATCCTTGTTAATATAAATAAATAATGTATTAATTGTCCCCCAAAACCCAGAAACACTCCATTAATGCCACTGATTACAAAATGAAATGATTGCTTATAACACTCGATTAGACAGAGATTAAGACATAGGTCTTACTCCAGAGGTCTAAAACCCAAATCAGGAAGATGCAGCACACTTGAAGGGGAGAGAAATTTCAGGAGCAGGTAGTATGTGCAGCTCCTCCTCCTGAGACAGAGAAACAGTGGAGCTTTTTCAGCAGTTTTGAATTGCCTCCCAAGGTCAAAACCAAATCTTGCTAAGAAGCTCCTTTCATAGACTTTTAAAGAGTCCTCAAAGTGCTGGAGTTGGGAACTCATCATTTTGAAACCATCAGAGTAAAGACTGGTTCGGGCAAGAATTCTCAATAGGATGCTAAATCTCGGGGGAAATCCTTATGCCTGCATGGATGTAAAGTGTTTCCCCACAGTTTGCTTGTTAGTTGCAAAGGATAAAATAGCAACTATACAGTGAAGAAATTGAACAACTCTTTCACTAGCTGGTGAAAATTAGGAAGGGGCAGGTTGATACTACATAACTCCAGACATGATACCCTGAAAAGGACACGGCATCACTGAAGGGGTGTTCTGGCCAGGATATGTAGCCCAAATCCAATGATTTAGAAGCACAAGATAAACCTAACATGAGAGACAGTTTTTAAAGAGAGGTAAGAGGGAATATTCAAAAAATGTCCACATTATACAAGACAGAGAAAGGCTGTGGAAGTGTTGCAGAATAAAGGAGACTAAAGAGACAAGACAGTAAAATGTAATACATTATCTTAGATTGAATACTACCCTGGAGGGGAAAGAATGTTCTAAAGGTTATCATTGAGTTGACAAAGATATTGTATTAATATTAAACTTACTGAAGTTGATAACTATTCTGTGGGTCTGTAAGAGGAAGAGAAAGCAAATACCCCTATTTAGAGAAATACTCACTGAAATGTTTGGAGGAAAAGGGTCATGATATATCTGACTTATTCTCATATGGTTAAGGAAAAATATGAGGGGCAGGAGCAGACAAATAATAAAGCAAATAAATTAAATGTTAAAAATAGAGGAATATGGGTATAATTTGTACTATTCTTATTCTTATAAGTTTAAAATTATTTCCAAATTTAAAAAAAAAAAATTGAGGATCAAAATGTGAAAGGAGAGTTCCTAGCATTTCTTTCACATTCCTTCTTCCTCTTCAGGTCTATCGCTCTTGCAATACTCACACTCTGCCCTATCAACCACTACTATGGGGTGGCTCCTGCACCACAGTTCCAGATTTTAAACTAGAAAATCATTTCTATAGAACTATTTCCTCCTCTTGTCCCTTCAGCACTCAGGGTGGTAAGGGCTTCCCGCTATGATTTTCGGTGTGTCACAATCCATACCTGTGCCCCTAGCCATGCCCACACCTCTGTAAGCTGTCCTTTCAGTGAAGTCTCTTGAACTTCTGAGTTGGACCTCTATTGTATCCTGCTGAGATCTTGATTGACAACCCTGTCTTGCCTGGCTACAGCCCCAGGTGTGCCAGAGCTTTTCTCTTCTGGACAGAGGTACTGAAATGGGCCTTTCTCAGTGACAGAGTGGAGAAATAGCTGCCTACAGCTATTCAGGATGGAGCTTGGGCATCCCAGCTCACTCCACAGGGCTCCCCAATCATGTGGAGACAGTAGCAAGATGAAGCACAGTAGATATGACCAGAGGCCTTGTCACCAGGACATTGGAGAGCTCCTCTCCCCCGGCAGTCTCCCACAGGAGGAAACAGGGCTTTTTGATGGGGCCAAACAGAAAGAGCAAGGCTGTGCCTAGAGAGCAAACGTGCTTCTTAGGCCCTGCTAACCTGGTTTCCCAATGCCATGTCAGGGACAGCAGGCTGGCACAAGCAGCACTCTGGAGTCTTGGATGATGTTGCCATGGTAACACTAGGGTCACTGCTTAGCAACAGGCCAGAGATGCAGGAAGTTGCTAAGGTATTCTCACGTGTATTAAAGCAAATGGATGTTTATCTCAATCTTAAGTGTAAATACACTGTGGGGGGAAAAGAGAAGGCATATACACACAAACCACCTATTTATGTGAATGTCTGCTGATCCTTGAAGCCTGAAGAATGTGTCTTTTCACTGGAGAAGGCAGACAAGGAGACCACATATGACCTAATGAAGAGCATTCTTTCTTACCCCTTAAAATAGCTACCCACCTGCCTTCCCATTCACCCAGCCTTAAAACCTTCAGCTCTACCAGTATAGTTTCCAAATCTTTCTCCTGAATGATTTTTGAGAGGCCATGCAGTTTAGGAACTACATGTGTGAATTCTTAAGTCAGATTGCCCGAGTCTAAACCTAGCTCTGGCCCTTTCTTGCTCTATCACTTTGGACAAGTAACTTAACTTCTCTGTGCCTCAACTTGCTCACATGTAAAATGGGAATATTAATAGTGTCTACCTCACAGAATTACGTGCAAATTAAATAATCTATTCCATGTCAGGCATTTAAAACAGTGCCTGGAATGCAATGAGTGCTTTATTGAGGATAGCTGTTTTAATATTCAGTGAAATCATGGTAACTTTCCCGTGTGCCAGGTCCTATAGAAGGAATTAAGAATATAAAGATTAGCAAGAAGTTGGCCCTAGCATCATGGGGCCCGCATCTTTTTCAACACCAGTGTGATGAGGAGAGGGCCAACTCCTCAACTGGTCATTCAAGGTATCCCAAAATCTAGCTCCTGGCCTTGCCTACTTAAAGGGTAATTGCGAGAATTAAATAATTAATACATGTAAGAGTGCAGAATGGTGCCTGACATACAGTAAGTACCAATAAAGGTTATCTATTACTACTAAAATTATTATTATTACTCCCCCACCAAATGCACACCAGCTCCAAACTGGTCTGTTATCTGGTCTCTGAATAAACTTCATGCACTCCCACATCTGGGTCCTTCTTTACACTGGTCTTGACCACCTAGAATATTTTCCCCTTTTCTTTCTACTAGTTTGTGTCTATGCGAGACCTTCAAGAGCAAGTCCAGTCATACCTATTCTTATAAACCCCCGACTACCCCAGGCTATGGTCATCCCCTCTGCCTTGACCATATCCCAACTCCCATAGTATTCACTATCTCTTCTGCCTCATGTTTTTAGGTATTTGTATCTTGCTTTCCAAACCAGAGTGTGAGCCCTCTCTCTCAGACCCTTCTTATGCATCTTCTCAGACTCTCTTGACCTTAACCACCTTGGACCTTTTACCACTGTTCCACCTCCATTGTCACCATAGTTTCCAGCTCTGCATGGATTCCAGCCAACCACTGCCCAGTC
>CM053510.1:66863036-67388034 GCA_028627145.1 Eidolon dupreanum | reverse complement strand
TCCACTAGGATGGCTGTAATAAAAGAGATGGCTAATAACAAGTGTTGACGAAGATATAGAAAAAATAGAACCCTCAGACATTGCTGATGGAAGTGTGAAATGGTATGGCTGCTTTGGAAAACAGTCTGAAAGTTCCATGAAAAAGTATGCATAAAATTACACATGACCCGGCAATTCCACTCCTGGGTATATACACAAGAGAAATGAAAACATACATCCACGCAAAAGCTTCTATGTGAATGTTCACAGCAGAATTATTCATAATAATCAAAAAGTAAAAACAACCTAAATGTCATCATTGATGAATGGATAAAAAATTTGCTCAACATCACACAGCCTCTCCTTCTGAGCTCATGGAAATGAGACAGAACTCTTGGTTTTCTATCAAGACAAGTATGATAATAGAGAAATAAATAGAAGCTGGTGGTGAGAAAAGAAGCTTAAGCTGGTGAGGCAGTGGATGAGAATGTTCTGCTCAAACATAAGGACATTCTGAATGTCTTTCTGTGCACTTCATTTGGGACTCCTCAAGGATCTAAGATGAGAATCTTGATGGCAATGTCATCCCCGAGCTCCCATCATTGAGCAGGAAAGAAGCAGTTTGTGTGGGAGAAAAAAAACTTGTTGTAGGAAAGTATGTATCTTATTCTGACCTGCAGAGACATTGTGCTTCTTTCAGAGAGTCTCTGGGTTTCCTGTCACCCCTGGGCCTGATCCACTGCAAAGCCTCAACAAGTACTTGTTAATCTTATTGAATTCTGTCTGTGCAGGGGTTAAACAGTCTCTTGGGAACCTCATGCCCTGCACAGCCCCAGTACCTAACAAACATCTGTGAAAGGGATGGGTAGTTGAGTGGAGAAGTACCTTTTAGCCTGGGAGACAGGCTACTTTATATTTGTAAGACCTATCAGAATGAGGAAAATGAAGGATCAAGTTTAACTCTTAAGGGAAAATATAATCGACCATGCTTTGGCCCCAAAAGTTATCTTCCTTCTCACACCACCAGTGAGGCAGGACATCTGGAATTTGGGGCATGGGTTTTAAAGAATCCCCCAATTTTTGATTAGTAGTTTGGTAAATGGCAACGTAGATATTTCTAGCTAGAAGGTACTTTAGGGATCCCTGAGCTACTGAAAAGGAGACCTGGAAGAACTGTCATTTTGTGGGAGTGTGACAAGAGGCTGTGTAATTTCCCTAGGACAAGCTGAGCCCAGGCAGGGAGTTCACGCATCAACGGCAGTGCCTGTAATATCAAAGTTTAGGAAATTGACATTGTGTCTGTTGCACATTATTTGAACTGATTACTGGTTCTGGATAATTCACTCCTCAAAAAAGTGTGGCTATACGACCATAGTTTTCTGGAAGGCATTAGAAAGGAAAAAAGAACCTTCCTGAAAAGGTCTGACATACACATTTCACACAGGTGAGTCGTGATGAAGGGCCATCTGGAGACCACAGACCCAGCTCCTCCTCAAGGCATTGCCCCAGGAGACACATTCCCAGACCGAAAACTCAGAAACCTATTGCCTACTGCAAAAGCAGCAGGATGATAAGGGCAAAACTGTTCCCTAAGGAGAACTGCGTCCTTGGGCAGAGCAGTGGGGCGAACTAATTTTTAATAACGAGGCTATAAGCTATAGTGTTTGTCTATAAAACAGGCTGATTCATGAAGAGTAAATATGTCAACTAATTCAAGAGACACGCTAAATCTCCATTGTTTTCTGAAGCTCAGGTTTGCTGGCTCTATAAAACGTGATGCACGCCTTCAATGTGTGCAGCAGAACCTGAGATTGCAGAATGCCACATTAAACTCAGAGCTCCTGGGCTAATGAGGATAAGTCCATTTTGCAGTAATGAATTGTTGGTAATAGCCCATCATGAAACAGATGTCTCATCCGTCATTGCACCTAGACGCCCACACTCCAGAGTACTCGAAAAGCCTGGGGAGGTGGCACTGCCTGGGAGGGACCCTCATCCCTGGACTCCTGAGGGAAGCCAGCTCCATGAGGAGAATCAGTGGGTGCCTACGCAGTGTGATTGAAGACTCCCCAAATCCTCCCTAACTCAAAGTAGTATGTCCCCACCCATCTGCCATAGGGCTTAAAATAATCTCGTTTGCATTGTCTCCTATTAAAATGTAAATATGTCACCTGGAAGAAGTAACACATCAAATTAGCGTCCATTATTACTAATTTTCACATTAGGGAGAGCTGGGCCCTGAGGGAGTGGGAGGAAGACAGGTAGTCAATCCTGAAGGGTGACAAAGGAGAGCCCTGAGCACGTCTCAAGTCAAAGAGGCAGAGCTAGGCTGGGCCCACAGTGTGCACACCTGCCAGCCATCTCTTGCCCATCCCACCTTACTGATCCAGTGGGTTTTTAAATGTAAGTTTCCCCAATTACCTTAGTAGCTCAAGGGAAGGGCCATAACTTGCTTTGGAAATTCCCAGAATCTGGCACTTATTTAGAAGCACTGCTCTGATAAATGTCTGTTGAATAAGTGAAATTTATCTTCACAACTCCCTAAGGAAATAAGAGGAGTTGTTATTACCATTTTACGATGAGGAAACTGAGTCTCATGGAGGTGCATTGCTTGCCCAAGCACATGGGATTGAGGAGACACAAACTGGATACACAAAGAGGTAGAAAATCGTGTGCACTTTGTCTAAGAAGGTGAGTACATATCAGAGGCAAGAGCGGAATAAATTAGGGCGATATTTAAGGTGGCTTAGAACATCAACCTGAGAGTTTGGGGTGTTACTTTGGGAAGCTCTGCAAGTTTATTTAGTACTAGGAAGCAGGAAGTGGAAGTAACTAGGAAGAAGGCAAGAGAATTAAAAATGTTAATCAAGCCACATTCAGAGACTGAAATATGCTGATCAGTCCTGCAGCCAGACACCACTGGACACCTGCAGAACAAAGGAAGATTTCTGCTGGCATTGCTAACCGCCCATTCCCCACACCTGTGAAGGGGAAACAGGAGCCAAGAGTCATTCCCTATGGCTAAAACCAAGGGGAACCTATGGATTAAAGGCTGGGAACTGCCAGCAGGGCCTTCACTCTACATATTCTTACCTTTTCACATTACAGATCTTCCCCTTCCTCACTGTATGTCCATATCAAAGGAAATGGGAACTAAAGAATTACACATAAACTGAATTCCTTGAACACTCAGGGTCCCTCTTAGTGCCTTTACTCTGTTTCTCTCGCTGTCCTATCTCTCTCTCTTGTCACTGTCCCTCTCAGTGCCTTTACCTTATCTTTCTCACTGTCTCTGGCACTGTCCGTCCCACTCTCTGCCTCTGAGAGGAGACTACACTCTTGCCTGTGGAGTGTTACCCATTTTCTAATAAACTTCCCTTTGGACTCTGACTTTGGCATGTGTGTTGAATTCTTTCTACACGCTCTGCCAAAGGACCCTCTTCTTCTCTCAGGGCAGGGCTTGGTCTCCCCACCAACCACTTGGGGAAATTTGCTCTGTTCTGCATCAGAAGAATACAGTAAAATGTGCAAAATGGTATTTTAGAAAGATTATTGGTATAGAGGAAAATAGGATGGTTTGAAGAATCAAGACATTAATGGCTAGTGATTCCTTGTGTGAGTCAGAAACAGGATGGTAGTGTTGCAGGATACTCAGACAGAGAGACGGGACACCAAGGCAATAAGCAGGAAGTAGCATGTATTGGTGCCGGCAGCAGCTCATCGAATTCACATCAAAAGCTGAGCCCCGATCTCAGGGGGGCGTTCTCTTTTATACATGTCTTATACTTCCTCATAGTTACAGACTTGCATGTTCTTTCTATATAAGGAAAGTGTATTTTGATTGGTTGGTGGTCCATAAGGGGAGTGACCAACCAGGGCCGGTCATTTGTGCCACATAAGCTGTGACACTGAAAAGTCCCTTACCTATTATGGGAAGGGAAGTGAACAACTTTCAACGGTTATAGGAGACAGTTGGCTCGGCCTCCACCTACCACAGTAGCCCTGGAATGAAAGGGAAACTACATGTTTGAAGGACTTTATGAACAGCAAACAGAGCAATCTCAGTGAGTGATGAATAAGGAGTGGGTGAGGGACAAGGAGAAATGAGGGACACCAACTAGATTTCAAACCCACTTAACTGAATGACATCAAATTGACAGCTCTGAGAAATCTGGATGGGAAGCAGACTTTTAATGAAGGATGGTAAGTTCCAGTGTAAACATGTTGAGTAGGGTGATAATGGAATAACCAAGTGAAGCCGTCCATGGGACAGTTAGAAATTTGGTGTCAGGATTTCAAAGATTTTTGGTGGAAATCATGAGATTAGATGGAGCACTGAGAAAAAGTAGAAAGTAAGTGAAAGTCTGAACCTCCCAAAGTGAAAGAGACAGAGGTGGAAAATGGTATGTTGACACTTGAAGCCAAAAAAGAGTGTTTGAGAAAGTTAGAAGTGACAGTGCCAGCTGCTGCAGAAAGGTCAAAGAAAATAAGGAGAAATGCTGCTGGATCTCAATAGGCCATCTCTGGTTTTCTTTAAGAGAATACTTTAGAAGTGTAGAAAGGGCAGGAAAATCTAAACGGAATAGGGGGCGATGAAGGGAAGAAGCAATGGGAAGAGAAGAGAGAATGTGACCCTCTGTGGCAAGGACAACAGAGCCAAGGTTTGTTAGTCCTTTTCAGTACAAGGAGACCGAGCCCCTATTTTCTATGAAAAGGAAGGAGCCAGCACAAAGAGAGACTGAAACATGAAAGGAAGAATGGGAGATGCCTGGGGAGGCATGACAGGAAAGCAGCACAAATGGAAGGGTGGGGAAGGCCAGGGGAGGGTTGAGAGAAGGAAAAGGAGGTGTTGTTAAGAAATGGCATGAAGGGAGGGAAAGGAGCAAGCCAGGAGGCAAGTCCAAGAGATCATTTTACTGGAAAAATCAGAAAAATAAGTTCTCAGGGTTCAATCTGGCAAAAAAGGAAGTAGACTCCCCAGAGAACAGGGTCCCAGATGGCAAAGGACTAGATTCAGATGTTGCCAAGATTTTTTCAAAGTAGAAGAGCAAAATCATTTCTAAAGTTAAAATCTCATTTATATATCACTGATAGTCCAGATAATGAGGACTGCACCTAGGATTACAAGGTCATTGAACACCAGTGCTACAGAGGTCCTGAGACATCATCTGACTCAACCCTCACTTTACCAAGTAAGAAAATAAGGCCCAGGGAGATGAAGCAAATCAATCAAGGTCACAGAGCTAGTTAAGGGCTAAACCAGAACCAGAATCTAGGACTATTAGCTACTGGTCATATAGCAGCCATGTTCTGGGTTTCCTGGGATACTTTCAATCATATATGATTTATTCTTTCCCATAATGATGATTTCATTAAATATATAAGAAAGTATGATTTCATTTTGGTAATTTCAAATGGCTTTCTATATTAGAAATTTGAAAAAAAGCAATAAGTCAGGAAATGCAAATCACTAGTCAGACAATGTATCCCAATTTTATATTCTGTAAACATAGTCACTGCAATTACATGGTAGAGTTGTTGCATGCGTAGTTCTGGAGTCAGAGAGCTCTGGCTGAAAATCCAGGTGAACTCACCACTTACTACTTGTGTGACTTTGAATGAGACATTTGACCTCAGCTCTCCCAAGGTGGCAGAGAAGGGAGCAAGGCTGCAGGATCAACCACACTGTCACCATTGCCCTGAGCACGGGAGAAAGGTGGCCAGTGAAACCTAGAGAGGAAAGCAGGCCCAGCTGCGACTAATAACATTTCCCTCTGGAATAATCCCTGTGTTTCAGCCAGAGATGATGTGGAGGTTTTTTGAGAGGCAGACTTGAAGAGAAAATGTAATTACTTTTCCCTGCACTTGAATTTCAAGGCGGTGTCCTTTTAAAATAAAAAAGGCACTTGAGGGATATAAGGGAGGTGGCAGAGAAAGAAATGAAGGATGGAGAAGGATCATTCGTGCTGAAGCCTGTGACATTTCACCAAAGTGACTCCCTTTGGGAGCAGCTGGTACAAATGTCATTCAGCTGAGACAGTAGGAAGGAAGAGAGGTGGGCTCTGCAGGAAATAGCATGACCCTCTCCTCCTCTCACCAACCACTCTCCTCTCCCCAAATCCTGACTCTCTAGGGAAGAAGTCAGGCCCAGACAACAGCTGAGGTCACTGGTGGCTGCAGATATCTTGTATCTTTCACTTCAGCCATAACGAACTACACATCTAACCCCAGAAGGGCTGCCCCAACAGCAGAGCCCTGGGAGTCTCTGTCTGGAGACGGAGAAACTCTGACTCCCACATGAGTGAGCAGACCAAGAGAGACGGTGCCATGCAGCACTTTCACCAGAGCATCTTAGGAGAAACACACCTGTCAGTAACTACACAGTGGTGTGATTGTCTAGAACGGGCAACCCTTTGGGGGTCAGGCAACTCTGGGGCTCCATGAGCTGGTAATTTGGGGCATGAAAGAAAGAAAAAGAAAGAGAGAGACCGTTCAGCACGCTCAAGGTTGAATCCAGCCATGCCACTTACTATGCAAACTTAGCAAATTATTTAACCTCTATGCCTCAGTTTCTTCATCTGAAAAAGAGGGATAATATAGCTAAAGGGGTGATAGGAAGATGAGCTATGTGCCACAAGTGCCTAGGAGTGAGTAAGTGCTTGACAGACAGTATTACACATGGATTATCAAGGAAGGATCAAATTTGTGTGCAGTTCCCTGGCCGAGGTTTCAAAGCCATTCAACAGGGGGATGGACATTTGTAAAACTCGAAAAGGCATGCTGAGACTGTCCTTTCAGGCTACTGGTGTTCCCAGACAGTTGCTTCCAATCTCCAGAGATTGATGAGAACTTCAGAATGAATGGAACCTTTTGGGGCCTGACATACTTGACCCACTGTTAAAAATCTGTTTTTATTTACTTGTAATATATGATTTATGCCTTCACATACTTTCCAAAAATATCTGCTGCAACTCACCAATGTGAAATCTTCTTAGTAGCATAGTGTTCGGTACATGTTAAGTGTACACTCACTATTTTCTTATCATTTTTTTAAATTTTATTAGTTTCAAGAATCAGTACATTGGTTAGATATTTATATAATTTATAAAACAATCCCCCTAATTGTTCTTCCTCTCCTCTGGCTCTCCACCTAGGCATTCATTAATGCTAATTTCATTCCCTATGCCATGCTCTCCGTCGCTGTGACCATTTGTACTTTTTTAACCTTTACCCTTTTTTCCCAACCCCCCAATTCCCCTTTCCTCTGGCTGTCATCAGATTGTCCTCTATATTTGTGAGTCTGTTTTTGATTAGTTTGTTCCTTTTGTTCCTTAGATTCCATATATAAGCGAAATCATATGGTATTTATCTTTCTCTGACGTATTTCACTCATCATAATAACCTCTAGGTCCATCCATGTCATTGTGAATGGTAAGATTTCATTTTTTAATGGCCAATTAATATTCTATTATATATATGAACCATAACTTCTTTATACAATCATCTATTGATGGGCATTTAATTTGCTTCCATATCTTGGCTACTATACATTGCACTTACTATTGACTGGGTTCTTGATGCCCCTGCTATGGCCCATCTGAATGTGCTGTCCACATGCTGATCTGGAAGGGGTCCCTGCCCCATTAGAAATCAGTGGTGTCTGGTATAAACCAAGGCCTTAAAACTATCAGCCATACAGGGCTGATTCCTATGAGTACTCTAACAGATAAATTCAAAGAAATAGCTTTGGAAAATATTAAGCTTAAAGCAAGTTGTCTTCAAACATTAACGAAAATAGTCACAAGTAAGGAAAAGTCACATGGAGAGAAAACTTACTGAACAAGTTGGAAATGAGAATTTCTTCATTCTAGTTCATATGGTTCTGTTTTAGGAGTAGAGGAGAAAAACTGCTGAACAGACTAATGCTTTCTCTTTTTCAGAGAGCAGTCATATATTGAATCTCATCTGTAGGAAGCTTCCTGCTCAGGTGGAATGTCTCTGAGGAGAGCAAGATTGGAATCCTAATCCTAAAACTTTCTGTGTACACTTGAATAAGCTACTTAGTCTCCCAGGACCAGAGGCTACTCCAATTGTAAATGGAAATAATAAATGCTCAGAAGCCCCAAAGCTATGGTCACAATCCAAAAAAATTAAAATAATAATAGAAAAATTTAGGGTGAATTGAAAGACATCTCTTACTCAAGGCTAAAATGATTGGGCTCTATTTTATATTTGGGGGATTTTGTGGGGGCTTGTTTTTTAACAGAGTCTCTTTCTTTTTTTTTTTAAGGAAATCTTATAGCTTCAGCTAAACATGTCTTGGGAAAGTAAACTCTTGGGACCTTAAGACAATAACTAAGGTCTCCTAATTAAAACTAAAATGCCTGCAAGGAAATAAGGCCTCATTTGAGTGCTGACTTGCAAGCCTGATCACACAAGGTTCAGTGTGAGAAGTAGCTTTCTAACAACTGAAGTTCCCCAACAATGGAACGCATTCTTTTGCTACAAACTAGCTTTCTTGCATCTCCTCTGGATGTCTTGTGAAACACTAGAGGAGGATTTCCAGATGGCAAGGAAGGTTGACTCTAGGATCCTTATCTACACATTTGGTCACTGTTAATACTAAGGAAGGGTCACACCAGTGAGTAGCCAAGGAGCCGCCTGCTGCACAGAGAAAGATGAAAAAAGGAAGCCCAGCCTAATTATGTTTTCTTGCAAATTAGGTGCTGTGACAACTCAGGCACTGAAACATACAGACACAGTATCTGTGCTTCATTAACAAGCTGGAGAAAACAAATGCTCATAATTGATTGATGCATGAGAATGAAGCACTGGGAAGATGCCCAGCAGAGTTCTGCCTGCCAGTTCTCCCTCTGAGGCAGTGATTACCATTCCACAGCTCCCAAAAGAAACTTCTACAGAATCAGTCTCAACTCCCTGCAGGTGCTGCCCTTGATCCACGAGGAGGGAAGCTGATGAAAATGTAGTTCTCCATTGTTCTAAATTATGCACAAGTGCTAGTGGCCCTGTGTCCCTCTGGGGTGAGGAGATATCATATCACAAAGGCAGGCTTCTCTGACCCATCAGCTGTGAGTTTTGAGTCGGTCCAGACTAGAAGTATAAGGGACAAGCAGCCTTGCCATTAGGGTCTTTAACCTAGAAGACCCAACCTTGCTCAGCGTGCCTGTGGCAAATCAGGACGCTGTATGGGACCTCTGGAAGCTCCAACTGGAGAATCACAGCACAGACCTCTGGGTGAGAGAGCAAAGACATGCCCTCCTTACCGACATCTCTTCTCGTTCTGAGAAGACTTTTCCAGCTTGTTACCGGGCCTTGGCAGAGACTAAACACCTAACCAGGAGATATTCAGTGATCATAGGACCTGAATTGCCGATTATGAAATATGTACTATCTGATCCTCTACGTCAGTAAAGTCCAATATACACAACAGCATTCTATCACTAAAAGAAAAAAGCATATTCATGGAGCTGGAATTACAGTGGACCTGCCTGTCGGGAGCTGGAGCCACAGAAGAGAAGAGGCTCTTGCTGGAGACACCAGTGGAAGTCACTGTGATACTCCAAGTCCAAGATCTCCAAGAGGACAGCAATATGCAGTCCTCTTATAGCTGATAAATTATATGAGGACCAGCACTCCTCATATAAAGTGGTAGAGCAGTAGTTCTCACCTGTGGGTGCCTCCACCCCCAACGTCTAAAGACAATTTTGAGTGCCGCAATTAGGGGACTGCTACATCTAGTGGGCAGTGGCCAGGAATGCTGTTAAAAATCCTACAACGCATAGGATGGAAACTCCCACAACCTAATGAAGACTTGTCTGACACAAAATGTGAAGAGTGGCAGATTGAGAAACTTTGTTGTAGAGCAAAGGAAAGAAGAGAAAATAAAGGAAATCAGAGATTAACATAACACCCAACAAAAAACATGAATATTTATAAACTTCCTCATTTCTACAACCAGTTAGGTCTTCATTGATATTCATTTTTACTACCCATCCCATGTTTCTTCTGTGTGCATGTTAATTCTCCTGGGCGTAAGGATCAGTTTCCCCCGATCCTCAAAGGAGTTTTATTGCCAGAAATGGTTTGAGTCCCTGCTCTAAGTAAATTACTTACATTTTCCTCTTTCTGCCCCAAGCCCTAATTCCAGGGGACAACAGACCTAGAACATTGACAGGAATGCTTTTCCTACCACCTACCAATCAGATATAGAGATCCCAGAGGGGAGCATTTTTTGATTCAGAGTTATTTTCACTTGTGCAAAAAATAAAGATATTGTACATTTCCATTATATTCTGACTCCATATCTGTGAATTCAATATTAGAATAACTCATTTCATTCACTTAATCAATAAATATATATTGAGCACCTACTTTGTGTCAGATGCTATGCTAGTGTATATTACAAAAGTAAAGAGACCAACTTTCTGCCTTTATTCACAGAACTTAAGATTATGGTTCTATGATCATCATCATCAGTTTCATCACAGGTTTATCAGAATGGGAGACCTGAAGAATTCACAACTCGTTTCCTCTGGTCATCTCCTGCCCTGGGCCTAAGTAGCCCAGAACTTACCAGTTGGAGGAAGTATCATACAGCATCCCACTGTGTGTCACTGTCTCCAGAAGCTTTTTTTCTATAACTCTCCATCATCCTGTCCCTGGGTTATGAGTTGCCCTCCTATTCTCTGCTTAGCCTGGGACCCTGAAGGATATGCTGGGGAAAGGCCAAATGCACACACTTACAATGAAAACAAAAATGCCAATGTCTTTCAAGAGGCCAGAACATCCTTGCTTTAATTCATAGAGTCTCTTAATCCAATATTCTTGTCTTGCCACTCTAAAATAGAACACTTTCCTCTGAAGGTCCTTGGATTGTTCCATAGTGCGGGCTTCTAGATAGAGCAAAGCTGAGTAGCTTCTAGCCTTCAGTTTGTCTAGGAATGCTTGGTGACTCAGAGGGGCAACTGACCAGAGGCGTTTCTCCATGAAAAACTGAGAGTCCACCCAGGAAAAAATACCAAGGGGATTAGGAAGAGCTGTTGTGGAAGTCCAGTTTAAGAGGGAGACATCTACAGGGGTGTCTTACACTTGCTCATTGGTTCAACTTCCATTGCTTTGCCTTCTGATTCCTGTGGTAATACCTTCTGTGATAGTTATTACCTACTGGGCTACCTAACATCTCTATTTTTTAGCTTGCAGTTAATGTCATGAATTGACATCCTACCATTCACTTGATCTCAAAACGCTTTATATTATCCCTTTGTGGTTAAGATTGTACTCAGTATTTTAGGATTTTTCACTTTTCTGATGGTTATTTATTTATTTATTTATTTGGGAAATATTTATTGAACATCTACTCTATGCTAGGCATTCTTTTAGGCACTTGGGGCTTTTGGAGTTTACATTCACAGAGAAATCAGGGACAGAAAACAAATTAAAAGAGCTACAAAAATATTGAAACAGGGTGAAGAATAGAGAGAGATTGGGATGGAAAGTAGGGTTACACAGAGGTCAGGAAGGCTGTCTGAGAAAGGCAGAGACAGAGTGACCTGAATGAAATGAGCCATGCAAAATCTGGGGAGAGAGGATTTCAAGCAGAGGGGAAACAAGTACAAAGATTCTGAGATGAAAACAGATTTGGCATGTTTAAGGGCCAGAGTGGCTGGAGCATACAGTTAGCCCAGGGGCCTGTTATGTAATAAGGTCAGAGATGTGAGCAGAATGCAAATCACATCCAATCACAAGAGCCACAGTAGAGTGCAGATCTAATTTTGAGTATGATGGGAAACATTAGAGGAATTTGACAAGGAAGGGACATGACCTGATTTAAATTTTAAAAAAGAATCAATCTGGTCACTCACTATGAGGAAAATCTCCCATAGGAAACCAAGAGGATGAGCCAGGAGACCACTTAGAAGACAATGGCTAATAAGTAAGAGCAATGGTGACAACTTGGGCTGGTGGAGATGATACCTAGTCAGGGATAAAATTTAAAGACAGCACTGATAGAACTTGTCAATAATTAGACAAGGAATGAGAAAGATTAGCATTAAGGGCGAGTGCTGGGATTTGGCCAGGTGACACTTTACCACAATGGAGAAGTCTATGAGAGGAGCATTTTGGGGGAGGATATGTTGGGATGTAGAATCAAGTGTTTGCTTTTATTAGACATCCAGTGGAGACAAACACTTAGAATTGTGATGAGAGGTCAGATCTGCAGAGGTAAATTTGGGAGTCATTAGCATATACACAGTCTTTAAAGCCATGGACTAAAAGAGACCCTCTAGTGAGGGTCTTTAGATAGAACATTCCAAAGATTGAGTCAGGTTAGAGGTCCAGAGGCAAAAGAGTTAGAAAAGGACCTGCCCATGAAGTGGGAAAAAAAGTGGATGTGATGTCTTGGAAGCAAGATTTTTTTCTTAAGTAATTTAAAAGGAAGAGATGTGGAGGCCTTCAACTATTTTCAGTCATAAACAAAATGACAGCATTCTAGCCCTTTCAGACTTTTCAAAGGAATTAAATATTTTATTATAAAATGTTTATAACAAAGAAGAGAGTAATCAACTATTTCAAATGCTGCTGAGGGATCAAATAAGACAAGGAAGAGATTTAACCCATTGTATTTGGCAAACGGACATTACTGGTGATCAGGACAAGAACAGTTCCAAAGGAGAATTGAGGACAAGAGCTCTTACGAGTGAGTTGAAGAAAGAATGAAAACTGGGAACGTGGCAACAATTAATATAGGCAAGTCTTTGGAGGAATTCTGCTCTAAGGTGAAGCAGAGAACTGGAGCAGAAGCTAGGGAAAGACTTAGAGTCAAGAAAGTTTGGAGGTTTTGTTCACTTCTTTGTTTTAGGCTGTTTGCTTTAGGTGGTTGTTGAATTGAGCAAGAATTACAGCAGATCTGTAGGCCAGTAGAAAAGAACTCATCAATCATCCAGGAGGAAAGTAATAAATGGAAATGTAGCATCCTCAGGTAGATAAGAGAGAAAGGCAATCTCTACTACAGGTAAAGGCATTGGCCTTTGACAGAGCAGGAATTGTACATCTGTTACACAGGATGGAGGCAGAGTACAGGGCTCCGTACAGGGCTCTTAGGAGCATACAGGTTAATGGATTTGGTGATGGGCAAATATAGTTCCATTCTGATTTCTTCTACTGTCTTTTGGAAAAATAAAAGGTGGAATTGTATGATGACAAGATGGAAGAGACTTTTTGGAGGTTAAGGAGAGTGAGCAAAAGGTAGACTCTTACAGACTTGAAGAGTAAATTAAATAAGAACAAATAGTAGACGTGTCAGATAGATCAGAGGGTCCGCTTGAGCTTAGTGGTATCAACTTAATGTGTGCTGGGTTTTTCCAGCCACTCTTCACCACTCATGGGTGGGGTGAAGGAGCATATTTGCATTGATCAAGCATTGATGTAAAGAGAAACGTGAGGCGTGAGGGTGTTCAGGATGTTGGTAAGTCCTTGGGGTTGAGCACAGATCAAGCCCTCTGCTCTCATGGTGAGTTCCCTGCAGAAATTTTGTTCTTGCCTAAGAACCTCAGGGCAGGTCTGCCCCAATCTGTCAGGGAAGTTCTTATACTATTGAACTTCAAAAGGGAAGAAGTTGCAGTTTAGGTCTATTTTCCCAGGAAGCTCCTAAGCCCTTTATGCACCTCCCTCTTCCCCAGGGGCCAGTTCTACCCACCAGTGAGTATAGGAAAGAGTGAACATTGCTAAATCACAAAGGCTGGGTTACTCCGCAGCCCCCAAGCAAATAGGGGCCCCTTATGAGGAATTTCTCCCCAAGCAATCAAGAGCTGATCCATGGCCTCTTTTTCTACCCACCTCACCCTGGATGAGACATTGGGGTAGGCTCAAGGCCCTGCATTAGTAGGTAGAAGCATGAGCTAGAGAAAACCAAATGGCCCATTTGTTCCTCCATCTGGTAGAACTCACAGAAACTTAGGTTCTACTCTTCATTTCAGCAGAATTTAACAAAACAAACCAGCCGCTATGTGATTTAATAAAAATGACTTAGGCCTTGGCTTAAAGATATTGCTATCCATGTGCAGAAAAGAATCAGAACTGGTACAAAGGCAGCAAAGGCTTGGCCTTGGCAGAGGAAATGAAACAGATGTGGAAATTAGGAGACAACCAAGTTTGTTGCACGTGTGTGATTGATAGGCTGGTTCTTAAAAAACAATTTTATATGTTGGTCCTGTGCCCCTGCCCTTTGTTCTGCATCTACCTTAACCCCAGCCAGCCAACCAGCGCCCTCAGGCTGTCCCCCCTGTGGGAGGCCACACTTCCCCTGCTTCCCAGCTATCCCCCATTGCTCTCCTCCCCGTCCCTAATCAAAACCAATTTCCACTTCTTCCAAGCACTAACAGGAGACTAGTGCAAACCTGATAAATTAATTCAGGCAAATGCAAATTATAGCTTAATGTTACCCTTCCCAGACACATTTACATCTTTAAAAGGAAAAACAGGAACACTTTTCTCAGCCCCTCTGAGGTCAGACATGGTCCAATCCTCAAATATCACATGGGCCAAGAGGCACCAATGTCAAATCTTTCTCTAAATTCAGGAGATCTCCATCTTAAGAAAATATGCTTATAATGTACTTGGCTATTGCCTGTATTACTCTGATATATGCAGATGAGATTCTCTGTTCAATCAAAATAAACCTATCATAGTGGTTTGTTTAATTTTCTCTTCTGCACCAAGAGATGTGAGTTCCCCAGGACAGAGGAAGAGAGAAGAGGAGGCATATCCCCATTGCCAGCACAAGAGACTTCTGCCCAGGACTGGCAGCCCTACCCAGGCCACTACAGGGCTTTCTGTGCTGGTCTGGATTTACATAGAGGATATCAGGCAAGGCCCACTCCAGTGTCCTTTGTGTTACTGGAAGAAGTAAAAGAGAGACCCAGACTCCAAGAGGATCCAGCTACATAAAGAAGTCTGGCATGTGCCATGTAACTCCACCTCACCAGAAAACTGTGGGGATATGTGAGTCTGTACATCAGGAAACCAATCCGATTGATGTCAAGATTTGTCACAAGAAGTCCTAAGCCTCGATATGGTGGTTAAGGCCCAAACAAGCTTCCCCCAACTTGTCTCAGCTCTGCTTAGTCTGTAAATGAAACAAAATCCAGCCTCTTCCTTTTCCAGGCACTCATTGCCTGCCCTCCTTTCTCAGAATAGAGAGAGGCTGACCCCTGCTGCTCCAGAGGCAGGGTTACTGCCCAAGGATCACATGGACAGCCTGGCAATCCATGCTGAGTACAGGCAGGAAGGGGGCTGCCCATGTAATGACAGTGTCCACCAACACTCACCTCTGTGGCCTCCATAAACATTCATTTTTCCATCTATCCATTTAGTAAGTCATTTGTTATCTTTTGCCTGGAAGAACCAGCACCCTGCTTGGTGACATGACTGATGATTTCTAAGAGGATACATCAGCTCCCAGGTGGATACCTTCTGTACTCACCAGTAAGCCAGGGCCTGGAGTTACTGTGAGGAAAGCGTTTGTCTTTAGGGGTTAAGGCAGAGTTCAGCATCTTTCTGTGAGGACAAAGAAAGAGCTGCTAACTAGTTCCCACTCAGTGGTAAGGAGGGAGCCTGAGCACCCATTACTGTCCCCACCCCCAGGCTAGTTGCCTTGTTTCTTCTATAAACACAATGCTCTCCTGAGTTAATCTTCCACTAAATATCTCCATGCTTCTGGAACTTCAATTACAGACCTCTCCGCCCTCAGACAGTTGCTGCCACTGTGCAAATGCAGTTTATTTAAATCATCGCACACATTTTTTCCTGTGCTTCCTTATGCTGGTACTGCCTTCCAGCTCTGCCTTTGTCAAAGGCCCCATTCAGTTTGTCTTGCCTTCCTTCCTCTCCAAATCAGCTTGGCCACACCAAGGTTTCTTCCCCCCACCTCCCCCACACATGGCCCCTCTGAAGGCTCTTCTTCCTACATGCTCTTGCCTCAAGGATTCTCTAGGGTTTCTGTTTATGGTTTCCACCTCACAGTTTACTGACACTTGTTTGAATCCCTGACTTGATGTCTGCTGCTCCCTGAGATTCAATGCTTCAGAACTTCCCCAATCCCCAGGCCACCCACTCTCTGAAATGTGGACATATGTGCATACACTGGAGCTGCCCTGTCCTGCAAAATCCTGGACGTTGGCTCCTCTTGGTTCTCACTTCCAAGCTAAAGGTCTGGCTTCCAGAAGCTGCAGGTAATATCACAGGTCCATACCCTGACTTCAAATATCTCTTATTGCCTCTTCTTCCTGGAAATGGAAGATGGATCATGAGCACTTCTAGTATTTGCTTTACTTTTTCAGGATGAAAAGGACAGAAGACCCTCGATGGCTGGTATTCCAGCTGCATGAAATGCAGTTCTACCAGGTTGTTTGCCAAGGCCCTGGGGCTCTCACCACCTCCCTCACATTCCCAGCAGCTGTCCCTTCTCTTTTCTCTTCACCTTTGAGGTAGCGGAATCACCAAACTTTACAAAGAAGAAGTGACTCAAGGCTGAATGTTGCCTTCATTGCTGCCGTGCATGTTTCTCCTGCAAGTTTGTGATGGAGGAGAAACCAGGAGACGAAGCTCCAAATTTCCATCTCAAGCTTTCTTCCCTAGCACTGTGTTGCACTAGTAGGTTTTCTTTTTTGGACTTCAAGTGCAGAAAGGGCTGAGTAAATCATGTTCCTCTTCTTATGATAAAGCATCCTCACTTAGTGTTAGATTTAAGTAGTATTAGATTTAAAGTAAGGAAAGGAGCAAAGAGGATTTCTCATTTAAAATATTGTCTGTCTGGGGGTTGGGAGGCTGGGAGAATGGAGTGAAGGGTTAAAGAAGTACAAATTAGTTGATGATAGATGATCACCAGGGATGGGGAACACGGCATAGGGAATGCAGTTAGCATTAATAAGTTGGCTAAATGGAGGGCCAGGGAAGGGAGGGAGCAATTGGGGGGATCATTTAATGAACTATATAGATGTCTAACCAATGTACTGTACACTTGAAACTAATTTAAATAAATGAATAAATAAATAAATGAATAAATAAATGAATAAATAAATAAATAAATAAAATATTGTCTGTTTGGCTGTCCTAATTCAGACATTTCCTCATTTGACCCTAATATATAAAATCGCCATGAAAAAAATCAAAGAAAGACACCTCAAAATTGCAAAAGCTAAGACTTACTATTAACCTGTTGCTTAAACCCAGGAGGAGCCTCTGCTACCTAACAGGTCAATAGAGCTGGAGAGTGAGATAGGTGGGGAGACCAGGCCACTGTCCAGGAGAAAAGGGGTCTCGCCACTTCTTTAGTGCTACAGGGGGTGCTCTTCAAAAAGCAGGCACTTGAGTGGAGATTAGAGAGAAGGACTCTTACTGTACAGTACTCCTGGGAACACCAACAAGGGAAAGGATGGAAGCAGGATTGGCAAAGAGAGAAGCTGCAGTAGAATGTGGTCTCCTGAAGGCCTCTGCCCCTACAGGAAAATAGAAGAGTATGCAAGAATTTAGAAAATATACTTCTTTATTTCTCTTTCCTAAAAAGTAAAATATATATATACTTAAAGATATATAATGACCTAGATAATGCAATAAGACAAGAAAATTAAATAAAATGTGTGAAAATCAGGAAGGAAGAAGTAAAACTGTCTTATTTCACAGATGACATGATCATCTATACAGAAAATCCAAAAAAATCAACAATAACAACAAATAAAACTCTTTGGAACTAATAAATGATTACAGAAAGGGTTCAGGATATAGGGTTAATATACAAAAGTCAACTGATTTCCTATGTATCAAATATGAAAAGTGGAATTTGAAATTAAAAATACAATAGTATGTACATTAGCACCCTTCAAAATAGAATAATTAGGTATAAATCTAAAAAACATATTTACAATAGATATATGAGGAAAACTACCAAACTGATGAAAGACATCAAAGAGGAACTAAGTAAATGGAGAGGTATTCATAGATAGGAAGACTCAGTATTAATATTGTCAAGATATCAGTTCTTCCCAGCTTGATCTATAGATTTAATGCTATACCACCAATCTAAATCCCAGCAGGTTATTTTTATTCTAAAATTTATATGAAGAAGAAAAACACCTGCAATAGCCTACATAATATTGAAGGAAAAGAATGAAGGCGGAAAACTGACACTATCCAACTTCAAGTCTTACTATAAATATACAGTAATCTAGACAGTGTAGTCAAGTGTAGGCAGAAGAATAGACAAATATATCAGTAGAATAGAATAGAGAGTCCAGAAATAGACCCATATAAATATGATTAACTGATCTTTAACAAAGAAGCAAAGGCAATACAATGGAGCAAAGGTAGTCTTTTCAACAAATGGTGCTGAAACAACTTAACATCACATGCAAAAGTATGAATCTAGATACAGACCTTATACCCTTCACAAAAATTAACTCAAAATGGATCACAGACTTAAGTGTAAAATGCAAAACTATAAAATTCCTAAAAGATAACATAGGAAAAAACATAGATGACCTTGGGTATGACAATTACTTTTTATATATGTATCTATCACCAAAGACATGATCCATGAAAGAAAGAAATGATAAACTGGAATTCATTAAAATTAAAACTTCTGTTCTGCAAAATATAGGTCAAGAGAATGAGAAGACAAGTCACAGACTAGGAAAAAATGTTTGCAAAAAACTAAACATAGTCTTATCATATGACCCATCAATCACACTTCTTGGGATTTACCCAAAGAAAACTTATGTCTACACAAAAACCGGCACATTGATGTTTATAACAGCTTTACAGCTTTATTCATATTTTCCAAAACTTGAAGCAACCAACATGTCTTTCAGTAGATGAATGGATTAATACACCGTGGTACATTCAACAATGAAATGTTATTTGGCGCTAAAAAGAAATGAGCTATCAAGCAATGAAAAGACATAGAGGAAACTTAAAAAGCATATTGCTGAGTGAAAGAAGCCAATCCAAAAAGACTACATACTGTATGGTTCCAACTATATGACATTATAGGAAAAGCAAAACTATGGAGATAGCAAAAAGGTCAGTGGTTGCTAGAGGTTAGGGAGGGAGGAGGAATGAACAGGTGGAGCACACTGAATTTTTAGTGCAGTCAAAATACTCTGTATGATACTGTAATAGTGGATACATGTCATTGTATATGTGTCCAAACCAACGGAATGTACATGCCAAAAGTAAACCCTAATGTAAACTGTGGTCTTTGAATGATAATGTCGTAGGTTCTTCGATGTAGGTTCAAGAATGGCAACAAATGTAGCACTATGATGAGAAATGCTGATAATGGTGGAAGCTGTGCATGAGTTGGGACAGAGCATCTATGAGAAATCTCTGTGCCTTCCCCTCAACTTTGCTGTGAACCTAAAACTGCTCTGAAAAAAATGAAGTCTATTAAGTATTTTTTAAAAGATACATAACTGAGTTAAGAATGGGAAAATTTATTTACTGACTACTGAAGCCTACTAAATATTAATCTAAATTGCTTTAAATAGGATTTTTTTAAATACGTTTTTAAAGAGAAGACTTGTAACAAAAATAATAATGTTTCCTGATGGGCTAATAATTCAGACCAATACTCCTATTGGAAACAACTAAAAATCCCAGACAGGTATTTATTAAATCTCTTTAAAAGCAAAGAAGACCTGACAACATACCAGAGAAGTACCAGGCCAAAGTGTAAATGAGATGAAAATCCAGTCGGGGAAACAGAACAATAAAGCCATCTTTGTTCTGAAGGTGTCTATCTCTGCAAATGTGAGCTTTGCTTTTGACATCAAACTTCAGTGCCTGACATAAATAAAAAGGGAAGATGTCACTTCAGCATCTCTCCAGTAACCCTCCTCATAGAAAGCTGAGACCCCAAAAGACTGTATCTTTAAGATAAAGGTGAACTAGAAGTAAATGACCCGTTACCACCACCTCATGGTACCAATAGGAAAGTTGCTTTGTCACTGATCACAAAAACTTACCTGAGAAGTTGCAAACACAAGAAGTTCTTAAGCAGATTTGTAGCTGAATTCACATCACTTGGTTGGGGGAAACAAAACCCTTAGGGCATGAATTTAATTTAACATGGTTCTAGACTGGTAGCTCTCCTAAGCATGCAGAAGAATTAAAAATAAAATCTCTGAATAATGCACCTTCATGCTATGCCTCAATCTCTAAAAATAATATCTATGAGGGTAATGACATGCATACAGTCAAAAAATAAAACTGTTACAGTAAAAGGAGTGAGAACCAGCAGAAACAACAAAAAGCAGAAATAGATCCACAAAGACTTCAGACGCTGGAATTATCAAGCCAGATAAAATGCAATCACCCTTTCTATAGTTAAAGAAATAAAAGATCAGCTTTAAATATCTGCAATAAATCTGTCTGCAATAAAGCTATAAAAATTATAGCATGTGTTTTTTTTAAAATAAATAGAATGTTTAGGAACTTCTTGAAATAAAAACAATGGATGGGTATAACAGCTGACAGACATAGCTAAATAGAAAATTAATGAACTAGATGAGGTAGATGAAATGATTCAGAATATAGAACGGAGTCCCAGCAAGAAATGGGAGAGAGAATAGAGGAGTAGCAATATTTTAAATGATAATGGCTGAGAATTTTTCAGAATTAATGAAAGACACAAATACACAGATTTAAGAAGCCAAACAAATCCTAAGAAGTGTGAATAGAAAGAAATTCACAACCAATCCTAATACAGATAAACTGAAGAACATCAGAGAAAAAAAACATTTTAATCCTAAAAGATGATTTCAAAGAAGCAATAATTACACTGATAACTAATTTCTCAAGAAGCAACAGTGACACTCAGAAATCAAAATGGCCTCTGCAGTGCACTGAAAGAAAGCAAGTGCCCATCTAGAATTCTATTCCTGCCCCTCCCCTCAAAAACAGTATCTTTCAAAAATAAAGGAGAAAGACAGACAATAATTGAAAATTCACCACCTGCAGATCTTAACCAAAGCAGATCTAAAGGATGTACTTCGGATAGAAAGAAAGGAACCCCACATAGGACTGAAATTAAAGAGGAAATGAAGAACTCAGAACACAGTGAATATATGGGTAAATCTAAATACTGACTATGTAAAACAATAGTGTAAAATAACTTGAGGGATTTTAAAAATATAAAGAATTAAAATATATAATAACAATAATACATAAGCCAGCAAGGTGGCAAAAAAAAAAAAAACTTAGACTAAAGTTCTTTTATTATCTGAAGGAGACTAAAGATATTAATTAACTTCAGACTTTGATAAATTAAGTACACATATAATAATAGTTCCTTTGGTAGCTACCAAATGAATGCAGAGTAGATATTTCCAAAGTAGAGAAAAATAAAATTATTGTTTAAATCCTCCATAAATCCAAACAAATGCAATAAAGTAGAGTAAAATAAACATAGAATAGATAAAACAAATAGAAACCACAAAATAAGGTGGTAGGTTTAAATGCAAACATATCAATAATTACATTAAATCTGAATGGACTGATAGCTCCAAATAAAAATCAAAGCTAATCATGGTAAATTAAAAATAAAATCCTCATTATATCATTTTTGCAAGGATGTGTCAAAACCATACAGAAAAGTTGAAAAAAGATAGTGATTATACATGTATTTGTTTAATAATTATTCAACACCAAACAATGTATTTCATGTATTTACTTTAATATCACAATAAAAACTTTCTAAAATACTGTGCATATTTAAATATTTCTAATACTGAAAGGTAATCAGTAACATAATTTAAAATAGGACAAATCGCTGAAGAATAGAAAAGAATATAAAACATATTCCATATAGCTTAAGATAGAAAAAAAAGCAAAGAAGCATAAAAATGAAAAGCATAAAATAGGTGGCAAAAACAAAAACAAATCAATCACGGCATAAATATAAGGAGTTTAACTACCCTATTAAAACAAAGTTATTCTCCAACTGTGCTACAAATTCAAATCTTATTATATGCTACCTACAAAAAATAGACATAAAGGAAAATAGCAAAAAAAATGGTGTGAAAAAAAATAAGTAAAGATTTTTCAGGCAAATGCAAAATAATGCAGCTCAGAAGTGACAATGTTAAGTTCTGAAAAGGTTTTATTCCAAGCAAAAAGCATTCAATGCAACATAAAATGTCACCTTATATTTACTGAAGTTATAATCTACAATAAAAATATAATAGTCATAAATTTTTATATGTCAAATAATTTAGTGTTAAGCTAAAAAAGCAAAAATTGTTGGAAACATATAGGAAAATTGATAAACACATAATAGTGGACTACTTAAAAACGCACTCTTTCTTGATAGATTAAGAAAATAAAAATAAGGTAGAGGATTTGAATAATAAAATTCATAGGATTGCATTTATAGAAATACATCAAAAGATGTACCCTATAATCACCAAATACACCTTCTTTTCATGTGTCCATGAGACATTTATTAAAGTTAATACTGAGCTACAAAGAAAGCTTCAATAGTTCTTAAATGCATGTATTGTGTAAGCAACATTCTCTGACAACATAATAAAACTAGAAATTAATAACAAAAATGTTTAGATAAAAAAAACAGAAATTTAAAATACTCTCTTAAATTAAATATCTCAAAGAGAGAAAATTAAAAATAAATAGAGATACACAGATGTATGTATAAAGTGTTATTTATATTAGTGGAATATTTGATTTAACTTAAAACTCAGCAACAGAGGTATGATAAAAAAATATATTATGGTACTTTTATTAGGCAGTTGATAGGAAGTTTTCCTGAGAATTTTAATGGCATAAAAAAATCAATATTAATGGTTAAATAATGATATTGAATTTCATGTATATATGTTTATTACATATCATAATCAATTATTATAAATAACATCAAGTATATGTATATATGTGTATGTCATATGTTATGGACTGAATGTCTGTGTCCTGTAAGAATATGTTGAAACCCTAAACCCCAGTGTGGCTATATTTGGAGGTGGGGCCTCTAAGGAAGTAATTTAGGCTAAATGAGATCATAAGGGAAGGCCCTGATCCTACAGGATTAAAGTCTTATCAGAAGAGACACCAGAAAGCTTATTCTTGCTCTCTCTTCATCCTCCTCCTGACTCCCAATGCGGGCAGGCAGGTAGATTGGCACCAAGGAAAGACCATATGAGAAGGAAATCATCTAAAACCTAAAGGAGAGTTCTCACCAGATACCAGACCTACTGGCACCTTGATCTTAGGCTTCCAGTCTTCAGAACTGTGATATTTTGTTATAGCAGCCCAAGCCAACTGAGACAACATAGAACAGAGCCTAGAGGACATACAGCAAAATCCTAACCCACTAGATATTGCAGGGTTATACAATTACTTTTCTTTACTCTCTATTACGAATATGTGAAACTTTCATAATTAGAGCAGAGGGTGGATATATAATCAACAAAAGAAAGAAAAAAGACTGTACTGTCTATTGAGAAAAGGCTGAATCTGTCCATCTTATTACTTGCATATACCACTGGAAAAAAAACTGCTTTTGGGTAGCTGACACAAGACACCTGGTCAATGAAAAATTATACAGAAGCTAAAGGCTTGAGAACTTGTAATAAAAACTGGTAAAGATGATGGAGGAGAATCTTCTGCTCTTCTTTGCAAGAAATTGTTTTAAGTTTTTAGCATATAGATATCAATACAGATACAGATACAGATAGATAGAGCTATATATCTGCCAGGTGTTTTCATTTAACTTTCTCATTTAAACCCTGCAACACCTATGCTACAAGAAAGACCATTATAGTCATTTTACAGAATAGAAGACAGCTCTAGGCCTGGAATGGGACCCAGGAACTGAATTTTTTTAAGTTCAAAATTTAATGGCTCACCACATACCTATTAGAATAGTTAAAATAAAAAAAAAGAGTGACTATACCAAGTGTTATGGGGATGTGGAATAACTGGAACTTGCACACACTGCTGATGAGGATATAAAATGTTAATTACATACCTACTATATGTAGTCATTTCATACACTAGTCATTTTATTCCTATTTATCCAAGAAAAGTGAAAATGAAAAAAGTTATACAGGAATGTACGTAACAGCTTTACTTGTAATAGCCCAAAACTGCAAACAACCTAAATTTCCATCAACAGGTGAATGATTAAATGAATTGTGGTGCAGCCAAACAATGTACTACTCTTGAGCAATAAATAAGAATGAACCATATGAACAACATGGATGACTCTCAAAATATTGCTATTGAATAAAAGAAGCCAGACCCCTTTCCTCCCAAAAGATGACATACTATAATATTCCATTTATATAAAATCCTAGAGAATGCAGGCTAATCTATAGTGACAAAAGCAGATGATTGATTGCCTGGGGAGGGAATAGGGACATAAGGAGGCAGTGGGAGGGATTGTAAAGGGGCACAATGAAACTTTGAGAGGTGATAATCATTATTTTGATTGTGGTGATGGTTTCACTAGTGTATACATATGCCAAAACTTATCAAACTGTGTACTTTAAATATGTGCAGTTTACTGTGCCTCAATTTTTAAAAAATCTAAATGGCCTGCCAGGGAGGGTTCAGTCTCATCCTAATGAGAAGCCCTTGGACTCAAGTCACTGACCCCATACACCCCACCATGCATCACCCTCACCACCCACCAGGGGGCACCAACCTCAATTGTGTGCTTTAAGCACCACCCTTACTGCCCTCAGGTTCCCCTCAAACTAACTCTAAAGGAAAAGATCTAAAATAAACATGGACTTAAAAATGAATTTAGACTAAATGTTTTTATTTTGGATATTTCTGTTAACTCTTTCATCCAGATAGCTGGTAACCAAGGACTCAGGAGAAAAGAATCTGTTGCTGTTGTGCCCACAGCACTTACTGACTACCTGCAGACATAGCACAGGGCTAATTCCCTGGGGCAGAGAGGTACAGAGGCTGCGACTAGATAAAAATGATTACAACACAATCCTGCCCCAGAGGTAATGTGTTAAGAGTGGCTCTGAGCTTGAGCTCAGCATTCTGACAGCTAATCAATAGCTTGGTGGCAGTAAGAAAAACACCACATTAAATAATTCAATTTTTACTTTTCATATAATTAGACTGTATCATGTGGACAGACAGAGGTTGACACCAAAACTTAAATTAGTGTGATGTTCTCCATGAGAAGATCAGGAATATCATTCTACAGATGAGAGCCCAGTGCCCTGTGCAGGGATTATGAATAGAGAAAGCTCACAGGGGGGAAGTTGCAGCAAATAGGCCTGAAAGGGACCTTGGATTTTTAAATGGGAAAAAGGCATGATCAAATATACATTTTAGGAAAATAAATCTAGAAGATGGATTGGAGTTGAGATGAGATTGGGTCCACCAGACAATTAGGAGATTTTGCAATCATCCAAGACACAGCCGATGAAGCACTGACCCTCAGGGAAGAAATATTAATCATATGGAAGTGAAAAACAACTTAATTTGGTTAGCTCTTCTGGATTTCTTTTAAGGAATAAATACAAAGTTGAATTCATCTAATATTTTAATTAAGAATTAGTAATAAATTTTATTTAATAAATAAAGAGATATTTTAAACATACTTAATGTTAAGACAGACCAGCTCATACACACCGTCTTTGGACCCCCAATCAGCTGCAAAAGAATGAGCCTTGGGTCTGGAACACTTTCTTACTGAGATAAAGAACTCTCATAGTTCATGCTGAATTTATCACCTGATGAGAGATTATCTCTCCTTACTTCAGACTCAGTGTATGTTCTTTTGCTCTACTTAAGCATGAGTGTCATATGGCATTTGGTAACATCACTGCCATATCTGTCCCCTGTGGCATTTGGTAACATCACTGCTATATCTGTCCCTTGTGCTGCAGCACAAGATGGGACATGTGGACCAACTGACCTGAATTGGCTGCTAAGAGGGACTTGCCTACCATTGTGTACCAATGCCCACAACTGGAGATGATCTTGCTGTTTCTTCTCTGTGTGAGTAAAGCATTGCTCTACTCAGTGCTTGATTTTATTGTGTTTTCCTTAGCATCTCTGATACCAAGATGCAGTGGACAAAAGTGTTCAGGCATCTATTCCAGGTGATAGGTAACAGATGCCATTGCTTGCCACTTAAAATTAATAATATAACCAATTAAGGGAAGAAAAAGAAGGAGAGAGGAAGGAAGAGAAAGAAGAGCACCAAGTTGTTGCTGCAGGGCAGGTGAAAGAAGATGAAGACTTGAACCAGGACATTGGGAAAAAGAATAGAGAGAAGGATACAGATTTGGAAACCATTTAGAAGATAAATTTGATGGATTTGATGATATATGTATAAGGAATATGCTAACCATGTCAATCACAGTGTCTTCCATGAAGGGTGACCATCCAGTCCACATGATTTGGGTGTAAATTTAAGTGGTCATATTTCATAACACATTAACCTGTTCCTCCTGTTACAGATGCTTAGAGTGGGATGAACACCTGATGTAAGAGAAGCCTGTCGATAGACTGACAAGTACCCTGCAATGTGGCCTATCTGATTCCTGATCCCAGAAATCCAAAACATTGAACATAGAGAAAACCATGCTGTGACCAGTAGAACCAAAGGCCCAAATAAGAGTAAACTGAGGCTCTATGAAGGAGGAAGTAGGGTTGGAACCATGAGAGATCATAGCAACCCAAAGTTAGGAGGATAATCTATGATGCAGAGAAAAGATACAGGATGGAGGAAAAGAATAAGGAAATTAACTCTCAGAGGTGAATACAGAAGAGATGGAGTCACATTAATCTCAAGAAGTTCTACAAACCACAGATCTTGTGATTTCTAGAGTCATCTTCAGTCCAGTTGCACTTCTTATGAGGTCTAACTCACAGCCATTACAGTCTACCTCTATTTCTGCCCAAATGAGGTCCCATTACTAGAGGTAAACTGACCATCTCTCTGTTCCTTGGCAACCTAAAGACATAACTAGAATAAAGAAGGTGAGAAGAAAGAGGATTCAAGAATGACTGCCAGGTTCCCAGCTTGAGTGAATAGGTAAATGTTGGTGTCATCACCTGAAATAGAAAATCCAAGGATAAGAACATAGTTAGGAAGAAGAATATGTTTACCCTTGGACATCTTAAATTTGAGATGATCATGGTCTTTTCAGGTAGAGGCACCAGCAGAGTTTGTCTTAGAATTGAAATCTGGGGAAGAGATCTGGGCTAGAAATGGAGATTTTATCCTTATTAGCATATAGTTAATAACTAATACGGCAAGTGCGGAAGAGATCAACCAAGGCAAATAGGTTGAGGCAAAAACCCCGGGGCGCATCAATATTCAGTGGCAGATGGAGAAAAGAGACACCAAATGAGCCACAGGAGGATTGGTCAGAGATATGCAAAGGACAAATGAACAGAGTTTCAAGGAGGATGCACTCCAAGGTGTTAAATGCAACAAGGAAGTTAATAAGACAAGAACTAGAGAGTCTACTGGGTTTGGAGTTAGAATACTATAGCAAAACAACTTTTAATTAAGTTGTAAGGATGGAGGGAAGATTACAATAAATTGCAACAAGTATGGGACTTCATGTCAAAATGTCATGGGAAGGGCCTGTGATTAAGATAGTGGGTCAAGGACCTTACAACGTCTCCCCTATAAACTCTAAACTTAAGGGGAAAGTGTGTGTGTGTGTGTGTGTGTGTGTGTGTGTGTGTGTGTGTGTGTGTTTCGAATAAGTTGATTAAAAATTAGAATCTTAAAGGTTAAAATTATCTTTGAAAATGCAGCAAAAACTACAGTGGGCTAGAGTCATAAGATCCACCGGGTCCTCAGAGCAACAGGACCAGAAATGGGCAGTAGGGGCTGGGATTTTGATCCTATAGAAGAATAAGAATTCAATACACCTAAAAGATGACAAAGAACTAGAGCTTGTCTTCTTGCATGAAGCCAAGAAGTGAGACTGTGCTCTCACCTAAAAATGGAAGTGTGGAATATGGTTAAAATGAGCTGCTTTTTCCTGCAACATAGGTAATGAGAAAAAAAAGTTTGAAATTTAAAGGTTAAAAACAGGTATGCCAGCTATCAGTTAAACGTGGTTATTTGAATTCATAAATTTATCTCTTCTCCTTCTTGGTATCCCAATAAAATGAAAATAAAGAATTGAAAATGCTATAAGCCCACAAGGACAAAGAGAATAGAAGGTGAGAGATGATGGATGGGTAACAGAAAAGAGGAAAAGGCATTAACAGACTCGAGAAAGCTGAATACCAAGTGCATGCACAGGAGGATGCCAATGTCAACCCATGATTCAGAATTCTGGAAAGTCTCCATGATCTGCAGCACTAGGAGCTATGGGAGGTGGGGTGGGGCTTAGTATTGAAAAAGAAGGACTGAATAAAAGTGAAAAGAATAGGTCTCCAAGTACTCTTCTCACCTCTTTCAGAGCCAAGCAACATACCTTTCCCACCCCAGGATAAGATAGATGGTTCATTCTGTGGTAAAACTAAGCCAAAGGGGCTCCACATCAAGGAGACCAGACCAAAAAGAAAAAAAAAAAAACTAAATGGCAGATGCCTAATTAAAATCAAGATTTGATGAAAGTGAGACTCCCAGCATCATTCTATTGCTTTGCTCTAAGATGAGCAGATTCTAGAGGGGATTGGTGAGTTCTTCTCTGAGAAAACAGAATGTCCCAAGAGAATAGACCTATTGATACTGATATTCATGAGTTTCAAAATAAAATAACAGGGTCTTTGCTTGACCACTCCACGGTGATGCACACCAGCCAACCAGCACCACCAATAATGGATCTCTCCTAAGTACTGCAGTCTTAAATATGAAGGGTTAACCAGGAGTATCCAGACCTTTGAAGAAATCCTCCAGGAATAAAAAGGAGACCAAGTCAATCAGAATAAAATAAGAAAATGAAGACAATGAAGAGAGGAGGAGAAATTTTAACTGTAATATTCTCAGAGAAATAAGAAGAGTATATATTCATGACACATGAACAGACAGAAACAGGTTACTATAAAAAGAAACAGTCAGAGAATAATAAAAAGGTCTTGAATTTTTTAAAAATACTTGGTAACTGAAATAAGAGAAATTCAATAGAAAGATTGAAAGATAAAGTTGAGGACTTGTCTCAAAAAAAAATAAAACAAAAAGACAAAAAGAAAAATAGGAAAGATAAGATTGGTCCAAGAGGTCAGCATCGAAATATTTAGAAAGAGAGAAGAGAAAAGCAGAGGGAATAAAGCTACTTTTTAAAAATGTTTTTAAATTCTCCAAAATGAAAGATAGATCTATGGCCATGCCACCCTGAACAAGTCCGATCTCGTCTCATCTCAGAAGCTAAGCAGGGTTGGGCTTGGTTAGTACTTGGATGAGAGACTAACTAGAAATACCGGATGCTGTAGGTGTTTAAAAAAAATCAAAATGAAAGATAGAAGCTTTCAGATTAAAAAGTTACAACTCATGACTAGTAAAGTTTAAAAAAAAAAACTACCAATGCATATAAATTTTGAAACCTTAGAACATAAAGGCTAAAAAATAGCTCTCAAAACCCATATAGAGGAGAACAATAGATCACATACAATTTATCTAGAATCAGCTCCACTGGAAACTAGAATGCAAAAAAAAACATTGTCTTCACAAGACAGAGGGGCAATTATTTTAGTCTAGAATCTATACTCAGAAAAATTATCAATCAAGTGTAGGATAGAGAGTAAAATAAAGATAATTACAGAAAGCATGGTTTCAGAAATTTACTCTCATGCACCCTTCTTAGGATAACTAGAGAACATATCCATCAAAAAGAGGAAGTAAACCAAGAAAAGGAATATATGACATGTAGGAAACAGAGGATGCTACATAGGAAGAAGGCAAAGGACCAGAAGGACAACTGCTCAGCAGAGCTAGAAAGCAGTGCAGAAAGGAAAAAGAGAAAAGGGGATCCAGGGAAGAGGAAGAAAGAACACGTATAGATTGTCTGATATATTTACTAGCTAGAAAGAATTTTAAAATTTTTTAGAGTGTTTAGGTAAAATAAGTGATATGTAACATAGACAACTAAGTAAATAAAAATGCAATTATGCATGTATCAACCTAAGTTATTTTCAAGAATAAAATATTAAAAAGCAAGTCATAGAATTATATGTAAGATATAATAAATATTATTAAATTATATGTACATTTTTAAAACACAAAAATACTGCTTATTGTTTATTAATATATGTAAATAAAGATAAAGTATTAAAAACAGACTGGAAGTATATAAAATTACATCATTTGATTTTCCTCTGGGTAAAACATGAAATAGGAAAATAGGATCGAGGATCAAAGACAGAGAGCTTCTACTGAATTTATGTGATGTTTATGCATTTTATTAATTATGAGAAGCAGTATAGTATAGTGATTATTAGCTCAAATTCTGCAGCCTGATTCTCTGGATTCACATTCCTGCTCTACTTACTAGTTGAATGACCTTCAGCATACTACCTAACCACTGTATTACTCATTAGCCTCATTTATACAACAGTGTAATTCACTGTATTGAAGTCATAGAATTGTGAGGATTAAATGAATCAAAATATGTTTTAAAAAAAATAGAATACTGCCTACTGCAAGAAAAATATATTTATTATATACTTAATATAATTATATGGGAAAAATAATTTGAAGGAAATTAAAGATATTTAGTTCTAGTGTTGTATGTATAAGGATTTGTAATATTAGCCTATATATTTCTGAAGTGTTTTTATGCCCCCCGCCCCCCAAAATTTAAAAGACATCTAGAATTTAGCTAAAAGGAGAAAATATAAATATTTTATCCTCCAAAAAGCAATACATTGTTCTAAACATTTAGATGAAAACTTCCACTTTCAGCCAGAATAACATAACTGGGTCTACACTTATCTTCCACTCTAAAACAAGTAGAAAATTGGACCAAGTATATAAAACAATGGTTTTCAAACATAGGGCAATAAGAAGCAGAAAGCAGTGATCCTTGAAGAAAAAAATCAACAAATAAAGTGAGCCCTATGAACGTCCCAGATCACTAGCTTTCTTAGCCATGGAGCAGAGATGAAAAATTCAAAGAGAGCCCAACACTTTCTCTGAGTTGAAGAGAGTGAGACTGCAGTTCGGGAGACCAAGGTAGCTAGGATTTATATGAAAGAACATTAGAGAGAAGGTAACTGCATAGAGAGAGTGCATCAGAGATCTAAAGATGGGGTTCTCAAAATTTTGGCTGAATAGTGATCCACAGGTACATGACTTAAAACTTTACAAGGAAATAAGTAGGCCAAACAATTTCAGAGCTCACATTGGGTTAGGAATAGTTCATATTACTATCAATAACAGTGAGGAGATCTCACAATACATGAGGCATCAGAGAGAGCAGTCAGCAGAGTATCACCTTTGTAGTAAGGCTAACTAACCTTAGACTAAAGAATGCTCTGAATCCACCCTCATAAAGCATAAAAGCAAACCTTAAAAGAGTTGGACTGAATCTAAATGAGTTAACTATGTAACAGAGGAAAGTGCAAAACTTTCTAAAGGAATGCAACAAAATCCATCAGTCTACAGCTAAAATTCATAAGGTCTGGCATTCAATCCAAAGTTGTCAAGGATATAAAAAAGCAGGAAAATACAACCCATAGCAAGAGAAAAATCAATAATTAGAAACAGACCCAGAAATTATAAATTTGGCAGAATTATCAGACAAGAACAACAGAACAGCTAGTAAAAATATATCTGATATGTGCAACAATGTAGAGAAAACATAAACATTATGAGAAAACATAAAAAAGACCCAAATGGAACTTCTAGAGATAAAAAATAAAAAATTCACTAGACAATATTAATAGCAGAAAAGGTACTACAAGAAAAACAACCAAAATTAAACATGGAGGGAAAAATGGAGAAAGAGCAGAGCAGGCAACCATTGAAAAAATACCAGTCAAAAATTTGTATAATTTAAGTCAGAGAAAAGGGAGAGGGAAAGACAGAAAAACTATTTGGAGAAATAACAGCAAAAATATTTCTACAGTTGACAAAAATGATAAATTCACAGGCCCAAGAAGCTCAAATAAGCCCAGGAAGACACATAAAAAGCCACACCAAGACACAGAATAATCAAACTTCTGAGAGTCAGGAAAAAGGTGAAAATCTTAAAAGCAGACTAGGAAAATAAAAAGACATTACATACAAAGAACAATAAGGAAATTCATAGACTTCTCATCAGAAGCTATGTAAACCAGAAGAAGATAGACTGATATCTTTTAAAGTATGAAAAAAACACTATCAATCTACATTTCTATACTCAGCCATAATATCAAAAATGAAAGCAGAGTAGACTTTTCCAAAGAAGTGAAAGCTGAGAGACCTTCACTACAAGAAATGTTAGAAGTAGTTCTTCAGATAGAAAGACAATAATACCTGATAAAAATTTGATCTACACAAAGGAACAAAGAATGCCAGAAATTGTTAAAATGAAAGACTAAAATTTTTTTCATTTTAAATCTCCTTTAAGAATATTGATTGTTTAAAGAAAAACAAAAACAATGTATTATGATTTTTCAAGCACATGTAGAAGTAAAATAAATGACAATTTTTAAAGGGTCTGAATATAAAAAGATGTTCAACATCATTAGATTAGAGAAATACAATTCAAAATCACAAGATAACACTTCACACACATTAGGATGGCTACTATCAAAAAAATGGAAAATACTGAGTGTTGGTGATGATACGGAAAATTTGAAACCCTTGTATACTGTTGGTGGGGATGTAAATGGTAGAGCTACTGTGAAAAGGTTTGGCAGTTACTCAGAAAGTTAGGCACAGAATTACCATATGATTCAGCAATTCCACTCTCAGGTATATACCCCCTAAAAATTAAAAGCAGAGACTTAAACAGATACTTTTATACAAATTTTCACAGCAGCATTATTCACAGTAACCAAAAAGTAGAAACAAGTCAATTTTTATCAAGAGATGAATGGATAATCAAAATGTGGTATATAGATACAATGGAATAATATTATAGCCTTGAAAAGGGATGAAATTCTGTTATGTACTACAACATAAACTTTGAAAACATTATGCTAAGTAAAATAAGCCAAAAACAAAAGGACAAAATTGTATAATTCCACTCATATGAGGTACCTAAAATAAGCAAATTCATAGATATAGAAAGAATAGAGATAACCAAGGGCAAGAAAGAGCAGTGCATATAGAGCTATTGTTTAATAAGTAGAGTTTCTGTTTGGGATCAGGAAAAAGTTTGAAACAGAACAGTGGTAATGGTTGATTAACATTGTAAATGTACATAATTACACTGGATTGCACACTTAAAATAGTTAAAATGGACCAATAAGGAAATGGAAGGCTCAAACAACACTGCAGACCATTGAACCAAACAGACATATACAGAACAGTCCACCAAACAAAAGAAATCAAGTGCACATGGAACATTCTCCTAGATAGACCACATATTAGGCAACAAAATATGTCTTAATAAATTTTAAAATATTTAAATCATACAAGAATCTTCTCTGATCACAATAGGATAAAACTAGAAATCAATAACTGTCTACGGCCATGCCACCCTGAACATGCCCGAATCTGCCTGATCTCAGAAGCTAAGCAGGGTCGAGCCTGGTTAGTACTTGTATGGGAGACCACTTAGGAAGACCAGGTGCTGTAGGCATTTAAAAAAAAATACACACACACACACAATAAAATAGAAATCAATAACAGAAGGAAAACTGGAAAATCTGCAAATATGTGAAAATTAAACAACATGTTCTTAAAAACTAATATGTCAAAGAAGAAATTACAAGGGAAATTAGAAAATAATTGAGACAAATGAAAACACAACATAGCAAAACTCTTGGAGATGCAGCAAAAGCAATACTAAGGGAAAATGTATAGTTATAAAAGTGTATATTAAAAAACAACAACAACAACAGCCTAACTTCTCACCTTCAGAAACTAGAAAAAGAACAGACCAAACCCAAAACTAGCAGAAGGGAGGAAATAATCAAGATTACAGAGATAAACAATAGAGAATAGAAAAAATAATAGAGAAAATCAACAAAACCAAAAGGTGGTTCTTTGAAAATACCACAAAATTGATATTACTTTAGCTACATTAACTAAAAACAAAAAGGGAAGACCCAAATAGCTAAAATCAGAAATGAAAGAGAGGACTTTACAAACAATCCTACAGAAATAAAAAAGATTAGAGAATTCTATGAATAATTACATACTGACAAATTGGATAATCAAGATGAAATGGACAAATTACTAAACACATACAACCTACCAAGAGTGAATCATGAAGAAATAAAATATCTGAAGACTTATAACTAGTAAGATTGAATCAGTAATCAAAAACCTCCAGAAAAGAAAACCCCAGGAAGACATGGTTTCACTAGTGAGTTCTACCAAACATATAAGAAGAATTAATACCAATCCTGCTCAAAACTTTCCAAAAAATTTAAGAGGAGAGAATATTTCCAACCCATTCTATGAAGCCAGGATTACCCTTTTGCCAAAGGTAGACAAACACACTACAAGAAAAGAAAACCACAGACCAATATTCCTGATGAATATTGATGCAAAAATCCTCAACAAAATATCAGCAAACAGAATTCGACAGCACATTAAAAGGATCACCAAAACCAAGTAGGATTTATTCCTGAAAGGTAAGGATGATTCAACAATTCAAAAATCAATCAGTGAAGTAACAGAATGAAGAAAAAGAACCACATGATCCTCTCAATTGATGCAGATAAAAGTGTTTGACGAAATCAACACCTTTTCATAATAAAAGCATTCAACAAACTAGAGGTATAAGGAAACTACCTCAATGTAATAAAGACCATATATGAAAAGCCCACAGCTAAGGTCATACTCAGTGGTGAAAATCTGAAAGCTTTTCTGATAATATAAGGAACAAGACAAGGATGCTTGCTTTCACTGCTTCTATTCAACATAGTACTAATCCTAGCAAGAACAATAAAGCCAAAAAATAATAATAAAATGCCTTCAAATTGGAAAGGAAGAAGTAAAATTATGCTGTTCACAGATGACATGATTTTTTATGTAGAAACTCTAATGATTACACACACACACACACACACACACACACACACACACATATACATGCTCACACACACCAAACTATTAGAACTAATAAACTAATCGAGAAAATCTGCAGGATAGTCAACATGGAAAAATCAGTTGTATTTTTATACACTAACAATGAATAATCTGAAAAGAAAATTAAGAAAATAATTCCATTTACAACAGCATTGAAAAGTATAAAATACTTAGAAATAAATTTAACCAAGGAGGTGAAAGTCTTGTACACTGAAAACTACCAAAAATTCTGAAAAGAAATTAAAGAACACACCAATAAATGGAAAGACATCTTATGTTCATGAATTGGAAGACTTAATATTGTTAAAAGGTCAATACTATACAAAGTGATCTACACATTTAATATAATCCCTGTCAAAATCCCAATAGTGCATTCACAGAAATTAAAAATCCATTCTAAAATTTATATGGAATTTCAAGGGACCCTAAACAGCTAAAAGAATCTTGAAAAAGAAAAATGCAGTTGGATGTCTCAAACTTGCTGATTTTAAACCTCATATGAACCTACAGTAATCAAAAGAGTATGGTACTAGCATTAAACCAGATATATAGACTAATGGAATAAAATAGAAAACCCAGAAATAATCCCCACAGAATGGTCAAATGATTTTTGACAAGGGTTTTAAGACCATTCAATGGGAAAAGAATAGTTTTTTCAGCTAATAGTCTTGGGAAACTGGATATTCACATGCAAAAGAACAAAGTGGAATCCTCACCTTACACCATATATAAAAATTAACTCAAAATGGATCAAAGACCTAAATTGAGAACTAAAAGTATAAAACTCTTAGAAGAAAACAGGAGAAATCTTCGTAATGTTAGATTTGGCAATGATTTCTTGACTATTATACCAAAAGCACAGGCAACAACAACAAAAAATAGATAAATTGGACTTCATCAAAATTTAAAACTTCTATGCATCAAAGGATGAAATCAACAGAATGAAAGGCAAATACAGAATGGGAGAAAATATTTGCAAATCATATATCTGATAAGGGGTTAGTATCCAGAATATATAAAGAACTTATACAACTTAAACAGCAAAAGAAAAAGAAAAAAAATTCATTAAAATAGACATTTCTCCAAAGACAATATACAAATGACCAATAAGCACATGAAAAGATGCTCAATACTACTAATAATTAGAGAAATGACAATCAAAACCACAATGAGATACCACCTCACACCAAGATGGCTACTATCAAAAAAGAAATAGAAAATAACAAGTGGTAGTGAGGATAAGGAGAAATTGGAACCCTTGTGCACTGTTGGTGGAATGTAAAATGTTCAGCTGCTATAAAAAACAGTATGATGGTTCCTCAAAAGTTAAAAATAAATCTACCATATGATCCATCAATTTCACTTCTAGGTATATCTCAAAAAATTAAAAGCAGGGTATCAAAGAGATATTTGTATACCCATATTCAACTTAAACTATTTACAGCAGCCAAAAAGTGGAAGCAATCCAAGTGTCCATCAACAGATGAATGGATAATCAAAATTTGGTATATACATACAATGAAATATTTTCAGCCTTAAAAAATAAGGAAATGCTGACACATGCTACATTATGGATGAACCTTAAGAACATTGTGCTAAGTTAAAAGAGCCAGTCACAAAAGACAAATACTGTATGATTCCACTTATATAAAGTATCTTAAGTAGTCAGACTCATAGAGACAGAATGTAGAATGGTGGTGCCAAAGGCTGGAGAACAGAAAATGGAGAGTTGTTTAATGGGTACAGACAGATTTATTACAACACTACTGGACTGTACACTTAAAAATGATTATGATGGTAACTTCTATGTGTATTTTACCACAATTTAAAATAATTTAAAAATCATAAATAAATGAATAGGAAAAAATGACCCCAAAAATATAAACTGAGATCAAAGAGTAATCAGAAGCAAACACTGACAAATAAAAATATAAATATAAATAAATATAAAATCTCTATTAAATGAAAATGTTGTCTCAACAAAATAATGTTATAAGCTTATATGATATTTTAGCAACCCATTACCTTAACTGCTTACCCATCTCACCAGATGCCTACAACATTTTTTTAAAGTTTAGCATTAAAATTTCTATTAGACGGCACCAAAAAAGGATTTTTAAGGCAAAAATATTCAGAAGAAAGGAAAGATCTTGAACAAAACTAAAAGAAGTAGAATCGAGGGAAGGTTTAGAAATGAAATTGCTTTGGGGAAACGGGTTTGTTTATTTATTTTTGCTGTTTGGTTTTTCTTTGCTTGCTTTTTATTTATAGGAGAATAGATGTTTAAATAGGTTTATAGGCTGAGGAGAAAAAACCAGCAGAAAGAAAGAGACTGAAAATATAGTAAAGAGATAAAGTACAGAAGGAAAACTTCTGAGAATACAATTCAGAAAAAGCTTATGCAAATAATCTCGGTTCTTAACAAGGAACATTTAAGTGTACAGGACCCTTCTATCTCTCAAGCCAAACTCATTATCAGCAAGGATATAGTTTTTCTGCAGGAGAAACCTGAAGCTGTGCCAAGTATCCCTGAACAATATCTCTGCTTGCAGCTTTCCAGCATCCAACAAGTCCATTTCTCTCAGACAGCTCCTGGCTCTGATTTAATACCCTTTTATCTGGGTAATTCTGATCATAACTATGAGCTGAAAACCACCATGGCCAATTTATCCTTCCATACTTCACCTTCTGACCCTTAGAAGTGATCATGCTTTCACCACATGGGCTGGTACATTTACAATTTCTGTAAGCTCACAGCAGCACAATTCATATTATTTGTCCCATTTGGACATCACTGTGGACTTGCGGTCTTTCATAAACTTAACTTGTTATTATTATCATAGCCATTATTTACTTTTTTGAAGCTCACATTTTTACAATTTAGTTCATCTCAAGTTCTCATACCCCAAACACAGAATCAGCTATTCTCTAAGGAAACTTGACTCCTTTTTGTGGAAATGATGGTAGAGACCCAAATTTGCTTACTAGAGAAGTATACCATTTCACATGAGCATGTGAGGTGGTTTGGTGATATCAAAAAACAAATTATTTTTTTAAATAAAAAAGTGAATTCCTATTGATATTTTCAATTTGTCTCTACTTTTATTAACTTTTTTTATATTGCTCTAAATTTAATGTACTATGCTGTATACTCTTACACCAAATCATTTGTCCAAATTACACTCTTGCCTTCAAATTTTAAATTTCCAATATTCTTTTCCTTTTTGACCTTTGGCTCTAATACTGGAATTAGATCCAAAGCATCCAGGTCTGAATGCTGCCCCTGATCAGTAGTACCACTCAAAGACCAACTATTGAAAAGGAAAAAGCAATCTCAACCTTCCTCCAAAGAACTACCAAAAGATACACAGGCTTAAGATACCTGGCATCTCAATATGAATCCCAAACTCATCCTCAGGATTACACAGTTTTATCTGGGAAAGAAAATTGAGGCCATGCCCAATATTCCTGAACAACATCTCTGAAATAAGTAACAGCAACAAAGGGGAGAACAGACAAATTCCAGCTTCATGGGTTTATATAAAAATCACCTCTAACTCTTCATTTTTATGATCACTAGAGCTGTTAATTTACATCATAGGTAACTTTAGTTTCGAACTACAATTTCCTTTGGATAAATTGATAGTCATTGTTTCAGCCCTGTGCCAATCCAACTTTTCAAAATCCTATTAATATCAGAAAATGCAACTAAAATAAAATTAAGAATTATAAGTGATTTTTCTCACTTTCCCTAATAGTTCAAGTAGAACGATTTCTGTAAGGCCTTTAGAATTGATGCAACATTGGCTGGGCTCCTCAAGAACAAATTCAAACAATAAAAGACATTTAAGGCAAACACATTTCAATCACAGCACATTCACATTACATTCTCATAACACCTAATGTCAGCTTCAGAAACAATCAAAATAAGTTTTAGCTATTTTGGTCTTTACATTAAGAAACCTGAATCCTTACATGAATTAAAGATTTCCATGACTATAGTTTGCATTTTGTGACAACTACTCAACAACAAAAGAGAAGAAATGTCATCACTTTCTTCAGGGACCTAGATCTACAAGGGAGAGAGATTGTCTTGCCAAACCCAAATTCAATTGATCAGATTTTAAACTACCTTGACTTGGGTGGGACAGAGCTCACCATTTTTAGGGAAGTCTCTCTATTTGATCCCTGGAAACTTAAAGATTTAGGCTAAACTACCTCCTTTGAGACTAATAATACTAGTGTTTCTCATTTTGCAAGTCCAAGTACTTCTAGATAAAGAGATTTTTGTGGTTATCTGTTAAGTGCATTTATGCAAGGGGATACTATCATGTGTCACTTCCACTAGGAGCCACCAGCCTTTCAAAGAAGAGGCCAGATTACCTAAGCTGACTTTCAGACTACCTGTGAGCAGACTCGGCCAGCTTTCCCTTATGGGCTCAACTTTCTGAGCAGTCCCTCATCTAAACCAACAATGTTCCTTTTCTCACTTTTTCTCTTTCAGAAGTTGGAGGACATGGCTTCTCCACCATGTCCCATGTAATGCATATACCATCTGTCTCTTTGTCTCTTTCAGCTCAGCTAAGCCCAGCTATGGCATGGTGTGAATCTGCTATAAGCCATACAGAAACTGCCTGGGAGAGCTATGCCCTCCTTACTAAGTGCAGAAATTACAGAAGCCATGGCCTCAGGCCAAGATTCTAAACTAAAGTGATCCAAATAAAGTAGGAGAGAGCCAAAATCACTAATCCTGGAGATGAACTTTTTGATGATAATTGTCCAGGCTTATAGCCATCTCCTCCTGTTTTTCTTAGCTCCATTTCAGAATGGACATGTTTTCTAACCCAAATTATGGCCAACGTTAGTTAGTTAACACATTACTTAAACTATCTCGAATTATTTTAATTTATTATTTTTAATATTATACTTTAAAGTCACCTTTTTGAAGTATAAAATTATTTCTGAGACTCTATCCTCTACAAGCCATTTTAAAAAACTTATTTGGCTTGCACAAAACAGTGAAAGCCAAGGTCATAGCTCTCAAAAGACTTTTCTGTGAAAACAAAGATTAACTCACACATGTTAAAGAAATAACATAACACCAGCTCTTCAATTTTCTCTTTGAAGTCAGCCTCTATCTTATACTGTTCCTACCGTTCTCATGGAATGACCTTGACTAAAACATTCTCAGGCCCCCATTTTCTCCTTCACTTTCCTGGTACTCTTTCCAAAATCTAACCATGATGGTGGGGAGTTGGTACCAGTCATCTTACAACTTTTTCGAAGACTCCAGATCAGCAAGAATGAAACACACAGTATCAATATATTCAACCAAGGATATAGAATCTTATCGGAAGAGGACCACATGGAGACTCCACTTGAGCAGATGAGACAAATCTTAGCATGGCTTTCTTTGCCCTCCAGAGACCTTAATATGGGCAGTGAAGTTAAACACAAAGTTAAGGTCTTATCAGATCCGAGAAGCTCATTTCTTGCATGCTCTTAGCCACTTTGCTATCCTTTATAGGCAGTTGTGTTTGTTATTAAGTTCGTCTCTCAGTTTCACATCCACTTTTTTATGCTTTAATTTGTAATAGGTCTGGAACCCTGTAAACTACATCTCTCCTTCGCCAGCAAGTACCCTGTTAGGCTTTACCAATAGAGGAAGCTAGATGAGCTCTGGAAGGTTAGGGGAGGGAAAATTGTCACTTACTTTTCCTACCAGTGTCACCCTCAGAGCAGTACCTCAGCCAGGCATCCACAGCTGGTTACAGTAGAAGATGGTTCCATATTCCAGTTTCTTTCCACACTCCTAGAAGCAGCTTCATTGCATCCCTTGGTGATACCAACACCGTCTAGGAAGAGCTTCTTCCTCCAAAGGTCTTAGTCCCAATAATGTGGGAACCTCCTCAGAGCTTCTAGGTTCTAATAATCCAACCTCTTCCCTTTGTTTCCCAGTCCTAGGATGGTAGCTTCTTAATGCAGTTATTGCCTTTGTATTACCACCTTATTACCCTATTGCCTTTTCAGTCCTCCAGCATCTATTTAATAAAGTCACTATATCTGATCTCTGTAGAAATAACTAGTACAGTTTCTACTTTACCAGCTAGACTCTGACGGATATCCTTTTGTCAATTCTAAAATTCACCACTTTCAAGCATTATGCCATTTACCATTTCATAGACTTTACCTAGGAATCAATGAAGGGAGAGAAGAAAAATTATTTCCAGCCATCCCTAGCCAAGGATGCTAGAACTTGATCAGCTGGTAGGGAAATAATTGACCACATATCTGAAAAATATCACCAGGTAGAAAATGTCCAACTGCCAAAGAATTTAGGAACCCCACACAACTATGAAAAAATATTCAGCTTTGTACATTTCTTAAAGGGACACCTTTGCCATCTTGCCCCCTACACATATACTTCTATTTCCCCCACTACCCCCACATGCCAATCTCAGGATGAGGTAAATTTGCAAAGGCTGGAGTTATAACCACCCAGCGGGTGTGCCTTCTGACTGAAATGAAATGAAATGCAGCATTTCTTAAAAAGCCAATTATTTTCAACCTGTTCTATTAGAGTCAAACATACTAAATGAGCATATAACATATTGACTTTTGTGCCCTGTGGCATGTGGGGCCATAAATGTCCTGTTTATCATAACACTCATCTTCAGAGTTCTTGCAAATCGGCCCTCCCGGGAGAGCACACATCGTTCATTCATAACTCAGGATGACAAGGAGACAGGCTGCTTGATATAGCAGAGCTAGTCTCCCCTGTCCTTGCACTTCTGCACACATGGCTGGACCAGCTGCATTCACCTATCTGACCATGAGTCACGAAGCCTTTCCACCTGCACCTGAACAGATGGCAGACAACACCATGCAGCCAATGCCATTTCCTGCGAGAGAGAATCAGGTTGCCAAGGGGAGAGAGTGGGGGGAGCCCTGATGAAGTCCAGTGGAAAAACTTGAGCTTTGGAATCAGACCAACCTGCATTTGAATCTTGGCTCTCTCACTTATTCACTACAAGAGTTACTTAACCTCTCTGAGCCTGTTTCCTTCCCAGGAAAATGGAGCTGATAATGCCTATTATACAGTTTTTGTGATGATTAAATGTATGTATATATATAGAGCTGCATACCCAGTACTGTAAGTACTTGAAAAATAGTAGACATGATTATGTTTTTATTAATAAATATTAACAATACGAGTAAATTTCAGATTGCTGAGTACCTGTGCTTTCAATGCATCCCTTCTCCACCTCTGCTGTAGATATAATGATAAGGAAACAGCAGAAAAATTAATTTACCGAGTTCCTTAAAATGATCACTTCCTGTGCTCCCTCTGGAAGATGCACACCCTCATAACCTTCTCTTCACCTTTGTCCACCACTTCCCGTCACTCCCTGCACAGCTGTAGAAAGCAGGTGAAAATGAGTGTCCTGAGCTCTTTCTATAGCACACTCTCCATTCCTGACAAGTTTCCTCCATTTCCTGCTGTCTACTGGATGAATCCTAATGGCTCTGCTCCTGATGATCAGCCAAGAGCAGAGCCTCTGCTTTTTCCAGATCCAGCAGGGAAATCCCAGGCATCCAGCCAAGGTATGTGCAATACTCTCAGCTCAGCCCCTGAACTTCTTCACAGGTGTGGCATTTGGAATTCACCAGGAAAGCTGCATAATTACTTAGAAAGAGTGCCTTCTGATTGTTCCTTTTTCTGTAAGTGCAATCTCTCCTAATAACATCACCCAAGTGAATGCTCCTAATTCTGTCAGAATGCATTTTAATTATCGCTGCTTCTTGTGTTGGTGAGCTGTCGCTGGAGTTTTTGATTTGTGATGTAAAATAGGGAAGCCATAAAGTATTTTGGTGACAGCTCCTTGATTAGGCAGCATTGCAGCAAAACAAGTTGTCACAATAAAACTGATTAATCAAGTTGTCAGAGTAAAACAAATTAATGCCACAAAAACCTTTGCTAGAAATTACCCCCATATCTTGGGGTATTTGACTGATGTATTCCTTCAATGAGCAGAAACTTCCATCTCATGAGCACCTCCAAGTCTGTACTTGGGATCTGAGTTGGGCCAGCTGCCCCATAGCAGAGGAGTAACTGAAAACCAAGAGAAAAATATGTCTCCAAACATGGAGAAGAGAGTCACTGACTTGATTTTCAGAGATGCTTCTTTCCTACCTATCTACTTCGGAGACTATTAGTACCTGAAATATAAAGAGCTATAAAGTTTTAATGCAAAATAAATACAAAAGCCATTGGCTACAATGCTACCAGTAGGTCTGGATTAAACTTATTAAGATGTTTAATCATAGTCATCTGATTGAAAGGACACTCTGCAATGCTTCTTGTATATTCCTCTGTCACAAGGAAAAACTTTATCCACACTAGAGATGTCAATCACAGGACCTGTCCACCACAGTTCATTGTAACATAGATGGTGACATTTGGTTATACAGAACCCTATCCCCTCACAACTAGAGGTGACTGAGCATGGGTGGGCATGACCATTAATCCTGATATAAAATGATGAGCTGGGCCAATGACATTCCATCTCTCAATATTTTAACCAGGAAATATTGATATATATTCATAACAGAATGAGCCAGTTGGTTGTGAGAGCTAAAGGTGAGAAAAGTACCATAAGGTAATACAGAGTCACTAAATATCTTGACAAGCCAAAGTTATAAGGAAGCAAAAGCTTTGAGGTAGATACAGAGTAGGACATGAAGAAGTCAGTGTGGTACCAAGAAGAGAAAGAGACAATAGCTCATAAAATTTGGGGAGCAACACCAATCGCTAGAGCAGTGTTCATTCCAAGAGGATCTTCAGGTTCAATTCCAGTTTGTAGACTTAGAATAAAATCCCTTTTACTTGAGAAAAATGGAGTGGGTCTCATTCCTGCAAACAGGATAACCGGTATAGGGGGAACTGTCTTGGAGAATAGAGAAGGGAAGGGGATCCATATGAGAGTAAGTGGTATTCGAACTATTCTTCAGAATAGATACCGCCCTGTATGCCATACCAGAGTATATTGCCTGCATATCATGCTCGGGCGCATGTCTTTGGGAGCCCCACAACAATGGTATGCTTTTTGAATTACCTCAGCATTGGAAGAAAGGGCTAAAACACAAAACTTTGTCTCTCAGGCATCCCCACTAGAAGCTGATCACTGTAACTTGAGTCTGTAAGTATTTGACACAGCAAGACCAAAGTCCAGTAGTGGGCTCCAGGCTCTGAAGGCACTGAGCACATCATTCCTCTGTCTGACAAAATATCACTCTCAGGAGACTCTAGCCATGCCACCTTTGAAGGCAGAGATCCACATATTAGAGAGTGAGTGACACAGATTGGAGAAAGGTAAAGGCATTGTCACCAGGTCTAGCCCTGAATAACATCCTAGGATCATAAGAACTTTGTTCTTTCAGCTTCCTAGGGAATAAAGGGTTGACACATACACTGATGTGTGCTCACACACACATACTTTATGGCACAAATTATTTTTAAATGAAATATTATGTAAGAACATAGTTGAATTCAAAAAGCTGAATTATCAAATATCAAATACTCCAATCATTCTGAGCAATATCCTATTAAAAAAATAATGATAATAAAGCAACTAGGTTTCAAACGCTTCAGAGAATGAATCTGTTTCATCTATCTCAATACTACTATGCAATGCAATACCAAGACCACAGATTCCTGAAAGTAAATTTAGCAACCAGAAGGGACAAGATCAACTCAAACTTAATTTTGAGGTTGGAGCCAATAAGGCACCTCCTTCAGAGAGGTAATGAGGACACGGAGTGGAGGACCAGAGTTGAGGGAAGTTTAAGATAACTCCAATCTGCACAATTCTTTACAGCTCATAATCCTGTCTCTTCCACATCACCTCATTTCAGTCCTCCTCAGTACAACCCCAAGAATTGGATGCTATTATTATTATTATCATCATCTCCATTTTATAGTGAAGGAAACAGGTTCAGAGAGCTCAAAAGACTTAGCATTAGAGAAGGGCATCCTTTGTGCCAGCCAGACCCTTCTGAGTCATGTGGGCAGGACATTTTTCGAAGCCCGGTTCCCCCATTCCAGTCACATATATTCTAGCTGGGCCCCAAGCAAAGATTGCAGCTAGCAACAGCACCACATCCTGGCAGCTTTGTCAGCCTCTAACTCCACCCCAGGTGACCACTTCTACCTGCCTGGAAAGTCAGCACTGAAGCCCACCCACAAACTCTATTCTGACCAGATTCAGCTTCCATCCTCATTCTCACCCTGTTCTGTCTTCTCACACACTTACCCTTCCTTCCACTGCTGCCCTCCTGCCAAATCCAGTTCTCTGTATCCCATGGTAAAAATATATACCACTATATTCTCCACTCTTTCTTAAAAAACTCCCTCTACCCCCTGGTCTTAATGTTCTAGAGAACATGTTCTAGAGAACATGACCCTCTACGGCTAAGGAGCAGAGGCTCACTTTTTCACTACAGTTTTCTGAACATGACCTGTTGTTTCATACCTCCTTCCATTGCTCATGCTGTTCCCTCTACCTGAAATGCTCCTCTACCACTCTTTGCCACCCTCGCTCCCTACCCAAGTCTTCCTGCCACTTCCAGCACTAACTCATCTGTCAAGAGTAATTCATGTCTCTTCTTTGGGAAGCCTTTTTGACCACCTCCTTCTATCATAACTGCCCTGTACAAGTATCTTTCATAAACAAACTAAACATTTAATTACAATCATTTGTTTATGTACCTCTCTTCCCTACTTTACTTCCATAGGACAAAAAGCATTTCTTATTCACCTCCACATTCCCTGGCAGTGCCTAACACAAAGTATATGCCTGATGTATATTTGCCAAACAACTAAACAATAAAATGCATGAAAGTGGCTAAACCAAGACTCTAACCTAAGTCTTCTCATGCAAAACCCATTGTCTTTTCTCCACAACAATCAGGCACACCCAGGGACAACAGCCAAACCAACAAATAGAATGCTGAGGAGGTGGGGAGGAATAACAAAGCAGTTCTGCCCTAACCCTTGCCTGCCTCTGCTGAGGGCTGCCAAAGGCATCAAGCACCACTGCGCTTGACTATTTTAGGTCACTGTCACATTTCTTGTGCATCAGGGATGAATTTTAGAATCACCTAATATTTAAAAAGAAAAAAAACTAAGATCAATTGGTTCTTCCTCCCCCTCTTAAATATGAAGTGGAGGCACAGAAAGTTTTCCCAGGTCACCCAGAAACTTAAGGGCAAAGCCTGGACTCTAGATCTTGATTCTGTCTCTTCCATCCTGGTTCTCTGCCCCTTCTTCTATATTTTCAGCTCCTGATGATGATGAGAGGCAGGAGGTCAATCCCCTGGACTTCTTTAAATCCACAGGACTAAGACCAGGCACATACACCCAGGTATCATAGGAAGGAAACTTTACCTCTTTCCCAGCCCTGAGCTTGGACTCAGAGAGACCTAGGCTTAAACTGCATTGGTACTACCTACTAGTCTAGTGAAGTTGCATAAGTAAGTTAACCTCTCTGAGCCTCAAATTCTTCTATATTAGCAAATTGATATCCTTCTCTCAGGGTTGATGTGAAAATCATACGGTCTATGTTGAAGCTCTTAGCAAAAGTTTGCATGCATTAGGTGCTTAATAAATAAACAACTTCAATCGACTTCAAGTAATGCTAATAGTCATTTGCAAGGAAGTTTAGAGTCCTCCCTACAAGTATTCAGAGGATAGAGAGACACCCCCTGACCTACACAGTCATTTGTTCTAGAGGGTCTTCCACATTTTGCCTATGTCAAAAAATGCTGCTTCTTCAACACAACATGTATTTCACTTTCACAGGCTCTTTTATAAACTCACTATTATGCAAAATAATTTTCTCAGTTGAGGCAAATCTATTCCATGTGAAACAGAAGAAAGGTTTTTGGTTACCTTCATAGCTTTTTAGTATTTTCATTTTCTGTCCTAAATCAATGTTCTGTTATTTATAAATTTGTTCCTATTCTTTTGCTACCACCTGGTTATTTTTTTATTAACTTCATTAATCTTTTTATCAATGACTTACATGAACATAGTTTAAAGAGTAAATAATTCTATAAGACTTCTTATTAAAAACTAGCATGTCCCCCCACAACCTCCATTCCATTTTCCTCTCTTTGGAGGCAATCTCTTTCAACTCTCTTACCTGATTTTCTTTTGAATTTTTTCTATGTTGCTAAATAACAAGTTGGTGATGCTACTTTCAAAAACTTTCAGACACTTGACTTATCTGGAATATGAAGATTTAACTCTCCTTCCCCCTCCAGATCCCACCACATACCTGGACACTATACCATCTCCCTATGCCCATTCTCCTCATAGAGTCAGAAGGTAAAATTTAGTTAGGTCGGTATTTGGTTTCTACATTACTGTTATCATATAAATGCTCTTCACAGTGAAGCTATTTGTATACCATTATTGTTTCTCCATTTCTACACATTTTGTTTCCACTGTACTGAATAATGGTCTTGTAGGTTTTCTATGTACTTATCACTAATCCCCCCCAAAATCTTTCCCAGTGTGTAAATCTTCTTTCAATACATTCAAACACATTAGGCATTCTGTCAGTTAAATGTTCTTGAAGTAATCTCTCTGGAGCCTTCCCTCCTGCTGCAATCTGGACTGGTTCCTCTCCAGGCCTGCTGCACAGCTGTCTTCTTCAGTTGTCCTTTCACCAATATGCTGGATATTTCCTACAACTCTGCTTCTTGGTGGAGCCCATTTCTTAGATCTCATGTCTTTGTTTTTCTTGGATTACTTCCTCATCTTGGTAAATACACCCTTTGGCAACTTAATAGGAAAGGGTGTGCATAGGAAACCAATTTTTTGAAGTCTTAAACACCATAAAATATCTTTACCCTACCTTCATACATAATTGATTTTTGAGTATAAAATTCTTGGTTGGAATTATTTTCCTCTCATATTTTAAAAGTATTGCTCCATTGTCTTTTAACTTCCAGTGTAGTTGTCCTTGATATTCTGAAATTTTACAATGATATGCCTTGGTGTAGCTCTATTTTCATCCATTGTGCTGATTCTGGAAATTCATGTCATTCATCTTGAAGAATTTTTACTGAATAATTTTTTTAGTGATTTTTTTTTTTCCCATCTGACTTATTCCTTCTGGATTCCCATCATTCAGATATTGGATCTCTTATGATCTTTTGCTTTGCTTTCCTATTTTTCATCTGTGTCTTTTTGCTCTACTCTTGGGAGATTAACCCAATTTTATCATCATTCAATTATTCATTCTCTCAACAACTTTTTGTTGAGTCTCTGCTATGTATAAAGCAATGTTTAAGGTGCTGGAAATACTTGTGAGGAAAAAAATTCCTGTCATTATTGATCATACAGTCTTTGGACCCTACTACTGAGTTTTCGGTTTCTGCTACAAAATTTTAAGTTTCCAAGAATTATTTGTGATCTGAGTGTTCTATCTTCAAACATTCTCTTCTGCTTTTTGGCTATTTAAATGTGTGCATTTAAACAGATTTTTTTTGAAGTTTTTTTCTTCCTACACAATTTCCATTTCCTCAAAGTTCCATTTGTTTTGGTTTGCATCTTTCTTATTAGATACTATTTCCTCGAATATTTGTGAGTCTGCTCATATTTAAAAGTAGCATTCTGCAACATTACTAATCATCAGGAAAATGCGAATCAAAGCCAAAAAGAGATAACACCTCACACCTGTTAAAATGGCTGGCTACTGCCAAAAAGATGAGAAATAACAAGTGTGGACAAGAAGGTAGAGAAAAGGGAACGCTTGTGCACTGTTGGTTGGAATGTAAATTGGTGCAGCCACTATGGAAAACAGTATAGAGGTTCACAAAAAATTAAAAATAGGACTACATGATCCAGCAATTCCACTTCTGTGTACTTATCTTTAAAAAAAAAAAAAAAAGAAAACACTAACTCAGAAAGAAATATGCACCCCCTGATAATTGCAGCATTATTTACAATAGCAAAAACATGGAAGTAACTTAAGTGTCCATCAATGGATAAATGGATAAAGAAGATGTCATATATATATGATATATATGTATGTATGTATGTATGTATGAATATATATATACACACACATATATATAATAGATTATTATTCAATCACTAAAAAAAGAAGGAAATTTTGCCGTTTGCAACAATATGGATAGAGTTTGAGGACATTATGCTAAGTGAAATAGGTCAGACAGAGAAAGACAAATACTGTATGATCTTATGTACATGTATAATATTTTTAAAATGAGCTTATAGGTACAGATTGCTGGTTGTCAGAACCTGGTTGGGGGGAGGGATAGGCAAAATGAGGAAGGTAATCAAAAGGTACAAACTTTCAGCTATAAAATAAATAAGTCATGGGGATTTAATGTACATGGTAACTATAGTTAATGATAACTGTATTGAATATTTGAATGTTGCTGAGAGAGTAGATCTTAAAAGTTTTCATCGCAAGAAAAAAAAAGAAAAAAATTTGTAACTGTATGGTGACAAGTGTTAACTAGACTTCTGTGTTGATCATTTCATGATATATCCAAATATTGAATCATTATGTTGTACATCTGAAACTAATAGACTGTATGTCAATTATATCTCAGGTTTTTTTTAAGTGGTATGCTAAAACACTGATCAGAAGTTCTATGTGTGTGGCTGGGGCCTATCAATCTTGGATTTTACAATAGGTAAACAATAGATCTAGCAATACTATCTTTGCAGAACCTCTGATATTTGTCTTTTTAGGTCTTTGCTTTTAGACTAGTCAGATTTCTCAGAAAAATCTTAGCACTATAACATTCAATATATTAACTTTTACTTAATGACTCTATTTCAGTACAGCAATCTCACCTTCAACTACCCTGTGTTCTTAGTACAGAGACTCACTGTTTTACCTTACCCTGGTGGGACACAGCCATTCCTCTTGATGCACAGATAATATAATAATGTTAATGATGATGATGATGATGATGATGATGATGATAGTATTAGTCATCTTTTACTGCATAACAAGTTATCCCCAAATTTAGCAACTTAAAACAACAAACATTTCATTGTCTCTGTGAGTCAGGAATCTGGACACAACTCAGCTTGGTTCCACTGCCTTAAGGTCTCTCACAGCCTGCAGCAAGATGTCAGGGGGGCTGTAGTCTTATCTGAATCTCAGCTGGGGGAAGATTCTGTCAGTGCCCTGGATTTGATCTCTGCTCAGAAGACATTTCTTAATTTTAGCATTGTTGGCCATCTGGAGAAACTGAGAATTTTCAAATTCATCAAATCCTGACTCTTCTTTGTTTATTTATCTCCATCCTCTTACATCTTACTATAAGCAACAAGGAACCAGGCAGCACCTTCAACACTTTGCTTGGAAATCTCCTTAGCTAGATCACTCAGTTCATTAGGCGCATTTTCTACTTCCACGTTGCTGCAGGCAATAATGTGGTTATATTCTGCCACTACATCAGAAAGTTCTCCCTCCCTAATGTGTTTCTCACTTTTCTTTGAGACCTCACCAGCAGCATTATTGAAGTTCAGATTTCTATTGTCTGTTCAAGATAACTTAGGTTTTTTTTTAATATATACATCAAAAATCTTCCCAAGCTTCATCCACTGGCCAGTTAGGAAGCTATTCCATATTTTTAGGTATTTTTTATAACATCACCCCACTGATTGTACCAAAGCCTATATTAGGTATTGCTGTGTAACAAATTATCCCAATTTAGCAGCTTAAAACTTTTATTATCTCACCGTTCCTATGGGTCTAGTATCTAGGTGTGGCTTAGTTGGATGCTTCTGCCTCAAGGCCTTACAAGTCTTCAATCACAGAGGCAGCTGAGGCTGTGTCTCAATGGAAAACTTGGCTGAGGAGGATCCACTTCCAAACTCACACACTGCTATTGTCAAGATTGAGTTTCTCGAGGACCATTGGACTGAAGGCCAAAGTTCTTTGCTTGCTGTTGGCTGGAGGCTTCCCTTGGTTCTCTGCCTTGGGCCTGTCCATAAAGCAGCTCACAACACAATAGTTGGCTTCCTCCAGAGCAAATTAGTAAAAGAGTGAGAGAGGGAAACCCAAGGTAGAATCACAGTCTTTTTTATAACATAATCTAAGAAGTGACATGCCATCATTTTTCCCATATTCTATTGGTTAGTTGTGAGACACTAAATCCAGTCCACACTCAAATGCTGGCAATATAGTACACTGTAGAGCATCAGTTATTTATTCTCGTGATTACACGCCTGACTACAAGCTGCGCCTCACTGCCACTGCCCAGCATCACAAGAGAGTATTGTATCCTCTTATCACTACCCCAGGAATTCAAAATTCAAAGTACAATTTCTACTGAATGCATATCGTTTTTGCATTATTGTAAAGTCAAAAAATCATAAGTTGAACCATCATAAGTTGGGGACTGTCTGTATAAGGAAACTGAAGAAGAAACTCATGGCTGGTATGTTTGCCTTAACAAATCCCATGGAGATTTTTATTTACTTGGGATCATTTTAAGGTCATAAGTGGAAAGGTTAAATGTCAGGAAAAACTTTCTAGTTCAGAGCTGTCAAAAATTAAAATGGGTTGCCATAGAAACCACTCTTCTATTTATTCTTTTTCTGTCCTGGTCATGCTAATTTTCTCCCACTTTTTCCACTAAGCTTTGCTCCTTCTTTGTCATTCTTGGACCCTTGAATGTGCCATTGCCTTTAACTACAACACTCCCTCAGCCCAATCTTCCTTCATCTTACGAGTTTTCAAAACTCCTTCAGCTCAGCTTGGATGTTACTTTCTCTGGTAGCCCTTCCATAATGACTGCCACTCACAAACCAGAGTAACATGTCAACCTCAGAGCTGCCCCTGCTCTAATGCTCTTCATACTTGTTTAATGCCTATCTCTCTAGATTGCTAGATTCTAGCTCCTTGAAGATAAGGGTGTCATTTCTCTTCCTCATTATCAAATTTCCAGAATCTAGCAGAGTACATAGCATGTGGAAGAGTGCAATTGAATGAATGGATGATGAATGAATGAACAGAGCATTCTCTGATCCCTGGAAATGGCTACATGGTCATTTGATGGAAGTGTTATAGACAAGATCCTGAAGGAGGCAACAGGGGTTGAGGCTTCAGAGTAGACTATATCAACTTTTAGCTCTGTTCCAGCTCTACAATTTTAGGATATAGCAAAGAATAAAATAATAACAACTCCATCTTGCCTCTAGAATGAAAATGGAAACTCCTTCAAGCACATAATAAAGTTCAATAATTTAGCATTTTAGTTGTGAACCAAGACCTAAACAAGATCAAATACAAAAGAAATGATTTTTTTAAAAGATAGATTGAAAAGTCAAATGTGGCTATTGGTTTCTTTCTTCACTGAGGCCCTGCAAAGGTAAATAAGACTCCTGACAGAGTGAGAGAACCACTAAGAACCCATGTCCAAAGCTGAATTCTGACTCCCTTCTAAGTGCCTGGGCTACCCACCTGGGGCTTCACTCATCAGATAGTTGTTCTGGACATTTTTGGTTCACGGTCAACCTTGAGAATACGATGAAAGTTATGAAACTTACTTCCCCCAAAAAATGCATATAAACACATATATTTAGAAATCTGCTTCTACAGTATTTCTCTCTAATCTGTGAAGGATACATTCCAACACCCTCAGTTGATTCCTGAAAACCTGTATATACTATGTTTTTTCTTAGGCATACTCATCTATGAGAAACGTTAATTTATGAATTAGGTGCAATAAGTGATTAACAACAACTCATGATAAAATAGAACAATTATAACAACATACTGTAATAAAAGTTATGTGAATGTGGCATTGAGTAAAATAAGGGTTACCTGAATACGACTACTTCGATACTACCGCAGTTGATCTGATAACTGTGTCAGCTACTAAGTGACTAATGGGTAGGGAGCTTATACAGCATGGATATGTTGAACAAAGGGATGATTCAAGTGCTGGGTGGGATGGAATGGGATGGTGCTGTAAAGTAAATGCGTGACACGAGAGAGAAGTTTTAAAAGCAAGCCTTTATTGGGAGGGGGCTTCCGGGCAAGTTTCTCTGGTCCAGAGAGGAGAGGGCCACAGAAGTCGTGCCCTGGGACAGGAGGGCGCAGTTTTTATGGGGTTATGTGGGGATAGGGTATAGGGTGGGAATGTTAACCAAATGTTAGTTGAGCATCTGGATTAGGGTAGTGGCGCCAGGGCTTGAGGGCGGGCTCTGTATCAGTTGGGCGTTCCAGACTTCAGTGTCCAGCTAGAAGGTCTGGATTCTGATATCAAGCTGGGAAGCCTCCAGGCAGGCATCTGGCTGGCCCTTCCCCCACCGACCTAACAGGTGCTACTCAGAACATCCTGCAATTTAAATCTTATAAATGCTTAATTTCTAGAATTTTCCATTTAATATTTTCAGACTAAGGTTGACTACAGGTAACTAAAATCTCAGAAAGCAAAACCACAGATAAGGGGTGACTATTGTTATGCTGGCTGGAAAATTACTGCTTGGCTCTCGCCCATGGGAACATGGACTATCACCTATAGGAACATAACATTCTAACAATAAGCTTTCTACTTCTGTACCCCTGCTTGCACAACTGACCTGTGGGTTGACAGTTAGTAAATAGAAGAAAAATAAACTTTTGTGTTCAGACAGAATGAAGAATGGGGCTTAGGGCTTAAAAACTCTGTACCTCTACATTTCGAGGCTGCTTAATTTGGGGTCTGCGTACCCCTGGCAGACCCAGCTGGCTGAATAAAGAGTGTGTTTCCTATAACTCACTGATTTCTGGTGGTCCGTGTGCCTAGCAGGGGCTGGCAGCTACAACACTGTATTTCAGAGGTTACTTCATCTCCCTGGAACTCATGCACAGACCTCAAGTTAGGACGCCCTGGCCTAGCATGAAATAGTTACCAAGATTCACAAACAGCTAAGTGAATGATGTGCTCCTGAGGACTTAGGTCACAAACGGCACCATTTTCCTTTCCTTTTCAAATCCTTGGGGATACAGCACAAAAGAAGACCTGACAGCCACCAGCTGCACCCAAACACTGACAGATACTGAACAATATGGAAAGGTCAGATTGTAAACTCCTTAATTTTGGGTCTGGGCCTCCTCTATTTATTGTAATATCCCAAGTGAAAGCTGAGCACAGGGAAAGACCTGTGAAGATTTAGGAGAGAGGGGAGGAGACAGTGCGATGGAAGGGGTGGAAGTGGGGGTGGGAGGAGGAGATATAGATGAAGAAAAAGAAACGTGATTACAAAGAGAACCAGAAAAAGGTAACAATATACAGAGAGAAACAAAACAGAGAGAGAGTCATGGGAACCAGGACCCAGAACAGAAGTTTTGTCACCTCAGGCATGGCCTCTCCACAATTAGCTACAGAGCAGCCATGAAAAGACTCTAAGCTGGCCAGCTGTAAAATTGTTTAACTTGTTAGAACTTTAATCAATAAGAACCAGTGTAACATTTGTCCTTCATGTTCCTCTTATTTACACAGAAGACAAATTGGGGGGAAAAAAAACCTGTATTTCTCCAGCCTTAAACATTTCCTCCAGGGAGCCAAGCTCCTTCAAAATCAACAATGAAATGGTGAAAAAAATTAAGCACTTGGCCAATGTTATATTTAGATCCAGCTCAAAGACAGTCTCTTCGCTTTTCCCTTCTCTCTGGCTGGTTCCAATCTCAGTAAAACTCCTAATTAAATTGCTGCCAATTTATAGTCTCCTGATGAGGCTTCTGGCCAGTGGGAGCCAGGAAGAGTGACTGAGAAGACAGCAGCTCTGGGGGCAAAAGTCAAGTCGAAACTCACCCTCAGGAGCAGATATCCCTCGAACAAGCCCACCCTGGCTAACAGGGGTGGTCTGCCCTGCCTTCAAGGCTCACCTCAGGAGTTCTGAAGCCTCTGAACCTTCACAAACCAGGAAAGTGGGAAATGCAGCATGATGGTTAAGAGTACAGGGCTGGTGTCAGATGGGCCTGGCCTTCAATTCCAGCTCTGCCTCTTGTTATCTATATGGCTTAGCCTCTCTAAACTCCAGCTTTGTTTTCTGTGAAATGGGCAGAATATTACCTGCCATATATATAGCATAGTTGTGAGTATTACGTGTGACTGTTCAGGGAATGCATTTAACATAATACCTGTCACATGGAAGGAATCCAGCACATATCCCCTGATATATAATTCAGTTCCCACTCCCACCCTAGCTCCCAGAAAACATGGAGATAAGCCTACATCTAAGCACTTATCACAGTAGATTGAAATGATCCGATGACAGGTCTGTTTTGCCACTAAACAGCAAAAAAAAAAAAAAAAATGCCTACTCTCTAACTTCAGCACCTATTACACCATGGGTGGTTTGCACAACCCCCTCCTCTGATCCTATTAATTTGCTGGAGTGGCTTATAGAACTCAGGAAAACAGTTTACTTAACAAATTACCAGTTTATTATAAGAGGATATAACTCAGGAATAGCCAGATGGAAGAGATACATAGGGCAAAGCACGGGGGGAGGGGCCCCAAGCTTCCATGCCCTCTCCCATTATGGCACTCTCCCAGCACCTCTATGTGTTCCCTGATGTGGAAGCCTATCAAACCCTATACTTTCAGATTTTTGTGGAGGCTTCATTACAAAGGAATGCTTAAATCATTGGCCCCTGGCAATTGATTCCATCTCCAGCTCCTCTCTCCTCTTCCCTCCCCAGAGGTGGGTGAAGGTGTGGAACTGAAAGTTCTAACCCTCTAGTCACCTAGTCGGTTCCCCTAGGAACCAGCTCCTCCTACCTCAACTTATCTAGTGGCTTTCCAAAAATTACCTCATTAACATAAACTCAGGAGTGTTGGAAATGAGCTTATTATGAATAACAAAAGACTCTACTTTTATCTTTATGCCTCTTATCACTTAGGAAATTCCAAGGGTTTTAGGAACTCTGGGCCAGGAACAGAATGAAAACCAACTAAGTATTTATTATAGATCACAATATTACATAGGGTCAGCTCACATTTTCCCTGTCAATATGGACCCAGAAAAGATCCATGGAACCTGCTCAGGGTGCTGAAAATTTCTCTGTAAAATGATATTCTTCGTGGTTTGTTCTCTCCCTGATTTGCCTATTCAAATCCTTGCAAACAAAATTAGTCACTTAGAGGAAGGTCCCCTGCCCTCACTTAGGTGAAATGGTTGCTGTCAGCAGAGGTAGAATTAACATTCACAAGGACAAGGAATCCCAAGCCAGCGGTCTGGAGTCCTCATCTGCATGGACCATGACACACTCTGTGTTGTCTTCAAGGCAGAAACGGCCCAAAGAACCACTCAACCGGCTCCAGGAAATGGCTAAATGGCAGGTCAAATTGCCCATAATTTTGCCGAGGAGGATGGCTGGATGATTCCAGCTTCTCTCTAGGGAGACATGAAATTCAGAATTCAAATGTCGAGAAAGGGAATTATAAAAAAATCTATGCAGAATTTACATCCTGCCATAAAATGGGGTAGGACTTAGGATGCGAAGGGATCCTGGTATCAGCAGAGAGCGTTTGTCGAGAAACAACTTCCCCTAGCCCGACCAGGCTGTTTGCCTTCAAACAATTCCTGTCAGGGCCAAACAACCCAGACATTTGCAGTTATAGCATATCAATTTGTTTTTAAAGTATAAAGCTGCTGGGAAGAATTGACTCCTTGCTGGAAATATGCTATGAGGTTGTCTGGAGCCGCCGCTATGGCATGTGGTGAGACCACCAATCTGTAAAGACGCAGAGGATTGATGCGCCTGCATGTACAGCCCAAACCAGGCGGCAGAGGGTGGGCGAGCTCGGAGCCGGCTCCTCTGCCATGCCAGTAGCCCTGGGTATGCAAATGCCTCTCCCCGCTTATCCCTGCACATGCACAGCTTTCTACAGGTGTCCCCCTCAAAGAAGCCTATGCTTACCTAAGTGTTTTTTCGGTGACTAGGGAGGAACTTCTCCTTTCCTGTTGTGTGAGTTTGCACCCAGTAAAGAGATGGGTAGGGAGACGGTATCCAAAAGTCAGCCCCCCAGGCCCTCCATGTGTAATCCATTCTTCCTCCTTATCTACATTGGAAGGACGCTGTCTTGTCAGGTGATACTAAGGGAACCAATCATAGTCTCTATTTCAATGGAGAGTTAGGCTTTCCTTAAATGAAGGGTTCCAGAAAGTATCCTGACACCAAGTCAGAGGACATGGAGGAGGATTTTCCTGGTTAATTTGCCCTTTGCATGGCAGAGATGAAGTCGAGGCCTCACCCTTTGAGGTTTACTTAGCGGGACCCTCACTCCCCCAGCTCTCTCTTCTGGAAGGCCTCACCATCCAGGGTCCCTCCTCTCCTCTCTGCGGACATTCTACCCCTTCCACATGTAAGAGGTGCCCAGTCTTGAATTTTTTCTTGTGGGGGTCTCTGATATCACCTGGGTGTCAGTAAAACCATCCCCATCTGAGTTTCTCTTGTTGTTAGGGGTTGAGGGGTGGCCTGAGAAGCTGTCGTCTCCTGGGTGTAGGGAGAGACATGTTTCAAATGCACTTAGGTCTCTCCAAAGCTGGCTATAACCAGCTTCCTCCTAATTGTCTAAGGTGCAAACATACCTCACTATCATAAGAATTTATTTTCTTTTTGAAACCCATATATATTCATTTTAATTATACATCTTGGTGAAGCAATAATCCTGGCCTTATGGTAAAGAATCTTGTCTCTCCTTTCTGATCCAATTCATTACAAAGGGCCCCAAACACCCCTGCTAGAGCTGTCTAGGACAACAGATGCTTCTAGATGTCTCTTATCATCATTTAGAATGGGGTAGCAACCATTTCGGTTCATTCTGCAGCACATAGAAAAGCACCTCCAACATTCTTACGTCAACCCATGAGCATGGAATCCACCTTTCCAGAGTCCTGCTGCTCCAACGGCAGCCATGAAAGCAAGAGCATCCTCAGAGAGGGAGCTTAGAGAAGCAGCCTTTCCAAGCAGAAGGGGATGGCGAGCAATAATGGTAGCTCTCAAGACCTCAGGAGCACCTCTGATACCAGGTCATATGGATTTCCAGACCAGTAAGCCCCAGCTGAGCACCAGGCAGGGCCCATTGTAAATTTAGGAACTTCAAGAGTCTCAAGTGACTGTCATTCCTTCCCAACCAGCTTCAGTACCTTCATCTTGGGTTTAAGTTTTGAGACACTGAGGCCTCCAAAGCTATATTCCAGATTATTCCCCTGCTCCAGGGAAACTGGATGGTAAAAACAACAACAATGACAAAAAGAAATCCCACTTGTCCCTCTTTACTGGGGCCCTTTCTTTAAAAATTCTGTATATTCTAGGGTCTAGCATCTTGAGAGAAAAATTCTCCCACAACATATACTCTTAAAACCCCATTTTCACCCTTTATTTATTGGTCAGGTTTTAGAAAGAACACTAACTTACTTCACTTCTCACTCACCTCACCCACTGAAACCTGGTTTACACATCCACAACTCAAACATCTGCTGCCAAAGCCTTCAGTGATCTCCTTGTTGTGATAGCCACTGTCCATCACGATATTGGCACCTCCTGGTTTTCCTTTGCTACTCTGGCTGCTTTTCATCGTAGAGTAACCATAGAATTTTCATCTAATCCAGGACACTTTTAAGAGTGAAAAGGGACAGAATAAACTACCATTTAAGGACACTCAGGTATAAATCAAAACAAATTGCAAGCAAATAAGGACACATGATCACATTTATCATCAGTTTCATTTACTGGCTTCTCTCTCTCTCTGCTTATCCTTAAAGGCCAGCATCTCTCAAGGCTCTGTTCTTAACCCTTCCCCTTTTCACTCTACACACTTCTCTTAGTCAATCTCCCCAATCCCAAGTCTTCAAATGTCATCTAAATGCTAATGATTTTCAAATCTATATCTCCAAGTGTGGTAGCCAGCCTTGAAGATGGCACCAATGATCCTTGAAGTCTGGTATTCAGACCCTTGTGTAGTCCCCACCATCAGTGTATCAAGGTCGGTCTGTGTGACCAATAGAATATGGTGGAAGTTATGATGTGTGACTCCTGAAGGTAGGTCAATGAAAGACATCGCCATTTCTGTCCTACTTGCTTGGATCACTTGCTCTGGGGGAAGCCAGCTGCTATATCATGAAGACACTCAAATCTTATGCGTAGATCCACATGATAAGAATTTAAGACCTGTTGCCAATAGCACTGACTTGACAATGTGTGCACCATCTTAGAAGTAGATCATCCGGCCCTGGTTGGACATTCGAGTGACAACAGCCCTGACCAACATGGCAAGCTAAGGCACTTCCCCATTCACAGAAACTAAAATAATAAGTTTTTATCCTTGTTTAAGCCTCTGAGCTTTGAGGGCAATTTATTATAAGTAATAGATAAATATACAACTTTGTTCTGTTTCTTAATCTTTACATACAGTTATCTAAATATCTCAGGTCTGTACTTGAGTAGTCTAAAAATAACTGAAATTCAGCACTTCTGAAATTCAACAAGTTTTCCCCTCCCCCACACTCTTCTCAAACCAGTATCTCCATTTGCTCCCCATCTCACTAAACGGTGGCAGCATCTTCCCAGTCACTGAAGCCAGAAACTTAATCATCATTCTTGCTCTTCCCTCTCCCTCCATGTCTTATCCCTCATCAGTTTCTGACAACTGAGTCTTCCTCCTAAATAAATATCTCCTAACTCTATTCGCCTCTGTCCATCTAATTCAATTCAAGCCATTATCATCTATTCTGACTTACTATAATGGCCTCCTTAGCAGGTCTCCTTACTTCCGTTTTTACCTTCTTCCTATCAAGATCTTCTTTTCATAACAAATCAGCTGTCACCCTCCCTACTTAAACCCATTCAATGACAGCAGACGCCTTTAGAATAAAATCCAAGCCCCCATCAGAGCTGATAAGAACTGCAGCCTCCTGCCTTGCCATTCACCCCCTAGGCATGCTTTGCTCCCTTTTGCCTATCAGATTGTGCACATTCTCTTCCTCTTCCTGAAACGAACACCCTTTCCCCCAGACCCGACCCATAGCTGTCACCACACTGTTACTCAGATTCCAGTCTAAAGGTCACTTCCTCTAGGAAGCACTCTGACCATGTTGGGTCCTGTTGTAGGTTGAATTCCCCTGGAAAGCAGAGCCTGAGACAGAAATGAGTGTGCAGGAGATTTGTTAGGGAGTCTTCTTGCAGTCAACACCTCTGGAAGGGAAGGATGCAGCTTTGGGCAGAGAGTAGCTGAACTGTGATGCAACCCCAAAGAGGGCTCAGTTCATGTTATGGTGGCTCTGAGATTCAAATGACCCTTCAGAATTGTGCTGTATTGGGGCAAGGAGGTTGGGCCTTCATACACACATATCCATTAGTCATTGGATGTGGCATCCCAGGGAAGGGGGCGTGATCTTGGGCCAAATGGTTCTTTTCAGAGGAAGAAATCTCCACCTCCAACCAGACAGCTGAAGGTTCTCTGGCTGCCTCAGTACTCCCAGCAGCTGGGAGACTAAGTCCTTTGTCATGATGGAGGTTCTCTGCAGTACATCACAGCACACTCCCCTAGGAACCTCTGTTATTTACTCCCACACACCCTGTACTCACTCACACTGCATTGTAATTGCATGATTCCTGTCTCTGCATTCATTGAACACAAGTTCATAAATTTTTCATCTTTCCAGCCAGGACCTAGCACTACCTGGGATATAGTAGGCGCTCAATAAAAGTCTGTTGAATGAATTTGAAGGACCAGAGGTGACCCTCAGGGCCTTTCAGGGAACAACACCTATTCAGGGCTTCCTGGAAACCCCCTTCCCCTGAGCTACATCAGCTTCCACCTGAGCCATGACAGTATGACATTCCCAAGGGTGGGTCTGTTCCCAGAACAGAGGGTCAAGCCAGCCCTGAGACCTGGAGGAACAGGGCACCACATGCCACACCTGCTGGATCAGCTAACAGCTGGAGATGTAGAGCCAAAATTAACTAGTCTGATGCAGCTATATGCCCCAGTGGAATTTTTTTTTCTCCTTATTTTATTCTCACTTATTAAATTTTAAACAGCCCTCAAAGACTCTAGCCTAACACGGAAATCAAACACAACAATGTGTTTGTTTACTATTAATATGGTAGAGCAGACAGCCCTGCTGCAGCAAAGCTGTGATTTATGGGAGGAAAATCTACCATCTTCTTATCCAGGTAAACCCAGAGCTCCACTCACCAGTAGCCCCAGCTGGGCCTGGCTTTCCACACAGAAGCCAAGACTCCAGCTCCTGGGAGCTGCAGCTGCCTGCACACAGACTCACCAGCAGGCTACTGCCAGGAGAGGCCCCATAGCACTAGGATAACTTCTGGCTGCCTGGGGAAAGCCAGGGGGTCAGGAGGCTGTGCCCCAAAATAGCTCACTGCCAGCCTAGGTTCTCTGGCACCAGCTATGTGCCCTGCTCACTTGATAGTTGGAAAGGGTTCTTCAAGAATTTCCAGTGAAAGTAGACACGGTGCTCCTAGAGGAGAGCTAAGTGTGGTCTCCATGGCCCACCTGAGGCCATCTGTACCCCTGCCTCCACCTTCTCTACCTGAGCTGGGCCCTGCCGCTGGACATGAGACATTCCAAACACCTTTTAGATACAAGGACATCTTGATATAGTATGAAAACAAGTTAGGCAAATCAATGGTAAGTAAAGTAGGGCTTTACCTTGGGTGATCATATACTTTATCATCCAAATTAGGGCAATTTTGAAAGTAAAAAAGAGTGAAATTGATTATTAAGCCAGCAGTATATACAAATATAAAATTATATTGTACACCTAACATTAACGTAATGTTATATGTCAATTATACCTCAATGAAAAAATTTATTAAGCCTAAGTAACATAAGTCCATTATGACTGTTTCTAGTTTTAGACTCTTTCATCCTACTCCTGAGCTTTCAACCCATTTTGATCCTCTCCAAGCCTTGCCATGCTCTAAGCCTCACCCAAGGGCAAGGCGCAAGATTGAGGAAGCATCAGGATAAATTCAGGTCGAGAAAGGGATGTGGCCCAGAGAAGGGATGAGTCATATATAGAGGTAGTGCGTGTTTCCTGGAAATTTTAAAGGGTACTTTACTTTGAAATCTGGTGTGACCCCAAATTTCTGTTCTGTATGTTCCCTTTTGTGACCCTCAAAGCGCCCAGTACAAAACAGCTTCATGGAAAGGAAAGTTCTGAAAGGTGAGATGGGAGGGAAACCCCAATCGAACCCTCTCCCATCCCAACTTTGCCCTGATCAGGCCCCATCTTTAGCATTCAGGGATTGGGGCAGCAGCTCTTTCCATACAAGCTTCTGATTGCTGACCATCCGGGACCAAAGGAGATTTGGACCAGAGGCAACTGATCCTGCACCAATTGGAGGCCTGAGCAACCAGAGGTCATTCTAGGGGAGAGTGGGTGCTGAGCCCTGGACACTGAGGTAGTGTGTGTGTGTGTGTGTGTGTGTGTGTGTGTGTGCACGTGTGTGTGTGTGTGTGCACGTGTGCATGTGTACACTGGTGTGTGTGTGTGCTTGCTTGTATCTGTGCTGAAATGGCTTTTCACAAGCCTGGGGGGAGTAGAATTTTCTCTTTCCATGCTTGCAGAGAAAGGGGGAAGCAAAAACACCAACAGGATAACTCTCTTCTCTCCCTAGCAGAGCCTCAGAGGGGATCCTCCTGAAACCCTACCTTCTACCACCTGCTAAATTGATAATTGCGCAGAATGCCCAAAGGCTGAGAAGATGACCTAGTTGCTCCATAAGAAACATCCGGGCACAACTGACTGACCAGGAAATTGTCCAGTGGCATTGGACAGAGTAGATATTTGAAACGTAGGGGGATTGATGATAGAATTCATAAAGTCTACACCAGGCCGCCACCTCCTGCAGATAATTCTTTGGGTGTGGTTGTCCCCCACATCTTCCTGGCCGCTTTAAGTACCCATCAGGATGCCTGGGTTCCAGGAATGGCAGCTTTACTGGCCACTAATCCAGGAGAAAATGTCAGATGATGCAAACAGAGGCACTGGTCAGCCATCCCTTCAACAAAATTGAACTGTTAATTAATATGGCTCACTGTTGACAGGGAAGACTGAAGAGCTGGCCAGACCAGGGTGATCACAGAACAGCAACACAGCTAGCAAATGTCTGTCCCCAAAAGCCCTGTTGGCTCACTTCTCCCAAGATCAAGCATAAAAGGCAGGCTGTCTCTGTCAAAAAGTGGAATATCCATGCAGAAGAGCACAAAAACAAAAGGAAGCGTTCCAGGGGCAGAAGTCACATCGAGCCGTGAATCCAAGTGCAGATGGGCCCTGGTGATCCTAGTTGAGAAAATTGCCACTGAATTCCACCTCATCACTAAGAACTCAAAGAATTCTTTGCCCCTAAGCAATGTCAATGACAAAGACTGGGAGGAGGCCAAGTGGCGTGCATGCATTCACTCTAAATGTGGGTGAGCAAGTGAGAGGGTTTACAGAGTATGCAGATTTACAAAAGAGCGGGGAGGCTTTACAAGGTGTAGTAGCAGGAAAGCAAAGCTGTCTATTTCCACAGTTCATAAGCCAAGCCAGGTCCTAAAGACTGTTCCCAAGAAGAAGCTCTAAATACCGTTCTGAGTAAGGCAGTCCCTCAGGATCAGTGCACGGCACCAGGCTGGGAGGGAAATGGGTTGGGTGTGTGTCCACTGGGAAGCATGTGCTGGAATACCTTTTCAAAACACAGCTTTACAGCTTCATCTCTCCTGTAGCTCTGCTTATCTTTAAAATTCTCCTGCTTCCCTTTTGGAATCTCTGTGGTGCCTAGTCATTGAGTCCATAGGTTCCAGAGGGAAGAAGGAGGGGTACACCTAGATCTGGCCTCTCACTGCCACCTCTAATAGCTTCTCTCATTAATCTCTCATCTCCTGCCCTGCCTGGACTGCCAAACCTGAGAAATCTGGATTTCCTGCCATTTCCTGAGTCAGACGACATCTGACGCCAAGGCTTGCCAGCTCTAATGAAATGGCAGGCAACGTTCTCAGGGGCTTCAAAGACAAGAGCCCCAAAGCCCCCAAATGCAGGAAATTCATTAATTTCACAACATGCCTAATGGAATGTTACCCTGCACTCATGAGCACATATGAAATGGAGCCTAGCACCTATACAAGTCAGCGAAACACAGTGGTTGAGAGAATAACCACTATCATTTTTATAATATAGGATAATTATCCAAAACACCTCTGCTTTTCCTTCTGCGGTTTTCCCCAAGTTGGTTGAATATTTACTAAGTATCCAGCTTGTGAGGAGCATCATTCTGGGTACAAAGGAGTGTAAGGATGACAAGACTCACCAGCCTGCCCTCCAATTCCTTCTGACCAGGGATGAATGCAAATGATAATAAAAGAAAGGGCCCAATGAGAGCCAAAATAGGAAGAGCTACAGGGCTTAGAGGAGGGTCATATGGGCACTTGGTTCATCAGGAAATCTTCAAGGGGGGTGGGCGGACATTTTGGATGGGCCCCAAAAGACAGAGCAAGTCTACCAGCCCTCAGTAGTGAAGGGAAAGAAGGGCTGTGATAGAAGGGAATTGGTCACATGACATTACAAAAACCTGAGATCAAACCCTGGCATACCCACTCACCAACTGAGCAATTATGGCCAAGTTATCTAACCTCTTTATGCCTTTTATTCATCTCTATAGTGAGAATAATTCCAGCCTCGAAAGGTGGCTACAAGAATCAAATCAGCTAACATTTGTAAAGAGTCTTGTCAAACACACAAAAGCACTACATGAATATTAATTTATTAATTCTGAACATTGCACTAAGTCATCTCAGCACTAACCCCACAAGGTCTTTTTCCTGAGCTGCTCCTAGGCTGAAAAAATGGCAAAGAGGAGAGGGGAGCAGAGTTCACAGATGACATTCTAGGCCCAGCATTGTTCCCAAGTGGAAATCAATAAACAGCTTTCACTTGTTGTTACCCCAGAATGCTTCTTCCTGAAACAGATATTACAGAGTTTAACAGCAAACTGAAGTCAAAATCCAGAACAGAAGAGGCATATGCGTATACACACACACTCCCTCCTCTTTGTAAGAAAGGTTGCCATGGAGATGAAACAGAAACAGCAAAGACACAGAAGAGCCACAGAAATGGCTATAATTAATTTAAAGCATTAGAAACAATTAAAATTGTATTAAAGCAAGTTCATTTGAACAAGGCATAAATCGGGTAAGCAGATCACATCAAGCATGAACAAAATAAAGCATTGCTTTGGGGTATTGGAACAAGCAACTTCAAAGGAAGGAAATAAATTATTGCACCATATTCACAAACAATAAAATATATAGCCTAATTTATCTAATGTTTCTGAAAACAAGACAGTTCTCTAATAATTCAGTTTTCTCTAGTACCTTTATGTCGAGTTAAAAAACAAAATGAGGAAAGAAAACTTCTTCATATCAAGTAAATGGATCCATGTTTCTTTGTCAGTCACAGTGGCCACAGATCACTCATCAATAGAGAAGGGGACCAGCAGTGTGGAACACCCACTGTATGCCAGCCACTCTCTGAGCACTTTGTGTCCCTTGCCTTTTTTCCTACTTCCACAGGCTCCACAAGGAAGGCATGAGTGACCTGTCCTACCAACATGGGACTCAGAAGGATTTGCACTTACCCAAGGTCTCATACCTCTTTGTTAGCCAAGTAAGCACTCGAACTCAGATCTGTCCAGATTCCACAGCCCATGCTCTGATCACCATGTCACACGGCTTCTCATGGAAGAAACCAAATGGGACATGGGACAATGGCCAATCAGGTACCATGTCAGGGCACCTGCTACATGCCAGCCAGGCTCTGTGGTACACATTTTACAAAATGTCATCTGATTTGATCCTCATAAGGATCCTCTGTTTCACAGAAAAAGAATATACAGCACTCACAAAATTCGACTTGCCCCAGGTGACACAGGCAATAATAACCAAGCCAAAATTCACCCCCAAATCTGTCTAACTCTTTAACAGCCCAGCCCTCAACATTTGCTCCCCCTACCTCAACTCCTATAGCACTTATTGCTATCACTTGTCACAACCTGCCTTAGAGGGAATAGAATTTGGTGGGGGGAGGGGCTGGATATTTTATTTTTCCATTGAGACAATTGGATATGGCAGAGAAAGCTTCCCAGAGGAGGCAGCGTTCAAGGAGGATCTGGACTTGGACAACAAGTGAGGTTTGAACAGGCAGAGCCCGTAGTTGTTCCTGAGACCGGATGAACTTAAAACTTAGAGCTCAGGTTGAAGGGCCCCAGGACAAGGACAAACATGAAGGGTGTTTGTATGAGGTGGCCTCAAGCCCCAGAGGCTAAATGAAGAAGTAGACCCACTTGTCCAGGAAAGATAGGCCTATGACCAGGAGAGTGATGCCGAGAGTCAAATCCAACGATATGGTAAGGACTGAAGTGGAAAAGGAAGCCAGAAGGTCGATAACAGGCAAGTCAGAATAGGAACAAGGAAGAGAAGCAAAGAGAGCCAAAGCTGCCATGGGAGCATGTATGCTGGAGCCTGTCTATTCTTCAGTGTCTGATGTGTATGTTCCAGAGGCAGGTGGATGACTCCACAGAGCTCATCAAAAGAGACAAGCTGACCGTTTGTCAGTACTCTGCAGTACAGTCATACCTGTTATTACATTATTGAAATGTGTCATGCTGGTTATACACAGCCAGTTCCCTAAATCTCCCTCACAAGGGCTCCCATTACCTTGGTCACCCCAACCCTCCTCTGAGACCCTCAGAGCTCCCCACACTCCAGCAACTATAGGGCTGACATCTGCTCCAGTACCCCAGCACTGGTGTGGCCTGCTAGCTGGGGCCACTTTAGTGGGTAAATATTTTTGCATGTCACCCCTGGCACTATGATAAGGACTTACAGAAAAGACATTGAATCCTGACCAAAACCATGAGACAGATGGTATTGATTTTACTAATGCGGGTTTGAAAAGTTAAGCAACAGTCTAAGAGAAGTGGTCATGAAAGTGAAGGGCTACGAAGCTGGCATGAGCCAAGAGAGAACCCAGGAAAATGAATGGCTGGCTTCTGCTCTCTCATGGCTCAAGGAACTGAGCTTGGATTTATTTCATATGGGGAGCTTGAATTTATTTATACTATGGGTCACAGGGAAAATGCTAGATCTAATCAGCCTGTGAAGAGGCCATCTAACTAGGTGCTTAATTAGCCCACTCCTTGGTTACATTAAATACAAATGGCCAAGTTTAAAGGATAGATTTATTGATCAAATGAAAGGTCAGACAAATGATAGGAATTTCAGTAGCACCTACAGCAGCCTCCCACCTGTGATTCCAGAAGGGAAGGGAGTAGGTAATGAATGGCCTCCAACCCTCCTGACAGGGAAGATAAAAGGCCTGGTTGGGCAACTTGGGTCTCCAGAAATATTTATTCTTCCACATAATTCATTAGTGCACACTAATATGGTGCAAAAGCAATGTATATTTCAAGTTATGACTTGCCAGAGAATGATTTCCTTTGCCTTGATAAACTACAGCTAGATGCCCAGACCACCAACTGCAGAACAGTCTAAGCTGGAAGAAGTCGAAGGAGAAAAGAAACAAGCTAGAGTCTACCAGGTGAAAGGCAGAGACAAGCAAGAAGAAGATGGTATGGGTTTATTCATTGGTTCAATCATTCATTCATTCAGCAAATATTTAATGAGCACCTACTATGTACCAGGCACTATTCTACGCACTGGGGATATAAAAATGAATAAGGTATATATACAACCCCTGCCCTCACAGGATTTTTCATCTAGTAGGGAAGGCTGACAACTAAAACAAATAATATAATATCAGGCCATAAATAGGTAGAGCTAGTGCAAAGATCTTGAGACCAGAATGTTCTGTGTATATTTGAGAAATAGCAAGAAAGCAAACAAGGCTAGAACACAGTCTGTATGAAAAGAATGGGCTATAGGGTGTATAAGAGAGGGAACTGTAGGGCCTTATAGGCCATAGAAAAGAGTTTGGATTTCGTCCTGGGTGCAATGGGGAATCCGAAGCTGTTAAAGATGTGTAAGTAGGACAGTGACATAACCTGATTTATACTTTAAAATGTCTCTAGTTGCTGGATGGAAAAATGGATCATAATAGGCTAGAAATGCAGGAACATCAATTAGAGGTCATTGTAATGTAAATTATATTTATTGAGGGCTTATTGTGTCATATATTATTATGTATTAATCCATGTAATCCCTACAACAACAAAATATAGCTTTATTATCTCCACAGTTGAGGAATCAAGGCACAAAAAGGTTAAGCAAGTGAGAGACAGGTTCTGAATCCAGGTCTGCCACCTCTAACCTTCTATGCTACGTTGCTACTCTGCTGTAGTCTAGGCGAGAGATCATGGTGGCTTTGACAATGATGGTGGTCAACAGAGGTAGTGAGAAACGGCTGGATCTCAGTTATATTTTGAAGTAGGTATTGACAAGATTAACGTCTTCATTAGATGGGAGATATGAAAAAAATATAGGTGGAAACCACTGCTTTGAGAAAGCGCTGATTTCGAAGTTCTAGTAAGAGCCTACCACAACCTCTAATTCAGTGGTTCATAAACCTGGAGACGTGACAGAAATTTTTACAAGCACAGATTCTAGAACCTCATTCCCCAGGCACTGAAGGACATTCCAGAGGTAGGCCCAGGAACCTGCATTTTAAAATAATTTCCCAGGTAATTTTGAGAACTTTGGCCCCTAGACTGGCATTGGAGTTCCCTGTACTTGGCCTTGGAACTTAACTCATGGAATGTGCTTGCTAAGAGGACCTGAGAGGGAACAGTGCCACACCCCACCTGCATATGAGGACCTCAAGGCCCTGAGAAGAAAGTGGTTTGACTCAGATAATAAGGCGTGGCACTAGGGACAAAATCCAGATCTTCTGATTCCTGGACGAGAGCTGTGTCTACCACCTCAGGTTGACTCCTGACAGCACCACATTGCTTACCTGCATCACTCCTTATGCAAGGACAGGCAAAGGACCCGGAATGATCTCTATACTATACTTAGGGTCGGAATATATGGGTTCAGGCCCAGATTCTGCCATCTACAAGCTGAGAAATGCTGAGAAAGTCACTTTACCTCTCTGTACTTCAATTTTCTTATTTGTAAAATCAGGATTCTAGGTCCTCATGCTATTGCTATTTTATTAAGTGACATAATACAAGTAAAACACTTAGCAAGACTTTAATGTTAGTTACTCTTTGCAGTTTTATTACCATTCATCCAGATTTCCTGACTCCTAATAGAATGTCATTTTCCTACAGCATTTTCATTAGGATTTTGACGTCTATGTGTCTCCAAGATCAAATGCAAACACTCTAGAAGGGAAAAGTAACTCTAAATGTTACAAACCAATGCCTTACAGGGTTTGGGGGCTAAGCATAAAAGGAGAGCCCAGGGAGCCAGTAATAAGTGGGGAAGAGCGCTGAATGGCATCTACACCAGCCCTGCCACAAGTACAGGGAGGATCAATAATGGGGGAGGATGCTAAACAGCCTCCTGTGTTCTCAGGCATGGCTAAAACACAATAACTAGTTATAGCTGTGTAATGACTTGCACCTCACAAAATGCTTTCAATAGATTGTTTCACTTGAGTCTCAAAAAACTCTATCAATTAGCTGTTATCACTGTCCCCCCATTTTAGAAATGAAAAATTTAGTCTCAGTTAAATCATTTGCCCAGATAACACATTAATAGGCAATCGATCTAATTTTAGACTCAGAATCTCTTAACGAGAGCAGTGTTATCCAATAGAAATGTAATATGAGCTACTTAACATGATTTTCAATTTTCTAGTAGCCATATTTTAAGAAGAAGAAACACAAATAGTTTATTTTAATCATATATTTAACTCAATATATCTAAAATATTATCATTTTAACATGTAATCAATATAAAAATTTTAAATAGAACATTTTTTTATTCTTTTTTTCATACATTCTTTGAAATCTAATGTCTATTGTACAGTTATAGCACATCTCAATTTACTACCCACATTTCAAGTGTGTAATAGCCACGTATGGCTAGTGACCATCACTAAACAGCTCTAGACCAGGGGTCAACAAAAATTCTTCTATAAAGAATCAGATAAATATCTTGAGCTTTACAGGCCACATCCATACTCTGTTGCATCTTCTTTTCTGTTTCTCTCTCTCTGTCTCTCTCTCTGTCTCTCTCTCTCTCTGTCTCTCTCTCTGTCTCTCTCTCTCTCTCTCTCTTTCTCATAATCCTTTAAAAATGCTAAATTGAATTTTAGCTAATAGAATGTACAAAAACAGTCCACAGAAAAGATGTGGCCTGTGGGTCATAGTTTGTCAACTCCTATTCTAGACCCTAAGCTCACTGAGAGCAGGAACCATGTCTAACGTGTGTGCTACTATACACTCTAGTGGCCAGAATATAACAAGTACTCGAGAAACAGTTTGCAATAGAATTTAACTGAGGTAGATCAGGCAGGATTTATTATTCCCACTTGGAAAGTGACAAAAATGAAACCAGAGAGCCAAAATGACTTATCCGAAGTCACATAGTTAAATACAAACCCAAAGTTGTGTGACTTCGAGCTGACCAGTCTTTCCTCAAGGTTAGGCTTCTCATAACTGATGACACCTGTTTCACAGCTGCATGGGCAGTCACTCTGATTCCCAGTTCTTCCGTCTCCCTTTGCCTCTGGATTTGATCTCAGGCTCCCAGGAGCCCCCACCCCCACCCCCGGCCCCCTCAGCCTGGCAGGGAGGAGGAGTCAAGGGGTCCTGCACATTTTAGGAGACACTGGCAGAGATCCCAGCAGGCAACACTGTTCATAATGAAGAGCCTGTGTCCATTCCAGGATCTCTCCGGAAATGAGTAGTTTTGTAAGGTTAGAAAAAACGCATTTTTATTCTCCCTTTCAGGCTAAAAGCATCTGCCTCCTTCACAAAGAAAGTAGTGAACCAATTATAATTACACACCATACACTGGGGAGCATGAAAGTGACATTTAGCAACACTTCAGCCTCGGATATGTGGCGGCTACAGTAAACATTATATAATTGCTGCAGCATTGATCCCAACAATTAACGCCAAAAAGCAGAGACGAAATGAATGTTCTCCAAGAAACTGCCACAACCTGAGAGTAAAATGGAACCCAAAATCTCTCTTGGAAACAGCTTGCCCTCCTCCAAATGTTAAAGCTTTTTTTTTTTTAAGTTTCCTGTCCAAACAATTTTTACACTTTTCCCAGGGTTCAAGGGACCAGGGACCAGGGAGCAGACAGGCTGATGGAGATGGAGATACCCAGAAGTTGTCTGATGGGGTGGTCTGCTTCCTAGTTCCCTCTGATCTAGCCCATGAACTTGGTGAATTTGGGTAACTGCAAGGTCACTGTGGCTGGATCACAGAAAGTAAGGAGCAGGCCTCAAGAAATGCCCTGGGAGATTAAGAGTCTGTCTCTCCTATAGGCGATTCAGAATCATTAGAGGGGTTTATGATGAGAAGGAGCAGGGCCATTTTGCATTCTGGAAAGAAGCAGAGAGACAGGAAGAGAATGACAGTGGCTGAACTGTGGCAGTGGGGATAGGGAGAAGTGGACAGATCCAAGAGAAATTTAAGAGGTGACGTTGATAGGACCTGATGAGTGATAAGAGGTAGGAGAGTCAAGGATGATTTCCAGGCTTATGGCTTTGACGACTTGAAAGGTGGTAGAACTGAACCCTGAAAGGAGAGAAGACAAGTTTGGAGGAAAGAGAGAATGTATCAGAGTGTTGGGTACATTAATTATAAGGAGGACTCAGATAAAAGGGGAAAAGGTAAATACGGTTCAAAAGACAGGATAGGCGAAAATATAAAAAAGTGGGGTGGCTCCATAGGGTAGTGGTTAGCACGTCTGCTTTATATGCAGAAGGTCCTGGGTTCGCATCCCAGGTGGAGCCACAAACCATACCCCAGGTGTGCTAGGTCCCAGGTGCACGCCGCAAGCATGTGGGAGGAGACACCCTGCTTTCAGAGATCCAGTTCTTAAGGAGAAACGACAACATCCATAGGTCAGGGTTGGAAGTGGAGTCGGGGGCAATTAAAAAGTGGGCGGAGAAAATATAGAAATGTGAGTCACCTGCATCTAGGAAGTGATGACCACAGAGGTGGGTGAAATACCTAAGGAGAATACAGAGTAGTAAAAAAGAAGATAAGAGACCCACGAGTCAAGGGGTAGAGAAAGGAAAAGGCTCCAACAATGGGGACTAAGAAGAAACAAAGAAAGCAAAGGCAAAATGACAAGGGAGGGAGTCTTAGAGACCAAGGAAGAGGCATTTTGGAATAAAAGAGGTACATAGGTATGTCCGATGCTGAAACAAGAAGTGAAATTCACACACACACACATTCCACACATATTTTTATTGAACACTTACTATGTACCTGGCACTATTCTAGACACTGAAGATAAAGCAGTGAAGTGAACATAATAGTCAAAACTCCCTACCCTTGTGGAAATTTCAGACTAGTTGGAGAGAGATAGAATTTAAGTAAATAAGTAAGTAAATTTATTTGATTTATGCAGTGGGTTGAATAGCAGTCCCAAAAAAGATATTTCCAAGTCCTGACCCCTGGTACAGTGAATGTGATCCTATTTGAAAACAGGGTATCTGCAGTCATGATTAATTAAAGGATCTCAAGATAAAATCATTCTGGATTTAAGTTGAGCCATAAACCTATGACTGGTGTCCTTGTAAGAAAAAGGGAAGGGATATTTGAGATAGATATACAGGGGAGAAGACCATGTGAAGATGGAGGCAATTTCTTTTCAACAAAGGTACAAAGGCAATTCAGTGAAGAAAATGTAGTCTTCCCCATAAATAATGCTGAAACAATTGTAAAAAAGAAAAAGAACCTCTATTTACTTCTTACATCACATATAAAAATTAACTCAGAATAGATCATAGACCTAAATATAAAATCAAAAACTGTAAATCTATTCCATGAAAACATAGGAAGAAATCTTAGTGAATTTGGACTAGGGAAATATTTATTAGATATGACACTAGACTGATAAATTAAACTTCACCACAATTAAGAACGTCTGCCCTTCATAAGACCCTGTTACAAGAACGAAAAGACAAGCCGCAGACTGAGAGAAAATATTTACAAATCTCAGAACTGATAAATAACTTGATACGGAATATATAAAGGATTCTCAAAACTCAACAATAATAAAGCAAACAAACCAATTTTTAAAATGAGCAAGACACTTTGAATAGACTCATATGGCAATAAGTACACGAAAAGATGTTCATCATCATTAGCCACTAGGGAAATACAAATTAAAACCACAAGATACCACTACACATCTACGATAATGGCTAAAATAATTTTTTTATTACCAAGCACTGGTGAGGATGCAGAGCGACTGGAACTCTCATTCACTTCTGGTGGAAATGCAAAATAGTAGTAGTACAGCCACTTTGGAAAGCAGTTTAGCAGTTCCTTATAAAGTGAAACATGCTCCTACCACACAACCTACCAATCCACTCCCAGGTATTTACACAAGTGAAATAGAAACTTACGCTTACCAAAAAGTCCTGCAAGTGAATTCTTAGAGCATCCTTATTCATATTTCCCCCAAATTGGAAAATATCAAATATCCTTCAACTGGGAAGTCATTAAACAACTGTGGAATCTCCATACAATGGAATCCTACTCAGTCTTGAAAAGAAAAAAAGCTATCAACACACAGCAATATGGATGAATCTCAAATGCACTGTGCTAAGTGAAAGAAGCCAGATTCTAAGGCATGTGCTACATGATTCTATCTACATGACATTCTGAAAAGGCAAAAGTATAGAGACAGAAAACAAATCAGTGGTTTCCAGGGCCTAGGTTAGGAGGAGGGGTATCTATCTGGAGTGATAGAACTGTTCTCCATCTTAATTGCTGTGATGGTTAGACCACTGGATGTGTTTGCCAAAACATGCAGAATTGTATACTAGAGCAAGTAAATTTTACTGTATATACATTATTCCTTGATGAAAACTAATAGAAAAAGATCATTTGGATATTGGGTTGAGAATAGACTATAGGGGCAGGGCTGGAAGCAAGGAGACCCTTAGGGGCCCGGGTGAGATATACAGTGGCTTAGACTGACAGTGACCCTAGAATCTGTCAGTATATAGGTGATCAGTGATCCTCATGGACACATTTTCAATGAAGGAAAAAGAGAAGGGACAGGCTGCGAGGGTGAGGAGCAGAGATGAGCATGTGCAGACAGTGCTGGATCCTGGGTCACTCACTGACTGCTCTTTTAATAAACCTGCTTGGACCTGTCTCGCTTAGATGAGCCCTGGCTCGGAAACAGGCCTTGGCCTAGGGTGACCAATCATCCTGGTTTGGCTGGGACTTGCCCAATTTTAACACTGAAAGTCCTGCATCCAGGGAAACCCCACAGTCCCTGGCACATCAGGACAGCTAGTCACTTGAGCCTGATCCCTTGGCAAAGGGCTGTGCTCAGTTCAAGGCCCAGCCAGCCCCTCTGGTCACCCTGCAGTTCTGCCTTCCCTGTGGGCTTGGTGACTCTGCCTTCCATCCCTTACAAGCCTCTGAGCTCCTTTTCTGATACTGCTGATACGTGAGGCGATGCAGGAATGCTGAAGAACAGAGCGACACTCTACTATTCTTTATGTCACCTTTTCTCAGCCTCTGGCGTGAAGGCTTCTTGGTATCAGGAAGAAATTGAAGAGGGGTCTTGTCACTCTACCACAAAGGGGTTGAGAGCACTGAGCAAAGAACACACCTCTTCCTCTCATCTCACTTTTGAAATGCCTCTCTTGAAACAGACTCCAAGGCTTTTTCTTTGATCTTGTCCATCCTCAAGTCTCCACAGCCGTGGATATGGAAAAGCACTTCCTCCTTCTTATCATCTCTCCTTTGGTTGTCACCACAGCTCTCTTTTCTGGATCTTCTCCTACCTCTCCTGGGTGTTTCTCAACCTCCTAATAAAGTGTGCACCTTCCTCATACCTGCTAGGGAAGCAGTCTAGAGTAACATTTGAGTGTCAAGACTTTGACACCAAATAGGACCTGGGTTCAAATCCCAGCTTTGTCACTTTCTAGCAGCATGACCTTTGGCACATGATTCCTCTGTAAAACGGGTACGATGAATCCCACCTCACTGAATTGCTGTGAGAACTAAATAAGATTATGTGTGAAAGAAGAAAACCTCAGCACAATACTTGGAACAGAGCAAGCAACGATTAAATGTAGCTCCTGGTCTACAAAACGTTCCCAACAGTAATGCTCAGCAATAGGGAAGTGGTTCATAAGTTAGGCTATACCATGATTTATTTATAGCATACTGCATGGAGAAGTCATTAAAAATAATGTTCTGAAGATATCTAATGGCACAGAAAAATGTTCATGATATAATTTTAGAGAAAAAATTGGGCTATAAAACTCAGGTCTCAAGTCTGTTCTTTAAAAAGTATGAGTGTGTGTGTGTGTGTGGTGTGTACGTGTTTAGAAAAAATATATAGAAAATGTTGGCTGCTTATTTCTTTTTTATTTCTTCATATTATTCTGTATTTTCAAGTTTTCTCTAATGAACATGTGTTACTCTCATAACAATAGATGTTATTTTAAAAATTCAGTCACCATTTTTTTCATTCAACAGAAATTTTTCTAGCACACACACTATGTGCCAAGCAATATTCTGGATGCTGGAGACACTGTGATGGAAAAGTCACCAGACAGGTTTTTCTGAGGACACCATCTAGCCTTACCTTTAATTCTCCTTAATTGTTTTATGCACTGGTTTTGTCTCCACAAGTAAACTGTTAATTCCTCAGGAAGGAACCACACAGTCCTCTTCACCCCGTAACCTTGCAACATCACACTCCATACTCACAGGAAGAACTCAGTAATGCATTTCACTTCAATGCCTGGGGACTGACTGAAAAGCAACCAGTTTCCTAAAATCAGTTGTTATAGGAAGAATATATCCTTCCCCTACTTCCCTTGTTCTAGGTGTGATAGGGCTGAATGTTCAAGGCTGCCACTTTAAGTGAATATTCCTGGAAGCCCAGAAGCCTTTTGGCTGGCCTAGCCTGATGTGAGGGGAGCTTCTCTTTCTCCAGCCTCTACCCCAATATACATCAAACCTACCTTTTTTTCCCATTTAAGAAACTGGAGAACATGGTAGTTGATCATGTCCTTTAGATCAAGATTTCTTTACTGTTATCACACCATGGATCCCTTGGGCAGTCTGATGAAGCCTAATGGACCTTTCTTAGGATAATGTTTTTCAATGTGTAAAATAAACACACAAGATTACAAAAAAAAAATTAAATATACTGAAATACAATTACCAAGGTATTAGTTTTAAAATATATTTATTACATAGTAATAGATTTACTTCTTTGCTCTGCATTGAAAAAACTAATACATTACATTTGAAATACAGTCATTAAAGTTAAATTTTAATTTTTTAAGACATACTCATATAAAGACTGTTTTTGCTTACCTTAAATGAGAACATAAAATGGTGGAATGATATTTGACAAGATAACTCACATGTCCTGTTGGAAACCAATTGACTTTGATATATATTTACGGTAACAATGTTGGAAATCCAATCCTCAAAGATATAGTGTTGAAAATAGAATTAAAGTTTCCACAGCTTCACATGGTAAAGATAAGTGTCTCCCAGGGAGCACCAAAACTCTCAAAGGCTATTTAGTGAAACTCCAGTTAGAGTATTATTTTGGTCCTGAGATCAATGAATTCATCTTTGGCTAGATCAACACCTTTGATACAGTTTATATAAGAAAGAAAAAGAATGCGACTCTAGGGTTCAATTTTGTTATCATCAAGATAGAAATGACTTTCACAAGAGTTCTAAAGTATTTCCAGATGTTTGCAGATTGTTTTTTTTTTTTTTCAAATAAATTGACAGAATTTTGTAACTCAACTCCATTGAGGTAAAGCACTTCCTTCAGCATTTTAAAGTTTACAAAGATGCAGCCTCTTATCAGCAACTTAGCCAAGAAAGCTTATGTTTTCATAATGGTGACATCAGGGCCTTGAAACAGTCAACTCATTCACATGGTTAAAAAAATATCTGCCTATACGCTTACTTAATATATGGCAAAGGAGGTAAGAATATAAAATGGGATAAAGACAGTCTCTTCAATAAATGGTGTCAGGAAAATCGGACAGATAATGCAAAAAAAGAAGCTGGACTATCTTCTTACACTGTATACAAGAATAGACTCAAAATGGATTAAAGATTTAAATGTAAGACCTGAAACCATAAAACTTTTCAAAGAAAACATAGACAGTAAACTCTCTAATATTACTAACAGGAATTCCTTTTCTGATATATCTCCTCGGGCAAGGGAAACAAAAGAAAAAATAAACAAATGGGACTACGTCAAACTAAAAAGTTTTTGTACAGCAAAGGAAATCATCAACAAAATAAAAAGATAACTGTTTGGGAAAAGATATTTGCTAATGATACACATGATAAGGGATTAATATCCAAAATTTATAAAGCACTTATATAACTCAACAACAAAGAAAACAAACAGTCCAATTAAAAAATGGGCAGAAGACCTGAACAGATACTTCTCCAAAGAGGAAATACAGATGGCTAACAGACATGAAAAGATGCTCAAGGTCGCTAATCATCAGAGAAATGCAAATTAAAACCACAATAAGATATCACCTCACACGTCAGGATGGCTATTGTCAATAAATCAAAAACCAGCAAGTGTTGGCGGGGATGCGAAGAAAAGGGAACCCTCATACATTGTTGATGGGATTGCAGATTGGTACAGCCACTATGGAAAACAGTCTGGAAGTTTCTCAAAAAATTAAAACTGGATATATATACCTTTTGACCCAGCAATTGCACTTCTGGTATTTATCCAAAGAAAACCAAAACGATAATTCATAAAGATCTATGCGCCCCAATATTCATGGCAGCACAATTTACAATAGCCAAGATATAGAAGCAACCTAAATGCCCATCAACAGACAATTGGATAAAGAAATTATGGTTCATATATACAATGGAATATTACTTGACCATCAAAAAAAAAAGTGAAATTCTACCATGTGCAACAATATGGATGGACCTAGGGGTTATTATGCTGAGTGAAATAAGACAGACAAAGAAAGATAGATACCATATGATTTCACTTATGTGCAGTATCTAAGGAACAAAAAGAACAAACTAATCAAAAAACAGACTCACAAATATTGTGGACAATTTGGTGATGGACAGAGGGAAGGGGGGTTGAGAGGCTGGGACAATGGGGTGAAGGGTTAAAAAAGTACAAATTAGTAGTTGATAGTTGAGCACGGGGAGCATGAAAGAGGGAATGTAGTTAGCATTAATATGATGGCTAAGAGGAGGGAGAGAGCAATTGGGGGGATTGTTTTATGAATATTATAGATATCTAACATCTATACTGTCTGTACGGTATACTTGAAACTAATTTAAATAAATAAACTTATTTTAAAAAATATATATCTGCCAGGCAAAATTCTTTTGAAGTATTACAAGAATGGGTTTTCTTGTTCTTTTAGAAAAAGTGAAACTTCCTTCTTGGAAGTCAATGAGCTTCTCTGTGGTAGAGAAACCCCTGGTTTTCTGCTACCATTTTTTTATAAAACCTATAAAAATACTGATTTAGAGGCTAGCTTTTGATAAAGTTGATGACTTTATGGCCATCGAAAAAAACTTGTCTTGAGATTTTTGGAAAAGCCAGAATATGCCTGTGTTAAATGCAGCAACTGAAAACAACACAAAATGTTCCCTTTTTCACTAAAGTAACATCAGATGTGCAACCAAACATCACAAGAGCTCCTGAGCAAGGATATAAAGTTTTTTAAAAAACTTTACACCATTTCCAAAATGTCAGCAGTCTTTGCAGTTTTCCAGAAAGAAGATTTATTATATAATGGTCTCTAGCCTCGTGCAAATAAGATGTTTTTCTTTTGGTTTCCAGTAGGTGGCATCTAAGCCTCTTGGATCTTGGCTTTATATAAAGTGTTAATAATTTCTTTTCTTTTTTTCCTTATAGATATTTAATCGTGCTCGCTACCCTCAATCTCTGTTCCTGTCAGTGTTAGTGACAGTTTCAGTAGCGTTTGCTCAGATTCTTCTAGGGCTCCATGGTGTTTGGTCTGAGAGGCTATGTGGGGAAGGGCCCTCTGGGTTGGGAGCTGGAGGCTGCAGCTCAGTCTCAAGTTTTGCAACAGCGGCTGGTAAAAATCAACTCTTGTTTCTCTACCATCCCCACTTTTCTCCCATCCCTGTTTCTCTGCCTTTTGTCCTAATGATTGAGCACTGCTGCCGGCCACATGAAGCTCACAGAACTCTCTGGCAGGGCTGTTCAGGGGACTCTCTGCACCTCCACCTCCTACAGGGAGCTCAAGCTGCGAGAGGCAGTTTCTTTATTTCTCCCAGTCCACTGCCCAACACCCAGGGTTCTGAACTGTGGTAGCTCTTATGTGCAGATCCCATGCTCAGTTTGGGTGTTTTCTGTTGAGTTTTAGGTGTTCAGCTTATTGTTGTTTCAAGGAGAGAGACCTGGGGATGTCTCTCATGCAGCCATGTTTAATCCAATCCCCTTTGCAGTTTTCAAAGGCACCCACAAAACAAGAATTCCTGTTCGTTGACATTAGCAGGGTCATTGTGAACAAAACAGGAGGTGGCTTTATTGAAAAATGTCTGTAGTTTCATCAAGTGACTTACTGAGGGGAATGACAAGACAGCAAATTTGTCCATAACACACTTCAAAATATGCCAACTCCTGTGGAAAGCACTTCGTTTGACCAGAGAGCCACTTCCAGTCTGCTCCGTATTTCTAGTATGTGTGTGGCTTCAGGTAGTTTCTCCAGTAATGTGAGGCTTCTTTTGTTTGGCACTTGGTAAGAAACTTTAAGAATGCTTTCAGCAAAGGTTTTCAAGAAATGGCAAATGCACATTTTTGAGGTATCCTAGCTTTTTTAAATTGAGCTTTCTCTCTCCGCATACACACAAAACCCTTCATTTTCTTTAGATGCATTCTCTAGGTAAACAGACATGAAGTACTCTTTCAGTCTTCCTGACTTCAAATCCCATTCTCAAGATTTTTTCCACAAAAGAAAAGTCATTATGGCTTTTATATTCCATTGCTTCATTAATGTAAATGAAACCAGGTATGTAGTTTTCATCAGACCTTCCTTTTCTTTGCTAGCTTGAGATAAATTGGGTTTGTAAAAAATAAACAATAAATAAAGGGAAAATAACATTTTTTTATTCCAGTGACATTCTTTAAAATGTAATACTTTGTTTGTGTTTCCTAAGTAATTTGTTTGATAAATCTACAGAGAAGGGAATAATTTGTATGTTAATTAAGTAAAGTATGAAATATTCATTAAATTTTATGACAAATAAGTAAAACAAGGCAAGTTTTATGATTAGCCAAAGTTTTTGGACCATTAACATCTTTTAACCTTTGTATAGACAGGGGGCTACAGCCATTGCCCAGGAGTCCTTTCCTCCCCCGAATTTAGCTATTGCTTCATGACTTTCCATGACTTTCTGGAAACAATGGTTTTCATTTCTCATATTGTCACTGTTCCACAATGGTATTTTTTTTAATGTGCGGCAATTCACAGGGTTATAGTACAAGAACAATGCACGAATAACATACTGTGCATGTAAGACTTTATTTCATAACAGACATGTAAAAAAGGAAACATAAGTCAAAGACAGGACTATTATACAAAGCTTACCGCACTGTGCATGACCCGTGTCACTGTGCAATCTGTTAGCAATCACAAGAAGTTACTTTAAATATTACACTTGGACAGTTAGCTCAGCAATCAGACATGTTTGAACTCTCCTGTGTCACCAAAGGTTGCATTGTAGATGGAAAGTGAAAAATCCACATTAGAGCGATTTAGATTTGCAAAACTTTAGCAAACTATGAAAATAATGCAACTCCTTCTGCATATTGATCCACAAGTGATTACATTTGAGGAATGTTGAAATGTCTGGGTCACCCCCATGAAAACACTCAAATCCACTGCTCGGTGGCCGATCCTACCCATACAGAGTTGCCAGACAGCAGCCAGTTACATCACAGGAGAGTCTGTGGGGAAGAAGGATCCCAAGCTTCCAGCGGCCAGTCTAACAGCTACTGTAGTTTCAAAATAGTAGTGGACATACATTACATTTCCGGATATCTACAACAACTATAATATGACATGAAAATATTTGTGATGTCATGTTAATACATTGTTTTTTTGTCACATTTGTAACTGAAGGAAATGCTACATATCAAATAGAGGATAATAAAAATGAAGCTATAATTTTTTCCCTACCCATGTTCATGGACCCTCTGACTTCTATTCCATAGACCTGATGAGCCTTTGGATCTTAGTTAGGAATGTCTGTTTTATGTGGTTCATAGTTGTCCAAAAGAGTGGTTCCCAAGTTTCAGATAAGAGAAATGAGAAAAAAGAGTAAGGTTTAATAACGCTAAACTTATTAAACTGATTTTTTCTTTGCTTTTAAAATGTTCTTTTGATGAAATAATAGAGACTTTAGATTGCAATTTTTTAAATGTCTTTACTAGGTAAAAATTAAAAATTGGCAATCCTACTGCCAGTTCCCCCACCCATTCCTTTTATTGTACTTATTGGTCTAAGAAGTTTAAAATCTGGGACTCATTGGTTCAGGACACCATGACAAACCCAGTGAGCCCCAATATCTAGTCCCCTGTAACAAAACCACAGATTAGTCCACTTATCCACTCCTCCGACAAGGTGGCCCCATTCCCAGTCCAGAGCGAAATCCTAAGTGGCATAAGCCATCATGGTAACCCCATTGTCCAGGCAGAGGTCGATTTACAGGATGCAAAGGTGAAGCAGTCTGGCCACTCAAAACTGAATAGGATGCAGTTGTGACTGGGTGTCCGATGTCTTGAAATGTCAAGGACTTCATGACACCACAAGGGAAGCCAGCCTAGAAAGTCAGCAGAGTGAAGAAAAGCAAAGAACCTGTGTCCTTGATCACACCACAGAGCTGATCCCACCACCCAAGAACAGCACCACTGTGTGAGATAGCTCCGAATTGTTTACGGCTGTTGAGTATGTCACCTGTTTTGTGTTTATCTGCAGTTGAAGTTATCTTAACTGACTCAGCTAGGCACTTGGGGAAGCTTTAGAAAGTGGCGTTACCTCTTAAAAACAAGTTGCCACATCAGAGTACTAAACAAGCTTACTCATTCCAGATTCTGCAACCCTAACTCAAGCCATTCCCCTATATCTTGCTGATTTTACTTCCTAAAAAATCCCCATAATGCTTCCTATTCTTTTCATTTCCACTACCAACTCTAACCCAGTTACTTCCAGCTCTTGTTCAATCTACAAGATGGATGGGCATTAGCCCACCAACTGGTTTTCCTATTCCCACTGGGGCCTCTTCCAAACAGGAACCGAGTGATGATTTTGTTTTAATGCAAATCAGTTCACATCACTTTTCTGTTTAAAACCTTGCAATGGTTTTCCAATGCACTTAGAATAAAGTGCAAACTTCTTAAGTTACCTACAAAACCCTATATATCTTGGCCCTCCATAACCCTCCATACCTCACCCCCTTATTCCTGCTGTTTCAGCATTAGCCACACCAGCCCGGCCCACCCCTTCCTCTCCTTTGTCTAGTTGAAGTCTTCAGATCTTTTAGATCTCAGCTCATCAATCCCTTCCTCAAGGAAACCTTTAATGACCACATCCTCCACCAGGACCAGATCTGGCCTCTTAGGATGCACTCTCACAGCACCACCTTTCCTAGTATTTAACACAATTTTCAATTAGATATTTATGTGTGATTAATTGGTTGACGTCTTTTTTTCTTACTAGAATGCAAGCTCTCTGTCTAGATTTCCCAGACCCTGATAACAGTGTAGGTATTCAAAAAATATTTGTGGAATGGATGGATGGATGGATGGATGTTCACAAACTATCACAGATACTCCTGGAAAGTGGCTTGTGATCAGGGAGTATCTGGGTTCATAAACATTACACAGGATCCTTGTTCACTCTTCCAGAGTCCTGCTAGCAGACACAACAGCTTTGTACTTGACATCTCCCCGTCTGCCCTATGCAGAAAGTGAGGGAGCTATATGTTCTCCTACTGTGCTCCCAAGGTTAACTCAAGTCTCCACCTATATTCCAAATCATGAAAGGATACATTATTGAATAATGCATGTTATGGACTGAATGTTGTGTCCCCACAGAATTCATATGTTGAAACCCTAATCTCCAGGTGGGGCCTTTTAGAGGTGGTTAGGTTTAGATAAGGTTGTGAAGTGGGGCTCTTGTAATGAGATTAATGGCCTTATAAGAAGAGGAAAAGACTAGAACTCTGTTATGCAAGGACACAGCAAGAAGGCAGCCATCTGCAAACAAGGAAGACAGCTCTCGCCAGGCACTGATTCTGCTGGCACATTGCTCTTGGACCTCACAGCCTCCAAACGGTGAGAAATAAATGTTATTTAAGCTATCCAGTCTATGATATCTTGTTATAGCAGCCTGAACTAAGACAACACCTAACTAGTGCGGGCTGCAGAATCAAAGATGTGGCCTCATTCCAGTTCTGCCACTTACCAGTTGTGTTTTCTGGGACTAGGTACATAACATCTCTAAGCCTTAGTTCCTCATCTGTAAAATGGGATACTAAGAGTATGAACCTGTTAACCCAAAAATAAAAGGGCTTTCAAAATGAGAGGAAACAAGCATTTATTTGAGATTTAAAAATTCAGGCAGAAGCCCAAATAATGTTCCAATTAGAAGACAAAGCCAAGAACTATCTACGAGAAAGAGAAAGGGACAAGTACATCATTAGAAAGGGGGCATTTCTATTTGGTACAGATAATATAACATAGTGATGTTCATTCTAAAGAATGTTTTAAATTTTCCGTCTAATAAACACCAGACTGGTAATTATAATATCTCTGTCTTGTTATCCTTGTGAATAGTTCTTTGAGACACAGGTTGATTTAGGCCCAGTCCAAAGGTTATTTTGCCCTGTTTTAACATTCCAAAGGTTTGAGGTATAAAATGTGCAAGGCAGTTCCTCTGGGATGGCAGCTCCAGCTCCATTTTAAAGTGGCTCAATTTATTATTTTTTACAAATCTCACAAAGTTGCTGTGAAGATTAAATGAGATAAAATATGTAAAGCTCTTAGAAGAGTGCCTAGTACACAGTGTAAATATTCAGCAACAGGTCTTTATTCTTGTTCGAATTACTGTCATAGAGCTAAAACAGAGCCTTAGAGATCAACTAGTAAACAATCTGATTTCACAGATAAAGAAATGCGCTCCAAAGAGGCTCCTGTGGCAGAACCAGCAGGAGGAGTCAGGCCTGTGGCTCCCACTGGATGCCATTTCCATCACAGCCTACATCCACCCTGATTTCCTGTGCTCCAACAGTCCAGGATCCTCCCAGGGATGAGAAAGTATAAAGAGGAAACAGCCATGGGATACTCTCTTCTGGGCCCAGTTGAGCTATCGAGTGAATGCAGAAAGGACCAGATGGGTGTTTCTCTGCCCCAAAAGAACAACCATTCCCCTGTGAGCACAAAGAGACACAGTCCAGGAGAATGTCCTAATTAAACTTGTTCTCTCCTCCTCTTTCACCAGGCCTTCCTGGGAAGGTCATTCCAGATCATTTATTGGGTTCTCTTTAAATACTAATAGTGTTCCTTCCTCCTGGAACCAACTTATATAAATTTCCTTCTAATGACATTTTCATCATACTGATACCCAAAGGTCATTTTGTGAGGATGCATTTCAGAAACAGCCTCACATGCATATCAGGCATGATGCCTGCTTGATGTTTCAGCTGAGCAGCTAGCTGCTTGACAACAACTGGAAAGAAGAGAAAAAAGATAGAAAAGAAAGGGAGAGAGGGAGAAGCTGTAAGAAGTACATGTGCTCAGGGGGCAACACAATCAATCTCTTCAAAAGGGTGTACTTCCCCTGGAGAAAAGATTTAGGGAAATAGGCAAGCAGATTTAATGAAAAATTCTGAGTCTATTGATTGAAATCTGCTGTATTTTCTCACTATTGAGAACACATCATTTTTGCATTAGGCAATTGGTTTATACTTTATGTAAATAGAAAACAGAAAAACTTTTCAAGAAATGGGCAAGTTGAGCAGAGATGCCTCATCCTGTTACATTGTGGAGCCCACATCTCCTTCCCTGTTGTGATCAGGCTCCTCCAGGCTCCTCCAGGCTCCTCCAGACTGAAGGCCCCTGGATCCTTCTGCCGATAATAGCAGTCACAATAAGGATAAGCACTTGCTCCCAGAACGCATCGCCCTCTCCTTTGTCTCCTGCCTCTGCAGAAGCAGCTCCCGCAGCCCAGAGCCCCCTCCTCTGGCCTCTTTACCCACCCTGTCCACCATTGTTACCCTGGAAGGAGCCTTTCAGCACCATCTTCTGCCGAAGCCTTATCTGGTGTCCTCAGGCAGTTTCCAGAGCTTCCTCCAGTGGGTTCCAATGGCACCTTGTACCCACTCCTGTTGTGACAACAATCACACTGCTGTAACTACCACTTCCAGGACACATTTCTTTCTCACATTTTAATGTTCACTGTACTCATTCCCCTCATGTTAATGATTACTCTGCTCATATTGCTCCGTTCTAAAAGACACATTTTTCATCACATTTGAATGTTTCTAAAATCAGGATGTTTTGCAGCAATGTGTACATTTAGTGTGGTAGGGAATCTGAGTTTTTTCCTTCTGAAAATTTTTTATAGTGAGAATGCATCTTAAAATCAAAGAAATAATGTTCCTTATCTGTGTGCCTGATCTCCCCTCTCCATTTTGAACTATGAGGAGCAGGATCTGTGTTCTGATCCTTTTTGTATCTCCATCCCTTCCCAGACTGCCTGCTATGCAGCTATTTCTCTGTAAATGTTAGGGAGAAGGAAGAATGAAGGAGAAGGGAAGAAAGAAAAGAAAGAAGGGAAATCTCCTACATTCTGCAGTTTACAAAGCACCTTCACATCCTGCTCTCATTTAATTTGATTTCCCATCAGAGGGCACTGGGGTTTCTCCCCCAAAGATTGTCCTCCTCACTACTGTCTAGGCACTCGTGCCTGCAGTAGATTGTCAACACAACACAAGAGTCATCAGCCACCTAGGGCACACATTATAAAGGGAGAAACCAATAAGGAGGAAAGTCAGATATCAGAGTCATCCTTCAATTCAGCTTTCCCAGCCAGGGGACCCTTCCATGTACTCTACATCCCACAGATAAGAGCTCACCTCAGTAACCTTCATCACATCTCAGCAACTTGTCTGGCTCGCCAAGCGTGCCAAACTCTGGCCATACCCTTACATGTCCCACCTATTTCCTAAGACTCAAGTTAGCTGATTTTCTCATTTTCCAACTCATGCCTTGCCTGAGACATCTTCCCTGGCCCCCAGCTCTCCTGTGACATCTTCTTTGATCTCTCTGTCCTCACAGACCTCACCAGCCTCTGGATAGCACTTGTGGTCTGAGCTGGACCAGTTAGCACTGTTTGTACTGTACCTAATGTTTTATAGAATTTCCCACAGTAGAGAGTTAAGCCCATATCAGTATTCAAACATACGATTGAAACAAGTTAATACAAGAGTTGGCTTTTGGAGTATTCTCCTCCCTTTATCATTTCCTTGGTCCATCCTTTCTTCTACTCCCAGTCCAAACAAATCCCTCTCCCTGAGACCACCTGATGAGTTGAGAATTATGTCCCTTGACTCTGGTTTTTCCAGATATGTTCCAGATATGCCTGGACCCTTCCCTGCAGGCCCCTGCAGCTCAGCCCTGTCTGACATCTCTCTGAACTGGCCTCTCCTTGACTGCTGCACCTTTCTTATAAGTTCTTCTTTGTTCTGGTTGGATAACCACCTTCATGAGTTCCTCTTCAGTACTTCAAACATCAGTATGGCACTAGAAGGAGGAGAAGGGGCAGCCACATGACACTGTTGACTTACCTGGAATCCACAGGCCAGCTGACTCTATTAAGTTCTGTTGACATGAGCTGCTGTTAAGTCAGGTTTTTTATCCTTTACATGAACAACTAATCTTGTACACCTAAGGGGTGTCATTTACTTTTGCCCTATTAAATTTCATTGTGTTTGGCCTTATCATTCCAGCTGGCAGTGATCATTTTGAGGCTTCAGTCTGTCCATTCAATTCCTCAGCAGGGTGGAAACAAACTTAATGTACAGGCTTTACAGGTGGCTCAAGGAAAGAATTAATACCATGTCTAAATCAGGGTTTTAATTCACATCTTAGCCCTGATATAACACTAGGCCTGGCGAGCTATCTAGCCTTTTAGGGCTCATTGTTATATGAGTGGGACATGCTCAATAATTATCATCTTACCCCACCCCAACTCCACTCTTGGGCTCTTCCCTCAGAAAATGGCATCATCGTCCATCCCCCAACCAGGTGACCAAACCAGGCCCCAGTAAGGCATTCCTGATTTCTCTTTCCTGTCGGCCCCCACAAAATCAGTTCCTTGGTCTTATCGATTGAAATTCCCTGCTAAATAAAGTCAGCCACCACTACCTCTTACATTTCTGCCATACCTTTTATACTCTTCTTTCTCCTTCACCTATTTAACTTCCATATTTCAGGCCTCAGTTTAAACTTCACTTCCTCCAGGAAGGTTTCTTGTCCTGTAGATTAGTTTGGGGGACTCCTGTCACCAGCTTCCCCAATATGATGTTTTCAATATCATATCACCTAACTCACTGTTTGTCATTGCTTCTTTAAGTCTTCCCAGTTACATCTAAGTTATGTGAGGATGGGAAGGAGTCGGTTTTGCTCATTATTATACTCCCAGAATATAATAGATACTCAATAAATATTTCTAGAATTGCTGAATTAAGTAATGGTACCATGACCTTTGTTGGGCAAGTGTTAAATCATTAGCAAGTGATTTGGTTCAATACCCATGAGGCACCCTGGCATAAAGGGAAGAATAACAGCTTTGGACTCTAATGGGCAGTGGGAGTTATGTCACTTAAACCTCATAAGCCTCAGTTTCCTTGTCTGAAAAGAGGGGATAAAAAGTTATATGGGATTTTCACAATGCTCAAAGGAAATTATACAGGTGAATGTGCTCTCAAACTAAAAAGTATGGTTCAAGTACAAGTATAGTCATGGACACCAATCCCTCTGTGAGTGGCCCTGGCTTAACTTCAGGGTTGTACCAAAGGCCCTCATGCACTCAACCTTGAGCACTGGTATTCATTGGTTTGAGTTCAGTACTAAGTCCAGCAGGTCTCTTTTATTCCTTCTCCACCTTTCCTGCTGTCCTCACTCTCCTACACTCCTGCGCCACTTCCAGAAGCTTTCATAACCGCCACTTCTACTGCACTCCCTTGGTAGAGGGTTTAATGATCCTGAAGGCCCTAGAAATACATTGAATTAAAACACAAAATGGATAGCATCGTGCATTTTAGTGAAACAGCAATTAGAAGCAGCAGTCACCATGTACTCAGGAGGGCAAGAGAGCCAAAGAGAAAAGGAATAAAGTGACCTCATAAAGACACTTAATTTCATTACCACCAGACACAGTTTCCCATTATTGCTCTTGGTGTTTAATGGTTTTATGATTCCATCTATTGATGCTTAGCTAGTTCATTAACTGTGCTGCTCAAAATACAATTATCTTCAACAAAACCTTTATCACTAATAAAAAGGAGGGGAAAAAACCTCCATCATTACCAGAAAGCCATGGGGTGGGCACTCCTCTGTGTAGTAACTCTTTGGCCCCAAAGTATTCATGGAGATTAAGACTACAGCCACGCAAGTTTCATGCAACCAGTTTGAAATTCAACCAAGCAACTGCTCAATTATTTATCAGGCTCCAACTAATAAGTCAGAATGATTCTGTGCACCCAATTGACATTGGCTTTGAGTCAGCTGAGTCAACATGTCACAATACTGGTGACAAATGAGAGGAATGAAGGTCTGCTTAACCATTCATTCATTCATTCAAGGGGTTTACTAAGCCCCTACTGGGTGCCAAGCACTGGTTAGGCAGGGCCCTGTTTTTAGGAAGCCAAAAGTCTAGTAGACAATGTATATTCATTGGGATCAGAGGAAGGTGAATCCCAGTTATTGAGCGAAGGGTCCAGGTGGACCTCTACTTCTGATTTGGAACAGGGAGGAGAAAGTAGATATTGAGCAGGGCAGAACATGAAAAGGCTTTCCATCTCACTTAGCATAAAAGCCATTATAGTGGCCTCCCAAGGCCCTGCAGGGTCTGTCTTTAAGCCCCATCCCTTTTACCTTTCTTCTGAGCCTATAAGAGGTGGGAGGGAGGTCAGTGAAAATAGTCAGGAGGGGGGCTGGCTTCTTCAGAAGTTTTCTCAATAAAGATGCTGGAGAACAGAAGGCAAGAGAAAGGGAATAATGCAACCTCATAAAGACACTTTGTCTCTTCCCTTCTTCTTTTGTTGATGTCTCTAAAATGCTGTATTAGTTCCATCATTCCAACTTTAGCTGCAACAGCTCCTCCTCCATGGAGGCTGCAACCTTTCCTCTGTATGCCCAGATTCTAGTAATGTCCCCTCCTCCATTTTGTTCCCCCAGCCCCAGTTATGATAGCTTCTCCCAGAAGTTGATAAATTCTGAGTCACTGTGCAATCTCCCTTTTGCTGTCCCAGCCTTCCAACACCTTGCATCCTAGAGCCTGTATTCAATCTCCTCTGTTTGATATACCTAGTGTGGCTTCTTTTTTCCTGACTAAATCTTGACAGATATAATAAACTTGAGAGGGGAAATCAAGGCACTAGCACAGTCCTATAGACTAAGCCAACACAGAGAAAAGGGGAGAGCTCTGACAGGGGCTATCCACCTTTCCCAAATATGAGAAGAACTAAAAAGCTCTAAGAACAATGAGGAAGTCTAGCAATGGAGACTGGTCTGCCAGTTGCCAGCTGAGTCCACTTGATGGTAGACAGACACTGAGGGTGTGTCTGGCCTTGATCACAGCTGGCTCCGGAAGGCCTGAACCATACACATAGAGCCCAGTGGATCCAGGCGAGAGTCCTTGACACTCTCCATCCCAGGCCTGGGAGAGGCTGCAGTGCAATCTTTTGGCTCTACCAGCATTATGGTGAACAGCAGGGTGATCATCAAGGTTGTCATCCAATTGCATTGGTGATTATTGCTTCTTACCTCATGTCCTTCTCCTTCAGCAATTCATTCCTGTGACCAAAGTGGAAATAATTCACAGCTCGTTTATGTACTTTTTAATGAGTATGAGGTTAAGATGCATGAATTTAGTTGGTGATTGACACTTAAATTTTTCCTGAAAAAGCTGTTATCTGCAGTTCATCTCATAATCAATGGCATTTTAAAATTGAAAAACTGTAGTAAGAAAAATGAATACCTTAACGTGTGCCAGGCCCCATCTCACTTAATGTGTTCCACTGCCTTACCATTTCATCTTAGAAGCAGCCTATGAAGGAAGTGTTATTGTTCCCATTTTTACGACTAGGACACAGAAATCAGGGGATTGTAGCTCCTAGTGAAGGAGTTGCTGTGAAGCCGTGCATGTTCTGTCTGGCTAGTCATGCTACCCATCCTCACACTTTTGACCAAGAGAAAGGGCTGAAGAGCAGCTTCCGAAATAGTCTTTTATTGTCAGGTCCTTCTACCGGCCCAGCGGTTAGAGTCTAAGTGAGACCTAGAAGCAGAGAAGACCCCCTTGGAGATTCGGGCTCTCTCTGGAGTCTTCCCAATGGGGTCATGGTCCCTCTGGCCAAACCACCTAGCAAGCATCTCCCCTTGCAAGGTCCCTGCAAGGTAGAAAGAGTGTTAGAGACAGCTCTACCCTCAAGATGGTTCAGTGTAGTTAGGAAGACAGGTATATGGAATAAGATAAGTGACAATAGGCGGTTCTGTCAAATGCCACAAAAATGAGATAAGTATGTGCATAAGGTTCTAGGAGAGAGAGAGCTTTCCAGGAGCAGCAAAGCATCCAGTGCTCAAATTGCCTTTGGCAAGGAGAGTTTGCATGCAGGGAATTGTGCTGGCTCTTTGGCTCCCTTTGAAGCCTCACAACGAGCTCACAATGTAGGTCTTGTCATCCCCATTTTACAGACACCCTGGATTGTACAGCTGGTGAGCAGTCACACTGGATTTGAACCTCAGTATGCCTGACCTTCAAATCCCACAGCCCTTCAACTACACCCTGTCATCAGTGCATGTGCGCATGCATGCTCATACATGCTCACTCACCCATGTGTGAATGCATGCAAATGCACACATGCCTCACCACTGTTTACAGAGAGAATTCGTTTTTGAAAAAAGCAACATAGAACACATTGCCAGATGCATTCAAAGAAACCAAATCTTCTATAATCCTTCCTGAATATTTTGTTTGCCAAAGATAATAGATTTTTGTAGGGTTTTGTTTTGTTTTGCTGAGCAGTCTGGTTAGAAAGTCAAGTAAATAAGATGTAAAACTTGAGATTTATTCTTTACCTGGCAAGCAGCTTCACGCTGAAATGGGGCTGCACTGAAAGTGTAATTTGGCCCCCAGCACTGGCCTCAGCGCCAGGGAGCCTCCTCGTCTGGCATTGGGCTGGGCCACGTGCTGGAACAGTAGGTTAATAAATGCCAATCTACAGGGACCCCCCACCTGGCTACCAAAGGCCTCAGGCACTCTTCATTCTTTAAACAGACATGTATCCAACACCTACCAGGTACTGGGCACTAGTGATAATAAAACAGCTCTGCTCTCAGGATGTTCTGTCTGATGAAAGAAAATGAAAAAACTTAATTATTATAATATTGTGTAAGATGTGACATAACACAGTCTGTGGGAGCATTCAGGAGGAAGCAGCTCATTCTGCAGGAGTGGAGGGGGCAAAAAAAAAAAAAGGTGTTAAGAAAAAACGCAACAAAATTGGAGATATTGGGTTTTGAAGATTAAGGAAGATTTTCTTTCTCAAATAGATAAAGGGGGAAGAATTCTTGACAGACAGCATAATGTTATAAGCAAAATAAGGGAGAACTTAAGGTGTATGGTATAGTGAGTTGTATGATGAAATTGGAACAAAATTAATGTGGAGGGAAGGTGGGTTGTGAGTCTGACCTGGGGAATTAGTCCTAGATTGATGAGTTGCCGTTTTTTTTGTTTTGTTTTGTTTTTTTAATTCATGTTCAAACACAGACTGATTTATTTCAGAACCTGGCTTAATTGATACTTTAATTATATGCTTACACCCTACAACAATTTCAAGAGCAGGTACACGAAATGAGATAATGTATGTGAAAGCACTTAGAGGACTATGAAGTGCTATACAAACTATTGTTAATGTTATTTGCATTGTTCTAAGATTCCTGAGGCCAGAGTATCAGATAAATATTCATAGAGCCTCTGTTTCGTGCACTAGATCTGGGAGGGTGGAGGCGGGGGGCAGAAAGGACACACAGTACCCCCCAAAACAGCTAGCTCCGGGGCATGATTGCTCACCAGCTGTCAACGTGGGAGAGTCAGTACTTCTCAAACCAATGAGAAGGCACTCAGATGCAACCTTTCCAGGACAGGACCTTCAGCACTGGTTTGACAGTGTCATGTAACTGAAAGGTAATAAACTTAGTTTTTCACCCCAACCCTCCACCTGGATGGCTTTGGGCAGCCACAGACCTTGGGACCTCAGTGTCCTTATCTGGAACATTCAGAGATCATGGAGATGTCTCCACAGTTTTCTCAACTCTCTGGAGCCTTCCCACAGAATTCAGAAGCAGAAACTCTCTTCATATCTGCCTCATGTGGTTGCACCGGCCTCATCAGGGCAAGATGGTACAGGAGCAATGAGAAGACTGTAGGACAGAGGCGTGGGCCCTCCAGGACTCTGAGTTCCAATCTGGACTCTGCCTCATGGTCTGGGAGGTGTCATTCAACAGCACTTGACTGGCTTAGTTTCTTCCCTCGCCAAGAAAAAAACTGTTGAGGAAACCCCAAACCTCAGCTTATCCAATAGTCGATACCAAATGCTATATCTGTCCATTCATACAGTGAACACATATTGAGTATCTATTTGCTGGCAATGTGCAATGCACTAGGCTACAAAGAATATTTTAAATAACAATTGTTTAACAAAATATTTAAAAAATAATAAGACATGGCCTCTCAGAATTCATGCAGAATTCTAGCCAAGCTAAAAATATGAATATTTCCTTTTCTAAAGTCAGTAGCTTATCTTGGGTCTTTCAAAGTAGACAAACAATTACAGAACAATGATATAAGTGTTATCATGAATTTTAGAACAAGGTCCTAGAAGAGGACAAGGCATGCAGTCATTATAGAATAAACACATCTTAAACTAATACAGGGCATAAGAACAGGGCACTGTGAAAGCACCTAGGAGAGGTACCCAGGTGCGCGGGATCAAGGAAAGCATCCTAGGGGAGCAACCCCTAAGGCCACTTTGAAGGGAAATCCAGGCTGAGGGCCTGGCAAGATAGCTGCCCTCCAGGAACTATGAGGCAAGAGAGCAATGGACTCATTCCCACCCTGCTTTCAACATACAAAGGAGGCTGAGGTGATGTGGTATCAACACTGCATTTGCCAAGAAATGCCCAGGTGGTTGTAAGAGTTTTTCAGGCCTGAGGCAGGAGGAGCCAAGAAGGGGAACGATTATGGGAGCAGAGCTAGCCCCCACTCAAACTGAAGTGTTAATTAACATGGCCCTTTGGACTTCACGGTACCTGCCAAGTGGATCCATTGCTGGCAGCTCATTCTCACTGAGTCATTGGCTACTTTGTTCAGCAGAAGCACAGCAGAATCCAGGCCTAATTACTTATTATAACTCCTGCCTATAACTTCCTAATAGAATTATCTTGTCAGGCATTTATCTTTGCACCAGAAGAAGGCCAGCTCCATCAATTCCAACTCACTCTTTTATCCATGCAGAATTCTAGTCAGGCTATAAACTAGGAAGATTTCACTTTTAACTGGTAGGAAGACAAGCTTGCAGAATTGAGAAAGTACTGACAATGTGTACACATGGCAGAAGGAAGGGCACCAGCTTTGATGGGAACTGGAACTGGGGTTGACTCTGGGCTCAACCACTCACTAGCTCTGGAGCCCTGGACAAGTCACAGAACATCTGTGAGTCTCAATTTCCTGCCCCAGTGAAGCACTTGGAGAGGCAATGTGACCTCCAATAGAGGAGACAGACCACAGTGTCGAGGGAGGACTTGTAAAGCAAAAGCATAGCAGAAGCACTGCCCACATCACCAGCGGTGCACACTGTTAGGTGCTGCCAGTGGGGCATCTTTGAAGAGCCCACTGTTTTAGTTGGGGCCTAGCATGAGAACTGGTGGCACTTAAGTTTGACAATTTGAGGACAGTTTAATAAAGAGATTATGAGTGACAGTGTGGGCAGGGTGGAAGAAAACCTGGGGAAATAATGCAGTGTTATAGAACTAACTACAGCCTGTCCCTGAAGGAAGGAGGGCGAGAATGGTTACCAGGGCCCAAACACAGAGAGTAGCATATGAAGAGAACTTTCCAACAGCAGTTGTGACCTTCAGTGGAGGGATGCAGGCAGACAGTGGCAGCCCTACAGGGAAAGAATCAGGGGAACAAATACCCCAACCTCTTTCTCCTGCCTCTTTGCAGTCTCCTTCTAGTAGATGCTAAAAGGTAAAAGAAGCCCTTTGATACAGTGTATACAGGTCAGCTTTCTGCTGGGGCCAGAGCAGGTTGAAGGGTGTAAAAGATTAGATCTGGAGGAACAAACAGAAGACATCGAGCACAACCCACAAAAGCAACCAACAGAGAAAAAGTCAACTTACCAAAACAACAAAAGCACAAAAACAGCAAGATCATGACAGTCCCAGCGAAGTTAAAATCCTTCCTGTCTCAGACCTCTCCTCAGTACTCCTGCCAACCCCAGAGGAGTCAGAAACTACAGATAGTCAACAGAGTTGAGTGCAGAAAAAGGAGCCACAAACCAGCAAAAGAGAGCCTTTCCACGGCACTCTGATGTGGACCTGAGCTAGAAAATATATTAGAGTAGGCTAGTCTGTAGCAACAAACAAACCCAAACATTTAGTGACTAAACATAAAAGTTTAGTGTTGCTCATATAATAGTCCAGGAAAGTTCCAGGGTTGGAGTAGTGGGGAAGGCAGCATGCACCATACAAATTATGTAGGAACCCTGGCTAATGGTCCCTAATACACAGCTTCCAACAACACCCTTGGGTCACTTCTATCTCAGTCAACTGGAAAGAGGAAACTGTATGGAGCACATATGGGAAGTTTTTAAGGGACAGACCTAGAAAAGAAACATATTCCACTGGCAGAATTCAGTCACATAATTACTCCTAACTGCAAAGGAGACTGGGAAATATAGTCCAGTTGGCCATCTAGATTATCAGAACTCTTATTAAAGGAAAATGGGAGGAAAATGGATTTTGGAGGATAGTTGCCAGTCTCAGTTACAGAAAAACTTTAAATTAAATCCTGAAAATTGCTATTACCCAGAATGGACTTTTGAATTGTTGAAAGGTGTGTTTTGTGATTAGAAATTACAAGTGAATTTTATTATTTGACAGTTTAGAAAGAGTCATAAGGTCTGCCTTAGGGGTTATCAAAGGAACAAAAAATATATGTTAGCCATAGAGCAGGTTTTAACAGGCCTGAACAAGTTTGCACAACAGTTTGGAAGTTGTTTAATATATACTCTGAGGATTACCACTTGCCCAGGTACCAATTTCTCTGTTACCCTTATGTAATCAGAATGAGTAATATTTTTTTTCTCTTTTTATTTCTATGAGTTTTTTAAATTTCTTATAATAAACATTACTTTTAAGTGAAAAATATACAAATATACTTTCTTTAAGTGAAAAAAATAAAAAGACTATGAAGTTACCCAATCTTTCTATCCTTGTTACATTTAGTTCTTTACTGGCTATTAGCACCTTCTGCTTTAAAAAATTATGTTCACCCCAATAGCCAATTGATGACTGTCTTAGTTCAGGCTGCTATAACAAATCACCATAGACTAGGTGGCTTAAACAATAAGCATTGATTTCTCACCATTTTGAAGCAGAAAGTCTGAGATCAGTGTATGAGGATGGTCAGGTCCTGGTGAGAGCCCTCTTCTCAGTTGCAGCCAACTTCTCACTGAACCCTCACATGGGAAAAAAGGGCAAGGTAGCTCTCTTGGGTTCCTCTTATAAGGGCACCAATCACATTTATGAGGGCTCCACACTCATGACCTAAGCACATCCCAAAGGACCACCTTCTAAAACCATCACATTGAGGGGTTTCAACATATGAATGGGGGAGGGAACAGAACACTTGGTCCATAAGAGTGACCAAGACCTTGTTATTTATGAGGAAGTTGGTCAGGGGACCCAGGGAAGTGAGTGGAGGGCAGCAGAACAGAGAATACTGGCTAAATCAAGGGCCCATCAAGGTACAGATCTCAAGGGCAGGATCCAGCTGGAAGCACAAACGCTTCCATGGCAAATTACAGGAGAGCTCTGGGTCAAGATCTAGATAAAACTGGTAAGGAGTTTGCCAGCAATTATAGGGCTCATAGATATCCTCCAGAGACAGTACTTTGGACTATATATGGCTTAATCCTGCTTGGGTCCTAAGTAAATCTCCCCGCCACTTACACACCTTCTTTTAACCCCACTACACTATTACTATCATCTGCATTTGATGTCCAACCTATTAATAGAGGAGCCAGGATTTGAACCCAAGCAGTCACCCCAAGGTTATAATCACACTATGGTAAGAATACTCTCATTGCCTATTGACAAGATAACACATGTAAAGGGCTTACCCTAGCTATATTAGTTTGCTAGGGTTGCTGTGATGAGACACCATACACAGGGTGGCTTAGACAATAAAGATTTACTTTCTCACCATTCTGGAGGCTAGAAGTCTGAGAACAACATGTCAACAGAGTTGATTGCTTCTGAGGGCTGTGAGGAAAGGATCTGTTCCAGGTCTCTCTCCTGGGCTTATAGATGGCCATCTTCTCCCTGTGTCTCTAGGTGTGTCTCTGTGAAAATCTCCCCTACTTATAAAGACACCAGTCATATTGGATTAGGGCTCACCCTAAAGACTTCATTTTACCTTAAGTATCTCTGTCTCCAAGCATTATCACATTCTGAGGTACTGAGGGTTAGGTGTTTCAACACATGAATTTTGGGGAGACATAATTCAGCCCATAATACTAGCTAAGTGGTCATAATTATTACCGTGATCTTGGATTTTAAGGACCCCCACAATCTCAACCCCCAATTCACCCTTCCATTCATCTTTATGTCCCTTACCCCCATACCAATCAAATTCTTTCCGTTAATCAAAATGCCTTGCACTTTCCCTTCTCCAAGCTTTTCCTTACTGTAGCCTACCTGTGACCACACACACACCAAATCCTCCTCTAAGTGTAAGACTTAACTCAAGCCCCCTTAGCCCTTGACCATGCTCACCACCCCAGCCACTTGAAAGGAAGAAAGAAAATTAACAGTTATGAAATACAGTATGTTTTCACCGCATGATATTCTCTTTTCTCATATTCCCATCCTTCACGACAGGTTAGGAAATTGAAGCTCGAAGTGGTTAAGTACTGTGTCCAAAGTCACTCAGTGAGTGCAGGAACATAATTCCATCTCTTTCTATCTGATTCCAAGTCCAATGGCCTCCCCTCCCTGAACTCCTAAAGCAATCCTGGCCTGAAGCATTCATCTGGCAGTTAAAATTGCAATGTCCCTATACCAGCTCTTCATTATCACCTGGATCTTTTACTTTGAGCTTTTCATAAGTCTTTATTACAAATTTTCTATTTGCATGCATTTTTTCCCCAACTATATTTTCTGGCATCTTAAGAAGAGGAATGGATTTTTCACTTGTGCTGATCCCTTCATAGCCACAGGCAAGGCTCAACAAAATTGGCTGATGTTGTTTCAGGGCCAGGTTGGGGGTTATTCTCTAAATAGCCTAGAGGACGCAGCCACTCCTTCAGGGAAGGACACACATGCCCCCAGAGGGCTGGGTTCCAGCCAACAGAACAGATGGGTATCCTTTTCCTCCTCCAAATACAGTGATTTTATAAACTAATTAATGCCAGAGATGGGTGTTCATCCAACCCCTCCCAGCCGCCGGCCCCTCGCAGACCTCATGCTTAGGCAGGGCACTCGCAGAGCTCAGCATCTAGTAACAAGGCTAGATACCTAAAATGACACATTTGCATCTGCCCTTACTGCTTTCCCCCTCCCTTTCCTGCCCCCAGTCTCCTCTCTCTCCTTCTAGGGCTTCAGGATTGCTTGACTAGCCTCTATTATTTAGTAGTTACTGTAGGCCAGACACTATTCTAAGCACTTTATAGCTATAACCACTATATTGAACAAGCAGGACTCAGGAAATGGTGTCATAAAGGTATTTTTACTTTGAGTCTCACAGTTTATTTTCACCTCCTCATTGGGGGTGGACTTCTTGGATGAAAACTCAAATAGTCTACATCATTCCTCTGGTCACTCTTAGATGATAAAAAGTTCTACAGTCACTTTAAAATGCAAACAGTCCCAATTCAGTAATTACAATGGTCAGATCCCATGCAATACTAAAACTTGAAACTTGAATCAAAGTTAAATTGTTCTCCCCTTCTCAGCTCTGCTGCATGTGGGCTCTTTGTAGCTTGTGTGACTGTTCGAGAGTCAGCAAGAGGGCATGGAGGAGTGTGGGCAGGGCTTATGGTGACTGTGGAGGTGATGCTCAAATCTTCAGGAGAATCTGCTGTGGGGGACAGAGTTGACTGACAGCCCAGCTGTTGCCCTTCACACGTGTACCAAGGCAACCCTCCCAGGGCTGCTTCCAGCTAAAAGCCAAGTATGTGCAGCAGGGTGCTAGAACTAAGCCATTCCTGCCTGCAAGGGGACTCTTCCAACGGGGCAAACTTTGTTAGAAGACTAGCTAAAGGAATAACTATGGGACTAGCTGGTAATACTAAGGCACTAGCTTATGGACTAGCTAGCCTCCCTCAGACTTTGCTCCACATTGTACTGCGGTCTGAGATTCTTCCTACCCAATTCTCCTTCCTTTTTCCTCCTACATCATGGCCCAAAACTTCTCCCTCTGCCTAATATTTCCTCCTTCTTCTTTATTCTTCATGCATATTTCTTCCAATAAATCTCCTCAGATACCAGAAGTGGTGCAAGGCCTTCTCTCTTCCTGCCTGGCAGTTTCTACTCCTCTCCAACTAAAAGGACCAGTGGTAATCTGGGAAACACATGTAGTCAGCTCCTCCTTATCTCTCCCATGTCCCCCCATCTTACTTGGCTGCTCTTTTGCCTCACACCTCCCCCCGCCACCCTCAGCCCTACTCCAAACCCCAGCATAAGCAGGTGAAGAAGTAAATAAGGGGGTAGAAAATTAATTACATGACAGGCCCTAACTTAAGATGGCCTCTTACTCTCTGGACCTTCCAGGCTTTAAAGCTGACAGTGTTTCTCATGTGGCACTTTCATGGGTTCTTCAATGTAGGCAGTGACTTTTCTTCTGTCAGCCTTCCCTATCCTCCTCTTCAACCCCAGCCAAGGTTCTCCAGAGAAACAGAACCAAAAGGTTCTGGATGGATGGATGGATGGATGGATGGATGGATGGATGGATGGATGGATTTATTATAAGGAATTGGTCCACATGATTATAGAAGCTGAGAGGTTCTAAGATCTGCCATCAGCAAGCTGGAGACCTAGAAGAGTCAAGAGACATCCAGTTTAAATCCAAAGTCCTGAAAACCAGGAAAGCCGGTAGAATAAGTTCAAGTCCAAAAGCCAGCAGGTTCGAAACCCAAGGAGACTGAATATTTTATTTCAAGTCTGAAGGGAAGAAGAGACCAATGTCCCAGCTCAAAGTAGGCAGGCCAAAGGAGTTCCCCCTTAAACTTTTTGTTCTACTCACATCTTTTGCTGATTGGATGAGGCCTACCCACATTAGAGAGAACAATCTGCTTTATTCAATCTACCAATTCAAATGTTACTCTCATCCAGAAGCATCCTAAATGGACACACTCAAAATAATGTTTGACCAAATGTCTGAGCATCTCATGGCCTAATCAGGTTGACTCATAAAATTAACTATTATACCTAACTACTGACCCCAAAGGAATTCCGAGCCTTGGTGCTGGTGCTGAGGACCTTCTCTTTCCAGGGTCCCCTTCAGGCCTACTCTAACAGGAGTTCCATACCTGGCCCAGGATGCATGTACCTTCAGCCTGCTAAAAAAGGAGAGTGTGACTGCTTCCAGATGCAGCCCTCTACTCTGCTGCCGCAGGTGTGAGCCTGGCACCAGTCCTCTGTGTCCTCAGTGGCAGGGGTCTTTTCCATTTTCTCTTGGAACGGGTGAGGGTGCAGGAGGAGTCTCAGCCCACCAACAACTCACTCAAAAGGAGATCTTCTCAATCTCTCACAATCCTTTCATATCCTCACTGTGGTGAGGAGTTCAAGAAGTGGTTAACCAGTATATATGACTTGGCTTTGCTGACTTGTACCTTGGTTAATGCCCCAGAATAAGAAGTCCACCTCTAACTTCAACAGCTTATATTCCCACTTGGCTCCTAGAATCACCAAGTCATGCTTCTGGAGCAGGAAGCAGCACTGTAAGAAAATGGCTGTGTTTGTGGCTGTCTGAAATATCTGCTCTTTTTTTTTAAAGTCTCTCATCAACCATAAATGAAGACCCAGAGTTAGCATATACCCCCAAAACGAGTTAAACAAGCTTACAATGGGTTTCTCATGCACCACCAGAGGCTGGCTGAGAAGTCAGTACATCTTCCCAGGATTGATCACTTTGCACTCTTTCACTTGAGCAGGCTCAGCCAACGACTCAACACCTGAGTGCTGGGTTTCCCGCCCAAAGGAGCTGGCCACCAGTGCTTGCACCACCAGAGCTCCTGGACGCTCTTCTCTCATCAAAGGTGATGCTGAATTCCAGACAGGACCTATTCAGGAAGAAGTAAAGCCTCACAGGGTTTGTGCTTTTGGACCCTCTGGCCTACTCTAGAGATTGTGACCTCTATATGGTGAAACCACCAACCTGCTGGAGAACTCCAACTCACTTCCCTGCGCTCTCCTCCACAGTCTTTCAGGGCCAGGCCTGCAGCCAGCTTCTGAGCCCTGGGCCTCTACAATGCATCTAGCATCTTGTCCTCACCTGTACTCCCACTGCCCCCAGTCTCATTCAGAGCTGCCACCTGCCTCACCTGGACTATGTATGGCAAGGAGCACTCAGCTACAAGTCCCACTTCCACTCTTGTCCCACTAAACTCCTCCTTGACACCAAGGTCTCACTGATCTGCAGCTCTAAACAGGTCATCCTCTCCCCAGAAATCTTTCCCAGACCCCCAATGCCCAGTAGAGGGCAGATTGGTGGCCTCAGGTCAGTATGTAGACGAGTTTTGTTTGACCTACACAGCGTGTGTAAAATTTTTGAACAATATTTTAAAATCAGAGTCGCACATAAAAATTCAGATTTCTACCTTTTCTCAAACACCAGCAGGTCTGGCGATCCCAATATGATAATTTTATGTGTCCACTTACCTAGATTAAGGATGTCCAGATAAATAAACATTATTTCTGGGTTTGTCTATGAGGATATTTCCTGAAGTGATTAGCATTTTAGTTGGTGAACTAATGAGTGATGACAGTCTCCAATCCCAATATGAGTAAACTTCATCCAAGCCGTTGAGGGCCTGAATGGAATAAAAAGCTGGAGGAAGGGCGAATTTGCTCTCACTGCTTGAATTGAGACACCATCTTCTCCTGTTGAACCAGAACATCAGCGTTCCTGATTCTCAGAGTTTTGGATTCAGACTGGTATATCCATTACTGCCCCTGCCATGCCTCAAGGTTGGTGCCCAGCTCTCTGCAGCGCCTCTGTTCTTTACCAGGAAGGAGCACAGGTTGGGTTAAAAAGCCCCACTGTCATGATTCTGGAAACCCCAGTCTGTGAGGCTGTGCTTCCCATGTCAGTGAAGAGCCAGCTCTCTCTAAATGTCTGCTGGCTTCTCTAATTACTTGGGGGAAATGTCATGTTTGCCACTGTGCTATTAGACTAGCACACAAGCTAGGATACAAACAACTGCACACCAATATAAATATTTTTAATGGCATCGTTCCAGCTATCTGGTGCCTGTGCTTCCACATGATCACAGGGGAAAATCAAAGAGAGGAACCTCTGTTTTGAAATGCAGTCATTAGGAAGCTGTATCTGAAGACAGACAGTTTTCTTCTGGTGTGAAATCTGGTCTGATCCCCGCATTTGAAGCAACATTTATTCTCTCTTGCTTGAGACTGTATCACTATCTGATTTGATTACAAAATGAAAAGCTAGATATTTAAAGCAGTTTTCACAGAAATATCTAACAAAAGTACCACAGGGCCTAGAAAACAAAAGAAGCAGACTGACCTTGGACAAGTCACTGAAACTCACTGGGCCTCAGTTGCCCCATCTGTAAATGGGGATAAGATAACAATTATCCAAAGTGAGGCTGACTTTCTTATATTTCCTTCAAGCTCTGAGATCCATTATAAATTGGAGGCCTTACTCCATGCTAAAGTAATATGCAAATAAATGCCAGATGCCCTACGTTCCTGCTGACCCTAGGGAATGTGCTGAGGCCTGCCCTGACATTTTCAGGACACAGGGCAAGTAGCCAGGGCAAGATTACAAATGGAGAACCACATACCATATGTCATAATATTTAGAAGTTATAAATCAAGATAATAAACTGTTAAATAAAATGTTTTGTTCTCCTATCTTGATAAATATGCCTTCAAAATGACCCAGAAGGCCAGGTTGGACTTCAGAAACCTTGAACTCCTCGGAGTTCTGTACTATAACATGGCAATAGGAGAGCTAACCCCAGCTTCCCCACTTTTCTTCCCACTGCTGGCTCCATCTCATACTGCAAGAGGCCTTGCACTCATGTTCATGACAACTCAGCCTGCATGCTCATGCTTTGTACAAACACACACGTACACATGTGTACACATGCACGCACACACACACACACACACCAGGGCCCTGGGATGTGACAACCAGAGGCACAGTCCACTCTCCGGAGAATGGACACGGGAAAGAGTTCTGGTAATGGACTCGGGGCTGTTTGAGCAGAAAATCCCAGGGTCCTGTGTACCCATAGAATGGTCTAGCAGAGACAGCACTTCCTTTAGTGCTGCAGACTCCTCACCTATAGGGAGGCACATCCACAAGAAGCCAGAGTGGAGCCGGGCAAGGATCTCTCCTGACTGAATCTAAGGACAGTACTAGTGGTAGTACGAATGATGTTACCACTCACAGTGTGTTGATTTCCTCAATATATAAAGAACTCCTTCAAATCAAAGAGAAAAAATCAGCATCTCAATAATATAACGAATAGATAGTTCATTTGAAAGTATGAATAGCTCCTAAAGATGAAGAAGAGTTGGTCTCAGGTCAAAGCTCGGTAGCACATTGTGTTGGCTGGGTGTACAAGGCAGGTACTCTCATCTATTGCTAGTGGGAGTGAAGGTGGCACAATTTCTGTGACACATGATTTGGCAGCAGCTGTAAGAACTACAAATGTATATGCTATTTGTCCCAACAATTTCACAGCTAGTTATTGAACCTCGGGAAATACTTTAACAAGAAATGAGATTTACTGAAGCATGTTTTTGTAACTGCAAAATATTGCCAGCCACCTAAAAGTCGACCAGTGCAGAGCTGGTTAACTCAGTAAAGTCCTTCTACTGAAGAGAATGGTATGGCAGGTCTACATGTACCAGTGCACAGAATAAACTCCAACATACATTGCTCAGTAAAAAAAAGAAAGCTGTCCAAGACAGTGGTGGTGTGTCGCTATTTGCGTGAAAAGAAAGAGCACATATACACATATGTTCCATATGCCAATACTTTCTGGAAGGATACACAAGAGACAATTACAGTGGCTGCAACCAGGGAGGGAATCTGTATGGCTGGGGACGGCTGTGGGAGAGAGGATTTCTCTCTCTTGTATTTTCGTGTGTGTGTGCCTTTTGAATTTTCACCATGTGTATGATTTACTTATTTAAAATATTCAAATGATAAAGGAAGCTTAGCTTAACACTCCATCTGTACCTTTCTTTATGGTACATATATTTTTCTATCTTATGTCATCACTATTTATATATAACTATTACGAATCTTCTATATTTTACAGTTTGAGAGGGCAGAATTTATGTCAAATAATAACATTTTTGAGCATTTATTATTTGCCAAGCCATAATCTTACTTATTTCTATATAATGACCTCTGATAATAGGTACTATTATTATCCTCATTTTACAATTAAGGGACCTGAATGTCCTGCAGAGGTTAAAAAGTGTCCTAAGTCTGCCTAGCTGAACACTGGGAAAGTTGTGTGAGTCTAAGACTGTTCAACTCCAGTCTTGACTGACTTCAAGATGACTTTAACCACTATGCATAGTACCTCTCTCTCTCTCTTTCTTTCTCTCCCTCTCTCTCTCTCTCTCTCTCTCTCATAAACCTCATAAACATAAACACACACACACACACACACACACACACACACACACACACATCACCTAGAATTTAGAAAGAGCTCAGTAGATGCTTGTTTAATGAGTGAGTCAATGAGTGAATGAACAATGTACCTGCCACATTCACAATTATCCTGCACATTGTACATATAGGTCATTTACGTCCTGTTCCCAGAGGTGGAAAAAAACAGGCCTCCTTGTAAATAGCCATATCTTTCCTTTCCCCACTGCTGCCTGGAGGGAAATATGGAGAAGAGACTGACCAACTACAGAAGATGAAGAGGCAGGTAGTTTCACACAAGAGAAGATATTTTCTTAAGCAAAGGTGCTTGGGCCTTTGGCCTGAAGGCGTATTCTGTCACTTCTGCATGAAGCATGCTCATTTCTGGAAGCTCGGGAATGTCAACATACCAGGTACACAATCTCTGGCTACACAGAGCCCACGGGTCCCTTCTAACTGCAAGTCAGCTTGCTCAGGGCTCATCCTGCAGTCTGAGGGCAGAGCAGCAACGAATCCCACAAGGGGCTGAATTATTTGAGTGAAGAAACAAAACTTGCTATACATCCCACTTCCCCAAAATAACTGATATGTTCATGTATCTATTTGTTTTCCATACTAAAACAAAGCCCACTTGGGGTTTCCATAAGGCAATTTGAACCAAGCCCATGTCCCCTCATCTTGCATGATTTATCTGGGGTTTAAATAATAAATTGCATAGATGCTGTGGAATTTATAGTGCTCCAACTAGGTCATTATATAAATCACTGTATAATTTATATAAATGAACCTAAATCATGTAGTAGGAGGATTTCATTAAAAAATCAGTCCTGTGAGTGGATAAACATGAAGAACTGGCAAGAATATGGTTGTTGTTGAAAAGTCTTTGTGTCTGTGACCAAACGTGAAGGTACTTCGTCCTGGGGGACACTTCACTCCTGACTTTCCACTAAGCTGCGCAGGCGCCAAGAAAGCTGGGTTCGGGCCCTCATTTTCCGAGACCTGCCTCCACCTCCGAGTTTCCTGGCTCTTCTAGTGGGAAGTCGGCATGCCACAGGAACTCGGGTCACCTGCAAGCCAACTGGGCTCTCACTGTCTCCACAGCAGAGCCAACATGAAAGAGAAGGCCGGGTGCGTTCTGAGTAAAGGAGCCTATGGGGTGCTCCGGCCAACCACAAGCCAGTCGCGGGCTTAAACACAGGCCAAAAGACCAGCCTGAGTTCCGGCTGGCAATCCATTCACTTTCACGAGCAGACGTCTGCCTGAAGTCGCAGCCTATGTGCTGATGCTTCTCCCGCCTCCCATGCAGAACCCATTCCAGCCTCCACCAGGAGCCCATTCTGGACAGGACCTAAAGGGCAAATTAATCCAAGGGGCAAGTCCAACTGGGGCAGCTTAAACCTCTCAAGTTCCTCTTCAAGTCTCATCCAGGCAGAGACAGGCACATTATTAACAGCAGCGTTTGGCAGTGCTGCCAATTAGGGGTAGGAGGCCGGAGGCTGGCTCTATTAATGACAGAGATGTTTTAGAGGAAGAAAATTTCAAGCAAGAGCAGGTCCTGTATTTTTAAAAACTGCTGCCGAGAAAGATCAGCGAAATGAGGTTAAACAGGATACAAGATGAACAAAATGCTCTGATGAGCTCTCTGGAAGACAGTGCAGGCTCCAGGAGGTACCCAGACACTTTGGGAAGCTAAAAGAGTCATGAGTGACAGGGTACGCAGGAATGCTTGCTGTTCAGATATTCTAAGAGTGTGATTTTAAAGACTCTGATCCCCTGACACCCGACCACCCTAATTTCTTGGCTTGCACAACCTGAAATGCTCCAGGTCCAGGGGTCAAGAGTGGCTCTTTGCTCTTGGTAGGGGTAGCAGAAAGCTGGGCCCTAAGGAGCATGTTAAGTCTCTCAGTCTTGATGGTCTGAGGCCAACAGCTATAGAAGAAAAAACAATATCCCTCACCTGAGCAGCCTACCATTCACCAGATTTTTCCACTAAAATATCAAGATCACCAAGAAGCATAGCAGAGGGGACCAGCTATGTACTTCTAAAACCTCTTTTAGGGTTACAACTGAGATCATCCCATTCTGAAAGGTGAAAGGGCTGGAGGGTGTCTTAGTCCATTTGGGCTGCTTTAAGAATAATACCACAGACTGTGTAACTCAAACAAGTACATATTTCTTATAGTTCTGGAGGCTGCAAGTCCAAGAGCATGGCACCAACAGATTCAGTGTCTGGTGAGCACTCTCTTCCTGGTTCATAGACAGCCATCTTCTTGCTGTGACCTCACATGGCAGAGGGGGTCAGAGAGCACTTTGGGGCCTCTTTTACAAGGGCACTAATCACCTTCCAAAGGCACCGCTTCCTAATACCATTACATTGGGGGTTAGGATTTCAACATATGAATTTTGAGAGGACACAAACATTCAGTCCAGAGAAGAGGGAGAGCAAGAAAGGGAAGGAGGGAAAAAGGAGGGAAGAGATTTCTCTTGAATCCACTGACTGCAGTGGTCCCTGAAACTACTACCCTGTTTTTTCTTTCTTGCCTTCATTGCCCAATTCATTTTTTCAAAAATAGGCTGCATTTTCTGCCTCAGTTGCTACTTGTTCCTAAACCACTTGCCTTTGGGCATCCATGTCCACTGTTCTCTGAGAAGTTGCCAGGGCCCTCCTCCCATACACTCTTGTTTTTCATGCATCTGGGTGGCCCCACCGCATCTGGAACAGCTGAACCCATGCTCAGCTGAAAGCCCTCCTCCCAACTGCACATCTCTCATGGCTCTTCCTCTCTCTTTATCTCCCAGTATCTGTGACTTCTTTCCCCCTTTATTTCCCCTCCACATCAGTATCTCCTCTGGTTTCAAATACCACGCCTATGAGAGTGACTCTCGAATTTACATGTCTAACTGACCAAATGGTTTTTGATAAGTGACTATCTCTGGGTATTATCAGGTCTCTCAAATTGAACGCTCCCCCACCTAAAGCTGGACTTGCCATTTTCCTCTCTGTAAATGGACTTTACTTCCTAGTGTCATTATCACCATGAGGAGAACCACCATCTTCCAGTTCCTAAGTCTTTTACTTTACCTTCCACAACCAGTCATTCATCAATGCCTGCCAATTATCCCCATGATGTTTCTCTCATATCCACGTCAGACCGACTGACCTCACTGCAAACCATGCCCTCATCATCTCATACATGGGCAAGAGAAACACTTTTTCAGAGCTGGGAAGAATTAGTTAACCCAACTATTCATGTGACAGATGAAGAAACAAAAGCTCAGAGAAGAGGGACATGTGCCTAAAGTCACAAGCTGTTTAGAGTCAGGACTTGAACCCTGGTCTTCTGGCTCTCTGCCCCTTGCCTTTCTACTACACCACAAGCAAACTCCACAAGAGCAGCTTAACTCCCTTCATCTTCCCTTACAACCACTTACCAAGATACTTTTTAGGGTGTTTGCCCACTTCACAGTACCCCTGTCCCTGCCCACCTCACCCACAATGGTGGACCAGCAGTCATGCTATACCCTGTGACCACATTCCCCTGGTAGGATTTTTCTGTATTAGGAACAGCCATTCAACTGGTCAGGCCAATTAGATGTTTTCCCATTATTTGGAATTGAGGATAAGAAAATTCTAATTTAGTCTGAATCTCTTTAAGGCGTTCTGCCATCTACCCTGTGGTCTGAGGTAAAAAGGGAAGTAGACTGCAGAGTGACACAAACATGTGCAAGGAGCAGAGATAACAGAGGGAGCAAGAAAGCCTAATGGCCTTCTGTCACTGGTTCCAGACCCTCCCTGAAGCTCCAGTCCCTGCTGGGGGTCAAAGAGTAGCTTTTGGAGGGAGGCACTGGTGTCTTTACGTCTGCCATTATCTCCATCAATATTCCCAATCCACCCCCTAAAGGAACATATAATCTGAGTAAAATCTTGGCTTGCAATGCAAACAGCTTCAAAAATCTCCAAGATTTTTAAACCTCATTTTGGTTTCTGTTGTCTGCAATCAGAGTTCTAAATAATTCACCACCCACCCCAGCCAAACCACACACACACACACACACACACACACACACACACACACCCCACAAATCTACACAGGGAAAGGGATACTTTCTCTCAAGCACTCTGCCCACTGCTCTTCCCCAAGACAATTTCACAGACATAATCTTTTCTATTGCCCCAAAGAAAACCTGCCCTAGCCACATCAATGGGCTTATCTTCTGGCTATAGGTCCTGCTTCTACATTTTTGCAAATGCCACTGTCCCTTCCACAATGCCCTAGGCCGGTCCTCCCTAGCATGGTGTGTCCCTGGGTAGCTCAAAACCCTGCTCAAATTAATTTTCCCTGGACAGCCTTTCCTAAGGAGCCTCATCGAACTCTAAACCGCACTTCCAGCCCCAGCCCCAGCCCCAGCTAAGCCTCCCTTCCCTGCAGAGACCTAGCTCATAAAAACACATCCAGTAACAAGAATTCTATATTTTTTCCGGTGTGTGTCTTAACTTCCTGATGGTCTGAAAGCTCTTCTGCAAGGCATACTGAACAATTTCTATTTCCTATCCCCTCCCTACAGCAACCGGTGCAATACTTTCCACACTGTAGACACTTAATAAATGTAACTGCCTGACTGACTGAAACAGGAAAAGTAATAAGCCAATGTCTAAACTTGCTCCCTGAAGGCCTCTAACTGCCTCCCTGAAAGTGGCAGGCGTCAGGAGCTCCCAGGGCTTCCACTCACTTCCAACCCCAAATTAAAATGTGCTGCTGCATGAATGACTCTAAGCCCTGTGGAAAGGTCTGAGCCGGGATCAGGTGGAAGGCAGAGCTGAAGGATGCAGGGCCAGACTTTGGAAAGTGAGACCTGTCATGGGGCTTGTGAGTGTGAATGCACACAACCAAATTTCCAAACCAGTCGGGAGCTGCTGTGGGGTCAGTCCGGGAGCACGTGGTGGGACTGCGGACCACGAGCCCACTCCAAAACCTCTCCCCACAGCCTTCCTCTTCCAAAGTCCACTGTTAGCATCAGTAATGGGTTAATTCGGGGCTTTTCTCCATTTCATACTTTACATCCCACCCACCACTCTTAACTATTCTTTGTAGATATGGGACAAGAAAAATCTAAGACTTTTTAGTATAATCCTTTCAAAAAGTACCTTCATTGACAGCTCCTATTATATGCCAAGCATTAAGTACCTCTTATCTCGTTTAATCATCACAATAACTCTATTAGGTATTACCACTATCATTCCTACTTTACAACAAGACCCTATATTATAAATTGAATCTTTCCAGGTCAACAGCATGTCAGGAAGGTCAGCAGGGGAAGCATGTCACATTGAAGGTCAAACTGAGCATGGAGGGAGGGTACAATCCAGGTGACCATCATGAGACCCTGTGGCCACCCAGAGGGAGAGCATTAATGAAGAGCAGTGGGTTAGATAACAAAGCTCCAGAAATGAGCTCTGAAAATGACCATCCGTTTCCTGCAAGGAAGAGAAGAAGGATCAACAGATCTCTTCTTCTTTCCCACTATCACATGATACATTTGGTTTGTCATCATTATCAATTATCATTTATTAAGTGTTTCTTTTATGCTGCCTACTTTATTACTTTATCTCATTCAACCCTCACAACAACCCAGTGAGTGGGTGTTATCATCCCCTCTTCAGTAGATGAGGAGACTAAGGCACAGAGGGCTGCATCATTTTATCCAAGCTGCTCAGCAAGATTCCACTGGGAAGAGACAAAGTGAAATCCATGACTGTCTACCTCTCGACCCTGAGCCCATTGCCATGACCACAGCAGAGCTTTTCTGGCCATCACTATGAGAGGCACTGGGTTTTGGCTCTGAGGTCCCCATACAAGCCCCGGATGTTGCGGCATGGGTATGCAATGCAGGAGCAGGGCGGCAGCCCCCTAAGGAGGCTAGAAGAGCACGCCTATGTGAAGAGTAGGAATGCTCAACTATCAGCCCAGGCAGCCTATGGGCAGCAGAGCAGGAAGAAGAAAGCAGTCTCCAGGCCTAACTGTAGCTTTGAGGCATCTGAAGAACCATCACCTCCTGGGGGTCAGAACCCTGGGGTCCTTTTACCACATATCTGTAGCATCCTAGTTTCATGAAACTTAAAAGCTGTTCATCCCACCTTCTGTCAGGAAGACTCCCCTTGAATGGCTGCTATCACATGTGACCAGAGCTTTCTCAGAGCTATGGTTCTCTCAGGACCAAAACAAAGCCTGTTTGGGATTCCATCCAATGCTGTATAAAATACTTCATCTCCATTGTTTTTTGTTTGGGGGATTATTTGGTAGGGAATCTGAAAACACACAAAGGGAAAGGTGTAAGATTTATATCACTTTTTTATTCCTTAAGAAGAATTGTTATTTTGGTAAAGAAGGCCTGCAGCAGTATTGATTGAGATTCTGGGGGCTTGCAGGGTTTGATGGCTGCGCTAATGCAGTCCTTTTGCCTTAGAAGACAAGCCTGTTAACCAGGATAGGTGCTGATGATGGCATAGGAATTATAGAGTAAAAATTCAGTCTAGAAAATTGAGATTGTAATTGATCTCCATTTTCACATTCTATTGGATATCGATATAACATAGTTATAAAAAGTCCCATAAATACATATGAGTGATTTATGTATCAAATTATTGTGCTAGTGTCTTATAAACAAACAAACCAGGTTTGTGGCATTAAGTAAGTCACTGAGTCCATGCAGAGAGGTAGCAAGGCATGAAGGACATGCATAGACCTGGAACTTAGGAAACCAGGGTTCATGGCTAAGCTCAGCCATTTCCTGGTGTAACACCTTGGAAATTTCTCAGTCTCTGCTCCACACTGAACCTATCTGCAAAATGGAGATGATACTAAGAACCTTTCTCATGGGTTATAACCAAGATAATATTCTATATGTAAGAGTGCTTGGCAGTGGTAGAGGCTTATAAACATATTTCCTTCTTTTCTGCAAGGATTGTGATAGTTTTGAATTTTGCCTGAGCCCTGAACTCCTGGAAAACAGCAAAAGTTAACCCTTCCCCCCTACACACAACCTTTTGTATGCCATGAAATGGTACACTGCAAAGAACCTTGCTTCTTCATACAATTTAGATAAGACTCACAGCCAGCCTTGTTTATGTATGACAAGGCCGAACGCAGTCCCTTCAAGCTCCCATTCTTGGTCTCATAAATGATCAGCTCAACTGCTTTGTCACCAAAGGTTCTTTTGAAACAAAATACTTGTTAACCAAATAGTTAGGTTTGTCTCTGTTCCCCCAGGTGCCTGAACTTTGGCCCACCCTCAGCCTGAGCCAGGCTGGCCTCATGGTGTGGCATGGTCTGGTCGACTATCCTGATCGCTTTATTCCACTGTTTCGCATTGGGTTCTTTACAGCATTGTTTATCCTTCTCTATAAAAGAAAAGCCCCTTTTGCTTCACCTTTGAGACACTTGTAGATATTATGGTCAGAGCTTCTCCCTATTGCAATAGTCCCTTCTCTCTATACCCCTTGGAATAATCATGTCAAGCAAAGCCTCTTCTTACTAAATCCAGATTTGTTTTTTATTTGACAGTTGCAAGCAATAGTGACTGATGCTGGCCATGGGAAGACTCTCAGCTCTCAGACACTATAATTGTCCTCTAAAACTTATCTCCAGTCTTAGAAAGTGCCAAAGAACCCAGCAGTTAACAGGTGACACATATATGTCGTGGTAAAACCTTTTGTTAGGACCCCACTGCTCCTCCAGGACACAACGGCTCCTGGGTACAACTGAGACGATGGTTGAATAGATAGATTCTGATTTTCCTTTCCCTCACCTTTTTACTCTTATCTTTGAGACCTTGGTGATAGACAGATTCGAAGTCCCGGGTGGGAGTATCTGATCGGCCCTAAGCCACATGCTGGTGTCCTGTGGTCAGGGCTGTACACAGGGAGAATGTCCTGTGTTGGTTTCTGGGGAGAGAGGCAGGGCCCTGCATCCCACCCGTACCACACGCAATGGGGAAGAGAGTTTAATGTCAGGTACTTGGGGAAAAATAATAAATGTCTACGATATCTTTCTTTCCAGACTCCAGATTTTTTTTTTAGTTTTTGGGGAGATTTAGGGTTTCTTGTTGTTAATGACATTCTAAAAGTTGCTCTATCAATCAACAGAGTTGCTATAAAACCCAAAAATGATGACATGTGCCTCAGGGCTACACAAAGCGGAGTATGTATTCAAGGATGGTAGTCTCACACTCTCCTTCCCACACACTTCCCCCTGCTCACCTTTGGCTTTGATTAATCAGCCTAGATGCTGAAGCAAGGATGGTGCTTGCCAGCCACCATGGTCTGGCTCTTGTCTCTTCTCCTAAGCCTGAGCCACTTATAGCTAGAAAGGAGCCTGGGCCACGCGTGAAATGAGGAAGAGAAAGTGTCAGCATTAACCTGCTACCTGCTTCTGCTGGGGCCTCTGCCAAATGCCAGTGGGGAGCTGCAATCAATTGCCGCACAACATGCCAACATAACAGCTGGTGACCAGCCATTAGGGTAATCCACCAAGCATGGGAATTTCAAGAACCCCTCAGTACACACAGCAAATGAGAGTTATTGCAAAACCAGGTGTTGTGGTCTAATTGCATGAACCAGTTTGAAATGTTAATCTGTTCCCTTAAACTTCATTTTGCATGTGAGGCACTGGAAGAAAGACTCCCAGCCAAGCTTATAGAGGAGAGCAAATATTGGTTCCCTCATTTATTTATTCCTTTGAGGTTGTTTTCAAGTTTTTGAGCAATAGAAGCACAGAGAAATGTGGCTAGAATTGACTTTGAGGGCATTGGTTCTGCCAGAGCACAGCAGCAGTCAACCTGTGCCAGCCTGGATCTCAGCAAGGTAAGCCCACACTGCCTACAAGCCAGCCTCACCTGCCTCCAGTTCACCCAGGGACACCCATTGCTGCAACATTAGTCAACTGCACCCTTTCTGGGAGGCAGCAAAACCTGGCCAGTAAGAGAACCTCAGAGTCATACCCACCTTGCTTCAAGTCCCTGCTCTCTCCTGGCCAGCTGTGTGAACTGGGGCACATTTCTTAACCTTTCTGAGTTTCTTGGAGCCTCTATTTCCTCCTCTCCAGAAACAGGGATAATGATATCTACTTCACAAACGGAGGTAAAAATTAGCTCAGCTGAGGTGTGTAAAGCACTTAGCAAAATCTATGGCTCATGGTGAAGACTCAATAAAATAACTATTATTATTAATTCATCAGATTAGAGAATTTTATTCATCTTCAGGAATCTCAGAAATCTTCATCATGGCTCATATTTAAAGACAGCACAAATTTCCCACTAATCAATTCCTTTGTCTTTTTCTCTCCAGCCTCTCTAATGTTTAGGGCTTTGTTGGTTCTTCAAGTTGACCTGCCACAGTTCTACAACTCATCCTTTGCCCCCACTTTATGATATGCTCTATCCAGTCCCTCATGCCCCAGAAAGCTCCTCACCCTCCCAGATCTAATGCTCCTTCAAAGCCCAGGTCAAAATCCACCTTCTCCACAACACGTCTCTTGGCTTCTCCAGCTCATTTATTCAACAGCAAATAGTGACCAAGTACTAGCACTGGGTGAAGCCCTGTGCCTCACTAAGGCTGAGATGGACCATGGACAGGACAGAGTCCTCATACTTCGGTTAGCCCCTCCCATTACTTCTTCCCTGAACCCAATGGCACCTTACAGTGTATCATCACCAATGTTCACGGCTGAGCCGGACGTCCTTCTCACCCTTTTGATGTTAACTTCTTCAGAGAAATGAGGCAAGGCAGTGCTTTGAAAGAAAGAACACAGGCTCTAAGGTCAGAAGGTCCTGGACTCGAATCTCAGCTCTGCCTCTTGCTGACATGTACTTAAGCTCACTATAGGAGAAGATGTGATAGAACGAATGCTCTGTCACAGCATGAGGACCACTGGAACAAATTGCTAGCAGTCTGACATCTTAGAATCATTATCTCTTAGCTTCTGTCAGGGTGGAATATAAGGAATATCCTAAGCAGGTGCCAGACAGCCATTCTCTAGACCGGATACCAGGCAATGATGTCTACTCTCTCCTCACACTCTGTACACAATATACAAGGTCTTCTTTTTTTTCTAATCAGTTCCCAAAATAATTGATCCATCTTCTTTGCAGAGTTATTTTTCCTCCTTCTAAGCATAGTCGTCTATGAGTATACCTGAATTGTTATGAGAAACATACATACTTTGTTATTCCAAAGTTATGTTACCATAATTTTGACTTCTACTGGAGGAAGAATCTAGGAGAGAGTGAAATAGACTCTGGATGCCCTTTCAAACAAATTCTTCCAGTTCTGCATGATATTATTTGCTCACCCTCAACACAGTGAGAATGTAACGGAACCTAGCAAGTTTTCCTGGGCCACAGCCATGCTCCCATGAGGTCTGCCTTTTGCCCCTTGTAAATAGAAAAGAGCAAAAGGACTCCCACCCTTGTTTGTCACTGATTCTTTATCCTATATTCTCTGTCTCTTTGTGGCTTGCAGGGTGCTTTGGGGTGACAGCAGTAAAGTATAAGACTGAATTGATTCACCTTTGGTCATAGAATCTTTGTTCTGACTACCTCAGTTCTAAGCCTAACATAAAAAAAAGAGGTGGGGCATTAAAAGGTGGTAGAAAAAGCAGACCACTCCAAAATCCAACCAAAAACACTTTTTACTTTAAAAAGTAGAAGTCTATCAATTTATAAAAATACCCAGGAAGGAAAGTAGGGTAGGAAAGAACTAAATAAGTCACAGGATGAATTAAATCATACTGATTGCAAACAACACTGACAGAGGGCTGCAATAAGACAAGAGCTATTTTTCAAGGCAGAGACCCCCTCCTTGCCATCCTCCTCCACCCCCAAAATCAGCTGCTGGAGACCTAGAGTGAAAGGAGGAGCTGCTGTGAAGGTCACTGGCTGAAGCAAAGTCTTTGAGGGTCAGCTCTCCGGCATTCTGCCCCCAGGCTGAAGCTGAAAAATCAGAAGAAATTGGGAGTTCTTCCTGGAAATAGGGAGGATTTCATAGTGGAACAGGTACCCCAAAGTAGAGCCATCTTAGTTTTTCCTACTGCTCCCCGCTCATACATCCTAAAATGAAGCTGGCCTGTACAAATGGCCCATTCACATTCATTCAGCCCTTTCCTTCAGGGGAAAGGTAATAGCAATAAAATTTATAGGCTACCTATGGTAATCAACCAGCTCCTTCCCTCATAAATATACAGGGACAATCAAGGATCAGTAAACCAGTAAGGAGAACACAAAGAAACAACAGCTTGAAGAAACAAACAGGCCCCTGAAGAAACTGAATAGAGGAAATAGGCATGACTCAAACAATTCAATTTAGTAATCTCAAAGATATTTAAGAAGAAACTACATCCATAAAGAATAGAGCGCTATGAAAATATAATTATTGAAACATAAATATGAAAAAATATACCAACATGGAAAGCAAAAAGACAGAAATAGATATAGTGTGAGAGAAAAACTGAGAAACATAGAAGATTAATCAGGTCCAATATCCATCTCACAGAAGTCCAGAGAGACAGAACCAAGAAAAAGGAAGGGAGAAAAGAGTCAAATAAATATTTCTAAGGGCTTTACTGCTGAAAAGCCCACCAAGTACTGAGCAAGATGATTCTAAAAAGCCAATTTTTTTATATATCCTCATGTATTTTTAGAATATGGACTAAGAGAAGTTTCTAAAACCATCACTTCAAGAAAGAGTTTATCAACAAAGGATTGATAATCCTCTCAATAACAACTCTGGATGATAGAAGACAGTGGGGTAATTCCTCCAAATTTTTGAGTAAAGTTATTTTGAACCCAGAAGCCAGCCAAATGAGAAGACAAAATAAAAATATTTGCAACTTGCAAAGACCCAGATGCTCTACTTGAAAAAAAGATCACCTGAGGATATACTCCAGCAAAGCAAACAAATAAGAAGAAACCTGTGTAAATAACCAAAGACCAACCAAATGAGGACAAGCAAAGGTTACTTATTCAGAGCTTACAAAGGAGTTGGCCACCATCACCTGTGTTTGCCAGACTCATATACAAGCAGAGGCATAAGAAAGCTTTATAGTGGAAAAAAGGGAAGGCTTCAGGTACGCCCTGATTGGAAGTTGTTGGCATGGGGAAGCTGCATGGAGTCTAACTCGAAGGAGGGCATCCTATGTGGTTGGCTGGGGGAACATATTTGGCTTTCACTGGTTGGTCCTAAGTTGCAAGCAGAGACAAAAATTAGGAAAACTGTCAGATGTTAATTACGTCCTGGTTGTGTGGGGACTATTGTAGTAGCAGTTATTATTTGGCTTCCTGGGCTGGTTGCTAGAGATAATAGTCTGACTTCCTACAAGTCTGACTTCCTACAAGGTTAACATTCTGGGCTGGTTACTGTATATAATAGGTTGGTGTCCTAGGTTGGTTGCTTACAGATTTTGGATCAGAGTTCATTTTTTTAATATCTTCTGGCCATTGCTCACTTGTACATCTGATCTCTCAAACTTAAGAAAGAAAGACATGAGACCCAGCAAATAGTGGAACTAAGTCAGGATTGCACTGAAAAAGCCCAGAAAGAAGTCTTCCAAATTGGCCATTCTACAAGTAGCATAATTAAGAAGTTGGACATTCTTACTAATACAATGAAGAAGGTGTGTGCTACTTCAGTCAACAAGAGACATACAATTAGAAATTCCAGGATGAGAGCCATGTTCCAAATATAAGAAATAAAAATGAGTTATTATTTTGAAGAACTGATAGAGTAGAGTAGGGATCCATTTGATCTTGATACTTGGAACAACTTCCTTTGAGCAGCCATGATTTAGTCACATAGGATTACATCTCCTTATAGATCCACACACTCTACTGATTCTCCAGTGACTAATATTTACAATATCACAATTTGTTGGAGTTATGTATTAATTTTCAATTGCTTATATATAAACAAATCACTAGAGGACTAATTATGGCTACAGTATGAAATATACATGTTCCATCCTTTGACAAATTAAAAGTAAAGTTAGCATTGACCAATATTGAGAGGAGGAGCAGGAAGAAGGAAATGTGGAACTAATTTCCTCATGTTACACAGTGGAGAAACAAGAGGTACTGATGAAGTTAATAAATCAAGGAATGAAAGTTTAAGCACCTTATTTTAAATCATAGAGGAAATAAATAGAAGAATAAAAATATAACAAAACTTGGCAGGAAGAAGTTAGGGGAAGATACATGCCTCATCTATCATAGCGGGGAGTCAATAGCTACTGCTTCAAGTTGATGAATCAAGAAATAGAAATGTAAGCATATTATCTGAGTTGCGGGCAAAACCACCATTCCACCCCCCCAAAACAAAAGTCAAGCAATGGAGAAACAAGGAGTTTCATGTCATGTCACACCTTTCTATACTATTTTAACTGCTATATCCCTGGGTATACGTGGTTAATATTTCTTTCTTTCTTTTAAACTTAAAAGAAGTCAGGATTCAGAAGCAATGCTGGAGTACTGCTACAGGGCTAACATATTTTTCCTGTCCCCTAAAACAACCCTGGCTTTATTGTTTCACTCAGTCTCACCAGGGCTGTGATTTAATCTGCACTTTCTCAAACTTACCTCCCTGGAGACTCAGAAGAGACATTTAATACATATGTACCATGTAGATGAGAAGACACTGATTCCTTCCTTCAGTGACTATTTATGGAGTATCTACTATGTGCTGGGCCCTAAGATTCAGGAGTGAACAAAACAGACAAAGTCTCCAACCTCAAGGAAAGTATTTATATTCTTGCAGGCAAGACAGACACAAAACAAGGAAAACCCCTCCTTCACCTGAGAGGCAAGAACACTGGCTTTGGAACTAAGCAAACCCTAGTCCACATCTCTGATATCAGTTACAAGACCCTGCACCAATGACTAGACCTCTCTGAGCCTCAGTGTCCCCAACTGTAAAACAGGGCCACCTGTCAGGGTTGTTGAAATAGTAAGAGTGTATTCCAGCTCCCAAGGGGAGTTACACAGATGCAAAGTGGGAGGTTTTTTGGTATTTTTTTTAATAAAATAGAAAGGAAATATATAATTAATTAAAATTTCAAAACCCTTTGAGAGGGGCTTATAACAATATGTGTCAATTTACTTCTGCTTTAATATGAGCCCGAAAAGTGGAGAAAATCCAGATTAAAAGATACTTGAGAGATGTTTAGACTTTGAGCCTTTTGGTGTTGACAACTTTGCAAGTCAGTAGAATAATCTTCCTTCAGGAAAGACTCTATTTCCCAAAATGTGTTTGGGGAAAGATGTACTACAAGTGGTCTATAGACAAACAAATAGTAGAAAAACAGCCTACTATTGCTCTCTCTTTTAAGTCACTTGGAAAGTAACAAACTGTTCAACCCACAGTTTCCCAACTTAATCCACCACGGAAATCTTCCACCCACTCTTGGCCCCCCCTCCACCTGAGCATCCCCTGTTCACCCTAATTCTACTGAGCTAGTGCTGAAGTAGAGGGCTTGCTGATTCTTTTTAGCTGAAGCCAAATCTAGTAGTCTTCATGAGTTCTCTCACACTAAAAATAGTTCACCAGACTCGAGCGAGGCCATGTGGCCAACTGCAGAACTCACCGTGAACAACCAGATTCTTTCCTACAAGTCCTTAATATTCTGTGGGTGGCACATAAGTGGCAGCAGAATCTATCTGAGCCCAGGGCCAACTTGTACAGCCTGTGAACCCTCCTGAGGGAGCAGCAGAAAGAGAAACAGGCCCCTCTGGGCTCCTGCCATCCTGCCAGGTTCAGCAGTGACCTCGAACCATCATTAATCTTTTGGTCTAACCAGAGCTGGGAAATTTACCCCCAAAACACCTGTTCCTCAAATAGCCAACTCACATTGCAAACATCCTGGAACCCATTCCACAGACAGGTGTAGGGCAGCAACTTCCAAAAATACCACTGAATATACCCCATTCCACATGTCTTTGGCCGCCTTCCCCTGCTCCCCACCAGCCCGCATCACACAAACCCCTCACACAGAAAACCACTCCTTGGCTTCTTGCACATGCAAAAAAAAGCTGTCCTTGGGACCCACTGGCTTGCCGAAAAAGAGTCTTGGAGACAAAACTGCTGCCGGGAAAAACTAGGAAATCAAATGACATGACTGGCATTTCCTCTGTCTCCATGACATCTTCATTTTTAGCAGAGAGTGGAGTTTGGATAACACTGACAGCTGCTGATCCTCCTGCAGGAGGCCTGAAGCCCATCGGCCCTCCAAATGGCAAGTTCTATTGCTCCCTCCTCCCACTCAATGTGCAGGCTGTCACCTGAAGCCTTGCCTGGCTTTGTTCCCCTCTACAGACATACTCACTAACAGCAAGGCTTGTGTTCTGCCTGACATTCACAACCTACTCTGTTCAAACTACATCAAGGAGTTAGAATGTGATGCAAAGTGGAAGGTGGAGGAACAGACAACTCCCTACTCAGGGTATTCTGAGCATGAAAAGTCCTCTTTTCTTCAGAACATTCTCTCCCACCAGCTATAAGTGCCTCAAATATTAGAGTAAGAGTTTCATTCCTTTGGCCGAAAGCAGAGACAGTAAGAGGAAGGTACATGGCATGTCCTACTGCTCCTCCTCTGTGTTGGTGGCAGGCGTCCTACACAACCCAGGAATTCTTTCCTGCTGCATCCTGACTGCACCCTGTGCATTCTCAATTGAGGCAGCCACTGCCCTACTAAACTTCCCATGAGGTTTTAAGCCCACTAAATATACCTTTCCTTTCCATATTTGTGGGTTAAATAAGAAAAAATTTAAAAAATTTAGAGTAATTCATTAAAAATTATGCTGGAGGAAGACAGATAAAAATGAAAGCAAAAATGTCAGACGAACTTGCACGGACTCATTACACTATTCCCTCCCCTTTGCGGGGTTTGAAAATTCTATAATAAAAATTTTAATGAAAATATATGTGTGCGCGCATACACACACACACACACACACACACACACCCCTTCCTAGTTACCCTTTCTACTTGATATCACTTTAAACAGTTACTGACAATTTCAGTTATAATGTGAACAACTTGAGTAGTTTTTGTATCATTTTTGAGAGTATATGTTGATAGCAAAAGAACAGAAAAATAGCTGAACTCTGAATGGACAGAAGGCCAACAGTTGAGGTGGGGAGGTCGGGGAAGAGAGGCAAACCTATTTGGGAGGCTGGGGTCCCTAAAAACATGGAAACGTGCTTACTTTACAAACTGTTGAGCCCAGTGCTATTTAAGAACAATCACAATGAGGTTGGAAAGTTTGGTGAAGAAACTAAAATGGTCATTTTTTCTGCCATTGTTGATTTCTAAAGCTTCATCTTCAGTGTCATCCGCCTATGCTTTTTGCATCGACCAGCTTGAGTGTTAGAGACTAAGGTTTTACTTTGAGGTATGACCTTTAAAAATTTGTGGTCAGCCTACCAGTTGTTTCAATGGACCCAGTCTTTAAGTTAATGACTTTTTTCTTTTCTCTGATCCCAAAGATCTGGTTTCAGTCTCCAGAAAATTTAGAAGACTTCACTTGTCCACAATTTATTGAACTCTTCTAGTTCGAGCTCCTCAGATGAAGTCACCTTTCAAAATGTTGTGAGGTGAGAGAAGTTGGTTTTCTCAGTCCATGAACACAACAGCTCCTCCTCCTATTACTGCTCCCTCTAAACCCTGTTCAAAAAAAAAAAAAATCAATAAAGGTAAAGGTCAAATATATGGTGATGGAAGGAAATTTAACTTTGGGTGGTGAACTCAAAATGCAATATACGTATGACATATTGGACTGTACACACGTCACCACAATAAATGTAATTTTTAAAAAAATCAGTAAAAAAAACAATTCTGCTATTAGGACATCAATTCTTAAAAGCATTCAGCAATCAGTGTCTGGTTAAATAAACTGGAGTTATCACACAATGGAATATCTATGCAACTGTCAAAAAGGATGCATTAGATCCATAGGAGCTAATATGAGAAGATCTCCAAGATATACTCTTTAGAGTGTGGTGAAAACCTAATTGTCCTATGAGCCTGAAAGTCAAATTTCATTCCTGCATATAGAGGAAGAGTCTTACCAGTTAAATTATCAGAAGTGATCACTGACAAAGCCTACTCCACAGCAGAAAGCCAAAAGGTGAGCACAGTGAGATGGCAGAGTTTGAAATGGTATTGTGCCTTGTCCTAGGTAAAACTAAAGCTATTCTCCTCAGCACAGACACCTGACAGACAGCAGCTAAAAGGAACAAAGTTAGGCATGATTTTTGCATATTTACATCTGCTTTTTGTGGGTGGAAAGCAGTTACCTTACGATCCAAACCTGTAAGTTTTAAGTCTCTGAGCATCAGGATTCACCTTGTTTATTTTCTTCTTTTACATCTGAGTATTTAATAAAGTTCTTTGAAAATGCCAAGAGATCCCATTTATGCTAGGGACAAAGAAAGAAAGGAGGTGTGTTCTCTGAGTTTAAATTTCAAAGTGGAAGTTCTCTGCCCTCAGGCAGGGTAAGTCAAGAAAGTGTGACAACACAGAACAGAAGGTAAAGCTCCAGGCGTCGAGATCTTTCTGTTCACACCCCCATCCGGATATTTTCTTTTTATAACTCTTCTCTAATGAAAGTTTTGAGGTTACCTTAGCAGGATGTGATGGCCACACATATTCTCTGATCTTAGGCTGGGCAAATGTAAAATAAAGGCTACATTTCCCAACCTCCCTTGCCAGTTATGGCTACGTAAGTCCTGGACAAAAAAAAGTAAGAGGATATTGTTAGTGCAATGGTTAAGTGTGATTTCTGGGCAGAGCCCTTAAGAGAAAGATTCTGACTCCTCCTCCTTCCTTTTTTCTGCTCAATGAATGTGAACATAATGGCTGGAGCTCAAGCAGCCATTTTGGACTGTAGGTGGAGGTTTCACGTTGAAGATAGAGGACAACCAGAGATAAGAAGCCTGGATCCTTGATGACTGAGAAACTGCCATGCCAGTTCAGGACAGCCTACATTTACATGAGAAATAAACTTCAAGTTAGTTTAAGTCACTTTTGTATCGAATTTTCTAACACTCATAAGCTAAGCTTAAACCTAGCTAATAGAGATAGAAAATCTTCTAAGTTCTTCTGCCTTAAAAGAGTCTAAGACCATTATCATATATGTGTGTGTAGGAACCTTTTCAGAGTCTTGAAATAGCTCAGCAGTCATTTTCGTGCTGCATGGGACTGGAATAAGAGTACCAGAGGGTTCCAGAGATGGGTCATGCACCTCCTCCTCTATTTCTGTAGGAAAAGTCTCATTCCTGGAGGTATCCTAGAAACTCCATTCCCTTTTTCTCCAGCCCATCCCTGGCGTTGCCAGGCTGCAGAATCTGAGGGAAGTAGGTAAGAAGGCTGCTTCTCTCAGAGTCTTCTGCTTTATTTCAGAGCAGCTCCAATTAATTGCTTTAAGAGTCCAACTGACTAGATCAAGATGGTCCAATTATAGTGACCAGTGCTCCTCTGAGTCTTCAGGTCAGAACTCTAATTGCGATATTTGATTCCTTATTCCTTTTCCTCCCAGGTTTAACCTAGCCTAAGCTAAATTTGAGCAACATTTAATCAGAACTGATTCTTTCTTTCAGATCCACTATCTCAGGTAAAACCACTGCCAAGATGCATATTTTCATGAAAGGCCTAACAGGAAAGACCATCATTCTCGAGGTTGAACTCATAGATACAATAGAAACTGAAAGCCAAGATTCCTCCCAATTAGCAAGGATTTTGCTGTAAAAGCAGCTGGAAGATGGATGCACCAATGTCTGATTACAAAATTCAAAAAGAGATCACTTTGGTTGTTGAGACTTTGTGGTGGTATTAAGAAAAAGAAGTCATTTTACATACTCCCAAGAATAAGCAAAAGAGAAAGAAAGCAGAGCTAGACACTTTGAAATACTATAAGGTTAGTGACATTGGCGCAATTGGTTGCCCTCTCCAAGAGCATCTTTCTGATGGCATCTTCCTAGCGTCACTTTGACACACATGACTGTGCAAGTATTGTCTAATCCTTGCTTTAGTAACCCAGAAGACAAGTAAATGTGTGTGTGTATTAACATAAGACTAAATATAATTTTATTCCAATGTTTAAAACACGAAGATCTTATTCTCAAAAAGACAAAACTATAGAGATAAAGAACAGGTCAGTTGTTGCCACTGATGAAAGGTAGAGAGAGGAAATGATTACCAAGGGGAAGCACAAAGCAGCTTTTTGGAGTGTTTGGAACAGTTCTGTGTCCTGCTATGTGTTGGTGGTGGTTTCACAAATTTACATACATGTTAAAACTCATAGAACTATAAATCAAAAAAAAATTCAAGCTTATTGATTGATAGTTTTTTAATTAAATTGAATTAAACAGTCGAAAAATCAACAGACCTGTAGGCGAGTTCATGAAGAAACTAACAGCAAATGTGTCTAGACTGCCAGCATCTAGGCACCAGTGTCGTGCTCTACATCTCACACAGAGGCCACTGTATCACTTGGAGATGCCTCAGGGATGAGCTTTTAGATCACAGAGTACCAAGCCACTGGTGGAAGGACAGTGGGACAGTAACTATTCACAAAAGCTATCACATCTTACAGAGAAACATTCTCTGTGCATGGTCATTCACAGACCTCCAAAGTGCACAAAATAGAGCAGCTTGCAAAAGAGAAAATGCTCAGCTAGCTCAACTTGACTAGTTAACCAGAAAAGTTACCACCACCAAAACAAAACAAAAAGAAAAACAAAAATAAAAAAAGATTCCATGTATGATGTAAGCATCACAGTCTTCTCTACAGATAGCTGCACAAGCACAAAGCTTCCTTCCTAGAGGCTTCCAATGGCTCACAGAAACCCAGAACAAGTCTTGGAGCAGGGAAGGAGGTTGGCACACAGGGAAGAGAGCCCAAAATGAGATTAAATTTCCCACCAGCACAGTACAATGGGAACGCAGAGTCAAAACCAGGTGAATTTATAAGCAAGTACAGAATTTGAGATTTCTTACTCATCTGAGCTTGGAGATTAATACTGGTGCCTGCCATGTCAACAAAACACACACTGGTCACGTTTCGTGACTAAGTAGTATTTCTTCTCCTCCCCACTCCCTTCCTCTAGCAGTGACAGGGATGCCATCTGTGCCCCATGCCACTTCCCTCCAGCCCACCTGGGCTTTCAGCTGCAGCTGAGACAAACAGTGTCCATGCATCGGGCAGGGAACTGATTCAAGTACCCTTTTTGTCTCTCTGCTTGACAACCTCAGGACTTTTTTCTAGATCCCAGTTGTTAACAGCAGCCTAAAGGTAAGAGATGAACACCCCAAAGGTCAATCCTCAACCAACAAGGTTGGAAGTCTGTGGATAAATGCACCAGTCTCCCTTCCAGGGGGACAATTCTGACAGGTCCTCATCAGGATGAACCCTAGCTGCCCACTGTGGCAACCAGCTAACTATCGACTTTTCCTCCTTCCCTGTCTCCCTCACTCTTTTTCCTTGGTTCACAACCAAATAAACTGCTTCCCAATCTTTGTTTTAGGTTCCTCTTTCAGCAAAACCCAAACTAAGACAAATGGCTAGATTATTGTCCTCTATTCCATCTCACTCATTCTGTGAGGTCCTAGAGCCAGATCCTGGAACATAATTGTACATTTTCATCTACTGTCAATGGCTGGAAAAACTTAAATCTCCTAATGTCAATATATGAGCTAAGATGTTTTGGCTGTTTCTAGTGAGAAAGCTGCAACTACCTTCCCTTTGGCTCAGTTGCCTTTAACTATTGCATGACTCTTATCCCAGCCCAAGACGCCCTGGCTGTAACCAGCAGATCCTGCCAGTTTTGGTCTTTTGCTCCCATTTGTGTAATGAGCCCCAGGAGGCCAGTGCTCTAAGCATTTTGCTGCTGACTAGAGGGCTTGCAATTTCTTCTCTAATTAGGAAGGTGAAAGGGCTGTGCAGAGGAGACTCTGCTTCTGCATCTGACACCAGCTTTGCACCAGGTGGCATATACTTCTCCTCCTCCCTCATCAGTCTGTTCAAGCCCATTGCCTTCCAGCCACAACTGCTCAGGTTAAGATGCATCAAGATGGAAAGTTGCCACTTGATTAAGATAAAAATAAAATAATCCAAATATATAACACATTCCTTTTTTGAACAGATGGCCAGGGAGCTTGCCTCATAACATTGAACATCAAAAATGAATCAGAGGCTCATCTTCCTGCATAATCAAGAATTTGCTCAGTGTTTATAGTACAACCAGGCAGAGTTGGAGATGCCATTGGCAAAGGTGAGAAACAACAGAGAAACCATTGACTCCATTGTGAGCTTCTCTGTCAGGGATACCAGTCTACATCACATGTTATGTCAGGGTGTGCGTGGGGATGGAATGGGGGAGACAGGGGAGACAAGAGTGTATAGAATAAATGAAAGATATGTCAGCTCACCCTTTTAAGAGGGCCTGCAGCTGCCCTTTGTCAGACTGTACCTGTTGACATTTTTTCCAAAGAAAACTATTCCAGCTACGTCACGTTTTTTATCTACTAGAGCTGTCCTAGTCCAGATATTGTTGCTTCACTCCAGTTACAACATTTAAGCACATTGCATTATGATCTGTTTGTTTACTCATCTTAGCTCCCTTGCACTATTTGAAGGCAAGGGCCATTTCTTACATGACTTGATATCACAGAGAGCCCAGGAAAGACTTAAGTAAATGTTCAATGAATGAATAAATAAAAATAATCAGAATTATTGGAAAAGCCACTCCACTGGTCTATTTTCCTGCATTCTCTTTGCTCTGTTCTGCATGGCCACCAGTTTAAATCTTTCTAAAACATTCAATGAGAGAGACCTGTAGTTGCTATGAAATTATCTCCAAGATGTATGGTGAGGTGAAAAAAATTTCAGAACAATGTATGTACAGTACATGCGTAATTGATTTAAAAGAAGAGGAAGAACATGTATATATCTGGTTTATATATTCCTAAATATTTCCAAGATATGTAATAAAATGAAAAAATGGTTGATTCTGAGGAGGTGGAGCTAGGAGCTGGGGATCTTGCTTTTTCTTACACACCCCTCTGTACTCTGAATTTTTACATTCACATATATATTTCTACTTTTTCAATTTAAATAATCAGTTAATAATAATTTCAAGACTTGCTGGTTAAATTACTCTCTTGCTCAAAAATATTCATTAAATACAGATTTCTTATAAGTCAATTAATCTCATAAATCCCAACCTAACATTCTAACCAGTCCTTGATTAAAACCCTCTGCAGACTTTCTCACTAATAAACTAGGCTCTATGCTATGAGATCATTTCTGTTAGTCATCAGAGCTGTTCACAAATATCGCAGTTCTCCTTCCAGGCACATGGTAACATTGCTTTTCTCTGCCTCTTCTAAAGTTAGGTGTGGTCATGGATCATGCCTTTAATGGGTGGGAATAGAAAATGAAAGTGTTAGAAGCTTGTAGCAGGCACCTCCTAAAATGACTCCTGTTGATCCTCACCTCCTGGCATTTTCACACTTGTGTCTTCTCCCTTTGAAAGTGGACTGGAACTAGTGACTTGCTTCTAATGAATAGAATATGGCAAAAATAATGAGATACCACTTCTAAGATTAAGTAATAAAAGACAATGGCTTCTGTCTTGCTGGCAATGTTCTCTCTCTCTCTCTCTCTCTCTCTCTCTCTCTCTTTCTCTCTCTCTTCCTCTCTCTCTCTCTCTCTCTCTCTCTCTCTCTCTCTCTCTCTCTCTGTCTTTCACGTGCTTGCCCTGATGAAGAAAGCCACCAATAAGAAACTAAAGATGGCCTCTGGCCCTCGGCCCCAACAACCATGTGAGTGAGTCTGGAAGTGGATCCTGGATCAGTTAAACCTTGAGATGACTGCAGCCCCAGCTGACACCTTGACTGAAGCCTTATGAGAGACCCTGAGCTGAAGGATCCAGTTCAGGTCTACAGAAATGGTGACATAATAAATGCATGTTGGGGGTGATTTGTTATGCAGCAATCGATAACTAACATAGAGCCACTGCACCATTCCCTGCCCCCTGCTTCGGTGATCCTGAAAGCAAAGGTTGAGATGAACCTCATCGTTGAGTGGCTATGATGAGCAGAGTTCCCCACCAACTCACAGTGAGCAAGTAGGGTGAACAAGATCTAAACCTTAATCCATTCAGGCTGTTTGTTACTATAGCACAACTTAGTCCATCCTAATGCATCATGTATGTGAAAGCACTGTGCAATTTTAAAGTACAATCCAAATGTAAAGTATGACTAGTATCACCTTAACCTTGATTATTCCTATATCCTGACCTTTGGGCCCCATCTCTCCTTTCCAGCTGCTCACATCTACCATTCTTCACTCTAACCTTTCCCACAAACTACTCTCTAACAATCCCAGGCTATAGCTATCTGCCCCTCTCTTCTGAGCACTAATCACCCCCATACTTCTCTTCCATATCACTTATTATAAAAGTAACTAATTATGTTTGTATCTATTTATTCAGTGTCTATCATCCTAATTACAATATAAATTCCATGAAAACAGGGATCCCATTAGTTTTATTTATTTATTTATTCATTCATTCATTCATACATTCACTCATTCATTCATTCATTTAATTTTATTTATCATTATATTCCCGCACCTGGCACAATACCTAAAACAAACATTTAAATAAATATTTAAATGAATAAACAAATTCACACACACTTATCCTGCTCTGTATACTCACTTTGACACAATTATAGAATATTTTATTAGTGATTTTCACATTTCACATGTTTATGAATTGCATCTCTCAAGTAGAATCTGAACCCCTTGAAACATGAACTGCACTTTCGCTTAACCAGTACACCCTACATGATAACACAGTATGCCTTAAACATAGTATAATGCCTAGCACAGTGCTTTGCTCATGGTTGGAACACAGTAACTGCTAAATAATAACGTATCATGTGCTCAACAAATTATTGATGAATAAATTAATATAAAACAAGCATTTATCTATATAGTGGTATAAATACAATTCTTAAGGAAATAATAGAGCAAATGAGTGAGGAGTATGAGTTGACAGCAGGCAATAAAGGCTTTCTGCAGGAGAGCTTGGGTATGAATTTGTAAGGTATCAGAGAAATGACCTCACATTTAATGGGTGCTGTGCCAGGCACCAGGCTAAACGCTGTGCATGTATCATTTTGTTTCACCTTCAAATCAACCCTACATGGTAGTTCTTTTATCCCCACTTTACAAATGAGAAAACTGAGGCTCAGAGAGATTAAGTTCACAGAGCTAACAAATGGCAACAACCCAAATCTTCCTCTCTCCAAAACTCATCTTTTTCTACCATGCCAGAACATAACTTTGGATTTAAGCCTCACTCTGCCATTTACTGACTATATGGCCTTGGGCAATTTGCTGAACCTTCTTGCTTCAGTTTCCAAGTTGGGGTTAATCATAGTAATGACTTCACAGGATTGTTGTTAGTATTAAATGAGATCTATGTAAAATGCTTTGAACAGTTCCCAGGTCATGGTAGGTACTAATGAATGTTAATCATTGTTATAATTTTTTTTAAATGGATTTCAGGGGCAAAAAAATTTCCCCTCCTAAGAATCAAACTTCTATTCATGCTCTCTTTCACTGACATCAGTGAAAGATTACAAAAAAAAGGAAGCTTCGGGGACATAAAAAGCCATGTGAGAAACTCAAGGACAGACTGCACCTCACTGCCCCCTAGTCACCCACTCACTTCTTGCCCATGCCACACATTGCCCTCCTTAGCTTAGAGTTCAGAACACTAACTCAAGGAGTGGCCAATTCTGACAGATCCTCAAACAGCACCAACTATAAAATTTGCAGGGCCCCATGCAAAAAGAAAATGTGAGGTCCCTTTTTCAAAAGGTAAAAAGACTTTCAAGATAGAGTAGTGCATTAAACCAAACACAGGGCCCTGCTGAGCATGCAGCCTGTGCGACCACAGGTCACACCCCCACGGAGCTGTCCCTGTCCTCAAACCTCTCCAGAGGGGTTAAAATGGCTGGAAGAGTCAGAGAGAAATAAGCCAGGCACCTCCCACCTTGGCTTCTCCACCAGATAAACCCTGATGTCCAAAACTCTTTACTGCAAATTAACTCAATATTTTGATTAAAAATCATGATAAACTTGAGTGCAACAAAAGAAGAAATTGATGTTTTAATATAACTCATTAGAGCACCTTTATTAACTCCAGAAATAGAAAGAGCATTTAAAATAGAAAGATTAGTTTAAAATCAACACTGCACTGGTAAGGGCGGCCACAATTTCAGGAACATTAATTGCTGGGTTGTCTCATTACTGATTAAATAAGAAATCTCAAATACCATTAGACAATTGTGATTAAATATATGTCATTCTAATTGAATGTGTGGTTTATTGCCTTCCACTGAATCAGCAGGTCACCTTCTTGTTTTGTGCATTTGGAAAGGGCACATCTATGCAATGACAACACACAGCCATTATTTCTCAGACAGCCCTGAAACCCTCGGAGTTGTAGCCTAAAATATGGCTGTATTTGCAGGGTGGGGAGGAGTGTGCCATACAATAGGGAGCCTGAGATGATGAAAATAAATCCCACTTAATGTCACGGCTGGGCACTTTTCCTTCTCATCTCATTACCTGGCTCTGGGTTTTCTGATGCCGGAGTTGCTGGCAGTCCCTCTGGTTTTGGAGTTTTTTGAGGACTAGGGGGAATTGAACTCTCTTCTTGGCTCAAAGAGGAAGCTCCAAGTCCTTGAAACTGAATCTGGCTGGGATCATGGGGAAATGAAAAGCCTTTAGTCTAATCTACTCCTCACTTCTACTAAGGAGCCTGGGCAGAAGAGTCTTCTAAGGCCCATTATTTTTGATTTCCCAAGGATAAGGATACAAAATTAATTTTGTCATCACTCTGACTGGTTTTTGCTACTCACCTATCCTGTGGGACATAACCTATAATCTCCCCTACACTTCTCTTTACTTTGCTTGAATTAAGAGCCACAGTGAAGCAGGGCAAGCATCTGGCCATGTGCCCATGAGCTCTATCACTCCACATTGCAAGAGACGGGACAGAATCAGTCCAAGGCCCACTCCAAGGGGTTATGCAGCAGGCAAGTTGTTCTTAGTAGCCTTTTGTTTGTTGCGTACACACAAACACACAGAGTTGTAGTGATCTTTCTAAACTCCATATTGGGTCACATCACTACTCTGCTTCAGGTGAAAGCTAGATTCATCCTATTAGCTGACCTTCGCGGCCCTTCACCACCTGGTCCAACCTCCCTCTCCCACCTGATCTCCCACTGACATCCTACACCAGTGCAGACTCTCAATAGATCCCAACACAGTGTCACCTCTGTGTCTTTGCTTAGCCATCTGCTCTTCCAGGAATGCTCTTGTTACTATTACTGGTAGATCACTTGATAGTCATGCTTCCTCTGAGTCACTGGAAAGTAATGAGAATTTCTCCCATTATTCCTAAATTCCAGGCTCCGCTACCACCAGGGGGCAGTCGACATGGATTTATATTTCAGCTCAAAGGAGGAGAAAGAAGGGCTCGGCTCAAATGCAGCCTGTTGGTGAGGGCTGAGATTTTGAAGGCTGGTGACAGTGTGGTGCCAGGGAAAATGCAGGCACCAAGCCCTGGCCTTGATAGCTACAGTATGGTGTAGTGAGATTGGTGCCACCCGCAAAGCTGCTCATCATCTGGGGGACAGGCTGGTCTGGACAGGAAGCAAGGAAAAAATTGGTTCAGGAGGCAGCACAATGCTAGACAGATGGTGAAAGATGCACTTGTAAGAGCAGCCTCAGCTCCCTGCAGAGCTGAAACCACAGACTGAGACCCACATCAGTTCTGGGGGTCCCAGAAGACCACGGCGGAGGGGGGTTGCCCCAAATAATGACAAGTTTTTAGACTTCTCATCTATTTTGGATAGCAGTGACTCAGAGAGAGAGTTGATCTGATTAGATGCTTGTACTTAAATGTCATGGAGCAGCTCATACCAGATACTCTCTTCCCCTCCTTGCCCACGTGAGGGTTCTTCATCTCCCCTGTGAAGTCTTCCACCACTGCTCCCAAAGCAGCCTTATGAGTCCATGCTGACTAAGCCATGTGCCACCAAGGTGTGTACTAGCATCTCCCAGGCTAAACTAAGCCCATTCTTGTACCCCCAGTCCCTAGCAGCATGCCTAGCACATATACATGCTCAGTAAATATTGAAGACAGAAAAAAAAGGAGGAAGGGTAGGAAGATCAGGCTGCCCAGATGACCGCCAAGCTACCTCCTACACATCACCAAACCAAGCCCTCTCCAAACCCCCCGCCATCTCCACCAGGCCCTGGTACGTGTGCCTATAACACTCCGGGTACCTACTACCATAGTTGACTCACTGAGAGGTAGTAAAATATCCTGGTCACAAGCTCTACCTCTGGATCCAGCTCCTCTAGATTCAAATTCTAGCTCTGCCAATTATTAGCTGTGAGATCTTAGGTAAATTATTGAACCTCTCTGTCCTTTATCTATGGTAATGGGATATAATAGCACCTACTTCATAGGGTTATTGTGTAAGTTAAATGAATAGATCATGTAAAATATTTAGAAGGAGTGGCATATAGTAAATGCTATCTTATTATTGCATTATATAAAAACTTGTCTCCCACTAAACCAGGAGGGTAAGAACTGTGTTTAATTTATTTTTACATATCCTTTACTTAACACAACCCCTAGCCTGCCTTGGAATAAGCATCTAGAAACAATTGATGGATGAATAAATGAATGATGCAGATTTTTAGGTCAGAATGTAGTGCTACAGGAAGCCTATGGAAAAGAGGGCCCCAAAGGCTATGAATGGTGTCAGCTTTAAGACTGCTTGGTAAATGGCAAACAAGTTTGCAGTGGCCTAAGAGGGCTGGGCCCAATATCTAGGAATGCTGGGGCCCCTGTGGAGTATTTACAGGCCTGAAAGTCTCAGGATTAAGATGGTAAAATTTGGAAAGGGATAGAGACAGAAAGAGCTGCCTTTCCCCTCTCCTTTACTCCTGTTCTGCATTCATGTCCCTCTCCTCTCTTTCCTCTTTCTCCAGCTAGTTACCTCTTCCTCCCCTCCCATACTCAAGGAGAGCAAGATCTAACAAGGCTAACAAGGGTCGATCACAGACAGAAAAGTATATACTAAAATCCTTTTGCTGCTTTGTTCAGCCACCCCTCCCAGCTGCCATTTCTGTGGGCAGAGAAGCCATCAGCACTTCTATGCAGCCTGAAATAAATGATGAGGGAAGTATGATCACCTGATTGATAGCCTGCCCACTAGATGCCAATACAGGAAGGCTTTCTTTTCTATTTTATCAACTCTTCTTTGGTACAAAACAAAAATCAATAACAGCTCACTTCAAATTTACAACATTCCCAGTTTGGAAGTCCAACTTTTAAATTGCTTTTGAATATGCTGTCCTAACTCAGGCCTCAGATCTGGAGCACAGAATCCCTCCACGAAGTCTATGAACAGCCAGGAGCAAGTCCACGAGAAGCAAAAGCTCCATCAACCTCTGAGAGGAGCTTCTCTTCATTAGGATTTGTAGTCAAAGACCCAAGCCTGCTCTGGAATCTTATTTCATTTCTGCTGTGCATTTTGCAGGCTGGTAGGTGTGACGAATTGTCTTATCTTTGTCTAACCTTTGTTGGACCCATGCTTGCTTCAGGGTTTAACTTTAATATACAGCTTCGGTTTAAGAGCAAAGTGGTTCTCCTAAAATGTCAGATTGTAAAATGCTGAGTCATTCACCAAGAAGAGGCTGGTCCTGAGTGAAAATCGGAATCACTGGGGCAGACAGAATAATATCATATATCTTCAGTCTAAATAGAGGGAGATGGAGTTTAAGTTCAGATCCAATTTAGAAGATGGTTCTGAGCTCCAACGAGACTGTTTGCTCTGAAAGACAAAAATGAATCATATAGAAGGATCAAGCTTCAGCTAAAATATTGTTATTTCTAATGGTACACATAGTGACATAGATGTGACATTCAACATTTTATGTGCTTAACAACTGACTAAGCTATACTAAAGGAGACAAAACTATGAAGACAACCAAGCCAATGGAGTTAGAGGTGTAAGAAGTAATGTTATTTTTGCTTTATAATTGTTTTGTCTTTATCATTATTTCAGGCAGAATCATTAATGAATCCTAAAACCAGTGGGTAATCAGGATATTTATAACACATCTCCTTTATAAATGTATTACTATAAAAATACTTATTACAAAAATAAAAATAATAACTTTACAGTAGAGAAACCTGGCAGTCCCCACCTTAAACAAGAGGTCAAAGTTAACATTACTGCTATTAATACAAAAAGAGATCATATGCCTCCTGATATAATGCTCCGAGAAGGACATACATCACTTCTGTGGTATTCTTGCCAAAAATGCATAGCCTGAATTTAAATCACAAGGAAACATCACACAAACCCAAATTAAGATCATTTTAGAAGACAACTGTCCAGTACTTTTAAAAAGTGAAAAGGTCATGAGAGATCAATTAAAACTGAGCTGTTTCAGAGATAGGAGACTAAAGAGCCAGGACCATCAAACACAAAGTGTGGTCCTGGATTGGATTCTGGACCTGAAAAGGGGCATTAGTGCAAAAAAAGGGCAAAATTCGAATTAAGCTTACACATTAGATAATAGTATTGTATCAATGCTAATTTCCTGGTTTTGATCATTTTACTCTAGGTTATATAAAATGTTAATATTTGGAGAAATCTGATGAGGGGTATAGGGAAACTCTCTGTAGTATTTTTGTACCTTTTTTCTTAAGTCTAAAATTAATTCAGAATGAAAGTTAAAAAATAAATAAAACTTTAAGTGAATTAAAGGATCTCAATTTAACAATTATAAGGATGAAAAGAGGGGACCCTTGTTCTGCAAAGCCCCTACTCCACAGTCTCAGAGGAAAGTTTTTGGTAATTGTTGAAAATATAATAGTACTATCAAAAATATATGAAACTGGCTATATAAATAATGAATCTTATATCATGGGTTTCCTTTTTCCTGTAATGGTGTAAAATCTGCAAATTTTTCATTGGGATGGACAACATGAGCTTTGAAGCTAAAAGGGCTAGTGTGGAGTAGAGCAGAACAGCTCTCTGTTTTCCCACAGAGCAAAATGAAGCCCGCCAACACCACCATCTGGAAGCCAGGGAACATTGGCTCAGCTTCTCTTAGCTCCATGTCCTCCATAAAATGGATCCATCTTAGTGTCTGTGCTAAGAGGTGCGAAAGGTCAGAACAAGGCCCAGCAATGCTGCCACTGCTGCTCTGGGGAGCATCCTGGGTCACTGCGCTGTAGCTTGCCTGGCTGGAGGGTATAGCGGCCCAGGGAATCAGTCTCACTCTGGCAGTCTCTGGCCTCAGTCTCCTTGCCTCCTTCTAGGGTTTCCTCACCCTGCTGAGCAAGGCCTGAGATGAGCAAGGATCCTTTACACCAGCAGTCCCCAACCTTTTTGGCACCAGGGACAGGTGCTCCTATGAAAATCTACTGCCTGATGATCTGAGGTGGAGCTAAGGTGGTGATGTTAGCATTGGGGAGTGGTTGCAAATACAAATGAAGCTTTGTTCTATCTCCTGCCATTCACCTCCTGCTGTGTGGCCCGATTCCTAACAGGCCACGGACTCTTATGGTCCATGGCCCAGGGGTTGAGAAACCCTGCTCTACAAGAGCCAAACAAGCCCCACACTCACCATCACAGCCACATCACTTGGGACTTTAGCTGTCACCCCCTGCAGCCTCCCCAATCCACTTCCACTTCCATCAGCTTGCTCCCCGCTGCCAGGCTGCTGTACTGGATGTGTGATTTACATTTTACATCAACAACCTGGTTCCACATGTGGCAAAAGCAGAGATTCATGACAAGCAGGCTACTGGGTCTGGCAGGAGATGAGGAGACTGGCAGGCTTGAGTCCCACTGAGCTCTTTTACATGGAGACTGGGTAGGAGCCTGCCAGGGTGCCCCCATTCCACCAGGAGGGATCTCATTTATTCTCTATTCACTGTACCCACACCTGCTGCCACCAGCTCATTCTCAACCTCCTAGAGCACAAAATAAAAATTGCTTTTCACTCTTGAGAAAGGCATAAAGGCCCACACTTCCTCCTGGCCCCACACTGCCTGGTTCACGGGGCAGGCCCAGGCAGGCAGCTTATGTCACTTTCTGACCTGGCTATTTTACTTCTTAGCCCCTGCTCCTATTTGCCAGCTTGTCCTTCGAGGGCAAATGGAGAGAGAGTGGCAAGACTGCTTCCCAGCCCTCCAGATGTTGCTCTCCCATTCTCCAAACAGCTAAGTCTGCAAGTGTTTGTGGAGGCCATCTTGTCTGCCAAACAAGCCACAACTGTTAAAAGGGATCTGCAAAAGCCTTCAAAGTCAGCAAATTGGGATGCAAGTTCTGGCCCTAGAGCTGGCTAGGCATGCATCCTTGGTTGAGCCATTACCCTTTCTGATTTCAATCACCTCATCTGAGAAAATGATGGGTACCTTGCAGGGTTGTTCTGAGGCTCAAACAAGATGATGTCTACAAATCACCTAGTGTAGGTACAGCACACACCGGACAGTCAGTAAATGTTTAGCTCCAACCTCCTTAATAATATAATCGTTATTAATTGAACATACCAGTCTTGGATGTAGGCACTTTACCTGAATTATCTGGCATAATCTCAACGTAAATCTATCAGGTAGAAACAATCACTTCCTTACAGAGGTCAAATAGTTTACTCAAGGTCACACAGTCAGGCAGTGGCAGAGCCAGGACTCTATCCTTCTGATCCCAAACAACAGGCTTTTTTGTCTTCACAGCATGGGCTCCCTACTACCTTGTCACACATCAGGAATGGGCTGACATCAATGGGCAAGTGGGAGGCACCAGAGCCCAAAACAAGGAGCAGGTGCAGGAAGGAAACCTGGTCCAAGATCCACATCTGCAGACCCCGAGGTAGAAGCTCAGGGTACAATCCCACAAACTGACGGAGTCTCTACCAGCTTGGTTTGGCCAACAGCACAGCTGGGGAACCGGTGAGATGACTGCTTGGTTGGTATTAGAGAAGTATGCTGGTCAGATTACCTTACTATTCAAAGTATGGGTCCAGGACCAGCAACATCATCTGGGAGCTTGTTAGAAATGCAGAACCTTAGGCCCTCCCTGAACTCCTGAATCAGAACCTGATGCTTAACAGTATTCACAGGTATTTCTTATGCACGTGAAAGTTTAAGAAGCACTGGATCAGAAGGTAGCTGGTCCTCAGCCACTAAATGGGAGAAAGCATAGAACAGTGATTCTCTATCATGGCTGGATATTGAACCTGGGGAGCTTTTAAAATTCCAAATGTCAGCACCCTAGATCACTTAAGTCAGAATCTGTGGGGACAGGATGGAGGTATCAATGTTTTAAAACTCCCAAGCTGGCCATAAGAGTGTGGTTGTTAAGAGGAAGGAATCTGGAGTCATTTTCAAATTCTGGCATTTATTGACCATGTCACTTTGGGCACATCGCCTCATGTCTCTGAGCTCTAGAGTCCTCAACGGGAAAGCAGTGTCAATAACGATATCCAGTCCACAGTTGTTTATAAGAATCTGTGACTCAGGAACCATAAAAGTGCTCAAACTGTGAAGTGCTATAATGGTGGTACTTACTCATTTTACTTTTCATGTCACATTTCTTCTGCAGATCAGAACCAAAGGAAATGAGGCCTGGTTTCTTTTGATTTTCTCATTTAATTTAACCCTAATTCATCCTCACAAAGTCCCTAGAAGACACAGAAGGAGAAAACCATCCACTTGGTGCTTACTGGGTCTGCTGCCTTCCCCCAGTATGTGACTCACTGAAGGAAGAGTAGAAAGAGCAACCAGGTTTGACCTCCCAAGCTTACAGTCTGACCAGTCAGCACTTTTAGCTCCAAAGTCTTGCCAGGATGCTCACAGACGTACTTGTCATGTGGACTGGGATTAAGAGCACCACTTCGATCTCAATATGAAGTCTCTTCCTTTTGGCCAGATCAGGATGAGTCAACTGCAAACTAAGACAGGAAGGTCTGCTAGAAAGAACAGGGACATGAAGGTCTGTATTCAAGTGTGAGCCTTCAGGAGGCTGAGGAGCAGGCCCAGTATTTTTATGCTTAACACCAGCTCTGCCTCTAACTTCCCATGCCATTAGATGAGTTATTTAACACTCTAAGTTCCTACCTCTCCTCCTTATGTCATGCTACAACTCTCTATTAACCACTGGAATATTGTTGAAAAGTTATGAATAGTCCATTCAGTGTCAATTAATAAAGAATGCCTCATATTTAGAAATATTTGGTCATCTTTAAAGCACTTGACAGATAGTAAACCAAGTATTGCTATCCTCATTTTATAAATTTAAAAACTGAGGTTTCGGTCTGTTGAGAAAACTGCCCAAAGTCTTGAAGGTTTATGTAAAAAGCAGTGTCAAGAATAAAATCTAAGACTTCTGACTCCTAAGCCAGTGCTCTCCCACACTGCTAACTTCAGCTAAATTCCATGAATGTATCCATGAGAAACACATTTCCATTTCTACCTCCACCCCCCCCTTCCCCGCCCCCCAAAAAAGTAATGAAGGCAAGTGTGTCATGTCCAGTTGTGACTGGGTCTGCTTTAGAGTTAAAAGGAAAGTTTGGTTTCCAAATAAAGTCACAGCTAAAAAGAAAGTTTGCAAAATGTGGATTTCATATTAAAGAATCTTTTTGATTAGAGGGGAGTGGGAACAATGCCAAGGAAAATGGAATGAGAGACAGCTGGAAATGCAGGTGTGCAGACTTATAAATTACTAAGCAACTCCTCACAAGAGCCCCCCAAGACCCACAGCTTAATGAGAAGACTGGTGCTCCATTCCACCCAAGTAACCCATTGGCCTGAGAAGAGGATCATGGCCAGACACTCCAGCTCCCCTCAGGACCGGACTTAATGGGTTTTATTCCAAAGGCTGAGAGTGCTAGGCACCTTTAGAGAGTATGCCCAGGTCACAGTGAGCCTCTTTCTCTGAGAATTGCCTCCCACCCCTTAGACAGAACCAGCAGTCATGCTTGTACCTTCTATAAATTACCTATAAATACCCAAGCACAGTTGACTGGACCAGGGTAGTCACCTGACCCAAGCCAGGCCCATCACACTCTCTCACTCCCTGGAGTCTAAGACTCCAGAGAGGAACTCTATCCATCTGAGCTGAATTACTTGAATAAAGAAGAAAAATTCAGGAGCTATGAGGCACCCATTTTATCCCATGTACATGGAGAAGCAGACAAAGTCACATGTATATTCTGACTGGGTCTTTGTTTCTTTCAGAGGGGAGTAAGGAAAGAGAGTGAATGAAGGGTCTGGGTTCCTAATAGCTTCAGCTCTTAGTTCCAACTCTTAAAAGACTCAACTGTCCTTGGATTCTGTAAGACACTCCAACATCCCAATATATACTTTTTTTTCCTCTTTTCCTTCTTTCTCTTCCACCCCCTTCCCCAACTCCCATCTCTACTGGCTGTACTTGTTTTCTGTTATTAACAAAAGAACCTTTAATAAGACCCCAGGAAAAAAGAAATTACCCACCATTTGATGACTGACATGGCTACATGCTACCAAGAGAAGTCTTACCCTTGTCTCCACCAAAGTCCCATGCAATGGAATTTAGAAAAGTATCTACAGAAAACTTTGGGCCCAGTAGATACATCAAAAAGTGATTTAAGGCAAACATAACATGATGAATAAGTTAAATAAAATAATTCCTAGACCTGATTTTAAAAAATAAATCAGACAATTTCATTTTAAAAAATGAAATCAGATCCACTTAAGGTTTAAAATGACATCCAGCTAGATGCTCCTAAAGAAGTGTCTCTAAACTTCTCCCTAAATTACTTATGACATAGAAAAAAAGACAAAAATTCACACCAACATCACAAAAGAAGTCTAACCAACAATCAGTTACCAGATTCTAGAAGAAATTTCTATTCCCCAAATAAAGCTAATGAAGCTGAGCTGCATGAAGAAAGACAACCCATGCTTCATCTGGTAAACGTGAATAGCCCCACCCATCTGAAAAATGATAGAAAGACTTTGCCTTTTTCCTACTTTCTAACTCCAGCTCAGAGACCCAGGACCAAACCAAACTACTATGGGTACTACTCTTTGGATGGGCCAGAGAACTGCTCTGTCTCCCCCAATCTACCTACATCCATTTACAGAATACATTCCTGGAAAACCACAGAGCAGGAAGTAGAAAGGGATTAGCAAGGGCACATCACATTTTGGAAGATATTTTTCCACATATGTTGCTTCATAGACAGGACAAAGGCAATTTATGCTGGAGAGATTTCATATAGTCCATGAGTTCTCAATGATAGAGAATAGACAGAAGTAGTAGGAGGAGATCCCAGATCAGTTCAGCAGGGCTACACGAAATGAATCCCACCATTTCTGGGAACTGCTGAGGAGCTGTGCACTTCAACTCACCCCCCAGCCCAAGGCCTAAAGGATAGGAAAATGAGCAAGGCCAAAGACAATCCACGCTTCCTCTCTGTTAGTAGGCACCAAGTCTCCAGAGCTCTACTTGCTTAAAGGTAAATAAAGGGAGGCAAGTGGCAGGGGATGGGGTGCAGGACCCTCATGGAGTCTATAGAAAAACAACGCCACATACAGAAAAGAAGACTTAAAAAAAAAAAAAAAAAAAAAAAAAGAGCACACCTCTGAAGATGATTTGCTATAGAAACCAGAAGAAAATTTAAGGAAATTGGTATCTATAATATGAAAAACATAATATGCCTCTATGGAGTCGAAACTAAAAACCATATGGGAAACAAGCTGAGATAAACTAATACCAGGATAAGCTTCAAAGACTGCCACCTGAGATGACATTTTAGGTTATTACAAAAATGTTATGAGGGAGGGATCCTTTGTTTATGCTAAGGCTAATTGTGATTCTTTTAAAATAAAAAAAGTGAGACAGACTTTTTAGGACACAAGGGACAGAAGTTAGTTAAAAGAGTGGAGTTTTTAAAAATAATTCATCCAAAACAACATTAAACTATATTCAGTTATTATCCACCCAGATGTCAATTTCTTGCTTGTGAGAGTTCTTCTTTTATTAGATGTCTCAATAAAAAAACACCACACACTCACTGGGGAAAGATGGTATTCTGAAACCATTGAGAGAGGGGGGGGTGGAGGGGCAGAAATAATGAGAATGCTAAAATCCAATAATAACTTCATTATCTCATTTTGTTTCATTGTCCAAGTTACTCTCTTTTCTGTAGCAACAGTAAATAACTAAGAAAGCAAAATTCAGGGCAGTTCTCATAGAAATTTTGTAAGAATTTTGTGAAAATCTTTTAGAAAAGATACATGATGACGTCTGTTGCTGTATAAATACACACAACATTTGTATATTGAAGAAATATAATAAAAGTTGATCTGTCACTTACAAAACAGCCCAAGGCAAATGTTTCCAGTGACTGAGAACAACTCTCCATCATTGGGCAACCAAGCCAATCAAAGTTCTGCCACCTTCATCATGCGGCCTCCAAGATTGTTGTCATTTCTCGGCACTCAGTTAGGAAGGGGGAAAAAGAGCATGGAAGAGAATTCCATGAATGCTCTTAAGGGGAAGTCCTGTCAGTCATACATATCACTTGGATTCACATTCTATTGACTAGAACTCAATTGAATGGCAATATCAAGGGGCTTCAGGCCTATAAGGAATAATTTTGGTCTCCAAGAAAACATAGAAAGGAAACTGGTTTTGATAAGAAAAAAAGTTTCCAAGAAAATAAAATTATTAAACAACAATTAAAAGGGCATATGTAGGAAACAATAAACGATTGGAACTGACACAGCAAAAATTCAAAAAAGTATTATGGATGGTAAATTTGAGAAACACTTTAAAAACGCAAAGAAAAAGAACAAAGAATTGAAATGTCATATTTCACTGCTTCTAAGATATCCATTTTTCCACATGTTAACACTTTAGAAATTAAGTCTTACATTCAGTGGCATCTTACAATCATTGTGGACCAAGGAGCAGTCACAGTGAGGTTGTCATGTCCTGACCATGGGGAAACCTGGTCTCAGCTGTTCATGTTGTAAGCACTTAATTGAGTTATATACATAGTCGTGATTATGTGTTAGTTTAATTGCCATTTAAAATGTCTTTTTAAAAGATTACATTGTGATTTGACATTGATATAAGAAGTTACTGTGAATGCAGAAAGGCGTGGAATTAGAGCAGCAGGATGTAATTTGATATTACTGAAGCAAATGTCTGTTATTGAAGCAATGACTACAATTCTCTCTCTCTCTCTCTCTCTCTTTATTTTTTTTATTTTTTAAATTTTTTTAAGAAAAACCAAGTGCTTTATAGGACCTGAGAAAAGAAAGGGAAGTTATCCTTAAATAGAAGCTGTGTTATGGTTTGTAACCGAGATGCATGCAAAATGAATTTGCCTGTCACGTGCCAGACAGTGCCATCGAAGGCAGGAGAAACTACCAAATCTCTCAAAATAGATGAAATATTTCAAAATAAGAAAGAAACCGGTGTGATCAACTTACTAATTTCACAAGACTACAATTATAGCATTCTTTCATTATTTAATTGCCAGCATTTTTTCCTCCTTGGTTATACATAAAATAATAGTGCTTCTTACAATCAATACTATCTTCAATTCAATAAAATACAGTAATTTAAAAAGAAGATGATAGCTATGAAAGGCCAGGAATAGAGACTGAGCCAAAGAATTATGTTTCTGAAGAATAATTCAAAATAATCAAAAAAGAATAATCAAAAAAGTAGCAGTCGCTGAAGATATAATTAAAGAAAACTTTCTGAAAAGGAATGGGAAGAGAGGAAGCTGGGAAGAATGAAATGGGTTCACTACATTCCAGGAAAAGTAACTATGAAAGACTCATACCCAGAAATATTCTGACAGGGTTTAAATTACAAATAAAAAACATGTTTTATTTATAAATCCAGACTCCTGAAAAAGGAGATGGAATATCTATTAAGGAATAAAAAGTATGCTGACCTTGGTCTTCTTTTGTACAACCATACAGCAACGTCTACAGGGTTCTGACACAAAAGATTTAGACTCGAGTATTTTACTCACAGATAAATTTTCATTTTTAAGAAGAGACAACAAAAAGATATTCATGAGAGCTCAAAATGTCTGTTACTCACTTATTCTTCTTTAAATCATTTTAAAATATATTCCAACTGCCCAAGTGGTGACAAAATTATGAGCTCAAGAAATTCAAAACATAAAAGAAGCAGCAATGAGCACTGAAGCCAATTAAACAGAGATAAGTCTAAAATAATTGTTTAAATATAGTTACAAGACAGAATATGTGTCAAAAATACTCTAGAACCAGGAGACAGACAATATCAAAAAAATTTTAATAATAACCCATATCCCAAACCCATATGTAACTAATAAACTTTCAAGTAAGAAGGGGGAAACAGAGAAATAAAAGTATATAAAAGTCTTCATCCTATACAATTGTGAGCCTAAAAATACCATTTTATTCTTGACTTTACCAATTAGAGAAATACTGATTGGTGTTCATATACATTTCTTAGAAACACATTACATATAAGAGTAGGGGGCTTACCTTAAAAAGATAAGTAAAACTTCACCCCTGCCTCAAGGTAGTCTGAAAACTTCTGGCCAACAGATAGGGTAGAGCTTAATTGTTGACAAGAATAAAAAAATGTTAAAATCTTTGAAGACGCCTGTGGGGAGCCAGTCTTCAAATGATGTTTAGACGCTACTGCCTACCAAAATCTTCCATTCCTTCTTGTAAAAGATTCCTAAAATCTGGTAGGAAAGGATGCAGACTTCTTGTTTACAGACTGGCTTTGTTCAATAGCATCACTGGTGTCACCAAGAAAGATACAAAAATTCAGACCACAGAGAAGCTCTCCTTGGTTAACTATTGTAACACACAGCACTTAGGCTTGAAGTCAGTACATATACCAGGTGTTTTCCATCCACTATTTAATTCTCATGACAACCATCCAAGTAGGTACCATTTTTCTACTCCTACAGATGAAAAAACAGGCTCAGAGAGACTGTTTTCCTGAATTACACGGACAGTAACTGGGTGGCAGAGAGGGATCTCCAAGCCAGGAATTTCTGGCTCAAAAGTTCATCACACCATTTCCCTAATTCAAAGAGAGAAGGCAGAAGGAAAGGGGATGAAGAGATTAATTTTATAATTTATTAAAGTATTAGTACAGCTGATTCCTCTTCTTCTACAAAATAATAATGATGATGATGATAATGCTGCGATGCATTGAACTAATCACTGTACTAATACCTCATTAGTCCTCTCTAAAACATTCACGAAGTGGATATGGGGCTGCTTTTTCCCTAACATAAATGGTTCTGAGACATTCCCAGGAAGTGCTCTGGTCTCTGAGGCTTGATTAGCAAGTACCAATTAATGCGCTTTCAGTCCTATTTGTTTCTTGAGCATTCTAGGCTAATCTTTCTCTTGCCAGGAAGGAAGATTAGATTAAGTCATTGATTTACCCTAAAGAGTTCAAGTTCTAATGTCCTGCTCCTTTCCAGGGCCTTGAAGGGGGAACACTGTTTAAGACAAAAGAATGTATCTCAACTATTTTATACTCCATCAACGAGTCATTTGTAATGCCCCTCCCACTACCCCCCCTCCCACACACACACACACACACACATCTTCCCATCACACCGTATCCAGACAGCGGTTACTTGTGTGTATCGAGGGCCTTGGCTCATCTTGGTGTTAACTTAGTGTCTTGCTCCCCCACACGTCATGTGTAGAGAAGAAAACAGGGCGTATCACTCCACGGAGACTGGTCCAACCCCAGCTCCCGGGCCAGCGTTCCCTGGGAGCCATCCGGCCGCTGCTCCGAGCGCCCCGCGACTGCCTCGCGCTCCGCGGTTCCAACCTCCTCTCGCGGGCCAGCCCCGCCAGCCTCCAGGTCCCCGCGAACCCGCGCCACTGAGAGGCACCGCGGCGGCTGGCGGGCCGCGGCTGCCACCTTTCGGCCAGCTCTCTCCAGCCTCTCAGCCGTCTCCCACTCCCACCCTGCCCCAAAAACCCTCCCAGGCGTCTCGGGGTCTGTGGGCACTCGGCAGGGGAAGATACGTGATCACTGGGCCTGGGAGGGTGGTGACCCTCCCCGCGGAGGCTTCCTACTGATAGAAGTGTCTTCCCTTCTGGCCACTATCGCTGCACACCCAGAACGGACGTGGGCGTGAGTGCCGCCAGCGCGGACGTCCCCCGGGGTTCTGGCCAGCAGATGCCGTGCCCCACCCCCTCCTGGGAACCACGAAGCGCCACCATTCCCCTGGGCACAGCCTGGCGCCCCACGTGCACGGGATCACTACTAGAACCCCCTGGCTAGGCCACCTTGGCTGCCTAAAGGAATACGGGTTTAAGCAGAGGTTTTTAAACTCAAAATTCTGTCAGACCCACAGAATTAGTCTCTCCAGGGTGGAGACAGGAAACTTTTTGCAAAGTTCCCCCAGATGATCTTAAAAGTCAGGTAGGTGTATAATAATTAAAAAAAAAAAAGTTAGGCAGGCTGGAGACCCACCTAGTTAGAAAATCTACATGACCTTTAACGTTATCTGCGCACGTGCAATCGCACACTCTTGAGTCTGTGAAAAACAAATAGCCAATGTCAGGCCCAGCGCTTGGAATGAGAACGATTTCACTGAGCTTGGAATGAGAAAGATTTCACAGAAGGCTGATGGGTTTCCAGCCTCCTCTGTTCAGAGTTCCCTTAGTGATTCCGTTGCATTTTCACAGTCCCCAGGGCCAAAAGAAATACCTAAGTGTTCTTCTGTTCATTGAATAGATTCAAACATTTAATAATTATTTATGTCCTAATAACTGAGCAGCTATTGGAAATACCACATATAAATTGGGGGGTGGGGGGAGTCTTATTTCATTCATAAATAGCCACAACTTCCTAAAAGGATGTGTATGCCAGCTGGGCACCGCACAGCCTCTCAAATCTTGGGACCAGATTAGGCACTGCCACCCTCATTTCCTATTCTTTATTGGTTCTCCGAAGGTACTTGATTTGTATCACAGTGACCACTGAAAAGCCAGCTTCCCAAAGATGTGATGTCATCAAAAAGCATGTAAGGCAATCTAATGGTGAAACTGGCACACTACCTCAAGTGAGTTACTAGTTTGTATGGAGTCTGACAGATGTGAAGGTTCACCTTAAACATTTACAATGTCCCATGGAACCCCTGAGAATTCACTGCTGGGCCCTGGGACACGTTTGCACAGAGTTTGAGAACATGTGTGGACTTAACTCCCACTCACTAACTCATCTCCAACCACACATCCAGGGTTCAGGGTGCTCCAGCTGCAAGGACCCTCCTTCTTCCCTTGGATGTGCCAGGTGCTTTTTCTCCACAGCACATTTTGTCCTTGCTATTTTCTCTGCTTTACATGTTCTTCCTTCTCCAGGTCCTGGCAAGGTAGACAGACTCTTCTCAGCCTCCAGGTCTCTGTTCAAATATCACTGCACTTCCTGAAGCCTTCCGGGGCCTCCAACCAAATCTCTCCATTATCATCAGCCTGGTTCCTTCCCTTTGTAGCTCTTATCACTATCTGAAGTTATCCTGTTTATTTATTGGTTTACTTACTTATTCTCTAGCTGTCCTCTCAGAATGTGAGATTTATGAGAATCGGGAATTTTGTTCATTAGTTTAACCAGAACCCAGAACAATGCTTAGCAATGAGTAGACATCTACAATTGGTTGAATAAATAAATGAATAAATGCAGCCACTACCCCCAGCCCAAAGAGATAAAGTTATAAAGAATGTGCTTTACATGTGTTACCCCCTTTGATTTTCACAACGGCTGTTAAAAAATAGATATGATGAACTCCATTTTATAGACGAGGAAATCAAGATTCCAAGAAGTTAAACATTCAAGGTTGTACAGCTAAAATGGTACAGCTAAGACTCAAATTCAGGTCTAGCTGACTTCGAGGCTACTTTTGGTGAAACTATATTGCTTTCCATGGACTTTCATTATCTGACCAGAAAAGTTGAAGCCAGAGGTGAAGTCCAGAAACAGAGCCTGGGGTCTAACCCCCAGAGTCTTTGAAGAGAAACTGGCTCAGGTTGTAATTCATCCTCTAGAGGTCTTAGCCACTCACCTCAAGCAGAGACCAGCAGAGGTTTACCTCCCTAGGAAAGTCTTGCTGCTCAGATTCCTCCAGCTGGGCACAGACAGGACTTTTGAAGCCATATCTTCTAGCCTAGCTTGCGTTCCACTGTAAATTTAATGATACATGTTAACTGGTGGCTGCCTGTAACTGTCAAGTTCCTGTTGATCACCCTGACGGGTAGGGGTCTAACACACAGAGCTGCAATCAAGGATTTGATGAGCACCGATTCCCCTATGTTCCATGTTCTCTGCACTGCACCGGGTACTAGGTGGCCCACATTTTAGACAGTCCCTGAATGAAGCAAAGATTATCAGGGCACACTCATCCACAGTCCCCAGGGAATTTTAGGTTGCCATGATCCCCTACAAAAAACTGTGAAGGCAACATAGAGGTCAGATGTCGGGTGGCTGCACATTGAGTTTGAGAACCTCATGTGAAGGAGAGGGCTCCTTCCCTTGTACAAATTTGGACTATAAAGTCAAGGAACCTATATTTTGTCATTTCCCCCTCTTCATATGGGTTGCTTTTACCACGTTGATCAGGCAGGCAAATAATTTACCTTTCCACTGGTGAATTATTTCCTCATCTTTGCACTGCCTTTACCTAACCCATCTAACTCCTGCTCATTTCAGACTCAATTCCCTTGGTTCCTCTTTCAGACAGCCTGCCCTAGCCCCAAGACTGAACTAGGTACCTCTCCTCTCTGCTCAAAATACCCCACATATAATTGGATCCTGCTACTCGCCAAACTGCATTATAATTACTTATGTGTGGGTTTGTCTCCCCAACCAAACTGTGAGCTGTTTTCAGATGGGAGCTGTGACTTATTTACTGTTGTATCTCCAGTCCTTAGCACCATGCCTGGCACATAGTAGGAGTTTAGTAAATATTTGTGAGTAAATGTGTGTGTGTGTGTGTGTGTGTGTGTGTGTGTGTGTGTATAATGTTACTGAATTACCACATCACATGTTCTGACTGTGCTATCATAATTCTAGTTTCTGTGCTCTCAACATTCATTAGGATCTTGGAAAAGACCTTAGAGGTCATCTAGCCCAAAAACAAGTTTCTGCATCCTGAAGTCCCTGCACTGGTAGGGTGGCCTGCAAAAATCACAAGCAGCAAGAGAATATCAACCTAAGAAAGGCTTGGTCACAGGGTACTGTCACTTAAGACTCTGAGCCTGCATCACTGACAGTTTAGAAGAAATTGTTCATAACTCAACATCATTATCTTCTATACTGGATTGGAGCCCAGGGCTCTGCATCAGGCCACCATGATTGCTCCCTCTTGGGCTTGTGACATCATCTCCACACGAAGCAGCAAACCCAGCTTCCCTTACAACAAAACTGCCTTGCCACGAAAATTGTCAGAAAAGCAATTAACGTGAGACTGGGTAACGAGAAAGTGGCAACATGTAAGAACAAAGGAGATGGCACTTGATAGCAAAGTTTGCAATTGCCTGCCCTGGGAAGCCAGCACCTGGGGACCTAGGGATTAGGGCTGTAGCCATCAGGCTCAGCCCCTGATGCTTTATCTCAGAAGTGCATAGCACCCCCTTTCGTCATGAGGCAGAAGTTTGGCTGGTGTGGCAGCCGCAGGGACCACCTGAAGCCAGTGATGAGAAAAAAGGCAGCAGCTCAGGAGAGAGGCGGACAGTCAGTCCCTCCACTGCCCATGGAGAAACGGTGCCTTCTCTGCAGCAGAACTCAGAGAGGCTAGAGAGAGAACGAACATTTCAGAAATATGAGGTGACTGCTGACAGGCAGGGTCGTGTGGAGACAGAGACAGAACAAGGAGGGAAGAAGAGAAAGAGAAACAATCTGAGAAACGGTTGAGAATTTTTAAAAGGAGTGTTCACAGTCAATGAGAATTGTGAGAGCGTGAGAGACCCCCTTGAGAAGTTGGTGGGGAGAAGATTATGAAGTTATAACCAAAATGTTCTAGACCTCATTGCTGGTAACTACAAAGCCAGATCACATTTACTTTCAACTCCCAAATTGTGATCATGGGAGGCTCAGGTTCTGGGACCTAGCCAGCCTGTCAGCACGTCCTGCAGGAGCCATGTCTGCCTTCCAGGGAATCAAGGAAAAGCCTATGAAGTAGAAGTCTTTCCACTCTGACTTCCCCATCAGGCCACCACCACGTGCCCATGAGCTCACTGCTCTGGGAGGCGCAGCGGGCCTCCACCAGGGGCCACCACCACAACTGCCACTTCAGCATGATTCTGCTCTGACCCCTTCTTCCCAGGCCTTACTATGGGGCCCACCCTTCTCCAATATCTAACAGCATGCTTGAGACCAGCTACAGTTTCATGAATTTTCTGAAGGATTGGAGGTACAGAAGGGACCTAAACATGCCCCAGTGCACCTAAGGCCCCTTACCCACCTGCCTCCCACCTCACACCCACCTGCCTTCACAGGACCAGGTATTGCTCATCTCTCCCCACCAGAAACATGCCAGATACCTCCATGCTCTGGACTCTGGGTCTGAGAGATGTTGACTCACCCCAGTCTAAGGCCTACCTCCAAAACCAATATATGCCCTGGATTGCCCTCTTCCACACCCCTTCCTTTCCAGGGGACACCATTCCCACCCACGCTGTAGTCTAGATGTGTTCAAACAAGAATATCTCACAATGTCATAAAACAGTACATTTCCCAAAGCCTGGCTGATACTGTTCTCAAATAACCTTATGTGGGAAATGCCAGAAGCTCAGCTCAAGTAAGCTAAAAATATCAGTCCAGATTCCTTTTAGTCTCTTCTCAATAAAGGTTAAAACTTGGGGGCCCAATCCCACTAAAGTTCCCTTTCACATGTAGATGACAGTGGATTCTCACCTCAAAACTATTGATTGAAAGTTAGTGCTCTTCAGTTTTATAACGAGTGTGTGTGCCCTGGCCATGCCATTCTCTCTAGCCCACCTTCAGCCATGTGGTCACATTCAATCCTTCCCTCATCCTTGTCTCATTCACCTATGAGCCTTTGCACAGCTGTCTTCTGCCTGGAGCATCCTCCTTTGCCATGCTTCTTCATCTTCAAAACTCAGGAATGCTCCCTGACTTAAAACATCTAACCTGCTCTGTGTCCCCGCGCCCGTGCCTGCCAGACTCAAAGGAAGTGCTCAAAAATGCTTCTTGATTGGAAGAGTGATTGAAAGAGGGCACCAGGAATAAACTCCTTTGAGGGCTAGCCAAATCTGTCTTCATCTTTTATGGGAACAGAATTATGGCTGAGACTTGACTACCAGCAGAGGACTATGTTTCCCAACACTCCTTGCTTCTGTGGGACTAAGCTCCCATTATTGGAAGATGAGCAAAAGTGATGTGTGTCACTTAAAACACCTTCCTGTTATTTATGAATCCCAGCTTTAATCAGCAGTTCTAATGCCATAGGGGACAATGCTGGGTTCCTGAATGCCCTTGTGGAATAAATGAGCTCATCTACTCACCATAGACTGTTAAATGAGAGAAATAAATGTTGATATTCTTTAAGCCGCTTTACTTTTGGTTGTTTTTCTTACAACAGCTTTGCCTTTTACCCTAACTAGTAACAGGAGCAGGCAATTTCCTGGCATGAGTCATATCTGGTTTCAGCTCACAACAGTGATATCCTGTAAAGATCAACTTAATATAATGTGGTGGTTAAGAGCATATTGAGCACTCCCAGTGAATAAGTGTCCCCCAGTGCCTCCCCCACACCATTTAAGTCAAGAGACAAGTATGGCCTCTCTTTCTTCCAACAGTTCCCTACCTCTTCCTCCTTCCTCTTGCCTTCCCTTTTCCCTACCTCTTTGAGGCACAACAGAAGATCCAACAGGAGCAACACACACTCAGTAGCAACACTAATCAGCTGAGTAATCTTGAGCAAGTCATCTGCCTTTTCAGGGCAACTTCTCCCTCCTTCTCTATGATGACAGGCCAGACTTGGTCAGGGCTTCCCAACCCTGGATGCTCATTAGAATCAATCATCCAGGGAGCTTTTAAAATCGAGATGCTCAATCCCATGCCAGACCAATTCAAACCAAACTTCTGTGGGGTTGGGAATCACTGACTTGGGCATTAAATCCAGTCTTCAGATTGACTTCATCATACCATAGAGCCACATGGTCCCAGTCATAATCCAGCCCAGTGCAGCCTTCAGTGGACTTGTGTATTATTGATAGCCTGATGCCTAGGACAGTAGCAGGTGGCACACATAGCAGACATTCACTTCTCCTCCTAGGAGGTTGCTGTCATTTGGATAAAATTCCATGTTTCCTGCACGTGATTTAGAATACATGAATGGAACTTTCTCTAAGGAGAGGGGGAAAAAAAAACTAAAGTCAGTTGCTTTTCACTCCTATCAGGTCTCCAAGAGATTGGTGCAGCAGAAAGAACACGAGCTTTGAATCCCAGCTCTGCCTCTCCCTCGCTGGGCAGCTTGGACCAGTGACCTGCAACCAGTGTGGCCACTTTAACCACAGAGTGAAGAGTATCTCCTGGAGTAATGCAAATACACAACTTGCAGCAGCTTGGGCTGAACCTCTGAGCTCAGTTTCCTTAGCTATAAAATGGGAATAATGATAGCTACAACACAAATTGGATGCAAAAATATGAAGAATGTATGTAAAATGGCATAGCATCTAGCACATAGGTAGTGCTCAATAAATATTCATTTTCTCCCGCTTTACCCCCAAAGTTTTCTATATCCCCAAACTTATGCGTTTGTGTCCCCCAAATGGGAGAAGCCCCTATTTCAGAGCCACATGAGATTCTTGTGAAGACACCACTAGACACAAGGCAGGCTGAGAGGCAGGTGATGCTCAGTGTGGTCCCAGCAAGGCAGTCACTAACAGCAGAGCAAGTTTTGCATTGCACAATTCCTGAGAGTTCTTTTCACCTCAAAGTCATCATAGGTTTGTCTGTTCACTACAACAGTTTTCTGGAACATGTCAGTGAAGTATCTTGAGGAAGTGGTGTCTTTTTCTAAATTCGAACAAATTTGCTCTATCAACCAGCAGCAAGGTGCCATCCCCTCTGTCTAGGGTGCTATCTCTTCTGTCCCAATGTAACATTGCCCTTCATTAGCCAACCAATCAACCTGCCCACAAGGTAAGTCCTGATGGTGCCCATCCCAGGGATACACAGGCCTTTGTGCCCCTCAATGCTGACCACACAATGAGAATGGGAAACACAGCAAGATGGATGGCGAAGATGAATCCCACCTAGAGGTATCCTGAAGCTTCCGTTCTGTGGGTACTCCCACCCCCTGCATCACAGACGAAATCATCCGGCTCCCTACAAGGGCTCCCACTCACAGCAGTTACACACAAGCTTCCGGATAGGACAGCTCTATGGTGTGCCACACCCACACACCCTTCTAAAGGAAACTGTCCACCCTTGGCCCCTGCTCCAAAGGCACCCCCAGGCAGTTCTGTTTTGTATCACACTCTCCCCTGCCCAGGTGATGACAACAGAAAGCAGACCCCCAAATGGCCAATTCACTGTCTTGTCAATGTCAAAGGTGTGTGTGGGGGCGGGGGAAGGTTGTCAATTAGATTCCTGTCTAAGGAAACAGAACTGAGAAATACCAAAATACCAAAAACATAAATCAGTTGGTAGCAAGCACCAAGGATGAAATGTCTTGAGGTGAAGAGAGTAGAGAAATAGATGCCTAAGGGACCATGTGAGCTAGGGGTAGCCAAAGTTATGAATAAGCAGAAGCTATAATATAGGAAAAAAGGCAAGTGTGGAATTCAGGTCCAGAGAGCTGGTCAGCAGCAAGTAAAGCATGGGGGAGACCTGCAGAGAAAAGTCAGGTCACCTTATTGGGGACAACTAGAACAAAGATCCATGGCTCCTGCTCTAGTGTGACTTCTATGGACATTCTTCCATGTAATGCCACTGTCCTTTTAACTTCTTCCCTTCAAGTGATGTGAAAAAAATCTGTTTACTGCAACTAAAAGGACTCAACTAAAACAGCAAGTAGAGATGGATGGAGAAACTCATGAAAAAAAGCCAATTAATAAGGAAACCACCTAAAAGAAGAATAACTATTCTGGAGTTTCTGGGAATAAGACTAATTAACATATGCATAACCATTTGCAAGTTTGGGCTTAGGGAAATTATGAGAAATATGGATATTGAAGCCAAGCTTGCTTGTGTTCGTGCTCTGTGCTCGCTCGCGCTCTCGCTCCCTCCTCGCCCCCCACCGGTCGCCACTGCGAAATCCATTCATTTTAGTTGGAAAGCCAGTTGGGGGGCTTTGCAATCTACAGCTCTCTCACCCACATCTCAGTGGATCTTCTCAAGCTGGAAAGAAATCCTGGAGCAAAGAGCTAGGCAAGGGACGAAAGTATCTTGAAATACACTGTGATGGCCACTGGAGGGAGATGCTTCCCTGTGAAACATGCCACAGCCAGTTACAGACCAGGGAAGATTCTTAGATGACACCAGAAGATGTAAGGGGACCTCTTCCCCATCTTCCTCTTTTAGAGATGTGAGAAGGCAGCAACCTCTCAGGAACCAGATGAGGTCTTTCTCTGCCTTGGCCAAAATAAACCAGAGTTCATACAGAGCAAGCAAAGCAGCAGGAGTGGAGGGTGGAGGTCGAAAGAAGGAATCAGAAGAAAAGTCTAATGCTGCCCTCCAACAGCTGAGAGGAAGTGGAGAGGAGGCACACCTACTCAGTGCTGCTTCAAATGGCAGAATAGGACCAGTGAGTGAGTTACAGGGAGGAACGGAGATGCTCAATATAAGAAGGGCTCCTTGAGAACAGAGCTATCCAACCTATGAAGTGGGTTGCTCAACAGAGAGTTAATCAAGCTGAGCTGGACCATCTTCTAGATATGATGTAGATGGGACATCTGCACTGTGTGGGAAGTTGGTTTCATGGTCTCTGAAATTGCTTTCAACTCTGAGTCTACAGAAGAAAAGAAGTGGCCTGTGTCCCCCTGCCCTCTGGGTGGCTCTTTTTCATTCATACTACTACATGCCACCAGTGGGCATGGCTGCTCTGCAAGAAGCCGTACTAGTGAGGTTTTCAGAGCAACAGCCTGAGAGCTAAGTTCCCATATTGGACAAGAAGACAACCTGTTAGGTTAGGATAGCACAGTGGGTGTGGCTTTGATGCATTCCTGCTGCTCCAAACACATTGCAAGGGCAGGGAAGATATAAAAAGGGAAAACCAAAAAATATAGTATCTCCAGTCACCAGCCACCAGTATAAAGCCAGTTTCCAGACCAGGGGTTCAGGGGGCCAAGAGGAAACAACTCTAGACAGGTAGAGTTAAACATATAGGAGTAAAAAGAAAGAAAAAATCTAAAGTTTTCATATTCCAAATAAGCCTGCAAATCCGAAATTACAAAACACATGAAGAAATCGAATGCTAAAAAACAAGAGCCAAAAAACATTAACAATCTGAACATGAAGCAATCCAGATGAAATTAGTTTTAGGAAGCAGCATAACAGACATACAAAAGTATGTTGAGGATGTTCCAGAGAGAAATGAAGGCATAATGTCTGCCATGCAAATAAGAACAATGAGCAAGCAGCACATGCAGCTGGCCCACAGGGTGCTCACAGGGAGGAGCGAGAGAGCTAGAGAGCGTGTGCAGGGCCCCGTGGCCCTTTTCTCCTAGAGCAGCACACAGAGGTCTAGCATGGTCAGATATCAGACATCAGAGGAATGCTGACGCAGACTGGGGGGCTTTGAAGATGTTGATTAGAGAAGAGCTGGTTCCTGCCTGGAGCAATCAGGCTAGGATGTGACAGCAGTAGGATGTGGCAGAACCTGAGCTCAGTGTTCTTGGTGGGAGACAGCACCAGGATTCTCGCATGTGATTGAGACGGAGGGCCAAGCCCGGTGAATGCAAGTGCATGACTTAGCAACCCAGTGACAGGGACTCATGGTTGGGGAAGCACCAGCCCAGGGCTGGTATCCAGTCCTTGCTGTTGATCAGGACTGTCATAAGCACTGAGTCAGTTCCCAGGGATTCCTGCAGAAAGCCAGCTCCTCTTCTGGGAGGACCGCCTGTAGGGGATTAGTCCTAGAGAAGTCAACACTTACCTTCAGTACACATTTCAAAAGAAACAAAAAAACAGGCGGACATAAAAAAACAATTTGCTTTAATCTTGAAAATGAAAAATATAATAAGTAAATTTAAAAACTCAAGTCACAAAAATCTCTATGCTGGTCACTGTCAGAGGGAAATAGTAACTGAAAGAAGGCACTGTGAAATTCACCCAGAATGCAGCCAGAGCACGAAGAGATCAAAGGTATGAAAGATCAGTTAAGATGGCAGATGGACTAGGAGGATCTAACAAACACCCAACAGAAGTGGGTGTTTAGGAAGAAGAGAATGAAGGGAATGATGAGGAAATCTTACTTTATTCCTCTCTTTCTCCCACACCCACATCCAATCCATCAGCACATTCTTGTGACTCAAGCTTAAAAATACACTCTTAATCTGACAACTTCTACCTTCCCTGTCCCTACCACCAAGATCCAAGCCACCATCATCTCTCATCTTCTGACATCTAGCCACCTTCCGATTTAGTCCCATGCGGGTGCCAACGTGAGCACTATAAAACATAAATCTGCTCATGTACATTCCCTGCTTAAAGCCCTCCAATGGCTACAATCACATTTAGAGCAAAGTCTAAAGCCCTTACTTAATATATCCTGCAAGTTCCTTCATGATCTGGCCTGCAAAAATAGACCCCCAAAAATTAGAAGGAGCCTACAATGCTGTGATACAAGAATGTCAATGGCTAGTGCTACCTCTCACCCTAGCCTCCTCCCTCCCCTCCACTGCACTAATCTCCTGGCTGTTTCTCCAACACTGAGGCACTCAACCTCAGGACATTTGCACTTGTTTTTCCCTCTGTCTAGTAGAAGCATCTTTCTGATAACTGCATGGTTCTCTCACTCCCTCATGTCATTCAGCTCTCTGCTCAAATATTCTCTCATGGGAGATGGCTTCCCCATCCCTCTAAATGCTTTGCCTCACCCCCCCTATCGCCAGCCTTACAGATTCGGGAAGAAAAAAATTCCCTCTTCAGTGAATGGCATTGAAGCAATTGCTTATCTATATAAGAAAAAAAAATGGGTTCTTATCTCCCACAATCACAAAATTAATCTCTGGTAAATTCGAGACCTTAAGTGTGACATGCAAAACATCCAAAGTTTAAAAGAAACTATAGAGGGATATCTTTTTGAAATCTCATGGAAGGAGAGGTTTCTTAAATAAGACACACACACACACACACACACACACACACACACACACAACCCACTGATCATAAAAGGGAAGATTATAAATGTGACTGTGCTAAAATTAAACATGTGTGCTCAGCAAAACGCACCACAGAGAAAAGGTAAAAGGCAAGCTGTATTTTGAGGAAAGATATAACATTATACAACCAACAAACATTTAGTCTCCAGTATTGTAAAGAACTCCTACTAATCAGTAAGAAAATGACAAACAACTAAACAGAGAAATGAGCAAAGGATATGAAGAGGCGCTTCATGGAACAGGAAGCCAAAATAGCTACACGATAAATGTGAGAGAGAACACATTAAAAGTTTATATTCACCGATATAAGGGAAATATGCCTTGAAAAAAATGTGCTACTGATTCAAACCCAGATTTGCAAAATTAAAGGCTGACAATTTGAAGTATTAGCAAGGCTGTGGAGTACTTCCAGTCACTACCAAGAGGAGGGATATTTAACCTGAGACCTGAGAAAATTAGGAGCCTGTGATGCAATGCAATGTGAGGAGTTAAGGAAAGAACTTCCGGGCTGAACTACGTGAGAGGCCTCTGGCGGGGAAAGAATTTGGAGAAACTGAGAGGAGGGAGGTGTGACTAATGTTCAGCTGCAAGAGGAAGAGGGAGAATCCCTGTGTCATGTGCTTCAGGAATATAAAGTAAAAGGTGACAGGTCAGAGTTTGTAGGGTGCCAGCCTGGGTATGCTGAGTAGCAAGGGGGTGAAATTCACAGTGCTGTGCCCATCTCAGTAGGCTTCCTCCCTGACTCTTTATTCTGTCTCATAGCTCCAGCCACTTTCAAGTTTTATGGGGCCTGAAGCTTATACTATAGGGAAGGCCGTCTTAAAAAAAAAGATTACAAAATCATAAATTTAAAGCAGTTGGGCCTATGCAAGTGAGGGACCTTGAAGGTAGGCACCATTAGGTTCATGATATCCACTTCTGCCTACATGTATCATAGTTCACAATTAATTTGGTTACTTTTTAATTGCTTGTCTGCACCACTAAACTGTTCATGAGGACAGGTGCCATTTTGCTCACCACCTAGCACCATGCTTATCACAGAGTAGTGCTCAGTGAGTCTCATGGACTGAATTCAATATATAGTGCCACCAGCCCCAAAGAGTGCAAACGATGTCCTTGGGATCTTCTCAGCCCTGCCGCTCAGAACTGTGGCCCCTCTGACCTTGGGCTCTGCGGGTGAGAAGCCTCCCCACCCCTCAAGGCCCATACCAGCCTTCCTTTCCTCTGTCTCCCATCATCACCCTCTTCTCTCCCACAAGGCTTAACTCCTCCCTGCATATCCCCTGGGCCTTTCCTCCACTGTGCCTTCACATCCTGAATTCTCTTCCTTTTCCCAGTATGTCCAAATCTTACACTGCCCTCAAGGTCCAGATCAAAGGCCACCTCTCCTCTACCAAGCCCCCAGTAGATCAAACCTCCCTTCATCTCAATTCCCACAGCCCACTAGCTGTTCTTTGCTTATGGTGACCACGCTTTTCTACCTGACTGCATTGCTGTTGATGTTCCTTAAACCCTCTCCCAAGGATAAGCTCCCCAAGAGCAGTTTGGCTCATCTTTGTGTTTCCTCCCAACCGCTATCCACATGGAGCATGCCTGGTACTAACCAGTGATGACTGAATGAATGCCAGTTGTTCACAGGCTGCATCAGCAAGACTTACCAACCAATCAATAAGGGGTTAGAAGAAGGAAGTGTAGAGAATGACATCCTGGATTCAGGTGTGGCCATTTTCCAAGGCAGAATGCAGTAGGAGAAACAGGTTTTGGGGGGGAAGGCAATAATTCCATTTTGGACCTGTGGAATTGGAGGTGCCTGTATGACATCCACATGGGGGTGAATAGATGGGTCTGGCACCCAGGGACCAGAGCTGGGCTGGAAATTATGCCAAGGATTTCCAGTGATAACACCATCTCAATTTAATAAATAAGAAAAAAAATAATGGAATTTGGGGAAGGAACTTGTTCAAACTTATATGGTAAAAAGTAGATTTTAGTAGTGGATTCTGTCTACTACTATCCTGCCTGGGAAGAGGAAAGGAGGCAGAAGTCTCTTCCTGGGAGGTTCAGGAGGGGATTCAGGAGACAGAATTCTACTGGTGACCCCAGTAGTTTAGGGAACATGCAGGCCTAAAGCAGCCCCTCTCTTTGGCACCACATCCTCAAAGACAGGATAGTATAGTTGCAACAGCACTGGCTCAGGAAATGTGAAACCTGTGACTAATTTATTTATTACCTTAGGCAAGTCACTTCCTCTCTCAATGCCTCAGTCTCCTTAACTACAAAATGAAGTTAAACAAATGATCCTTAAGATTGCTTGCAATTCTAACATAGATAGATCAGTAATTCATCCCTTTAATTATTTTATCTTTTAATATAAGTCCGAGACCATTTCTTCTCTAAGTACTTTGTTTCTGATTATAATATTGGTATAATATTAAAATCATTTCTATGTTTATTGTAGAAAATTTAGCAGAAGGGAAAACCCAAAGAAGGAAAGATAAATCACTATATCACTAGTCAAAGACAACATTGCTAATATTTTGCTGTAATTTCTACTGGTCTTTCTATTACGTGCAAATATACATGTCTTTTTTTTTTTTTTTTACAGAAATTGGGTAATATATCCACTACTAACTGAGTATCTGATAGACATCAGGCTCAGAACCAAATGCTCTAAATACATATTACCCATCCTTCTAGCATCCCTGCAGGGCAGGTAGCAATACTCCCATTTTACAGGGAAAAAAAAAAAAAACTAAGGGCCAAAAATTCCAGAATTCCTACCAGACTAAATTTCCAAGTTGGGGTGTGTGTGTGTGTGTGTGTGTGTGTGTGTGTGTGTGTGATTTTTTTTCATTTAATTCACCTTTAACATGATCCTAGTTTTCAAATACTTTTCTACCACATTAAGTTGCTTCCAGATACTAAATTACACAGTCCCTTATTGTTGGCATTTAAGGTAGTCTCCATTTTCACTATCATGGACAATGCTATGATTATCTTCCTTCCATGTAATTTCTTCCACTCAACCATAATTATTTTCGTAGGGAAAACTCATGGAGGAGGTTAAACATCTAGGTCAAAGGATATGGGCATTCTTTAAAATTTATTTATTTTAATTAGTTTCACATATACAGAACATTGGTTAGATATCATTATAGTTCATAAAATGATCCCCCCAATTGCTCCCTCCCTCCCCTGACCCTTCACCTAGCCAACGTATTAATGCATTCCCTGTGCTATGCTCCCCATCCTCATGACCATCCATCAGCTACTAATTTGTACTTCTTTAACCCTTCATCCCATTTTCCCAGCCCCCCAAACCTCCATCCCCTCTGTCTGTCACCAAATTGTCCACTATATTTGTGAGTCTGTTTTAGATTGGTTTGTTCTTTTTATTAAAGAAGCCCAACATTTCCTGTAATACTGGCTTGGTGGTGATAAATTCCTTCAGCTTATTTTTGTCTGGGAAGCCCTTAATCTGTCCTTTAACTCTAAATGACAGGTTTGCTGGATAAAGTATTCTTGGTTGTAGAGCCTAGGTCTTCATCCTGTCAAATGTTTTTTGCCAAGCCCTTCTGTCCTGCATAGTTTGAGATATTAGCTGCCAGTCTTATGGGTATTTCCTTGTAGGTAACTACCTGCTTTTCTCTTGCTGCTTTTAAGATTCTCTTTGTATTTAACCATTGGCATTTTAATTATGAGGTGTCTTGGTGTGGGCCTCTTTGGATCCCTGATTTTGGGGAATCTCTGAGCTTCTTGGGGTTTTATGTTCATTTCCTTCACCAGGTTAGGAAAATTTTTCATCATTATTTCTTCAAACAGCTGTTCAACATCTTGTTTTCCTTCAGGTATGCTGATCAGACAGATATTTTAACACTTAATAGTGTCCCATATGCTCCTTAAATTATTTTTATAGTCATGGCATCTTTTTCCTAGACATTCTGATTAAGTGCCCTTGGCTTTCCTGTCCTCCAGATAGGTCATTTGATCCTTTTCCTTATTCACTTTGTTTATTCCTTTGTTTATTCCATTTAATACACTTCTCATTCAGATAATGTGTTCTTCATTCCAGCTTGGTTCCCTTTGATAATTTCTATTTCCATTTTTATGTTTTTTATCTCTTTGTTGAAGTTCTCACTGAATTTGTGAAGCTCATTGAGCATCTTTACAACCAGTATTTTGAACTCTGCATCTGTTAGATTGCTTGACTCCATTATATCTGGATCTCTGTTCTGTTCTCTCATATGGTTTCTGCTTCTTTGTCTTCCCATTTTGGCTGCCTTCCCGTGTCTATGTCTATGTACCAAGCAAAGCTCCTAAGTATTCTTATTAGTGTAGATTTGTGAAGTAGGTGTCCAAGTGCACAGTCCTGAGAGGGGTTCAGCTGCAGGCCAAGTTTAGCCCAAGCCTCTGGCCCTCCAAGGCCACCTGTTAAGATTCAGCAAGCAATCAACAGATGCTGTGCTTATAGTTGCCTCAAAAGGCCACACCAGAAACTGATGCCAGCTGCCTCCAATGTGAGTCTAGGTGCTGCTCAGCAAGAAGCACCTGACTCGCTGAAGATATAGCTGGATATAGCTTGGGTAGGGCCAGGAGTCGGGGGAAGTGGGGTTTCAGGGAATTCTCCAGGTGGAGTAACCTCTTTATCCAGTTTGACGACGTCAAGACTATGGTGGCGTTGTGTCTGGCGCACCAGTAGTGGGGAGGGCTCAGTAGGGAACAATGGATACCACTGGCACTTCTGTACAGGGCAAGTCTCGCTTTGGCCCTCACTCGGACAATGCTTCCCTGCAAGTCCCTGGTGCTTCCTGCACATAGCCAAATTGGCACTGGTGCTTAGAGCAAGCAGGTGCGTCACCACGAAAATCTGTTTGCGGAAATAGGGACCCTCATACACTGCTGGTGGGACTGCAAATTGGTATAGCCACTGTGGAAAACAGTATGGAGGTTCCTCAGAAAACTAAGAATTGATCTACCATATGATCCAGCAATCCCTCTACTGGGTATTTACTCCAAAGACTTGAAAACTCATATCTGAAAAGATATTTGCACACCGATGTTCATAGCAGCATTATTCACAGTGGCCAGGACATGGAAGCAACCGAAGTGTCCTACAGCAGATGATTGGCTAAAGAAGTTGTGGAACATACATACAATGGAATATTACTCAGCCATAAGAAGAGATGAAATACTGCCATTTGCAACAACATGGATGGACCTTGAAATAATCATACTAAGCAAAATAAGCTAGACAGAAAAAGTTGAAAATCACATGATATCACTTATATGTGAGATATAAACCTAAAAGCAACAAATGAACAGGATAAACAAACAAAGACTCATGGACATGGACAATGGACTAGTGGGTACCAGAGGGTAGGGGAGAGGGAAGGAGGTAGATGGGGGCAAAAAAATTTTTAATCATTTCTTCAATTAACTAACTAACTAATTAAAAAATAAATAAATAAATAAATAAATAATAAAATTTTAAAAAATTTTAAATTAAAAAAAAGTTAGGAGGATAAAAAAGAAAAGAAAGAAAAAAGAAAAGAAAATCTGTTCACGGATACGGCCCCTTTAAGAGGCTGTTGCCGCTGCTGCTGCCGCAGCCTCAATCTCACTCAGCCACTCCAGACCCGGCAGCCCCACATCCTTGTCCCATCCTACTTTCTGCCATTTCAGGGTGCTTTCTTGGACTTCTCCCTAGTTGTATGGCTTGTTCCTCTAGATCCCAGGCAATTTTTCCCTGCTGCTCCTCCTTGTTTCCATCACAATTTTGATTTGGTCGCCAGAGGGATGAACAGAGCCTTTGTCCTCTACGCCATTTTTTTTCCTGCCTCGATATGAGCATTCTTAAGGCTATTGATAAATAGTATCAGGATGCCTTCTTCCAAAATTTAACAATTATTTTCCCTTTAACAACTTAGAAAACTTCCAATTACCTATAAATTCATTAATGCTGAGTTATCTTTTTTTATTAATCTCTATCGATGTTGTAAATAAAATTTGCCAAATAGACCATTGCATGATTCATTTTAATAAGCATTTATTATATAAATCCTTGGAAGACAGGAGAGAAAGGAAAGAATGGGATAAAGAGAGGGAAAGTTAATTTTACTCATTTAACAAAAACCAAATAACTAACATATACAGAGCATGTTATAAGCACTGCAGGCATTAAAATGAATAAGAGTGAGCAAATATTGAGCACCTACTGTCTGCTCAATGCTAAGCATGCTAAGTATTATGAGAGACACATAAGATGGTACAATATTTATCCTCCAAAAACTTGTAATCTAGTTGGGAAGGGAAAGAAACCAACACACGAGAAGGTGTTTTGAACTTAATTCTTCCTTTTTCTGTTCTTTCATGAAACTAACTGCCTTTCTATCTCCATTATGGCTTTTTGAGTAAACCTTAAACCATCATTACTTGTTTACATGCCTCTTCCTGGATCACCTAAGAGCCCTCAAAAGGCAGGGATGGTGCCTTACTCATAGTCCTGCCGCATCATGTCACACATAGGCTGTATGACTTCATAATTACTTAATAATCATTCACTATTGTACAACAGTGGCAGTTCTATCCACTGCCCACTCCCCATCCCCCACCCTAACCCATTAGTCTACCGCCTGCCTGAGAGCATCAAAAACACAGACAGGCACTCGAAAACAAGGTTTCAGGAATACACATTAAATTAACATTAATAACATTAACTTATTGGTTTTAAACAACCACCACACTCTCTTCAACTGCCAGAGTCATAAGATTTTCAGTTCAATTCATTCATATGGCCAAACATGTAGGGAGGTTCTAGAGTTTGGAGTCTGTTTGCTTTTTACTCTTTTTCATACCTTACTGATGTTCACATGGTCTTCCTGCCCTCCCAGGACCTGCAGGCCTCATTATCTGCTGAAAACCTCATGATTATCCTCTCCCACTCCATCTGAGGGTCTCACTTAAGTCACAGACACATACACTGAATGAGGTTCATGTTGAGGGAGACTGTCATCTTGCTTTTTCCCTTTCACCTGCTGTACTTTTTCCAGCCCGTTCTGCAGCCTATTCCTTAGCCAGGCTCATTGCAGTTTCACAGTCAGTCCCTCCCTGCGAGGTCTTCTTTCTCCTCTCTCAAGGAATGTTCCCTGAGTTTTCTCTTTTCTATTCATTGATATATTTTATCTATATTGCCCAAAGCATCTGGGGCCAGCTCAGCTAAATATACATTTGCTTCATTCAAATTCTGATTAGGGTTTCAAGAGAGTTTCAGACTGGTGTGAGCTACAGAGGTTGACTACCAAAGGTGGGACATGAACCTACCTAAAGTACAAGTAAGATTTCAGTGACAAAAATCTTTGTCCCCTTGCCTATCCCTTTCTTTCCTTTTTCTCTCCACCCACTTCTTAGGAACCTTTAGTAAGACAGAGAAAAGAGGTCAATTGTTAGCAAAATATAGAAGGAAGTAAGGAGAGGCAGTCAGTACTGTCTATTCATGGTCTACACACAAGCCTCCAGGATGACCCTTGCTCTTGGACATGCAGCAGGGCTCTGCGAGAGGCTGGCAGATAGAAAAGACCGTGAAGCTTGTGGAAGGGAAAAAGGAGAGACCAGAGCAAGAAAGGGATTCCCAGAAGTGTGACTGTGAAGGGAAAAATTAAGTCATATTCACCACATCCTCTGGGATGGCATGTGTAACAGCTAATAATAAACTCTTCCTGGTGTGGACCCTGAAAAAGAATTCAGCTGCTGAGATGGACTCCCCATGGTCAACCAAGGGCTGAAATTTTACAAATAATAAGAGCCTAGCAGCCACCTGTTGATAAGGGCTCCTCACCTACTCTATATGCGGGGAAGAAACTCAAACTGGACTCTCGGCTTCCCACACTGTGCCCCCCTTGTTAAGGCTGTCTGAGTCAATCACTGCAGAAAAACCCTGGATTCATTTAATACCAACAGACTGAGACCTGCCCCATTCAATCAGAACTGTACAATGTGGATACCTCATTTACATAAAGTGGACCTAATTGAGAACCTGGGTGGGAACTTTTGTTATAAATGGCAGCCTCTCCTATTTGTCTCAGTGGAATACTGCCTAAATCTGTGTCTCCTGGCCTACAGATCCTTTTTGCCCAAATAAATGCTTTTTATTCTCTATTACAGTCTAAAATTAGTTTTTGTTTACACTGGTAATGGACTGTGCCTATACCTACATATCCTCCCATATGTCACTGATATGATCGAGAAGTTGCAGTGTGTATAATAACTATCACTAACCAGGCAGGCCCTGTATTGGGTTCTGTATCTATGTTAACTCATTGGATGACACCAGCTACATGCCCAAGACCACTAAGACACCCAGTCAGCGGTTCCCAAACTTCAGGGTACATAAGAATCACCATGAAGCTGATTAAAAAGGTAAACAGAGGTGCCATTTCCTAAGATCTGCGGTGGGGTCCAGGAATATTCACTTTTAATAAACATCCACAGTAGTCTACCCAAATGGGATAATTCTAGAGCTCCAGCCTTGCCTTGGGAGCTAGTGACTTCCCTTTGAAAACTTAGAATCAGCCAGTCTATTAATCCTCAAAGCCCAACATTCCCAATCACTGTCACAGTGACAGCCCCTCTAGTCATCCCTCCTCCACAGGACACTTCAGTGCTGTCCACTTTCCCTCCCCCCTTCTCTCACCAATCTTCCCTTTGTGCCACTTGAAGCCCCCACTGGGTGGTAAACTCCCCTAATATCTTTGTCCCTTCCCCTGTACTCTATGATGTTAGATGTAACCCATCTCTGCTGAGGACATCACTTCCCAGGGCCACCACTAGTCTCTATGGTGACTTGGATAAATTAAAAAAAGGTGGCCCCTCTGGGTAGGGAGGTCACATTGGTTAAAAGTGCCCCCATAGATAATCTAGTCCCTGAGGACCCAAAGCTCAGATTTCAGTGTACAAACCATACAAATTCCAGCCTGACCACTTGCTTGCAACTTTCCATGGAGATAGCTCAATCTCCCACGCCCCACTGCTGATTAGGTCAAGAGGAGGTTGCTGTCCTCTTCACTCCGCAGTGCCATTCCAAATGTTTACTCTTCCCCTTCTTGTAAAAGCTTCTGCCACTCTGAGACTCAACCAAGTTGTTATATCATCCTCTAATGTCCCTCATGACAATCAACTTCCAACCTCTTCACTGAAGGCTGATGGCCTTCCTCTCCTCCACATCTGCCATCTTGCTGTGTAACTTGGATGCCCATAACTTGCCCGACACTGGAGTCTCACAGCTCACCCACCTCCTCAATCCAGTAGCCTTCATCTCCACTCCCTTCAGATTCCCCCACATCCAGCAACCTTATCAGAATCACCCCTCAGTCGAAATCTCAAACTCCAGTAGCCCAGCCCCAAACAGCAATCCACTTCCTGTGCAGCTCTCTCCTGTGCTCACTCTTGCTACATCTATTCCTCAGCATCATGGAGAGTCCAGACCCCTCAGTCCATTTTCTGCCCCTCCAGCATAGACCAAACAGTCAACCACCTGAATCATTCTCTTACAAGCATCTACCTTCATTCTCATTTTTCTGCAAAAATTCAACCCTCATGAGTCCCACGATCCATATCCCACCCTCCTCTGCCCAGGCTGTGACTGCTGAAGAAAAGCACATAATTCCACGTTGGCACCATGGTCTCCAAACTCGGCTGGATCTCAGTGCCACAAATCAAAGAACCTTTTGCTTGTGCATTGTAGGCCATCTCTCCCACTCTCTTCAAGAACTGATCCAATCTCCACAGCCCTCTTCAAACCCCTCAGCCCACCCAACCCCAAAGCCCTTCCATCTGGGCAGACAACATCTCTTCCTATTTTAATGAGAAAATCGAACCCATAAAATGAGAACTACCTTAACTTTCCAGCCACCACCTCCACCATCTGGCAATCTTTGGCCCTTCTTATTTCTTTCTCTCTAGTCTCCCAGGATGAGGGGCCTTCCTCCTACCCCAGGCCAGTACCTGCATCTGTATTCTCCATCCTTGGTACCCTCTTCACCGGTTTTCACTCTTTATCTTGCAACCTCTCCTTCTCTATGTTTCCTGCCTCTTAAGCCTATAAATATGCTGAAGTTTTGCAACATTTAAAAACAAATGAAAACCATCCTTTCCTTGGTTCTCCCAGCCCCACCTTATCTCCTTCCTTTTTTCTCTACTAAAATCTATACTGTTCTCCCTACTTCCTCACTCCTCCTTCCCAATTCAACCCACTGCAGCCTCTGATCCCCCTACTCACTATTTCTCAGTCAAGAATCAGCAATACTTTCCAACTGGCAAATCTAGTGGATAATTTTCTACACTCTTCTTACTGCTGGATTTGACCCTATTGCTCACTGTCTTTCTTGAACTGTCTACTCCCTGTGACTGTAATGCCATGCTCTCTGTGTCAGTGTATCTCCACCTTGACTCCCCCTCCACACATCACTTAATCATTAGTGTTTTTCACATTCTACACTGTGTTCTTGAACAAAAGCATCCACTGTTGAAGTTTTCACTAACACCTATATTCTGATAACTCACAAGTTTATACCCTAGCCTGGATTTCCTTCCTGAACATCAGATTTGTATATACAACTGTGCATTGGACATCTCCATTGAGACATTACACAGGTACCTCAAACTAGACCTATCTAAAACTGAACTCATCATCTCCACTCCTGCCCCAATCTTGCTCCTCCTGTGATCTCTATCTTAGTCACTGTCACCATCATCCACCTATCCAGGCAAGTCAGACACCTAGAGTCATCCTTAACTCCTCAGCAATCTACCTCTAGGATCTGCTCTTTTTACTGCCCTAATTTTTAAAATCTATCTCCTCCGTTCTAGCCCTACACTTGCTAACTATTTAGTGATAACTCATCATCACTCACCTGGACTATTGCAACAGCCTCCTAATTAAATCAGGAGTTCACCCTCATATCCATTCCCCATGTAATTGCTAAAATGACTGATCTAAACCCAGATATGGCCATGTCACTCTCCTGCTTTAAAATCACATATTGCCTATAAGATAGAGTTTTAAATTCTTGACATGACATACAAGGCCTCTTGTGACTTGGCCCCTATTCACTCTCAACAACAGCTCCCTCACTTTTTGTCTTGAACATTACATTTTAGTAATTCCCTGCTCACATCATGTTGTTTCACACCTCCACACTTCTCCTGTCTAGGAGCACGCACCCCAAACTCCCACTACTCGTGTTGGTCATCTCCCCTGATTCTTCAAAACAGCTCATTATTTACTACAAAAGCATTCTTGCCCTTCCTTTGTACTCCTAAGGCACCTTTCCTTACCTCTACTTTAGCATTTATTCATTATTTTGAAGCGATCTGTTTATGGGCCTACCGCCCAACACTTAACAAATTCAAAAGCAGGGATCAAGTATTGGATCTTTGTGCTCTCTCCCCCAACCCCCAATGCTGAGCACAATATTTGACATATATTAGGTACTCGAAAAATAAATATTGAATTGATTGTCACAACAGGGCTATGAGGCAGATAATATAAATGAAAAAACTCAGATTCAGATAGCAGGTTAGACACTAGTGCAGGGAAGAGCAGTGACTTGAAACCAACTCTAAGTCCTATGCTCTTTCAAGTACAACCTGAAAAAACACAAGCTAAGCATGGAGGTGGAGATGAGAATGGCATGTCAGGACACCAGCCTCAGGGGTACAGTATATGTGAGCAATCCAGGGAAATGAAGGTGGGCAAAATTCTGGAGGGCAGAAGAATAGGGGCTTAAGGCCCTGGCATTGTTGGTTCTAAGCAGAACCCTAATACGAAAGACTGCCGTCAGCACCAAGCCTGAGCTGCCTACTAGCTAAATCTAGATGCTGGGCCTGAGGCAGCCAATGTCTCCACAAATCCTCACAATTCCTCTTCTCAATCACCTTCTGAAACCTGTACTTATTCCTCCCCAGGAAACAAGCTTTCAAGAATTTCCTAGCGTAGCTCAAGACATGGAATATCCAAAGGATATTAGAAGAGAAATAAATATGAACCTGTGTGAACAAGAGCAGCCACATCCCTTGGCCTCACCTGGGAGGTCCCTAGCCTTCTCCCACGCATGCTTCAGCAGCCTTCCCCCACAACCTGAAATGCAGAAGGCAGGCAACAAAAGGCAGAGGCATGGCACAGCCAAGGAAAGCTTGGGAGTCCACAACATGAAGGGAACATTCTGAGACAGCAGCAAAAGAGGGGACTACAGTTGTAGTCAGACGCCCCATACCTGCATGCATCAGAACATGGCCCTTCCCTGCACACACCCCTCTGGGGCTAGTAAGCTAGAAGATGATTGCTCTAGACAAGGAAGGCACAAGGACATAGGATTGAAATAATACCAGGGAAAGAAAATTTAAAATACCATCCTGTGTTGACGAAACAGGAAAAGGCAGCTAGGTGTGGTAACAAAGGATAAAGATAGGGTGTCCTGCTCTGTTAAACTCCCTGTCGAACAAAAGTAAATAGCCAGAATGACCTCATTAGCAGAGAATCTGGCAGGTTTCTAGGACAAGAACACCCCTACCCTCTGTCCTCACCAGAATCTCCCAGGACCAAGCCAATCTATCTATCACTCCCCAAGGGATTCTAGGAACAAGATTGCATACTTCCTGCCTGGGGAACGGGGCTAGAGCCTTCCAGTAGCCTCAGCTCTAAATCATATTTTCAATTCACAAAATGGAGACTTTCATACACCTGCTCGCCACTGTGTTTCAGCTCTACAGACTGAGATAAAGGCCTTCAGTTTACAAAGATTCACAAGAAAAAGGAATTTGCTATCCTCCTTTCCCACCTCCCCTTAGTCAACCAAGTCCAGCTCCACATCAACTCAGCTGCAATGGAGGGCTCATTACCAGCTGGACAGGCTATGTTCTGGAGCCCAAGTGAAGCCTTATGGCCTTGACTTGCCTTTCATTGCTTACGGAGGGGAGAAGCCTGGGCATCTCAGAATTTCCCTCTGGAGGAGGTGCAGGCAGCTGCCAGGTACCACCTCCTTGGGATCTCTCCAATAATAATAAAAACAAGAAAAACAAGCATTTATTGAGTTCTTTATGTTTTGTCCTTTAGGCATTGTGCTTTAGTGTGCTATCTCATTTAAATCTCCCATCAACCTTATGAGGTGGGTGCTAACATTATCCCCATTTTATGGACAAGAAAATAGAGCAGTTCAATATATTGGTCTGAGGTCACGTGGGTAGCAAATGGAGAAGCATGGAAAATAACATAGATCTTTCTTCCCGACTTCAGCGATCCTGCTCTCAACTACCCACACAAAAGGCGCCATCTTCCTTGCCTCTGTGTATATCTCCTTCTCATTGTATGTACTATAATTTTTTCCATTTCAAATTTCCAGAGCCATCATGGTTTCCCACTGGAGTGTAAGCTTCCTGAGGTTAGAAATCATTTTTAAGGGTGCTTTGGGAGGGATATCAAGAACAGAAAAGCTGACTGACCAATTGAAGGTTCAAAATATCATATATGTTTAATAAATACCATTTATTGGTTCTTATTAAAACATTAATGTTGCATATCCCAGTTTTCACAACCTCAGCACCGTGGACACTTGGGGCTGGATAATTCTTTGTCATGGGATGTCCTGTGCATCATAGGATGTTTTGCAGAAGCCCTGGTCTCTCCTTGCTGGATGGCCAGTAGTAAACCCCACCAGTTGTGGAAACCAAAAATGCCTCCAGACATGGCCAAATACCCCATGAGTGGCAAAATCACCCCCAGATGGGAACTATTGCTCTAGAGTAAGCAAATAAAAATGATAGTACTTATTCCCCCAGAATAGAAGAGCAAGAAAACTTACTTCCACCTATAATAAAATAGTACTCTTATTACTAATAGTTAATAAATATAAGTTCCTGAGAATTACTTATAAAAGCTCTAGAACACTAATATCACAAAATCAAGATAATGTTCCTGTTCTGCCTGAACCAAACCACTTTCTGTTTATAGAACTTTTTATAGGGTAATGTTATAGGCTGGCGGGAGCCCACAGCCAAAAAGGGAAGGCCTGGGTTCACAACCCAGCTCATGGCCCCCAAATCACTGCTTATAACAGGATGGAGCAGACGTAAACATTTTTTTAATTTCATCTCCTTTACTTACTAGCTTTTGATCAATTCGATTAATGTCACTGGGTCTCAGTTTCTGTAAATAGGGATGATAGTACATAGCTCAGGACTGTTGTGAGGATTAACTACAACAACTAGAAAGCAACTATCTAGCAAAGTCTAGCAGAAGAGGGCTCAGAAATAGTCACACTTTTTCTCATCCCCACTTGTCACCAGGCCCTTGCAAGCATCATAGATGTCTGATTTAATTTTTTCTCCACATCCTCCAGCAGAGAAGTTCTCAACCCCAGCTATAGCTGAGAACATCTGCAGTGCTTTCAAAATGCTGATGTCTGGGCCCCCACTGCACACCAACCAGATCAGACTCTCTGGCTTGAAAGTATGTCATTATTCAAATATTTATTCATGATAAAAGTAATATATATTATCTTTCCCATAACTTTATTGATGCCAAAAATAAAAAAGTAACATTTATACCAGTTCTTAAATGACTATATTAATCACTAATAATCAATACATTATAAGTAATTTAAATAAATCAGTATATCTCCAAATATCATCTATTGTATTCTTAGGATCCACAAGTCCCATTAGAATGGTTCCCAAAATTTCAGGAAACAGTGCTACTAGTAACTCTGAAATTAATGTATTGATAACAAATAATATAAGTAATAAATAACATAAGTGATAAAATGGCATTTATACACAGGCTAAAAATAGAGCCTATTTATTATCGGGAGAGTAGATACTGTCATTTGTTTTATTTTTAGTAAGATGCTGTGGTATACAGAAAGAATATTTAAATGCTACTACATAGTATCAAATCAGTACAAAAGGAAAAATCACAGGTCATGGTTAATGGCAGAAGTTAGTAGCATCTAAGGAAATTAAATGATGAGTCACAGGATGTTCCTGTGACTCAACTAACGAAATGATATTGAAAATGGAAAGGTATGGTGCTGGATTCAGGGTTGTGTTTCAGTAGCCTTGTTGTAACATATTAGCATCCCACCCCCACCGGAAGTGTACCCTACATCAGCACATCATAAAACTCCATGGGAGCAGGAGTTCACCTCATTCTCCCAGTGCCTACAACAGTACCAAACCTGCAGAGACACTCAGCAAAACATTTCTGAAATAATGAACCTGCTGTTCTTTTAACTTATTTTACCTCTATCCTTATTTTCCCTATGTCTTTAATTTCTCACTTTTTAAGTCTTGTATTTCTGTAGCTACCCGAAGTCATATGAATAAAGTATGATATTAGAAAACTAATATACTTTTAAAGAATTGGATGTAAGGGGATTCCCATGAGTGGCATATTTCCTTGCTTTGTCCTTGGAGAAGTGTCTCCATCATTTTCTGCTCTGAGCACCACACTGATGTCAGCTAATCCTGGGGGTTCCAACTCATGCCCCACTGATTAAACTATATTATTTCACTACTGAGCCATCCAGTTAAACAGTAGGGAAAATGCATTTGAATTGCTTGATAAAACAGTACGCCCTCCAAAGAAATTTCAAAGTACAGCAAATGGGAACTAAGGAGCTACTTTTTCCAGAGGTAACTGAACTAGACTTGCTAACCTCTCCTCAGTTGCCCTGCAATGCACTTCCTCTCAGGCAGAGAGTGCTTTCTTTCCAGGGAGGAACCCTCACTGGCCAGCTGGCCCTGTGCAAAGGGTGTCCAAACTTTCCTCCTCCCTTTGCTGGGAAGGTCTTTTCTAGTTCCTCTTCTACTGGGGGATTGGGAAGCACTGAGCCCTGACATCCCTCCTTGTCTCCTCACTTCCTTATCCACCAAATCAGTCTCTGACCAGACCACTAAGTACCCTCAACACTTTTATTTCTGCCTAAAAGTCACTGGAATCAATTTCCAATGGGGGGAGGGGCAGGAGGGGACCACAGATTCTAACATTAGAAGGAAGAGTTTAAAAGGTCTGACCTCCCACTTGATAAGAAAGGGGTCCTCGACTTTTCCTGAGTCGACTTTCCACCTTTACTTAAATGCAGGTATCCCTGCTTCCTGCCACAGCAATAAAAGGCATTTCTGGAAGCTGTGATGTAAAGTAAATCTTCATGAATCATTCATTTCCAGACTTTGGATTTCAGGGACCTAGACAGGGTGACAATTTTTCATTTTACCAAACAAGGACATTAAAAAAATAAACAGGTGTGGGGAAGAGAATCTACTATCTATAATCTACTATGACCATAATTTTATAAGAGAAATGATATTTTACAAATACAAATAAGATGTCAAAAAACTACATGTCAGGATAAAAGCCAGGCCTTTGGCTCCGACATACTTTTGCTTTCTTTTTCAAAATCTCACAATTTTTCTCTCATTTCTCTCATTCCATGAAGACAAGTGAGCAGTTGATCAAGACCATCACCAGGGTGGAATGTGGCAACAACTGATTGTAAAGCAGGGGTCATTTTCCCCTACAGCTATGTGCCCTTGAGCAGTTTACCCAACTCCCCCCAACCCAAATTCACTGACCACTGCATGCAAATGAGGCCCTGTGGGTAAAGCATTGTGCCAGTCTAACTGCAGCCTTGACACAATTTAAGATTAAATGAAGCCACAGATGTGATGAACAAAAAGTCTTGAGCAAAGCTATAACAATTAACTACTGCAGTAGTAAACTTCTCTCCAAGTTTTGTAATATGCAAATGGACTAGGCGAGAATCCCAAATGCACTATGGAATATACGCATGGCATATTAAAATTAAAATGTACTGTACCTTGACTTTGATTCATCTGAATCTAAAATGCTAAGTCAAGCAAGCATTAACTGAATAGTAGGGCTGTACAATGGAGAACATACCCAGCCAGAAGGAAGGAAGCTTGGGGCTAGGCTATGGGTAAGTTTAATCTTTCTGTGTTTGGTGTTCTCAAATATAAATAAGGGAGTTCTATTAAAATGATCTCTTAGGGCCAGCTCAGCTTGAAAATTCTTAATGTCATATTAAATAGTGTCTCATCTCTCAATTTATAAGGCCTCAGGGAATGAGAAGGATGGTCCACATCTTCTAAAAAGCTGACCACTAGATTATTCTCTAAAGCATAAGGATCCACACTATGGGATCTTGAAAAGTATAACACCCACCATCCTGAACCAGAGAGCCAAAGAATACAACCCAGTTAGACCCGATATCAACACGTTGACTTAAGTTGCATCCACTGAGGGCAAACAAGTGAGAATAAACATTCTCGGGGCCCTTCCCTCTCCCTGGTCACCCTTCCTCCTAGAGTTGCACCACTTCTTGCCACACTAGTGGGTAAGAACTACCACCTGTGACAGGCATGTTACGTGTCATCTGTTTGACACCATTCTGCGAGGCTGGTATTGTTACCTTCATAATATGGATAAGAGAACTAAGGCTCAGACTAGTTAAGTCCAATCCAAGGTTACAACATGAGGGATGGGATTCAAATGCAGGCCTCTCTAACTCTAAAGCTCATGCTGTTTTCCCCATCGCCATGTTGCATCCCTCACAACTTTGACACACCTAGGAGAATGGAACAAAAACCTGAGGCACCTCAACTTGATGACCCCTGTGTTCACCAGTGGTCACTTCTGGTGAATTTCAGGAACACTTCCTTTAGACTTTGACCTTGGGAAGACCAGCTGCTCTCTCTTCTTTGATAGTTCTCCTTCCTAGAGAGACCAACAAGGTATTAAAGTGCCCACTAGACTCTCAAAGCTTGAAGGGTCTCAGCACATAAGCTTTCAGCAGACTGACAAGTTTAGGGGGCAGGTCAGGGCCTGCTACTTAAAGCAAGGTGATCTGGAATGCCGAGAGAGAAAACTCACCCAAGTTCACTCAATGCAAAGTGGGGAGTCAGTGAGGAACAATGGACCTTTGTTGGTACCTAGCACCGGGTCTGGGTCTGCCGTGTGGGCTTCTTTGAAATCATGCCAATTATGCCAAGTAAATATTGACATAAGAACACCCAACCTGTAGTGAATTTTTATAAGAATTCAATACTTGAGCCAAAACTAAAGACAATGCTAGGAAGAAAAATCTCAAATGTTCTGGGAAATGACAGTTTTGCAGTTTCTTTTATACATTCAGAATTAAAGAGAGAACGCCAGGAATATTACATGAAGGTGGGAGAAAGCAAGACAGGGGTTGGGTCACAGGGTAGTTAACAAGATTATGTGCTCTCTTGAAGGTGGTTATGCTTCTGAGAGGTCCGAAAAAGAGGCATTTCAAAGGTATGTTAACCAAGATGAACAAAAAAGTGAACAGGGCTTGCTTAACACAAAGATAAACCTCTTACTAAAAAAGTTATATGCCTGGGGCGTGACTACCCACCAAGACCTGCCCAGTTAGGAATTTATAATCCAATCATCTTGTGAGGTTACTTTCTGTTAGATTTATTACAACATCCCCTTTTTGTTCACAGAACCTAGCTTTTCCAACTTTACCGAGTCTGACATTCGGTTCCAACCTGGTTTACTCAGATCAGCTGCTAAACCCTTGCTCTTTAAGGTATTACCTGGAAGTCTGTTAGAATGAGGACTCTCAGGCCTCACACCAGACCTGCTGAATCAGTAACTGCATGTCAGCAAGGTGTTCCAGGTGATTTGATCACATATTAAAGTTTAAAAAGCACTGTTCTAGAATCACGTAAGAGCTTTTTAAAAGTGTGAATTTCCAGGAACTAAAGTCCAGAGAAGCGAATGGAGAAGTAGAGGGAATCCCTCTACTAAAATATGTGTATTTTTAAAAACTAATATTCTTGTGGTCCCCTGTCCTCAAGAAAAAATCAAGTCCTTTCTGGCTGGAATCAAAGACCTGTGTTTTGTCAACAGCTGTTCTGAGACCAACAGACAGCTTCCTTCCTAAAGGTATACTGATGACTTCATACAGGTCCTGTCTTATGCTGAGCTCCACATTGCAGTGAATGAATAAAACAAGTCTGCTTGTTTCCCCTCCAAGGTATTCCCCATTCCCAAATTTTTTGCTCTCAGTTCATAGGGAGGTATAGACCCCATATCAATAACAGGACTCCTATATTTTCTTTTCTCCTGATCCACTGCCTTAATCTGGTACAAACTAGAAAGGAAGAAAGGAAGGAAGGAAAGAAAGAGTGAAGGAAGGAAGGAAGGAAGGAAGGAAGGAAGGAAGGAAGGAAGGAAGGAAGGAAGGAAGGAAGGAAGGAAGGAAGGAATTAACGTCTTATAAATCAACTATGTGTCCAATCCACCCCATCCCCCAAAACAGTTTACATATTTTCTCATTTAATATACATACAAATATGTAAGATTGGTATTAATGCCCCAATTTTCAGAATCGAAGACTAAAGCTCAGATAGGTTAAAACTCTCTCAAAGGGTGGATTCTAAACCAAATCTAATACTCAAGTTCCACTGCATTCTACTATCCTAACTTGTCTACACAGATTATATAAATAATATAATTCATATACCATAAAATTCAATTCATTTGTTTTTAGTATATTCACAAGGTTATGAAACTATCACTACTATATAATTCCAGAACTTTTCCATCACCCAAAAAAAAAAAAAAAACCCAAACCAATCAGCAGGCACTTTCCATTCTCCCTTTCCCCCAAGTCTCTGGCAAGCACTTTCCATCTCTATGAATTTTCCTGTTCTGGATATTTTAAATAAGCAAAATTATATGCGGTCTTTTGTGTCTGGCTTTTTTTGCTCTGAATAATGTTTTCAACATTTATCCATATTGTAGCATCTATCAGTACTTCATTCCTTTTTGTAGTTGGATATTCCATTGAATGGATATGTCATATTTTTATCCATTCAGGAGTTGATGGACATTTGAGCTGTTTCCACTTTTTGACTATTATGAATAATTCTCCTATAAACATTTATGTATGTTTTTGTATGGACACACATTTTTAATTCTCTTGAGTACGTTCTTAGGAGTAGAGTTGCTGGGTCATATAATAGTAACTCTATATTTAATTTTTGGAAGAAGTATCAAACTCTTTTCCAAAGTGGCTGCATTATTTTACATCCCCACCAGCAATGCATGAGGGTTCCAATTTCCCCATATTCTTGCCAACACTCATTATCGTTTTTCATTTCATCATAGCCATCCTAGTGGCTATAACTTGGTATCTCCTTGTAATTTTGATTTACATTTTCCTAATGACTAATGATGTTGAGCATTTTTTCAGATATGGATTGGCCATTTGTACATATTCTTTGGAGAAATTATTAAAATCATTTGCCCATTTTCAAATTGGGATATTCATCTTTTTATTGTTGAGATGTAAGTATTCTTTATATATTCTAGATTGTAGACTCTAATCTATAATTTGCTAAATTTTTTCCATTATTTGAGTTATCTTTGCACTTTTTGATAGTGCCCTCAGAAGAACAAAAACTTTCAGTACTGATGAAATCCAACTTACTTATTTTTTTATTTGGTTGCTTTTGCTTTAGACATGACATCTATTAAACTACTGCCTAATCCGAGGCCATGAAAATTTATACCTACGTGTTCTTCTAAGAGTTTTATAGTTTAAACTCTTACATTTAGATCCTGAACCATGCTAAGTAAATGTTAATATGGTGTGAGGTAGAGGTCCATTTTCATTCTTTTGCATGTGAACATCCAGTTGCCCCAGCACCATTTGTTAAAAAGACCATTCTTTTCTCCATCAGATTATCCTAGCACCCTTGTCAAAAATTGGTTGATCTAAATGTATGGAGTTTTTCCTAAGTTCTCATATCTATTCCATTGATCTATATGTCTTTTCTTATGCCAATACCACACTGTCTTAATTACTATAGCTTTGTAGAAAGTTTTGATAGTTGGTTAAGTGTGTCTTCCAACTTCGTTGGTGCTCTTTTTCAAGATCATTTTGATTATTCTGGGTACCTTGTTTAGTCTTTAGTATACAAGTCTGGCATTTCTTTTGTTAAATTTATTCAATATCTTTATTGAATATCTTCAAATTTACTGATACCCTTTATTAATATTCTTTATTTGGTGAGACATCATTCTCATACTTTCATTCATTAGAATGCTTTCTTTTAGTTCTTTGAACATATTTCTAATACTTGAGTTAATATCTTTGTCTAATAAGTCTAACATCTGCGCTTCCTCAGGGACAGTTTCTATTGGTTGGGAGTTTTTTCCTGTGCAAGGAACAAACAGTCCTGTCTCTTTGTATGTCTTGTAATTTTTGTTGAAAACTAAGCATTTAAAAGTTATAACGTGGACATTCTGGACACCAGATTCCCTCCCAGGGTCTATCGCAGTTCCCATGGGTTGTTATTGTTTGTTGTTGTTGTTGTTGTTGTTGCTGTTGTTGTTGTTGCTACTGCTGTTTATTTATCGACTTTTCTGGATTAATTCTGTAAAGCCTATATTCTTCTTTGTGTGGTCACTGAAGACTCTGCTCAGTTAGCTTAGTAGACAGCTAATGAATAGAGATTTCTTTTAATTCCTTGAACTGATAAGTTTCCTGACCTTTGCCAAATTTCTCTGTGTGTGTGTTTTGTGGTATGCCTTTGCTGATCAGACAGGCAGTTTACAACACTGCTTTAGCCTTCATTTCCTGTTTGTACAGAGCTAGAAATGAGAGATTAGGGCTTTCTTGGGTCTTTCTTGGATATGTACATAGCCCTGTACATGCACATGTCCTTCTAGAGTCCCAGGACTTTGTCAGAGCTTTACAAAGGCCCCAACCAACATTTTATTCCCCAGTTTTTTTCTTTCATATTTTTGGCTCAGTTCCTTGGTAGTCCCAATTAAAACCACTGCCTCAGACAACTACTACGTTAAAAGAAAAAATCTCACTCTTTTTAACAAATACCCTAGCAATATGGCTGTTTGCACTGAGAACATTCTGAGTCAGGTCAAATAACGACAAGCCCTGAGATTGCAGCTTTCTAGGCAATTTCCAGATAATGACAATTCCCTAGGCATAAAGCCTTTATAAAGAGCTCTAAACTCGTTCTGTCCCCTTCCACTGATTGCCAGTTTCTTGGTCTTCATGGCTCCATAGTTGAAAGGCTTTTGGTTTCGAAAGCTACCACAGAGGTAGGGTGAGGGGTGGTTGGAATAGGGCAAGTTGAAATGCCATAATGGTCACTGTGCTTAATGAGATTCCACCATTTTTCTTAAACAAATGCTCCTCAGATTGTTGTAAGCTTTTGGTTAATTTCTAGAGTTGAGGGAAAGTTTATTTTTGATCATTTTTGCTAGTATTCTCACTACTTTCCTGGAGGAGTACATTTTTTAGAGGTCCTTATGCCACCATTCTGTCAATGCTTCTCTTGAAAAAAAAAAATTATAAATATTACCTTGATTCAATTCTACATTTTTTGTTTTATTTCTACTCACATAGTAGAATTATTTCTTCCTTCTCTTCTCCTTCATTGAGAAAATCATAAAAATCAGAGGACAGATAGGAAAAATATGTTTTTCCGATTTTTAGTAGTTTACTTTTTCTATGATGCTATGGAAGAAAGTGTCAGGAGCGAGATGCACCAAAGCTATTTCTTTTCAAAGAAATAAATAAATCCAGATGCACAATGTTTCTAGTCCTATGCTAGTCACAAAACAAACTGGGATTGGAGACATGTTCAATTAAGGAGATTTAGAAACGGATATGCAATATTCCAAGAAAAGTGGGCTCTTATGCCTGAGTTGCCTGTAGAGAGAAGAGTAGAGATTCTAAATGGACCAGGTATGTGATGATTATTCAACTCTGAATTTCACTTTGCCAGTCTTAAACCTTTCTCAACAGTTTTCTTTTAACAGCAGATACTGAGGTGGATGAGATGCAGAATAAAGCCATGACCAGTTCATTCCCCTTCTTGAGCAAAACTGGAATTGATAAAGGATCACAGTGGTAAGTTCTAGAAGTCAGTTAATTTAAGGGAGGGGAAAGAGGAGGATTTGCATGAATGACCTCACCCAGAAGCTCTAGCCCCAGAGCATATAAACAGGTGAGGGAGGTAGGTCTTACTCAGTTCCAGGCCCAGCAGTTTTCAAACAAATCAGGACCATGGCAGTCCTCAGTTCTGCATTGCTGCCATGTGGGCTGTTTCTGTGCCTCGGAATGCTGTTTATTTCTGCCACTTCTGCAAATTACACTGGCAACTCCGCAAATTACACTGACAGCTCCATCACTGAGAGCTCCATAAGTTACCTTAAGAACTCCACTAAGATCGTCCTCACCACTCCTCCAAAAATCCAGGTCCATCCAGATGTCTATGAAAGTAACACAGTCTACACAGGTGAGTAGAAGCCATTCTTTCTGCTTCTTTCTCTAAGGAGTTAACCAGAACTTCACAACATAACTCTCCATCTTTGCTCTCAATTACAAAACATGTGTTTACAGCTGGATGGAAAGTGGGGACAGAAAGAATGAGAACATGTAAGAGACTGGATTGGATGGGGCTATTTCTGCATGTTTCCTGTGCCAACCTGAGCCACAGGAGTCATTAAGTCCCAAAACCCAGGTTAACAGAGCCATGGCAAGAGCACCTGTGGCAAGTTTTCTGATTTAATAAAATTGGCGTTTTTATTATTTTAAGGGTCTCACTGCTCAGGATCTCACTACTAGTAAGTGGAAAAACTAGCTCCTAAGTCTTGTTCTTTTCATTCCTAATCCAATGGTTTTCTTAGAGGTAATATTTTATAAACATCCCTTTGTGGATCAGCCAAACCTACAAGTCAAGTCAAGTGCTTTCTTATTACTTTCATAACAACAAAAACATGTAAAATAGTGGTTTACATGTATTAATGCATCTAGCCCTCATAACAACCTATTAGGTAGAGACCACTGTCATTCCTAAATCGTACATGAGAAAACAGGGATAAGGATGTTATTGACTTGGTTAGGTCACAGAGCTACTTAAATGGTGGAGCTGGGATACGAGCCAGAGCAGCCTTTAGAGACTCTGCCCTTAACCAGTACCCTATATGCCTCTCCATTATAGTAATGAGAGCTGATATTCCTTACTATATGCTGGATACTGTTCTAAGGGTCAATTCCATTATCTTCCCATTTTACAGATGAGAACTGAGGCATAGGGAAGTTAAAGTTTTACCCAAGGTTACCAGTTAGCAAAATACTAATATTTGAACTGAAATAATGGTTCAGCTTTGTACAGCCAGGCTGTCTAGCTTCAGAGCCTGTCTTCTTCTCTACTATATTATCCTGCCTCTCTTAGACCTCTAACCAAGTTTTGCAGAGACCACCAGGGTGAAATCCACACCAGTGATATACAGATCCCAAGCTTCGGCAGGAGAATGACTACAGCCTGCTTTTACACACCCATGCCAGCTTGTACTTTTTTCTATTTTTTTCCATTAAGACTGTCATAAGTACTTCACTAAGGGCTCACGACTCAGGCAGTGGATCTTGTCCAACAGCGCAGGGAGGATAATCTTGTAATTCAAAATGAAGGCCAGGAGGGCATATGTGTGACCTTGTATAGGGGAAAGGACCTAGGGTGGGGGGGGGGGGAGAAGGGAGCCAGAGAGACTATTGCAAAGAAGATTACAGACCCCCAATTTAAGATAACACATCTCAAGGTGAAGGATTTTGCCATTGAAATGGAAGGAATAGAACCCTATCTTTTGAAGATGGGGAGGGGATAGGAAGGTGGGGAAATTAGAAGCCTTTTGAAAGTAGGAAGACAGAATAAAGAATAGCAAAAGATGATTCATAAGACCCCTTAAAAGGTCTCCCTTGAAACGGAACATGCTGTGTGAAAGGGGAATCACAGCATTTAGAGGCAGTAGATGGGACAGAGAGAAAAGGAAAGGATGAAAGCAACGAAGGGTCATGGAATGCCTACTACATGCAAAACACTTCCCCAAATGTCATCTGATTTCATCAAAGAAAAAAAAGGTACTATAGTTCTATGATACACTGACTCACTATAGGAATGATTTAAGTTGAGAATCAAAATCCTGTGCCCACAGGTATGAAGTGACAGATTCCACACCTAGGATGGCAAAACAGTCTCCAGGATGTCTGTGTAAAGTGTCATTGTAAGACTCAGCTAGGACTCAGGACTTGTAGGGAGACTGAGTAAATGCCCACACAGACTAACTACTTCTCCTTATTTTGATTTTCAAATTTTTTTAATTTCAGGGTTTGTGTCAACATTGGTATGTCAGGGCTGAATGGCTTGGCAAACACTTGCAGGTCAGGGAATATCTTAGAACTAGTTCCCTGGGTCTGTCTTCTTATCATTGAAAGAAACACATAATGCAGTGACACATATGTTAAGACTATGCTGGGTAAGCATCCACTTTTAGTTCTATGGGCAAGAAGGACATAACTTGCCTGCCTTTTTACCTGAACTTTCAGCTTTAAGGGCACTATACAACATTGGATGCACAACGTTTTAAATCAATCAGTTAGTAGTTACTTAGGGCCTTCTAGGTTCCCAGCACTGGGCTTGCCAGATACTGACACAGATGAAACCACAGTATATATATAGTACAAGCCAGAATGTAACTGAGCACTCAAGTCTACAGTAAAAAACATAAATGTTACAGGAATGAGAGGGAAAGAAGGCTGAATTGGCCCAGAGGTGGGGCATAAGTAGGATCTTGGAGAGTGAGTGTGGATGAGACGTATGATGAGAATTGCACACAGGCAGCCAGACATGAGCAAAGGCCAGCTGTGAGCCATGTGCCTGCAGACTCGGAGGAAGACCCCTAGAGTTGGGGTGCACACAGCACCAAGAGCTACAGGCTATGAATGTCATAAAAGACACGTGCTATGTACTGTAACTGACAGAACAGAAGCAGAGATGTAAAAGTGGAAATGTTTAGGTGCTCTAGAAAGAAGGGCACTTTGAAGATTTTGGAGAAGAGTGTCTACTGATGAAAGTGTTATATGTGGAAGTCTGTGCTGGCCGCAGCCTGAATAGAGAACATGGAGACCAGAAATTCAAATGATGCAAATGTCTGGGAGAGAGGAAAAGAGGCTATAAGCCAGAGTGAGCCAGGGAAAGCAGAAGAAAGGACAGAGATAAGAGCATGTCCATGAAAGAGCTGGCAGACTTAATGAGTCTGTGGGTGAGGCCATCACTTGTCATAGTATACCTCACCATCATCCGCACATCTAGGACAAATGCCCAGTTCTCAATGAACAAGTTGGGACCTGTGGGAGCTGGTTCAGCCTACTTTAATTGGCAAAAACAAACCAAACAGAGAAGTGTTTTTTGCTAAAAATATAACAAGTGCAATTTATCCAACACCCATCATGTATTAAAGGCTTTGCATTCTTCTCTTTACTCCTCCAAGGAACCTTTCAAGATAAGATATCATGATCTCCATATAATAAGGGATAATGTCATTATCCCCAGACCTAGAACCAGGCCTGGTGCAAAGTGGGCATTTAATGAATATTTGTGGAGTGAATAATGAAGAATAAGAAAACTGAGGCTCAGAGGTGAAATGACTTCGTCCTCAATGTTAGAGCTAGAATTCAGAACTAGGACTGTCAGATCCTACGATGCTACATGATGGATTTTTTTTTTTTTTTTTTGCTTTGTGGAGAAATCTTTGGAGGAATTCTGGGTAACTAGAGGGCCCTGGAGAACAGCTTAGCATTGAGGAATTCATTCAGAAGGGATCTTCTAAGGGAGGAAATGGACCAACTAAAATATTCTCTTGAAATTCCCTCCCCACTACACATCAGGATTCTGAAAATAATAAGAGGAATTAACAAGTGTCAGTGGGGTTCCCTGTGAGTGCCTGCTAGTTAGGTTATGGGAGAAGACTCACCTGAGTGGAGACAGGGAACTCTAAGGCACTATTGGACAGGTTCCTGGATTAGGGCTCCTGGGGCTCAGAGGCTCCCCTTACCTCACCCTCAGCAACAGAAACCAAGAGCCCGGTCAGCATTTCTAGTACCAGGAAATGGGCTTCGCTTTGACTTAACTGTAACGTTCCCAATTTTCAGGAAGCACTTCCTAGGGGGCGCTCCTGACCCTACTATGCACATCAACCCCTAGTCTCCACACACTCTACTCCCTCTGAGAGAAGAAGGGCAGAACGGGTTTATCCTTCCCGTGTGACAGATGAGAACGAGGTTCCAGAAGTTAAGAATCTTGCCCCAGGTACGGAGCAAAACCAGGGCCAGAGTACAGTTCTCCACTTGCCCACCTTTTGCTGCAGAAAATCTAGAAAACACCAAAAAGCACTAGGAAGAAAATAAAAACCATCTGTAATCCCGCTTTCAAGAAATCACTGCAGTTAATATCTTGATGTCTTTCCTTCCAGACTTTTTTCAACTTCTTTTACAAAAATGGGACCATATTACATTTACATGCTATTTGTAACATTTTTTCACATTTAGTTTTGGTTTCATAACTCATCCCTTGTCTTACTGTATAGATGGCTGATTGCTTCCCTATCATTTCTTCCTAGTATTGATTCCTGTGGCTACAGATATCACCACTGTGGTCTTGCGAGCACTGGATATAAACGACAACTTAATAGGCTTCTGGCATAAAGCAGACCAGTATTCCGAACAAGGTGTCCTGTATAAAGTGACAAAACCATACAACACATTCTTCAAGGCTGAGTGGAAATCTCCTAATTCCACGAACATAACGACAGTCGAGATACAGTAAGAACCTATCTAACATATGATTTGCTTGGGCTTTTACAGTTTCACATTGGGTTTATGCAGTTTTACACTGATCTTGGAGGACTCAAAATACAATCCAGATGTGATGTGGAGAACTCAGTACTTGCTCTCCCTTTCTGCCTTGCCATTCTTTGTCCTACTTTTTATCTATAGCAGTTCACACACACACACACACACACACATCAGGTATGCTCATCATAAACACAAAGTACTACGTTAAAGAAAACCAGAGCTGTATAATCGTTAAAGCAAAATGAATGAGTGAATGAATGCATGCATGCATGCATACATACATACATACGTACACACAAACATACGATTGTTGCTGAAGGCAGGCCAGGGTGATCAGACATCACCTGGGAGATGGTGAAGATGAGAAGCTCGGACATTAAGGGTGATCAGATAGCAAGGGTTCTTGCTAAACCGACTTAACAAGGTTTTTGCTAAAACTAGATTATACAAGGAATTGCACAGATGGGCATAGAAAAAGGTTCCAGAGCCTGACTAAAGTTTGGTTAAACAAAGAATCTTTGTCACTGGGAACGCTGTTTGCTTCAGATTCTCTGTATTCAAACTGGAGAATGATTTTTTAAAACATATATTCATTTTGGAAATGGCTTGCTAACAGAAAGTGTGATGACTGGGTAATAAACCTGGATTCCTAGTGTTACACCAAATGGACACACTCTCATTCTGAGATGAGCTCAGCCAGGGGCTCATGCTACACTCTCGCCCAAAAAAAAACAAAAAACAAAAACAACAACAACAAAAAACACAAAAACAAAAAATCTTGCTTCCGGCTAAGGATTTGTTAGCAAGTTTACTTTAGAAACCAAACGTTGAGAGGTGCTTACCCTTTTGGACTCTGCCATTTTGTGCTGAAAGAACAGGTCTGACCATCAGGTCATGTCCACTATAAAGAGCTCTGTGGACAGCGGTGGTGACGATGCTGCCAAGCCCCTCCATCCTCACCTGCCATGCCCTGAGCCTGCTTGAACCTAGCTGGCTCCCAGAGAGTGGCTTGCTAGAATCCAAAAGGTGCTACAATCTAGCCTCACTACGGCAGTCTCTTAGAGGCCATGCAAGACTAATTAGGGCAATGACTTCTCTTTAATCTCATCTCATTAAAACCTCAACTCCATGCAACAACAGATAAAAGACAAAGCAGTGGCAATCCACAATAGAAATAGCACATTCCCACTGACGTGTGGTCTCCTGACCATTCCTAATTCGCACCTTGCTATGATGCACTGGCTTCTCCACTTGTACACACATGGTCTTGATCAATGAGGCTGACAAGGAGAGGGGAGCAGCACATATGATGGGGCATACAGAAAGCAGAGAACTCCACTGTGTTGAGTAGGACACAAAAGGGATATAAAGAGGTCCCTGGTCATGAACTTTACAATGAGGTTTAGTAAGGCCAGGCCTATACAGAAATAATTACTGAGGTTAAAGATCACTTCTTCGAGAAAGCGTTCCCTACACTCCCAAGGAAGTTCCGGCTCTCTGTTATTTACTCCCACAACTTCCACTGCTTCATCAGAGCATATATCATCACTGTGATTAATTACCTAATTTATTAGTTGATTATTCATCTAAAATCTCTCTCCTTAGAGAACTGTAAGTGCCACAAGGATAAGAACCTGGCCTGTCTGGTTCACTACTGTCCCCTCAGCACCAAGCACGGTGATTGGCATGTAGTATATTCTTAGTAATTGTTGAATATATGAACAAGAGACTAATATAATAATGGACTCACTAATATAAGAACAACAGACTAAGCTCTACCAATCATTTAATGAACTTTAAGCACCTACTATGTGTCAGTCATTGTTAACAGAACCTGCTCTCAAGAAGCTGGCCTTCCAGTTGCGGGGAGAGGCTCATAGCAAGACAATGCAGAAGAGAGGCATGTCTCTCTCATGGAAATCTATTTGGGTTAATGAAAATAGGGAGAACAGCTTCACAGAGTTACTGTTAAATCTGTGGGCAGATGTGACCCAGGTGGATATTACAGGGAGAAGGACTGGCTTGAACAAAGACCAACCTGTGGGGAGTTCGGGATAGTGAAGTTGGTTGCAGTAGGGGATAGACATTATCTTCTCTGGAGCAAGATCATGGAGGATCTTAGTTAAGACAATATAGAGCAGACGAGTATTTAATTATCTGCTAATTGAGTATGTAAGCACAAAAGAAATGAAGAGGTTGGGATCCTGGGAAGGCAGAACTGTGAGCTGAACGTGTGAATTCCACAGCTGAGGTCCTCACCATTCTCTCATTGATTTACTCTCCACAGAGCCTTCTCTTTCCATGTTGAAATACTGGCTGGATTTTCTCATGTGAAAATGAATAAACGAGGTAAGTTCCTCTGTAGCCCATTAACATATCTGGCAGTGAACATATCAGCCTCGAAAATTACTTTGTGGGGGCCCTAGAAAAAGTCTTCTAATCATGCATTACCCAAATATCGGTCAAGCCTTCTAGCTCATATGAGACCTACATAAGATTAGCTCAACCTCTTATCCTATGCCCTGTAGAAAATAAAAGCCATCTCCAAGATTTCTGCCAATTCCCAAGGGCCTTATATTTTTCACAATCACCTGCGGCTCCAGAATCCTTCTTCCTAGGGAGCTGTTTCTATTCAATATCACACAGACATCAATATGAAAGTCAACTCCTTCTTCAATTTCCACAAAGACTTTCCATTCACACAAAGCCTTCACAGGTACAGAGACTCTATAGGGAGGAGGGGGAAGATTTGCACAAAGAAGGGTTGATAGCATGGAAATACCAAACATTTCATTAGTTCTCAGAGTGGCCTTTGGCCACCATCCACCACCAGGAATTTCCATCGGTCTTTCACAAGCTGTAGTCCTCAACCTCAACCCATCCTGAGGCTCCTTGCCCTTCTTTTCCCTTCTCTGCCCGCTTCCTTCTCTCATCTCCCTTTAGGGAGTTAAAATAAATTCAAGAAACTGCAGTTCAGAAAAGATAAGTAACTTGCCTAAGACCATATGGAAAGTAAATGGCAAAACTAGGACTCAAATTCCACATCTTGTACTTTTTACAATCTTTTTTAATGAATTTTTAAATATGTTTCAACCAACAAGACACATTAGTCTTTCTCAATATCCAGATAACAGGACTTCCCCAAGGACTCCAAAACTCTGACATACATTGACTATGCTGCCCATTTCCCCACCAGTCTTACACTGAAAATGTGGTCAAAAGGGATATCCATTTTCAACAAGTTTTAAAGTAATTATGCCTAATGAAACTATTATATGAAAGTCTTAACTGTTTCCTTGGTGTTTTCCCCTCTGTGAAAATACTGGGTGTTATTTTCTTTCTCAGATACGTTTTCAAGATAAATACTAGTATAAATGCTAAGAAAAAAAAATGTCTGTTGCTAGTCAGAACTCCTTAGCTCCATGCTAATAAAATCCAGTTGAAAAAAGAAAAAGTGGTCGTGTCAGACTTTCTGGCTCAGTGAGCTGCTAGAGAAACATCTGACCTGGGGAAACGATAAATAATGCCACAGAACTTAAAGGCACCCTCCAGGCAGGCAGAAGGATGCATGGGCCTAAGCAAATCACTGAACATTTCTCTTTATTATAGTTCCCTCTGTGGTCCACTCAGACCCTTGGAGATAGCACTGCCAAGCCCCAGTTTTCCCGGGATCAGACATCCCACCTATCTCCCACCACCCAGCACCCAGAGATACGGGCCTGGCTTTCTCTGCTTCTTAGCAGGCAATCTGGAAAAACTAATGTGTGATCAGATCCCTGCATGGGAAAATGACCAGTGCCACAGAAACTAGAGATTAAGAGGTCTGGACAGCGCCTCTTTCCATTTACTTTAAAGCAGGAATAGCCGTCCTCCAGTCTGCATGCTATCTAGTTCTTATAAGATTTACATGCAATATTTGAAATTAGCAAGAAAAAATAAAATTGTGCCATTCTGGATCATATTTGCACTGATGAATCTAATACAACATTAAGGACACTTGAGGGCCGAGCCCACCCAGTAACATGCTCAGTAGTTATATATATAAGTTGAGCATAAATTCATTCCCTGGTTGGACTATGTAGATCTTAAGGGTAGAGAGTTTTCTTATTTTTCGTTCCTTGATATTCTGTACCCCATAGCTTTAACCCTCCTCTACACACACTTGGCCCTTGAGACATCTTTATTGAATTGTACTCATGAACTCTGGCTTCAGTGTTCCATTAGATTAGCCTTGTTCTCTAGCACCCACCCACTACCCAAAAGAAGTTCTGATGCCTTTTTTTTTTTTCCAGCAATGACCACAATGTCACCCTATAAGACCACGATGTCACCCTACAACACCTCCAGAAGTTTGGGCAACAGAATCGTTCTCAGCCCCATTGAAGATGCCATTCAGATCACACTCATCTTTCTCCTCAACAGACTCCTCCTCTTTTAGAAGGATACTAAGGGAACAATTGTTCCTGCCTCCACTGCACCTCCTACATTCAGCTCCAAGCCAGCTCCGACATGTGTTGTGAATGGAGCTCTATGTTCTCAAATGTACGACTCTACTGCAACTGCTTTGGACCAAAAAGGAGACTAGGCTGAGGGTAACCAGCCCACTCACTGGTGAACTTGGGGCACACATATATTCAACTGGACCTTTCAGGATACAAATTAGGCTTTTTATAACTACTTAGAACTGGTGTGGGTGTAACGTGGAATTCTAGCTCTAGGTTTAACATGTTGACAGCCAATTCTATAGCCAATCTAAACTTTTGTTAATTGCCAAGTAATTTATCTGTGTCTGAGTCTCTGTGGGAAAAATCTTTCATCACTTTCAAGATGATCTCAGATTTTTGACCAAACCCACTCAGGTTACACAGAGCTTCTATGACTCACATGACTCAACAAGGACAGGAGAAAGGAAAAATAGCCCTCGTGCGACTAGCAACACGAGTAGCATTGGAAGGGCAAGAAAATAGAAATGTACCATGTCTGAGTGGCCAAAAATAGGGAAAAATGGTGGCATAAAGGCACTATTTTCTATGTCATACCAAATAAACTATATTTCAAACAAGAATGGATATGTTAAATTCAAATATGTCTTTAATGAGTGACTAACTCACAATACAGAGTATATTATATCTAATTTTATTCATTTATGTGAGCATTAAAATTAATAGAATAGTAAGAGAGTGTAGGTGTTCAAGGCCAGATCTAAGGGTAAAATTTTCTTAATTTTAATTTTCTTCAAGTGCAAACTGATGATTTTTCCACTTAATTTCCACTAAGGGAAACAGGCAAAACATTTATCATATACATAATACAATATAAAACGAAAAGAAAGCATGGTATTTCCAGTAATAACCAACAAAGTTTCCTTTTTATAATAATGCTATATTCCAGGATGCCAACATCAAGTGACTGGCCTCCCTCGGAGACAATTTCTGTCAATTTCTTCTTCTTCCCTGTGAATACGGCATATTTTCCTATTTTGTAGGTTTTATTCTTTTGAAAAATGTACATTTTAAATATTGTAATGTGGTAACTCTGGAAGTCAGATTCTCCCTTCTTCCCCTGGTATGTTGTTATGGCTTGTTGAAGGGTGCAGTCATACATTTGTTTAGCGACTTTTCTAAACTATTCTTGCAAAGACCTCATTCTTGTTGTATGCGGTCACTGAAGTCTCTTCTCTATTATCACGGCAGTCAGTCAGTGACCTGACAGATTTTCTTAAATGTCAAAATTTAGCATCATCTTTCTTCATTCCCTAATAGATGTGAGGTTTCTTCATTTGTTTGTTTGCTTTTAGATTCTAGAGTTCTGAAAAGATTGATTCTGACAGTTTTTGCCAGCTTAATGTTGCTTCAGTAGAGGGACCAATTCTTGGAGCTCCTTATTCCACCATTTTCTGTGACATCATTCAGTAGCCACTATTAGTACCTGCCAGGCACTGTGCTAATCGCTTAACATGGATTGTCTCATTAATCCTCACAACCTTTGAGATACAGCCATTTCACAGATGAGGACATTCAGACAGAGAGAGAAAAATAATTTTCCCCAAGTCACTCGGTGAAGAAGTAGTGAAGCTGAGTTTTGAAAAGTGGTCTATACTACTTTAGAGCCTGCACCCTTAACCAGGTCACCCTAAAGGCTCCTTGAGTGGCTCCTGCATCACCTGAAATCCCCAAGAACAACTGGCCACCCTGGGTTATATGACAAAGAGAGGGTGTAGGGGTCCCCTGCGAATATAAGTAGGCTGCATGCTCCGAGCAGAGCTCCTGCATGCCCCACTTCTCAGCTGCCTTCTCCAAGATAAACTGCAGTGAGTCCTGACCCAACAAGCTGGGAACAAGTTTCGTATTTAGTTTTCATGGTCCAATCTGGCCCCATCTCAGGTTCAATGGGGAAGGTGTGACAAATATTGAAGCCCCAGCAAAGATACTCTCTACAGCTGGAAAACTTTTAGATTCAAAGAAATCTGGGTAGCTGAATTCAGGCAAGTAGTACAGAGGAGGCTGAACAGGAATACTGGATTAGGAAGCAGGAAATCTGTTAAATTCTAGGTCTGCTGTAAAGTAGAAAAGCGGCTTTGCCTTCTTCCACCTCAGTTTTTCCAGCCATTAGGTGAAGAGTTAGACAAGGTATTTCAGCCCTCTTCCAGGTCTCAATTTTGATTGCTCTGTCACAGCCAGACCTAGTTTTAAGGGTCTAGTCAGAGGTAATAAGTAGGTGCGATCTTAACACTCTGACTGACTGACACAGGCTACTAGGAGCACAGTTAAGAAGGATTCCAAAGTAAAATTCCGGCTCAGAAATAGAGTGTCCTACTCAATAAGTGATATTTTCCTTGGGCTCAGGAGGCAGGAATTAAAGCAGCACAGGTTCCAGGTATTTGTCATCCTTTGTCACTCCTTAAGTGAATCCGATAAGTGGCAAGCAGGGTGAGTGGCAGACTAAGAGTAAAGGGCTACAGAAGTACATATATTCGGACTCTCAGGAATAGCTAATCTTGATCCTCGTATTTGTAATCAACCTCATGATCCTAATAGGAAAGTGATACACCAAAAGATAAAAAAAAAAAAAAAAAAAACCCATAGGCAACTGCAAAGAAGCCCACAGGCTATAACCTCATGCACAGGAATAAGAGATAAACACAAGATTAAATGTTTATCACTCCCACACTCATTTGTCCAACTTCTACCTTTATGCTTTGTTTGCAACTTCATATTTTGTAAATGTAATGCATTCTTAATGTGTGTTAGAAACAGTAATTGCCTACCACCATAATTCATTCTGAGAAAGTAGAAAATTGATGTCTTGCAAATCCCATAACCTCAAAGATCTTCACACACCAAAAAAAAAGCCCCAACGTGGTCAATGATCCAAATATAATACCAACCATTCAGAGCAGGAAAAAATTTCAGAAAATTAAGAAAGTGTCTTATTATCTATCAACACTCACATTACTTTGTAAAGCAAATGCTGAAAATATTAATAATTAAGTAAAGCTTTATTATTTCATAAAAGAGATAGTTTGATAATTATCTTAAAGCATAAACTCTAAAGCTAGACTGCCTGGGTTAAATTTCATTTTATATTGCCTCTTATTAGTTGTGTGACCTTATACAAGTTACTTAACTTCTCTGTGCCTTGGTTTCCTCATCTATAAAACAGAGAGAAAAACAGTAAGTACTTCATAGGTTGTTGTGTTGATATTAAATCAGTTAATATATATAAAGCACCTCAAGCAGTACCTGGAACAAAGTAAGCACTATACAATTATTTGATGCCTAAAATAAGCATCATAAATGATACATGGATGTATAAGAAAGCCAAGTACTATGACAATATAAATATGTGCAAATAATGCCAATAACAAGGACTAAAATTACTAATTTGTAACTGTTATAAGAAATGGCTGATGTTTGACTTCTCATAATCTTTTTCCCTCCAGCCCTACCTTTACCTCCACCCTCAAGCTTCTAAGTAGAATGTCTTCTAGTCTTCAAGGTCAGCTCCGAGGCTCTTTCTTTTTCCCAGAGAATCTAAATAATGGCTAAAGGGATAAAATTATTCTACAGAATAAAGAGCTGAGTTGGGGGAGTGGGTGAGGGGAGCAAGAGCAAAAGCAAGGTTTGGGTTGAGTATTATGCGGCTGAGATAGAAGCTTCAGCCTCTGCAGACTGCAAGGAGAGCTGTCAGTTACAAACTGGTTCTCTCTTAATGTTCTACAAGATATACAAATGAAAATTAGAATTATTTTACTTCTGATTTCTGCACTATATTTCTTTGTGGCTCAGCAGTGAAACTAGGATGCATGGACCACCCCTACCCTGCTTTTATGTAAGTTACATCCATATAAATAAAGAGAATGAATATATATGTTACACATAACATATATTATATATTCATTATACACACCTGATATTTAACACATGCAAAAATATCTGCATATGCATCTATGCATACATATATAAGCTATATTCAAAACTAACTTTAGACCACATGCTTGAGTCCAACAAACTCAAAAAGCCTTTGGCTAAAATAATTAAATATGTAGACAAAGTACATTTAAAGAGCTTGGGAAAATTTTTGAAATTGTTATTTCAAGTGTTGAGCCTGGTTTTCTTTTTAAGCCAAACAGACCAACAAGGTTCAAATCCCAGCTCTTCCACCTATCCCAGAACTTTCCCCCCTTTACCTTTTCTTGTCCCTTTTATATATAACAATGTAAATTCTTTCAAAACAACTTACATCTCTCTTCTCCAAAGTCATCGTATAAGAGCCCAAACAACCCCAGGATGGAGGACATGTTAGTCTTCTCCACCTAGCTCTGCTGCTGCTGCTGGTTTAGACTGCATGCTCCAGGGCCTGGTCCTTTTTCTGGCTAGCATGTGGCTCAACAAACCCTTTCTTTCAAGATAATGTATGGCCTTAAAGGTCTTTGTTTCACAGGCAGAAAATGCAAAGACCTTAGAGCAGGAAAGAAATCGGTGTGCTTTAGGACTTGAGAAAAATGTGACCGAAACATAGTAAACAGCTTGAGGTTGGCAAGTAGGCAGTGGTCGGGTCATATAGGGCTTGGCAGACTGGTGTGAAGAGTTTGGGTTATATTTTTAAAGCAAGGGGAAGCTTTTCAAGGGGTAACATGGTAGAGGTAGGAGAGGTGGTGACAGGGATGTGGAAGAGAACCAAATTGGAAACAGACCAGTTAAGAAGCCATGTCAACAACCCAGGCAAGAAATGGGGGCGGTTTGGACTAGAGTGGTGGCACTGGAAATGTAATTATAGAAAAAATCGTCATATATTTTAAAGGTAGAACCAGTAAAATTTTCTGATAGGTTAGAGGTTAAGAGGTAGGAATCAAGGAATCAAGCCCAGATTTCTGGCTTGAAAAAAATGAATGGATAGTCGTGGCATTTTTAGGGAAGTGGCATTTTTGAAGAAGAAATCAGAAATTCACTTTGGAAATGTAAAGTTTGAGATGCCTATGACACACTCAACTACCCATCTATGATTCTATCTGTGGGCAAATAAAACTTTAAAAGGTAAAAGACAATACTATCCCTTCTATTTCTTCAGGTTATTATTGGCCACAGTGGTCATATTTAGTAAGAGATCTGTGAAAAGGGTTTTTCAACTTAGTTCATACTTATTATCATACTAAATAATACACTGGTTGGATGAAGGTGAACTTGAGCTGAAGTACTGAGGACTTGTTTCTTGGGCATCTTTACGAATATAAGCCTGGGGTATTATTTCTTTAGCTAATAACCAGGGAAAAAAGTGTTCTATTTCTTTTTTTAATGATAATATTCCTCTTTCAATAGTGACAGAATATTGGTGAGAGCAGATGGGTAGATTTTGAAGAATACAAACCAACTACGGAGCTACTTGAAAGCATAACTGCAGCTTGAAAATCCTCTAGTGTTAAGAATCACCTTCCCCTACTTCTTTTGTGGTGATAGCAATTCTCCCTGCAGCTATGTAGAAATGGTATTTATGTGGGACATTTTCCAAGTGCTGTGCAACAGAGTCTTGGTATAAAGTTAAATTGTGTGAAACTAACAATGATTTTTGTAGTGCAAGGGAGGCTAGCAATATCCCAGACATAACAAAAGCAAAATGAACACAATCTGTTTCTCATCTTTAAGATAATTCCACTTCCAGGAGGAATGTAAAAGTCCAGAGTTTAATAAACAAAACAAACTTATCATAGACCTAGTCTATTAGTGGCCACATGAACACAACTGATCATATTATTCTGTACATTTTTATAACCCATTGGTGGTGACTACATCAACTTAGGCAATACAAATGATTGCTTAGGTCTGGTCATTCTGTTCATAGTGATATGGTCAATATTTTTCTTAACTTCTCTCCTTAGAGTTGCTACAAAGATTTATATTTATCTAGCTACAAACCACACCATTCCCATAGGAAACAACGACTGCTCTCTGATATTTCACTCCCACAAAATAAAATATGCTTTACTCCCCTGGGGTTAAAAAGGGCATGATATATATTCTCCCTGCCTACCTCTCCAGCCTCATCTCCCGCTCTTCTCCACGTCACATTTTACACATTAGCAGTATATGTGTAACCTCCTCCCCTTGAGTGTGGGATGGATCTAGTGACTTGCTTCTAAAGAACAAAACACAGAAAAGTGATTAGGTTACAAGACTGTGACTTCCATTTTGCACACGTGCTCTTGTTATTTCTCCTCTTCTCTCTCTCTCACTGGCGCTCTCCCTTGCCTTCTTACTTGCTCACTCTGATGAAGCAAGCTGCCACATTGTGAGCTGCTCTATGAAGAGGCCTACAGGGCAAGAAAGGGAGGAAAAAACTGAGGCCTCAGTCCAACAACCCCATGAGGAACTCAATCCTGCCAACAACCACATGAGTGGGCCAGGAAGATGATCCTTCCCACTCAAACCTTGAGATGACTGAAACCTTGTGAGTGACCCTGAGCAGAGGTCCCAACTAAGCCATATTCAGATTTCTGGCACACTAAAACCATGAGATCATAAATGTGCTTGTTTTAAGCCACTATGTTTGGGGTAATCTGTTATGCAACAGTAGATGATAACCAATACATTCACCCAGCAACGTGGTTATAGGGATAAAGCGAGGTAATATAAAAAGTACTTTGCAAAATGCCTGACACTGACAGCAGGCACTATGCAACGTGAGTTCTACTCTCCTCCCTGTTGCTGCATTTCCACTGCACCACGTGCTCCTGGCACCCATAATCTCATGTCTAGATCCCTGCAATGGCTTTGCCACTGGTTTCCTTGCTTCCCTTTGTCTAACTGGTTATCTTCCTTAAAAAGCAAACAGACAAAACTTCAACAGCTCCCTATTCCTTAAAGGAATAAAACCAAACTAATATTCAAGACCCTCTAGGCTGTTCCCATCCTGTATTTTCAAGCTAACTTCCATTACACACTCATACCTCATCACTACTCTATTAAGATTAATCTATTCACTATATCCAAAATATACTTTGTACATTCCCACCCTAGTAACACCACTAATAAAATTTTACCCTTTCAGTATTTATTCCCTCTTTCCTCTTGAATTCCAAAACACCACTCTCCCTACCCCATCACTTGAAGTTCCATTCAGGACTTACCTCCTCCACAAAGTTTTCCAAATCTTACCACCCCCTAATAATCTTTTTCCTTCTCTAAATTAATATTACTCATTTGGTATTTAAAATCATTGTGATAAAAATCTGAGTACAGGCAGAAGCAACTTCAGAAAGCATGTAGTCCAAGCACTCATCTCTCAGGCTCTGAGAAGAAAGTGACACAGTTGAATACTAACAGCACTAGGACTACAATTCAGGCCTCAATACTTTAATGTTATTCAATTCTAAAAATATTTACCTATGTAGGAAGCACTATAAAACTTCAGCAATTTCCACCCATATGCCATTCATTTATTTAATCAACAAAATTATTGAGTACTATTTACCAGATACTCTGCTTAGAATACTTTGCCCACAAGGAATTCAGGGTAGTGGATAAAAAAGGTAAAGCAACATTAAAATATAGCTTGATAAGATCTCTGATAGCAGGTTCTAGGGAGACTTAGAAGAAAATCTTTGGTCCTTCACTCATCTATGAGAGTCGGTGGGGGGGTGAGGGGAGAATTCTCACTTTCCTACAGAAAGCAAGTAGAAAAAAACTGTTATCTTGAAGCAACTTAAACACTGGAGTGTCCATGTTACCATGAAAAATCACGTTTTTCTAATATGATATCAGATCTGCAAAATTTGGAATTAAAAAAAATACTGAAATATACATACATTATCCTTTTTTTAGAGTCTGTGTTTGGGAGTCAGACAGATTCCGAGTGTGAAACACTCAGTTTGCTCTCTATTGACTGAGTGATCTTGAAGAAGTAGCTTAAACTCACCTGATCTTTATATTCTCATCTGCAAAATGGGAAGAATGCCCATCTTATATGGTATTTGTGGGAATTAAAACAAAAAGTGTCTTAATAAAATATGGCTACCTTGACTTTCAAGTAATCAATACAAAATATACATGAATAAGTAACATAAAAATTGTGTTTGATAACTAAAGCAGATTAAAATATAATTAAGTAGGCATTGTATCACTGTGAAAATTTATCATAAAATTCCTGCAGTTACTAACTCTCCAAAATAAAAGTGTACTCCTTTGAAATTTTTTCTAGTGTAGTAATCACTATGCATGGTCTTCTACTATTTTCAGGTGGCAACATTCTGAGATTCCACTGGCACTAGTTGTCATGTGAAAAGTAAAACAAAACCCTATATTTAATAAGTTTAGAATACTAATGAGAACACAAGAGAGAACAGTTCCTTGTGCAAAGCAAGCAAATACATTCTTGTGGATTTGGTCTTGAGAAAAAGATACCAGAGATAAATGTCAAGCATAAAGTTCAACTTAAGCAGGTAAGTTTAATGATCAGAACAAAATGAAATCGAATAGAGAAAACGGTATACAAGAGATGCTTTACAGTGTAATAGATCCTTTTCACATTGATTATTTTAACACGGTTTAATATAAGTGATTATTCTTCAGTCTTCTCAGTTAAAACTGTTCAGGTGGCCATAAAGTCTGGAAACATACACAAATACACTTGATTGGTAGTTGACTGATATTCTATAACATGTTCAATATGCTATTTCTCACTAACAATTCATGCTCAATAATAAGCTGAGCGAAACTATAATGGGCAATGTGCACTAAAGCAGCATTTCTATCAATCCTTGCACATCTATCTACAAACACTGCCTCAGGTGATTTGTGTTTCTAATTTTCCCTGAACAAACTTATGCCTAGAGCATACCCTAGAAGAAGTAATCAAAGGAGCTCAACCTATTAAGAAATACATGTAGTCTATGTTTCTAGACTTTGTGGTCACCTGTATTTTAATTTTTTATAAGATTCACCTATTGCAATTTTTATAAATATTTGTCTATTATTATATCAGAAAAAAATGAATACTAAAAATAAGATAATGAAAAAACAAAAATTGATTGCTTTTGCTTTCAATTAGTTCTACACCAAAACATTTTGCTGAAATAAAGTGATTTTTAATTTCAAAAAAGACACTTTAAATGATACTCAAATTTTAAATTTTGTTTTAAAATAGATTTGGATTTAAAACAAGTTTTACTCACAGTGTTTTCGATAAAACAGGCACTCCAGAACACAATGTGGAGGTGCAATAATTATGTGATGACTTATTAATACCTTAAGGGGATAAAGCTATTTTTCAAATACAGAAATTAAATCTTTCTAAAATATTAACCCCTATGGGCTATTCTCCTTTATAGACTACAATATTATTGTCAGTTTCATATACTTTTACTTTATAAAGAATTCCCACAGGAAGAAATTTCTGGAGGTTTTCCCAGATATATACGGCTACATTTTCTGTCGTGCTGTAGAAGAAAAGGAAAGAAGATCAAAAAACAATAAAATTTCATGTTTAATATTTACAGAGAACAGAAATTCTACTTTTAAAAGACATCAATAGTTAAACTAAAACTTCAGAAATCACACAGCAATTAGATAAAATGTTAAAATCAATTCTTCTTTCTTTCTATCTATATGAGGTAAGACAGTCACACTCACCTTACAACATCTGTGAAGTATGGCACATCTAGATCCAGGTTCTTATGATCAAGGGGCTTCATAATTGCCTCCTACAGACAAAACAAAGGAAAAACATAATGTCATTTATGACTCACATTCCAAAATGTTCCACCTTTACTTCTAAAACTTATCATTTAGCCACTAACTCAATATTTGTAAGTACTTTATCTGTGTCTTACAATGCAATCTCAGACAGTTTAAAGTTGTAAAATAAAGTAAGCTCTCCATGACGTTATCCTCTCACTGAATGTAAAGAGGTTAAGAAACCAAAAGGTAGAGAATTCACTGGAGCTTTCTTGTAACAAGCCTTGTAATTCAGAATTTAGTTTAACACTTCCTGCATTCTGTCCAAAAAGTTACCAGAAATACTTGTCCATAACAGTCTCACTACCTTCAAGAAAAATATCATTAGGACAAAGATGCAATGAGTACTACACTTTTCACAGCAGACTAAGACTGAAACGATGTTAGTAGTTGTAAATTTCTGCTATAAGTAGTATTTTAAGAATGATCTTGGGCTCTTGGAAGAAAAAATATAAACACATAAAGACTACTGCTTCCGAATGCTTATATATATTAACATAATGCTTTCATTTGTCAATTGGCAAGAATTATAATTGCCTTATTCTAAGTTTTTCCTTTTAGCTATATTGTAAAAAATCTAAGCATTTGTGAAACAATCTAATTTTCCATGTGGCATAGTTCCAAGAAGAGTATATTAATAGCAATAATAGCAATCATGTTCTAAGCAAAACCAGTATCGTATAAAAAGGATAAGTCCTAAACCAATCTTTAAAACAGATCAAATGACAACCATATGAATATCAAGAAAATAAATATTTTTGTTTTATCTTCAATTCCAGGTCCTAACTTTTCCATTGAAGCCTCTTCAATAAGGCTCTTTCTAACTTTACTCTGCTGCCATGATGAGCCACTTTTACTGATGGGAGTGTGTTGTGTCCTTCGAAGTGGTATACAAAGGTATATTTAATCATATTGCTTGCTTGGGACATCTCGTATTTCTCATACATTGTTGTCTTGTACAACACCCTGTATATATATAGTTTGTGTCCCCAGTTAATGCAAGACCTCTGTCTTTATAGCTTTCCTAAAGTAGTTTGAGCACAGTGCTGTTCATTTATTCACTCATTCTCTTATTCATTTATTCAACCAACTTACTGGGCACTTATTATTCTTTACCTCCTAGAAAAAGTAATGTGAGCACTCTGTGAGTAAGGGCTTTGTCTCATTCACCTTTGCATTCCTAGTGCTTAGCTCGAACACTGACATAAAGTAGGCAAACTTGCTGAATACATAGGTGATAAGTAATGTGAAAGAAGTAATGATTATTAATAAAAGCATTTTTATGAAACAAATGTCAAATTTTAGAATAAAAGTAAGGGCAGAGCTGAAGCAAAGAACTAAATAAACAAATGAAACGATGGCATAATAAAAACTAAGCTGGATAGAAGGAAATCTATTCCCAGCTTTGTAAAGGACTAACCATATGACCTAGGGCAAGTCAGTTAACTGTTCAGCATCTCTCGCACTTAACCTATGGCATGAGGAAATGGACTTAGATAATCTCTTAAGGTCTCTTACAGTGCAAGAATTCTCAAGTGATATAATCAGCGAGTCCTTTATCGAACACATTCTTTTGTGTTATCTTTATGAACTGCCCCAGTGAGTTTATAATAAAGCTAGAGTGAATAAAATGGGGCAGTAATAAAATCTTGATCAAAGGCACAAGGAAAATTCACAGAAGGTAAAGAAAGCTTTGAGGAGAAAGCTGGATCTTGAAAGATATGCCAGCAAGAAATATAAGATGAGCACACTACATTCATTTCCATCATCGTAATATAATTGTGACTAATTTCCACTAAGTCACCCAACACGAAAGTAGTTCCTCCAACTACTCCCCTACTCCCACACCCAATTCCACTCACACAGTCATGGCATCCCTTGTAGATACTTGGTTTGGGAAGTGAAAGGGGGCTGTCAAATATTATACTTAGAGGACAGCACATAATAAGCACCAAACATGCCATTACCTCCATATAACCTTTGAGGTCGGTCAAATTTATAACCATTCCCGTAACAGGATCAATCTAAAAAATAAACAAAGGTGAATATTACTATAATATGCTCTTCATATTTAAACCTCTGGTAAATTATTAAAGGCTATACGAGGTGCAGAAATTGTGCCCACATTTGCCTTCATCCCCAACAAAATCATCAATCTCAGCACAGAAACACCAAGTGCTCCAGGCATCCTTTTCATTGCCCTGCTCTTCTACCTATCCACATGTAGCATATTAAAGATGACACTTTGGGAGACGAAAGGCCTGAAGGGAAGCAGCTCACCATACTCAAAGGCCAACAATGAAGCAATACTAATGTGAAAAGAATTTTTCAACACAGAATCTATCACGTTGGCGGAAAGAAGGCCCAATAATCTATACAAACCACATAGATATATTCAGCACGTACCTCTCCATGTACTGTCACCACAACTATAGGAAAGAAAAGAAATACCAAAAAACCAGCATGACTTTCAATAAATTAACATCCAAGCACAAGTTAGCAACATAAATTATTAGATCTCTGTCCCACAGATATATTTGTATTTTCCCCAAAACATCTGTCCTCTTAGCTAAGATCTTTTTATCAACCAAAGCAAGAGTCGACCAGGACAAAGGAGCTTGGTAGGAGCCCTGACCAAGCAGAAGAGTTTAGCTAAGGCCAAGAAGGGTATAAATTCTGCTAGCTGATGCACTAGGTTGGAATCTCCACCAGGTAGGATCGAGATGCTGCTCAATCGTTGCCTGTCAAAGTAGAAAATAAACAAGAAAAAGGCCAGCTATACATCAATCTGATCCAATTTGGGGCAGTACCTTTCTAAGAACGCAAAACTGCTGGGCCTAAAACTCTTATCCCTTTACTCACATAGATGTAAACAGTTTACAGTAATGCTTTATAAATTAACAAGTGCTTGTATGAAGCATTTGAAAGATCTTGATGATCGGAATGCTTTACAAGTTGACAACTTTTATATTTTTTTCAACATCATATAAACATCATTAGGTATTATGTGATAAGTGAATAAACTAAGAATGAGAGCTATCATAGATCGAGTTAAGAGGCAGTAACTAAACTAGAAATCCTGATCTCCTGACACTTTTTTCTGGTCTTTACTCCACACCATATGCTGTGATACTCAATGGCTTTTATAGCTGTTTTTTGAGACATCAGCTGCATCTCAAAGAATCAAGTCTCTTATTCTTACATAAATTAATTATGTTCTTGGAACTAGGGGCAAAGTTGTAGACTCAACATATTTTCCTGTCAGACAGCATATTCCTAGCCAATATTCCCCTTTTGTCAGTCATTATTTACTCAAAGTCCACAATCTAATTTTAACAGCCTCAGCAATATCTAATTAGAATGAAACATGGTGCCAAAACGATCTCATTATGTACCCTAAGGCCAAGGAAAAAGTTATTTAAACCATTCATTGTTTTGAACTATCTGTAACAGAGCAGACAATTACAAGGTAAAACTTAAGACACATCCAACCAAGACAACAGCTCTTTTCATTCTGAACTTCCATTTAACATCTCGTTTAAAGCTCAAAGTGTTACTGCTCGGTCTATAAGATTTTTACTCATTAAGACTATATCTGCTAAATACTCTTACTCTTAATTGAAAGGGCTAAATTTTCATCAGTTTTTCTCTCACCTTTATAATTGTGCCCATGGCCATTTGGATTGTTGCACTTCCCAAACAGTTTCAAGTTCTCTTCATTACTCAGAGATTTGCTGACCAAAAAAAAAAAAGTCAACATGACAAAGTCAGACACCTTTTCTGTTCCTTACATTTATTATTTGTTCTAGCTTTTGAAAAGCTTCACAATTTATTATTTCTTTAGCTCACCAGAGAATCATAAATCAACTTGATTTCATTGTTCACTTTTATGTCAGGACCCAGTGTATGTCCCCTAATTAGGCTACTGTACCATACAAATTAGCATAAACAAATTCAATACCCTTGTTCCACAGCAAGATTCCAAAAACTGATCTGCTCAAAGCCCTTCCTTTTTTCAACTCAAATATTTACAGAGTATCTACTACATATTAGGTATGGGCTGAATGAAGCAAGGGCATACAGTGATAAAATAAGCTTGTCCTCAAGTGGCTTAAAATCTCATTCCTCCTGAAAAATAACTACATGACCTAGCAGTCTCTTCTTTAACAATTTTGCTTTATTATGCCTCAACTACTGCCTACTGATAACTTCAATCTACTGAAGGGCATTCAAATCAGGTGAAACTTTAAAATTACAATATTTGGCTATTGTTCCAGGCAGCGAACACTTCTCTTAATAGATTTTTATTCCTATACCTATTCCTGTCCAATCTTTGCATCTTTAATGAGTCCTTACTGCCCTCATATGTTGGAGTTTTCTATCATACAACTCCTTTCCTTTTGAAATACTCTTTACTATTTTCTCTACCTTCTCGCATTCATCCACTTCTTACATTTAGAGTGCTACAGTTCACAAAGCTTTTGCACAAAATTATCTCACTATACTTTCCACAATATTAGCCAGACTGTACACTCCAGACAGATGGCAGTGACACAGGTGCATCTGATCACTGCTGCATCCCTGTTACCTAACACAAGACCTGACAGGCACACAACAAATACTTGTCCAGTGAATCAGTGGATCTTGTTGGGTAGGATTATGCTCATTTTACAAAGGAGGAAAAGGATGCTCGGGGTGGAGCTTGTAAATGAGTGGCAAAATTCTCCTCAAAAGCAACTCTTCAGTGTCATCAAATAGTCTGAGTGTTCTGGGTTGAAATTCCAATTGTGGCTTGTTCTCAGAGCTGCCTCAGGAAAGTGAACATCTCAGTTCATTTTATCTCAGGTAAAAAAGGGATAAAACTTGCCAGGCTGTAATTATATTAGTTACAGTAGCTAATATTCCTGGCATATATAATAGTATCTGACATTTATTGAGAGTTCACGAATGTGCCTGGCACTGTGTAATCTGGGAAAGTTTAACTCCTTTGAACATTGCAGCAACCCATTGAGCTGAACGAGGGAAATCCGACAAAGATGTTGCTTCAGATCACAGAGCCAGCACCCAAGACCGTCTCTCTCCGCAGTCCGCTCCGTCACCCAACACACGTCACTGCCTCCTGTGGAGACTGGTCAACTCCAGTTGCCAGTGTTTCAGTGTGGTCACTGAAGCCCGGCGGCCACAGGAAGAAACAGGATGCGCGCCGCCCACTCCTCGGTGCGCTCACCTGCCCCTCACGCACCTGGCCGCGCCTCCAGGCTCGAAGGCCCCGCCCCACACCGTTGGCACTGCAGGCACAACCCACCTGTGGAGACGGTGGGTCGCGCTGAAGGAGACGAGGCGGGACACTCGCGCCCGGCGGCGACAGGCAGAGGCCGCAGCGTTCATCGCCTCCCAGTCCCGCGCGCGGAGTCACCGCCACTTCCCTTGGCCCCGGGGCGGGAACTGTGGTAGACAAAGACTCTCTCCGCGGCTGCGCAGTGCAAGCTGCGCCCCCTAGAAGCGCTCTTCGCTTCACCCCGCGGCAGGGCTCCCTCTGCTGGCCGGGAGGCGGTAATCAGCGTCCCTCACTATCCCCGTCTCGGGATAGCAAGTTTGGATAGTTAGGCAATACCTAGCAGGGGTCAGATAAGGTGGATGGGGTTTTACTGCCCATTTTTATGTCTCCTCAGCCTGAGGTCACATCACGCAATTAGGGTCAGACTGGGCACATTTGGGGTATGGGAGGGACTTCTTTGACCCACCCTTTCCATTCACTTCTAGAAAGCCCTAGAACTTCTAGGGTTACAGTAGAAACCTCCAGTCACTGGTTACTCTGAGATAAACCCCAAGGCCAGTCTACGTATTGCATAAAGAGCAGGAATTTGAGGGCACGTGTAGGACCACGTGGCTTTCAGAGAGGATACTACCTTTGGACTGTTTGTAAAGATTCTTACTAAGGACAAGTCTCAAGCTGTCCTTATCCACACGCATGCATGAACCCATTTATCACTCTGGGTCTGGCAAAATGTGAATACATGTACCCATAAATACATATTAGCAATTCTATGTCCACTGCAGACACCTCCAGAGTCAGAAGATCTTATCTCCTCACATCTACTCATAAGAAACGTCTAAACTACTCAGTTCCCAGTTACAAGTCACCTCTTGCTTCCATTCATGCTTTTATTAAATATTTACTGAACAATGTAGGGAGAAGGCAAAAGAGTTAAAAATGTTAATCAAGAGACTGTAATATGCTGATCAGCACTGCAGCCAGGCCAGGAGGACACCTGCAGAAAAAAAAGGAAGATTTCTATTGGGAATTCTAATAACCCATTTCCCATACCTGTGGAAAGGGAAACAGGAACAACAGTCTTTAAGTGGCTGCCCTACACAAATAAAATTGTTCATTCTTTAAGCTAAAACCCTGGAGAACCTACAAATTAAAGGTTGGGAACTGCCAGCAGGCCTTTCAGGCTACTTACTCTTCCCCTTCTCCTTCCTCACTGTATGTCCATATCAAAGGAAATGGGAACCAATGACAAGTAAACTGAATTCCCTGAACAGTGGGTCCTCTGCTCATTGCCTTTACACATCTCCCTTGGTCCCTTTCATTCTCTGCCTCTGAGAGAAGACCACACTCTGTCTGCGGAGTGTTATCCCTTTTCTAATAAACTTTCCTTTTGACTCTAACTTTGGTGTGTGTGTTAAATTCTTTCTACACTCTCTGCCAAAGGACCCTCTTCTTTTAGTGCAGGGCTTGGTCTCCCTCCCAACTCGGGGAAATTTGCTCTGTCTTGCATCATATCTCCTGTGAGGTTGGCACTGTTTCAGGCACTGGGAAGGATAGATAAAATTGTGAGAGTGGCAGAAATATAAGTCTCAATTGTAATTTCTCTCAAATCTCTCTGGTCTTCAGCTATATGTTCTGTTTATGCTGCATTAAATTATTACGTTATGTAGCAAACATTCTTCACATATTTTTCAAATATTTTCTCATCTCCCTTTTGTGCTGTAAAGAAAGAACTTCAAAGAATTATAAACCAGAGATTTTTTGAAATAGAGACTATCTAGTTCAATGCTGTCGCTTTATAGATAAGAAAGCATAGGCTCAGATAAGTGAATTACTTAACCAAGATCACTAATAGTATAAACAATATTTCTCATGCATTGACTACATCAAAGATAGTGGTCACACAATCATTTTACTCATTCCAAAAACAGTTTTAAAAAATCAAAACAAACAAAAAATAAAAAAATAGAAGAATTTTCTGAGAAATTATTTTACCTTTACAGAGTTCAAGCTCTAACATTTTTATTAAAACTAATTCTATATAAAGGTACTCATCCAATTCACCCTCAGTTATCCAGTTATGGGTTGACTTGTGTCCCCACAAGATAAATGCATTGAGGTTCTAACCCCCAGTACCTCAGAATATAACTGTATTTGGAAATAGGGTCTTTAAAGAGGTAATTAGCTGAGACAAGGTCATTAGGGCAGGCCCTAATCTCTTTTTCCATCACTTGTGGACCACATCCCTCTGTCCTTGTGTCTGGACACTAGCCTGTGATAAGCTGAGCTTAGGGAGAGGAAGAGGTCCTGCCCAGGCTTTGAGCCTTAGTCACATGCTCACTCAATTTTACCAAAACGTTCTGCATTGGACTACCAGGCATCTGCACCTAGATTATAAAATATCATTGATACATTTTTGTCTTCTCCTTCAAGAACATTATAGATGGCAGGGCCAAAGCAGGATCCAGGCATTCTTGGGTCAAAACCTTTTAATTATACTACTAACCTTTATATGTTTGAACTTCACTCTCTGTGAATTAGGATAGAATAAAAATTTATAAACAAAAGAAAGACACGATCAGATCTGCGTACTTCCCAGATGTAAACTAGTCTTCTTTACCCTTCAGATCCAGATGAGATCTCAATCAAACCTCCAGGTCTTTTCTGGGGGAGTACCATGCCTTTTTAAGGACTCCTGTAAAATATCAGGGGATTTATGTTCTTATGGTTACCTCAGTCTCTAAGCTCTCACATCTGCTTAGGCAACTTCTTGCCATTCCGTACCTGATCTGTTGTTCTATATATCACCAACCCAAACACAAAACTTAGAACTTTTACTTCATTGACATGATGTAAACTCTCACATGTGCCATGAACTCTCACACGTGCCATGAACTCTCACATGAAGTGTATGGAACACTTCACTTAAGAAGATAGAGTTTGTGATGTTTATAATAACTCCTAAGGAAGACTGAGAAAAAACTGACTGTTGTGTGCAGCGAGCCTAATCATGAATTCACAGTTGCCCCCAAAAGACATGTTTGGGGACCTCTCCAGAAATATTCAACACAGAGGGAGCATGGAAGGCTTAACTGGCCCATGCGAGTTCAGTGGAGGAAAGGAATATAACTGAAGGAAGGGGAACAAAGGATTTTGAAGGTGTTAACAAGAATGTGACTTAAGTGACAGACCTAGGCTGATTCCCGCTATGGGTAAAAACTGGTGGGTTAAGAACTGTAGAGATTAAATGGTCTCTAGTGCCACCTGTTGCCCAACTAAATGAAGAACTACCGATTTTTCATTAATGCCTGAAGAACTATATACCTGGAGATTAGAAGAAATGCCTGATTTTATCAATGTCCCTCAAAACAACACCCTCCCAAGGCTAAGCGGGGGACAGGGTCGGAGGTGATAGTAAATGGTCCAACTGCAATGACATCTGCTATGGACAGCAGAGAAGCATCCAGTTTAAAAGAAGCCTCCAGGTATGACATAGTCGGCTTCCTGTCCTCTGTCAGTACCTGCGGATGGTTGGAAACAGGCTGTGATGGGGGACAAAAAAAAAAAAAAAAAAAAAAAGGTGTTTTTCAGACCTATATTCTTATTCTACTACTATGATTATTTGTATTTATTTTCCCAAGCGTGAGGATCTCTGTCACCCATATATCTGGTGGTGGCAATAACCCAGTTCTAGTTTTCCTTTCATGTATTCTTATCACCTAAAGGAAGATACATCCAGTAAATATAAATTTAAAACTCTCCTCAAAAGGTTGTATCAACACTTGTTTAATCTTTTCAAGGAAGAGCCCTAAGAAAACATAAAATCATAATCATCACACAAATTGTTTTTAATAGAAATTTAAAAACTATGTCTACAGCTTGGAAGGTAAGGTATCTCTCTTTTTTACAGAGCACATTCATTTTAAACGTAGTTCCCAGACCCTGTGGTTCTTCTGTCAGATGGTTACAAAGGTGCCGTGAAACCCATAAGGCATTTGCACAGGTACCTCTGCTCGGCCCAATTCTTCAAAGTTCCTGGCATCCAAGACTAGAAGAAAGTTGCTTTTATTCTAGAAAAAAAGAAAGACAATACTGAAAATTCTTTTTTTTTTTTCTATCAAAAATCTGTCTGTCTCCTCAACTGGCCTATAAAATTCTTAAGGGAAAGAGTCTTATTGATCTTCCTGTCTATCCCCAACACCTAACACAGTGCTTCATCTATTCATTCATTAAAGGTTTGTTGAATTGCTGAATTGGACTTAAAAGGGAAATTATGGCTGAGGAAGTTCATACCTAGAGCGAAAATGTTGTTCTTTATACCAATCACCTTCATAGGATCTCTTTGAGTTTAAGCATCTTTTGCCTGCCCCTTTATAAGTTCTTCAGAGACAAAGAAATTACTTCTTCCAAATTAGAAATATCTCCATTTTGTGTTACTTAGAGTTGTTCAAAAGGTAGCGCTTCAAGGTACACTGAGATTTGCTTTGGTATAATTTCAGGGGTGATCAGTACATGGTATGAGGACTAAGTCATCCTAAGCCAATTACTACTTTATCATACCACATTTCTCACCAAGCCTTAAAAAGGCTCAGAATCCTACACCCCAAGCAGCCCCAATAATTGATCAACTCTGGTACTCGCAGTGAACCTATTTGCCACAAGAATGCCCTAGACAAGAAGTTAGATATCAACATTATTGAGACACTAGGTCAGGCCTTACCACATAAGACTTTTGGGTCACTCAGTTGAAATTGGCAGCACAGGTGGTGGTATGAATATTAGACTAGAAGTCAGAAGATTGGGTCTTAAATACTGCCCTTACCATCATGAAATCTAGTGCAAATCTCTTTCAACTTCCTTAGGTTACAAATTCCATATGTGTAAATGGTATCCTGTGGAGTTGTTTTGATGACTAAATAAGATAATATGTATGAAAGTAGTTTGTAAATACATTTCTATGTAAATATAAATGATTAGCAGTATTACAGTTCTAATAGAAATTTAAAAAAATAATGAAGTATGGATTATGATTTTTAAAATGTTCATAAATAGTAAGGAGAGGAAAAAAAGGGAAAGTGCCACATAGGAATCAAAATAAACTATCAACGGCATCACTAAACATAACCGTCAGAAGGCGCAGTGCTACTTTTCTTTCTGACTAGTGACAGGGAAATATGTTTACCTGGTTGGGGGTGATCACTACAGAAAGAATAACCCCACAATCTTCTTCATTAGTTCCCGGTACTGGAACAAAAATAGGTTCTGAGGGATAAAAGCCATCTTCTCTCCAAACCTGTAAGTCCCCAAAAAAGTAATTGATAGAAGGTTAGTTATGAGCTGGAAGCGCTCTATAGCTTTTGCTCCTCCCAGCATGAATTTGGCTGTCAACATAATATTCCAACAGTAAAAGAATCAGGTTCACTGAGTTGAAAAGGAGAGAGAGAGGAAGCTTTTGCAGCTGCAGATTTCACCATCATCATCAAACACAATTTGTGAAGTTATAATTTTCCATCAACCTGAGATATAGGTGTCCCAACAACCTTAACCCCATGATTTCTCTCAAAATAACATCAAGCATTGAATTACTTTTCTGAGTTTCTGGTTCATTTAGATTCCCTAGAAGGCAAATACCCCTAACCTAGGTTAGGGTTCTCAAATTTAATAAAAGTAAGTGGCTGAGTTGCTTAAATACTAAAGAATCTCAAAAGCTACCCTAACAAAACAAAAACTAATTCAAAGCGCAGAACAGGTCTTTCAAGGGTTTGAAAAGGGAAGAGATTTTCATTACCATCAGTGTCTTGTTCACCACGTCGACTTTGATCAGGGAATCCCCCACCAAATGCCGAAAGCCACAGCCGTAGAAGAAACGATACTTTTTGCCACTGAATTGACCATAGTTGATCTGGGGAAATTCAATACCTCCTTCCTTCTCTAAGTCCTCAGGATGTAGATTTTCATAAGAGCACCAAATCTAAAAGAGGTCCCAAAAGGATCTGTAATGATTGCTTAATTCTCATTTATTTTCTTCAGTGTAGGTCAGTGAAGAGACTAATACTCTATAAGAGTTTGTGAGAGGGTCTGGAAACTGAGGTTGCTTTTTCCATCCTGTATATGAATGCATAAAAGATTATTGGGTTTTGTGACTAAGCTGTCAAATGACACAGGAGGTAGAAGTGGGCTTTTAATTCTCCTAAAGCTAAGACATTGATGTACTACACAATGATATGCCTGTGTTAAGCACAAATTATCTAAAAGGTAGGGATGGTTAATACCAATCTCAAGATTTAGACATTTCACAACCATTAGAAAGTTGCACGTATCTGTTTCAAAACACAAAAGGGATAGGTAAACACAGTGCTCACTCATACCCAGAACTCTGTGGTTCTTGTGCAAGCAATGTTCCATGACCTTACCCTGCTGCGCTGAATGTTACGAAACTTATTGTGCACCAAACATCATGGAGAACAGCCAATGAAGAAAATAACACCACTAAAGTTCAAAAACTTAGACTAATGTTCATTCATAGCATACCTTTCCATCAGCCTGTTTCACAGCACTGGCTGAAGAATAGGACAGTGGGCTGAGGTTCTCTCCTTCAGGGGCATTCAAACTGATATGTAAGGGCAAAACAAACCTTCGAGGGAAAGATTTGGCTACTGAATTATAGACCTGTTCAGGAGAGAGAAATAAACAGATGAGAAGATTGCCATTCATAGAATAACAGCATGTCCCAATAAATTAGATCCAGTCGAGTTTTTGGTATTCCTAAGTAATTGCATAAATAATTTTCATTCATTCATTTATTCTACAAATATAGTACCAACTATAAATGAAGCACTGTTTTAGACACTGGGAATATAGCAGTAAACAAAACAAAGTCTCTGACCTCATGGAACTTATATTCTAGAGGAGAAAGAATGCTAAGAAATAAGAAATAAAATGTTATTTAATTTGTGTCAAATAAAGAATTGATTAGATAGTCCAAGGTCTGATTAGTTATAAGTGCCATTAAGAAACATACTGCAGGGTGAGGGACTAGAGAGTAACAGGGGTGCTTCCTTCTTCAGGTTTGGTCAGGACAGAACTTTTGTGTGGAAAAGGGTTAACTTAGCAGGTCTAAGTTGCTCAAACCCTGCACATTCTCAAGAAAGGCTTATTTTCATGACTGGCCCTTGTCTGGCACTTGGGAATTGAGCTCTTCTTTGGACTGTTCTGTCTGAGTATTTTTGCATGCCTGCAGCCTTGAGTCACAACTGCACTAATCTGTCCAGAGAGTTTATGCTAACAATGTGGTTTATAATGAACACTTTCTTCCATAATGCGTGTTGGAGCTTCAGTAACTGAAGTCACACAGATAGGGACTACACATCTATGTGCAGATCCTTAACAAAAAACCTGGACAACAAACTTGGGTGACTTTTCCTGTCAGACAACATTTCACACATACTGTCACAATGAGTGGCTGGAGAAATTGTCCTGTGTGACTCTACTGGAAGAGGACTCTTGGAAGCATACACCTGGTTTCCTCCAGACTTCATTCTCTGCACCTTTTCCATTTGCTGATTGTTCTGGGACCTGTGGGTCTTCCTACTGAATCATCAAAGGGTGATCTTGGGGATTCCCAATACAGCCTCTATGCAAAGATGATATTTAAGCATGAGATCCTAATAAAATTAGCGTATTTTTTCCAATAATAAGAATGTTTTAAGCACATTTTCCTCTCTTAAAACACTGTAAGATGAAGAACAAACTACCATTTCCCCCATATACCTAGTCCATATTATCTCAGTCACATGCAAAAATGTTTTTACTGAGTAAATATATATATATATTGCATTCTGTGTTCACCACCCACAGGTGGATTTCTTTCTGTCACCACATATTTGACCCCTTTTACCCCATCTATCTCTCTTCCTTCCGTCGCCCCTACCCTCTGGTAACCACTAGTCTATTGTCCATGTCCATGAGTCTCTGTTTGTCCTGTTTGCTGCTTTTAGGTTTATATCTCACATATAAGTGATATCATGTGTTTTTCAACTTTTTCTGTCTGGCTTATTTCACTCAGCATGATTATCTCGAGGTCCATCCAGGTTGTTGCAAATGGCAGTATTTCATCTCTTCTTATGGCTGAGTCATATTGCATTGTATATAGATGTACTACAGCTTCTTTAGCAAACCATCTATTGTAGAACACTTTAGTTGCTTCAATGTCCTGGCCACTGTGGATAATGCTGCCATGAACATCAGTGTGCAAATATCTTTTTGGGTATATGCTTTCAAGTTTTTGTGGTGAATATCCAGAAGAGGGATTGCTGGACCATATGGTAAATCAAATCTTAGTTTTCTGAGGAACCTCCATACTGTTTTCTACAGTGGCTATGTCAATTTGCAGTCTCACCAGCAGTGTATGAGGGTTCCTTTTTCTCCACACATTCTCCAACACTTGTTATTATTTGTTTTGTTGATAAAAGTTATTCTAACAGATATGTGAGATGGTATCTCATTGTGGTTTAGATTTGCATTTTCCTAATAGCTAGCGAGGTTGAGATCCTTTCATATGTTTGTTGACCATTTTATGTCTTCTTGAGAGAAGTGTCTGTTCAGGTCTTCTGCCCCCTTTTTAATTGGATTATTTGTTTTTTGTTGTTATTATTGAGTTGTATAAATTCTTTGCATGGTTTGGATATTAGGCCATTATATGAGGCATTGCTTGCAAATATATTTTCCCATTCAGATGGTTGTCTCTTTACCTCAATGATAATTTCCTTTGCATTAAATATGTATAATGTTTTAGATAATAAGGTCATTTTAACTTTGCTGTGCAGAAACTTTTTAGTTTGATGTAGTCCCATTCATTTATTTTTGTTTTTACTTCCCTTGCCTTTGAAGTCAAATTCATAAAATCCTCTTTAAGTCCAAAGTCCTTGAGTTTCATTCCTATGTTTTCTTCCATGCATTTTATTGTTTCAGGTCTTATATTCAGGTCCTTAATCCATTTTGAGTTAATTTTGGCGTGTGGTGGTAGACAACAGTCCAGTTTCATTCTTTTGCAGGTGGCTTTACAGTTTTCACAGCACCAATTATCAAAGAGGCTTTCCTTTCTCCACTGTGTGTTCTTGGCTCTTTTGCCAAAGATTATTTGCCCATATAAACATGGTTTTACTTCTGGACTCTTGATTCTGTTCCACTGGTCTGTGTGTCTGTTTCTCTGCCAACACCATGCCATTTTGATTATTGTCACTTTGTAGTATAATTTGAACTTGGGCAGCCTTGTTCTTTTTCCTCAGAATGGCTTTCGCTATTTGAGGTCTTTGGTGCTTCAATAAAAATCTCATGATTTTTTGTTCTATTTCTTTAAGAAAATGCTGATGGGATTTTGATGGGGATTGCATTAAATCTGTGTAATGTTTTAGGTAATATGGTCATTTTAACTATGTTGGTTCTTCCAATCCAAGAACACAGAATATCTTTCCATTTCTTGGTATCTTCTTCGATTTCTTTTAATAGGGTCTTGTAGTTTTCATAATATAGGTCCTTCACATGTTTCATTAGATTTATTCCTAGGTATTTTATTCTTTTTGTTGCAACTGCAAAGGGAATTATTTTTTCCACTTCTTTTTCTGATGCTTCATTATTAGAGTATAGGAACGCTATGGATTTTTGAATGCTGATTTTGTATCCATGAAACTTTACTGTGTTTGCTTATTGTTTCTAGCAGTGTTCTTGTGGAATCTTTAGGGTTTTCTATATAGAGAATCATGCCATCTGCAAACAGTGACAGTTTGACTTCTTCATTTCCTATTTGGATGCCTTTTATATCTTTCTCTTGTCTCACTGCACTCACTGGGACCTCCAAAGTTATGTTGAAAAACAGTGGTGATAACAGACAGCCTTGTTTTGTTCCTAATCTTAGAGGGAAGGTTTTTAGTTTTTCACCATTAAGTATAATGTTAGCTGAGGGTTTCTCATAGATAGTCTTTATTATGGTAAGATATTTTCCTTCTATACTGATTTTGTTAAGTGTTTTGATCATAAATGGACACTCTATCTTGTCGAAGGCTTTTTCTGCATCTATCAACATGATCATGTGATTCTTATTTTTTAATTTGTTTATGTGGTGTATCACATTAATCAATTTGTGTATATTGAACCATCCCTGTGCCTCTGGGATGAAGCCCGCTCGATCATGGTGTATAATCTTTTCAATATGTTGCTGTATTCAGTTTGCTGGTATCTTATTTAGGGTTTTTGCATCTGTGTTCCTGAGAGATATTGGTCTATAGTTTTCTTTTTTTGTGTTATCTTTACCAGGTTTTGGTAACAAGTAATATTGGCCTCATAAAATGGTTGAGAAGTATTGCCTCCTCTTTGAATTTTTGGTAGAGTTTGAGAATGGGTATTAAATCTTCTTTGAATGTTTGATAGAATTCACTGGTGAAGCCATCTGGTCCAGGCTTTGCTTTTTGGTAGATTTTTGATGATTGTTTCAATTTCCATACTGCCGATCGGTCTATTTAGATTTTCCAGATCTTGATTCAGTCTAAGAAGATTGTATTTTTCTAAGTACTGGTCCATTTCTTCTAGGTTATTAAATTTGGTGTTATATACTTTTTCATAGTATTTTTGTATATTCCTTGGTATTTCTGCTGTATCTGTCATAATTTCCCCTCTTTCATCTCTGGTTTATGTTCTTTCTCTTTTTTCTTTAGTGAGTCTAGCTAGGGGTTTGTCAATTTTATTAACCTTCTCAAAGAACAAGCTCCTTGTTGTGTTTATTTTTTCTAATTTTTTTGTTTATTTTCAATTTCATTTATTTCTGCTCTAATTTTGATGATATCTTTCCTTCTGATGACTTCAGGTTTCATTTGTTCTTCCTTTTGTAGTTTTTAAGATGAAGTGTTAGGTTGTTTATTTGGGCTCGTTCTTGCTTTTAGTGATAGGCCTATAATGATATGAACTTTCCTCTTATTACCAGTTTTGCCACAACCAAAAAGTTTCAATATGTTGTACTATCATTGTCATTCGTTTCTATATATCTCTTCATCTCTTTTTATTTCTTCTCTGACCCAGTTATTCTTCAGTAGTATGTTGTTTAATCTCCATGTATTTGTGGTTCTTCCTGATTTCTTTTTGCAGTTGATCTCTAGCTTCAAAGCATTAGAATATGGTTGGTATGAGTTCAACCCTCTTATATATGTTGAGGCTATTTCTGTGTTCTCATATGTGGTCAATTCTTGAGAATGTTCCATGTGCACCAGAGAAAAATGTATAAGCAGCAGTTTGGGGATGAAAGGCTCTGTAAATGTCCATTATGTCCAGTTAGTTTAATGTGTCATTTAAGGATTTTATTTCCTCATTGATTTTCTGTTTGAAGGAAATGTCCATATCAGGTAGTGAGGTATTAAGGTCCCCTACTATGATAGTGTTTTTAGTCTGTTTCTCCCTTTAGTTCTGTTAGTAATTGCTTTATATATTTTTGTCTCCCTGATTGATAGCATAGATATTAATAAACGCTATGTGTTCTTGGTGCATGATTCCTATTATCATTATGAAGTATCCCTCAGTATCTTTCTTTACCTTTTTTATTTTGAAGACTATTTCATCTCATATTAGTACTGCCACTCCCACTTTTCTCTGAATGCCATTTGCTTGACATATCATTTTCCACCCTTTCACTTTGAATCTATATTTGTCTTTAGTACTGAGATGTGTCTTCTGGAGGTATCATATTATTGGGTTTTGTTTTTGATCCAATCTGCAACTCTTTGCGTTTTTATTGGTGAGTTCAGACCATTTACATTTAGGGTGATTGTTGAAATATGAGGTTTTCCCATAGCCGTTTTATCTTCTGCTTTCTGGTAGCTCGGTGTTTGCATTGCTTCCTTGTCCTCATATGTATGTTTTGTTTGTTTGTTTGTTTGTTTGTTTGTTTGTGGTTGGGTTTTATGAATTTTCCCTCTGGTCCTTCTTGTTTTGTTATATACTTCAGTTCTGAATCTTTGGCGTGTGCTTATTATTACAAATATGTAGAGGAGATATATATATATTGATTTTCTTCTGTGTGTGCCTTGTCTCCATTCCCCTTTGAGAACCTGGATCTTTGAATCCTCCCCATTTCTGTTATTATTGTCACAGTCTGTCCCTCTGTATGCTGAACGTTCATTACTATCTCGCAATATCAAAGTCTCTTCTTATTGTTTAAGCTTATAATGCCCTGTTCTTAATAAGGGTTGCACTCCTCTGCTTCTATCTGCTAGTCACCTTACCCATAGTTATGTATTTTTTCGTCATTTTGTTTCAGATGAACTGACCCCTTTCAGTATTCCCTACAATGTGGAATTTTTCCTGGAGAATTCTCTCAGTTTTTGAATGTCAAGAAAGGTCTTTGTTTCTCCTTCATATCTAAAGAAGAGCTTTACTGGATATATTATTCTTGGCTCGAAGTTCCTTTTATTTAATAGTTTGAATATTTGATTCCACTCCTTTCTTGCTTGTAAGGTTTGTGCTGAGAAGTCTGACGATACTCTAATGGGTTTTCTTTTATAGGTTACCATCTTCTTTTCCCTGGCTGCTCTGAGAATTCTTTCTTTGTCATTAATTTTTGATAATTTTAATATAACGTGTCTTGGAAAAGGCCTTTTTCGGTTGAGATCATTGGGTGTTCTGTTGACTTCTTGAATTCCAAGCTCTAGTTCATTCCTTAGATTTAGGAAATTCTGGTCCACTATTTGTGTGAAAATGCTTTCTAATCCCTGCTCCTTTTCCTTCACTTCAGGACTGCCCATCACTCTTATGTTTCCTTTCCTGATGATATCAGCTAGTTTTTGTATTTCTTTCATGACTTTTCATTCTTTGGTTTCTTATCCCTTCTGATTTATTTCTAGATTTCTGTGTTCAATAACACTGATCCTTTCCTCTATTTGGTCGATTCTATTTCCCAAGCTTCCTGTTTCATTCTTCATCCCTTTTAGTGTGTTCTTCATCTCCAGAAGTCCTATTTGGTTCTTTTTTAAGGTTTCAATCTCCTTGCTAAAAAACTTATTCTGCTGATCTAATTGTTTTTTCAATTCCTGGAATTGTTGTTATGAATTATTTTGAATCTCATTGAGTTTTTTCAGATATACCATCCTGAATTCTCTGATATTTAAGTTGCATATTTCTGTCTTTAAGTTTATTTTCTGGAGATTTTTCTCTTTCTTTCATTCTTGTTGTTGTTGTTGCTGTTGTTGTTGTTGTTCTCATTGTTTATTTTTTATTTTTTAATTATTTTTTTATTTAGTTTCAAGTATACAGTACATTGGTTAGACATCTGTATAGTTCATAAAACGATCCCCCCAATTGCATCCTCCCTCCCAACTCTCCACCTAGCCAACGTATTAATGTAACTGCATTCCCTATGCCGTGCTCCCCATCCCTGTGACCATCCATCAGCTACTAATTTGTACTTCTTTCACCCTTCACCCCATTCTCCCAGCCCTCCAAATCTCGCCCCCCCCATCCGACACCAAATTGTCCACTATATTTCTGAGTCTGTTTTTGATTAGTTTGTTCTTTTTATTCCTTAGATTCCGCATATAAGTGAAATTATATAGTGTTTCTCTTTCTCTGACTTAAATATTTTCTAGGTCCATCAAAGCAATATCTTTTTCCATCTCCTTCCTTTTCATATGTAGGGGTCTTGTTTTCTTATTCTTTCAACCACTCTATCTTTTGGTTGGAGCACTTAATTCTTTCCCATTTAAGGTACTTACTGATAGGAATGTAGTTGTTACCATTCTTTATTCCTGTTTTGGATATATGTTTTTTCTTCTTAAAGAAGTCCCTTCAACATTTCCTGTAACGCTTGCTTGGTGATGATAAATTCCTTTTGCTTTTTTATGTCTGGGAAGCCCTTTATCTGTCCTTCAACTCTAAATGATAGCTTTGCTGGATAAATTATTCTTAGTTGTAGATCCTGGGTCTTTATCCTGTTGAATATTTTTTGCCAAGCCCTTCTGTCCTGCATAGTTTCTGTTGAGAAATCAGCTGCCAGTCTTATGGGTTTTCCCTTATATGTAATTATTTGTTTTTCTATTGCTGCTTTTAATATTCTTTCTTTGTATTTAAACTTTGGCATTTTAATTATGATGTGTCTTGGTGTGGGCCTCTTTGGATTCCTGATTTTTGGAATTCTCTGAACTTCCTGGGATTTTATGTCCATTTCCTTCCCCAGGTTAGGAAAGTTTTCCATCATTTCTTCAAACGGCTGTTCAACATCTTGATTTTCTTCAGTTATGACAATCAGACAAATATTTGGTGCCTTAATAGTGTCTCATATCCTCCTTAAATTATTTTTATAGTCTTGGCATCTTATCTCTTGCCATTCTGACTGAGTGTCCTGATTGACTTTCCTGTCCTCTAGATAGAGCACTTGATCCTCTTCTTTATTCACTTTGTTTATTCCTTTGTTTATTCCATTTAATATACTTCTCATCTCACATAATGTGTTCTTCATTTCAGACTGGTGCCCTTTTATAATTTCCATTTCTATTTTTGTTTCTTATTTCATTGTGGAAGTTCTCACTGAATTTATCTGCACTTCCCAAAAGTTCATTGAGCATCTCTATAACCAGTGTTTTGAACTCTGCATCTGTTAGATTACTTGACTCCATTATATCTGGATCTCTGTTCTCTTCTCTCATATGGTTTCTGCTTCTTTGTCTTCCCATTTTGGCTGCCTTTCCATGTCTGTTTCTATCTACTATGCAGAGCTTCTAAGTCTCCAGTCTTATTAGTGCGGATTTGTGAAGTAGGTGTCCAGTGGCACAGTCCTGAGAGGGGTTCAGCTGCAGGCCAAACTTAGCCCAAGCCTCTACCCCTCTGGGGCCATCTGTTAAAATTCAGCAAGTAATCTACAGATGCTGTGCTTAAAAGGCTACATCAGAAACCAAGGCTGGCTCCAGTGTGAGTCTCAACGAGGAGCACCTGACTCCCTGAGGATATACCTCAATGTGGCTTGGGTGGGGCTGCAAGTTGGGGGAGACAGGGTTTCAGGAATCATCTAGGTGGAGTGACCTCTGTTATCCAGTTTGATGACGTCATGGCATTGGCGGTGCTATGTCCAGCACTCTGGGAAGAAGGAGGGCTCAACAGGGAACAATGGATACCACCGGCACTTCTGTACCCAGCAAGTTTCACCTTGACCCTCACTTTGACAGTGTCTCCCTGTAAGTCCCTGGTGCCCCCTGCATGCAATCGAATCAGCACTGGCGCTCAGAGAGAGCAGGTTTGTCACTGCGAAAATCTGCTCGCAGACTGCAGCCCCTTTAAGAGGCTTCTCACTCAGTTGCTCAGGACCAGAGAGCCCCGCGTCCTTGCCCCATCCTACCTTCTGCCATTGCAGGGTGTTTTCTTGGACTTCTCCCTAGTTGTATGGCTTTTTCCTCTATATCCCAGGCAAATTTTCCTTGCTGCTGCTCCTTGTTTTCGTCACAACTTTGATTTGGTCGCCAGAGGGATGAACAGAGCTTCTATCATCTACACCATTTTTTTCTCTCTTCTCTTTCTTTCTGAGCTGCTTTCTCACCTTGGTTGTTCATTGTGTTTAATGGGCTATTTTTCCACATCAGCATCAATGGAAATGTATTCTGCTTTTTTCCAGAAAGAAGTTTTATTATATAAAGTATATAGCAACTTTAGCCTGTTGCTATGAAGGCATTTTTCTCTTGGTTTCCAGTAGGTGGTGTCTAAGCCTCTTGGATTCCTGCTTTATATAAAGCCTTAATAATGCCTTTTTTCCTTATAAATATTCAATCATACTTGGTACCTTCGGTCTCAGTCCCTGTCAGCATTAGAGACAGTTTCAGTAGCATTTGCTCAGATTCCCCTGGGGCTCCACAGTGTTCAGTCTTGGAGGATTTGGGGATAGGAGCCCTCTGGGTTGGAGGATGAGGGCTGTGGCTCAGCCTCCCATTTTGCAACCATGAGTGGTAATAATCATCTGTTGCTTCTCTGCTCTTCCCACTTCTCTGCTTTCTTCCATGATCGCTGGGCACTGCCGCTGCACAGAGCTCACAGCTCTCTCAGGCAGGGCTGTTTAGGGAACTTGCTGCACCTTCTCTCCTCCTCCTCCTCCTGCAGGGAGCTCTGGCTATGAAAGCAGCCTCTTTGTTTCTTGCAGTCTAACGCCCGACTCCCATGGTTCTGATCTGTGGTAGCTCTTATATGCAGATTCCTTGCTCAGACATGCTTGTGTGTAGGTTGGGTGCTTTTTGTTGAGTTTTAGATTTACAACTTATTGTTGTTTCAAGGGGAGAGATCTGGAGATATCTCTCGCTCCGCCATTCTTCTGACGTCACTCTCGAGAAAATGTTTAAAACAGTTGTTCTAAGGCATTGGCGAGCTAAAATGGTAGTGAAGAAAAATAAGGCAGAGGTTTGGGAGAAGAAGAAAACCCACAGAGATAAACTAGATACTGGAGAAAATTTTTTCCCTCGGACATTAGCTACTTTTAAGAAGAAGCAACTGACAGGCTGAGAAAATCAAGGAATTTTTAAATTAAACTCTTCTTTTGAGATTATTGCAGATTTACATGCAGTTGTAAGAAATAATACAGAAAAACTACTGATTAAAAAGTGGGCAAAAGACTGAAAGAAATGTCTTTCACCAAAAATATACAAATGGCCAATAAATACATAAAAAGATGCTCAACATTATTAGTTATTAGCAAAATGCATATCAAAACCACAATGAGATAACACTTGATACTCATTAGGATGGCTATTAGAAAAAATAAAAATTTAAAAAAAAAAAACAGAAAATAACAGTGTTGGTGAGAATGTGAAGAAATCGGAACACTTGTGCATTGGTGGTGGAAATGTAAAATGGTGCAGCTGCTGTGGAAAACATTTTGGCAGTTCCTCAAAAAGTTAAACATAGAATTACCATGTGACCCAGCAATTCTACTTTTAGGTATATGCCAAAGAGGAATGAAAACAGGGACTTGAACAGATACTTGTATGCCAATGTTCATAACAGTATTATTCACAATAGTCAAAAGGTGAAAACAATCCAAATGTCCGCCAACAGATGAACAGATAAACAATATGTAGTGTGTATATATGTATATATGATATAGACTATTATTCAGCCTTTAAAAGGAATGAGATTCTGATACATATTATAACATGGATGACCCTTGAAAAGATTATGCTAAACAAAAAGCAGACACAAAACAAATTTTGTATGACTCTGCTTACATGAGTTACCTAGAACAGGCAAATTTACAGAAACAGAAAGTAGAATAGAGGCTACCAAGGACTGGGGAGAGGGTAAATAGAGAGTTGTTACTTAATGGGTATACAGTTTCTGTTTGTGATGATTAAAAAGCTCTGGGAATGGATAGTGGTGATGGTTGTACAACATTGTAATATACTTAATGCCACTGAATTGTACATCTAAAAATGATTAAAATAGTAAATATTATGTATATTTTACCACATAAAAAAGGAAATAATGCAGAAAGATCCCATATATCCTTCATCCAGTTTCACCAATGATAATGTCTTACATAACTACAGTACAATATCACAACTAGGGAATTTACATCAATCCACCAACTTTATTCAGATTTCAACAAGTTAACATGCATTTGTTTATTTAGTTGTATGCACTGTTGTCATGTGTAACTTCATGTGACCACCACCACACTGAAGATACAGAACAGTTCTGTCACTGCAAGGATCCATCATACTACCCTGTTATAAGGATATAGCCACACCATCCCCCACTACTTGACCCTAATGAGAAAATATTTTTATAGTTATGGAAAGCTATAGAGAGAAAAGTTAACATTCAAAATCTGACTGATAAACCTCTAGCTCTTGGGGTCTGTACCACAGTAAGAAAAAAAATAAAAACAAAACAAGAAATAGTCAAGCCCTTACAGGAACTGTATCCTACTTCAAATGATCTCAGTCCGTATAATGAGATTAAGAGTATCTGGGATTGATAATGCACCATAGCCATCTGCCAGAAGTAAATGAAAATCTTCTCTAGATTCAAGGAAAATAACATCAACCTGGGTCTCAGAATATCACTATAATTTTTAAAACACAATATAATGTTTGTAATAAAAATTAACCAGCACATGGTTAAGAGAGTAAGAAAGTATGATTTTTAAAAATGAGATAAACAACAGATGATAGAAACAAAGCCACAAGGGATCTAGATAACAGAGTTATCCATCTTTAACTACTCTAAATATATTGAAGAAAATTCTCTTGAATTGTGAATTGTAGCAGAGAACTAGAAAGTATAAAAGATAACCAAATCAAAATTCTAGAACTGAAAAATGCAATGAGTTCAAGAACTTAGTGACTAGGTTTAACAGCAGAATAGACAAAGCTGAAACCTGCACATAAATGTTTATAGCAGTTTTATTCATAATTACCAAAAATTGAAAACAATCAACATACCTTTCAATAGGATAAATGAAATGTACTACATCCATACAACAGAATATTATTTAGTGGTGAAAAGTAATGAGCTATTATACCACTAAAAGACATGAAGTAACCTTAAACCCATATTGCTAAGTGAAAGAAGCCAGTTTGAAAAGGCTACATACTGTATAATTCCAACTATATGACATTCTGGAAAAGAAAAAACTATAGAGACAGTAAAAATATTAGCAGTTTCTAGGAGTTAAGGGAAGTGGAGAGGTAAGAATAGGTGGAATACAGTATTTTTAGGGCAGTGACATTATCTGTATGATACTATAATGGTGGATACATGACATTATACATTTGTCAAAATCCATAGAACTGTACAACAAAAAAAGAGTGAACCCTAATGTAAACTATAGACTTTAGTTAGTAACAAGAATAATTATCGGTTCATAAATTATAACAAACATACCACACCAAGACAAAATGTTAATAATAGGAGAAACTGGGGAGAAAGGGAAAGAGAATATATAGGAACTCTGTACTTTCTGCCTGATTTTCCTTTAAACCTAAAACTTCTGTAGAAAACAAAGTCTATTAGTTTTTTTTTTTTAACCTATGCAGCAAATAGCATACTTAACAGTACAATGTTTAAAATTTTTCCTGTCACACCAGGAACCAGATAAGGATGCCAACTATCACCATCTACATTTAACACTGTACTGGAAGTCCAATAAATAAGGCAAGAAAAAGAAAACCAAATACCTTTAAAAGGAAGAAAAGAAAGTGTCATTACTTGCATATGATATAATTGTAAATGTACAAAATCTAAAAGAATCTAGAAATTATTAGAATTTAAAGTGTAATTACAGCATTACTAAATACAAAATCAACAAACAAAAAGTATTCATATTGCTATACAGCAGTAGTAACATAAATGAAAGCAAAAGTAAAGAATATTTAAAATAATGTCAAAAAATCAAATACCTAGGAATACATTTAACAAAAGTTATATAAAATTTGTACCCAGAAAGCTATATAACACTTTAAAAAATTATAGAAGTCCCAAATATATGGATAGAAGGATATATTGTATTCATGTACTAGAAGACTCAACATTGTATAAAGATATTAATTCTCTCTCAAATTGATATATAGATTCAGTGCAAATGCATTAAAATCTGACAGGTGTTTTGTTTTTGTGTTGGGGGGTGGGAAGGACTGACAAGCTGACTCTAGAATTTATACAAAAATATAAAGGGCCAGGAATGAACATGACACTCACTGCAGAAGAAAAATTAGGAGTACATGATCTGCTAAACATTAAGATTTTTTATACAGTGATAGTAATTAGAACACTTTGGTACTGGCACAAGTTTACATAAGTAGACCAATGTAACAGAATATAGAGTCTAGAAACAATAATACATATATGGATAACTAATTTTTAGAATTAAAAATATAGATAATATAGAAGAATATTTTTGTGACTTTAATATGGGAAGATATCTAAAACAAGATACACAATATTTTAAGGATACTCTAAAAAATGGCAGAGTGAGAGATGTCCTCACATCTCTCCCCTTGAAACAACAATAAGCTAAACATCTAAAACTGAACAAAAAACACCCAAACTGCACACCAGCACGTCTGAGCATGGGATCTGCACATAAGAGCTACCACAGGTCAGAACCCTGGGTATCGGGTGGTGGACTGGGAGAAATAAAGAGGCTGCCTCTCGCAGCCTCCTGACCTCCTTGCAGGAGGATGGGGAGGGGTGGATGTGCAGCGACTTCCCTGATCATCCTGTCTGGAAGGGCCGGAACTTCTAGCAGCCGGCAGCAGGGCCCAGTCATCAGGGCAGAAAGCAGAGAAGTGGGACGGGACCACAGAGAAACAACAGATGATTTTTATAGGCCCTGGTAAATGAGGCTGAGCTGCAGCCCCCAACTCCCAACATAGAGGGCCCCTCCACCCATACTCTCTGAGACCAATCACTGCAAAGCCCCAGGGAAATCTGAGCAAATGCTACTGAAACTGTTGCTAACACTGACAGGTACTGAAACTGAGAGCAGCAAGTGTGATTAAATATCTACAAGAAAATAAAAAAGACATTTAAGCTTTATATAAAGCAGGAATCCAAGAAGCTTAGACACTACTTACTGAAAACCAAAAGAAAAGTGCCTACTTTGCAGCAGTCTAAAGAGAGACCTTTATATAGTAAATATTCTTTCTGGAAAAACAACAGATTACACTTCCATTAGTTCCCAGGCAGAGAAATAATTCATTAAACACCATGAACAACCAAGGTGACAAGGCATCTCAGAAAGAAAGAGAAAAATCTCCAGAAAATAAGCTTACAGACAGTGAAATATGCAACTTAAATGACAGAGAATTCAGGATGGTACTTCTGAAAAAACTCAATAAGATCCAAGACAACTCAAATCAACAATTTCAGGAATTGAAAAAAACAACTAGATGAGCAGAACAAGGAAAATGAAACCCTCAAAAAGAACCAAATAGAACTTCTAGAGATGAAGAACACACTGCAAGAGTTGAATAATGAAAGAGCAAGCTTGGGAAACTGAGTCGACCAAATAGAGGAAAAGATCAGTGATATCAAAGACAAAAATCTAGAAATAAATCCGAAAGAAGAAGAGAGAATCTGAAGAACGAAAAATAATAAAAGAGAAATACAAGAACCAGTTGATACCATCAGGAGAGGAAACATAAGAATAATGGGCATTATCAAAGGCAAGGAAAAGGAGCAAGGATTAGAAAGCATTTTCACACAAATAGTGGACCAGAATTTCCCAAATCTAAGGAATGAACTGGAGCATGGAATTCAGGAAGTCAACAGAACGCCCAATTATCTCAACCCAAAAAGGCCTTCACCAAAACGTATTGTATTAAAGTTACCAAAAATCAATGACAAAGACAGAATTCTCAGGGAAGCCAAGAAAAAGAAGACGGTAACTTATAATGGAAAACTCATTAGATTATCAGTGAATTTCTCAGTGCAAACTTTATAAGCGAGAAAGGAATGGAATCAAATATTTAAACTATTTAGTGAAAGGAACTACCAGCCTAGAATAATGTATCCAGCTAAGCTCTCCTTTACATATGAAGGACAAATTAAGACCTTTACAGACATACAAAAATTGAGGTAATTCTCTACTACGAGACCTGCAATATAGGAAATACTAAAAGGTGTCAGCTCATCTAAAACAAAATAACAAAACAAAACAAAAAATACATAATTAAGAGTAAAGTGACTATCAGACAAATAGAAGCAGAAGAGTGCAACCCTTGCTAAGAACAGGGCATTATAAGCTTAAATGATAAGAAGAGAATTGCTATAGCAAGATAGTAATGAATGTTCAGCAAACATAGGGACAAACTGAGATAACAATGACTAAAGAGGGGAAGATTCAAAGACCCAAATTCGCAAAGGGGAATGGAGATAAGGCATGCACAGAAGAAAATAGACAACTGTATATATATACACACATATACGTGTGTGTGTGTGTGTGTATATATATATATATACACACATATACATGTGTGTGTGTGTATATATATATATACACACATATACATGTGTGTGTGTGTATATATATACATATACATGTGTGTGTATATATATATATACATATACATGTGTGTGTATATATATACACACACATGTGTATGTATATGCGACTTAAATGACAGAGAATTCAGGATGGTACTTCTGAAAAAAAAAAATATATATATATATATATCTTTTACATATTTGTAATGGTAACCACACACCAAAGATTCAGAACTAAAGTATATAACATAAAACAAGAAGAACCAATGGCAAAACACACAAAAGACAACCAAAATAAAGAAAACAAAAACACAAGGACAAGGAAGCAATGGAAATACTGAGCTACCAGAAAGCAAAAGATAAAATGGCTATAAGACTTCATATTTCAAAATCACCCTAAATGTAAATGGACTGAACTCACCAATAAAAAGGCACAGAGTTGCAGAATGGATCACGAAATAAAACCCAACCATATGACACCTTCAAAAGACACATCTCAGCTCCAAAGACAAATATAGACTCAAAGTGAAAGGGTGGAAAATGATGTTTCAAGCAAATGGCATTCAGAGAAAAGTGGGAGTGGCAGTACTAATATAGGATGAAATAGACTTCAAAATCAAGAAGGTAAAGAAAGATACTAAGGGACCTTCATAACGATAAACAGAACCTTGCACCAAGAATACTTATTAATAACTTAAGTAACACTTATTAATAACTATGTTCCCAATCAGGGAGCCCCAAAATATGTAAAGCAATTACTAACAGAACTAAAGGGAGAAACAGACCAAAACACTATCATAGTAGAGGACCTTAATACCCCACTGTTGCACATGGACAGATCATCCAAACAGAAAATCAATAAGGAAATAACATCTTTAAATAACACATTAGACCAACTGAACATAATTGACATTTACAGAGCCCTCCATCCCAAAACAGCTGCTTATATATTCTTCTCTAGTGCACATGGATCATTCTCAAAAATCGACCACATATTGGGACACAGAAATAGCCTCAACAAATATAAGAGGGTTGAAATCATACCAACCATATTCTCTGATCATAATGCTTTGAAGCTAGAGATCAACTGCAAAAAGAAATCAGGAAGAACCACAAATACATGGAGATTAAACAACATGCTACTGAAGAATAATTGTGTCAGGGAAGAAATATAAAGAGAGATGAAGAGATACATAGAAACAAATGAAAATGATAGTACAACATATCAAAACTTTTCAGTCATGGCAATACCAGTAATAAGAGGAAAGCTCATATCATTACAGCCTATCACCAAAAGCAAGAACGAGCCCAAATAAACAACCTAACACTACATCTTAAAAACTGCAAAAGAAAGAACAAATGAGGCCTAAAGTTAACAGAAGGAAAGAAATCGTCAAAATTAGAGCAGAAATAAATGAAATTGAAAATAAACAAACAAAAAAATAGAAAAAATAAATACAACAAGGAGCTTGTTCTTTGAGAAGGTTAATAAAATTGACAAACCCCTGGCTAGACTCACTAAAGAAAAAAGAGAAAGAACACAAATAAACAAAATCAGAGATGAAAGAGGGGAAATTATGACTAACATCACAGAAATACAAAGGATCATGCAGGAATGCTGTGAAAAATTATATAATGACGAATTAAATAACCTAGAAGAAATGGATCTTAGAAAAATACAATCTTCCTAGACTGAATCAAGAAGATCTGGAAAATCTAAATAGACTGATCAGCAGTATGAAAATTGAAACAATCATCAAAAACTTACCAAAAAAGTCAAAGTCCAGGGCCAGATTGCTTCACCAGTGAATTCTATCAAACATTCAAAGAAGATTTGATACCCATTCTCAAACTCTACCAAAAAATTGAAGAGGAGGCAGTACTTCCCAACTCATTTTATGATGCCAATATTACTCTGATACCAAAACCTGGTAAAGATAACACAAAAAAAGAAAACTACAGACCAATCTCTCTCAGGAACACAGATGCAAAAATCCTAAATATGATACTAGCGAACTGAATACAGCAACATTTTGAAAAGATTATATACCACGATCAAGCAGGCTTCATCCCAGAGGCACAGGGATGGTTCAACATATGCAAATCAATTAATGTGATACACCACATAATCAAATTAAAAAATAAGAATCACATGATCATATCAATAGATGCAGAAAAAGCCTTTGACAAGGTACAGCATCTATTTATGATCAAAACACTTAATAAAATTGGTATAAAAGGAAAGTACCTTAACATAATAAAGGCTATCTATGACAAACCCTCAGCCAACATTATACTTAATGGTGAAAAACTAAAAACCTTCCTTCTAAGAAGAGGAAGAAGACAAAGCTGTCTACTATCACCACTGTTATTCAGTATAACATTGAAGATCCCAGTGAGTGCAGTGAGACAAGAGAAAGATATAAAAGGCATCCAAATAGGAAACGAAGAATTCAAACTGTCACTATTTGTGAATGACATGATTTTCTTTATAGAAAACCCTAAAGACTCCACAAGAACACTACTAGAAACAAGGAGCAAATACAGTAAAGTCTCTGGGTACAAAATCAACTTTCAAAAATCCATAGCGTCCCTATACTCTAATAATGAAGCATCAGAGAAAGAAGTGGAAAAAATAATTCCCTTTGCAGTTGCAACAAAAAGAATAAAATACCTAGGAATAAATCTAACGAAACATGTGAAGGACCTATATTATGAAAACTACAAGACCCTATTAAAAGAAATCGAAGGAGATACCAAGAAATGGAAAGATATTCTGTGTTCTTGGATTGGAAGAATCAACATAGTTAAAATGACCATATTACCTAAAGCATTATACAGATTAATGCAATCCCCATCAAAATCCCATCGGCATTTTTTAAAGAAAGACAACAAAAATTATCAGGTTTGTATGGAAGCACAAAAAAAACCCCGAATTGCCAAAGCCATCCTGAGAAAAAAGAATGAGGCTGGAGGCATTACTCTGCCTGACTTCAAATTATACTACAAAGCAACAGTAATCAAAATGGCATGGTATTGGCAGCAAAACAGAAACACAGACCAGTGGAACAGACTCAAGAGTCAGAAATAAACTCATATTTATATAGGCAAAGAATTTTCGACAAAAAAGCCAAAAACATATAGTGGAGATAGGAAAGCTTCTTCAATAAATGGTGCTGGGAAAATTGGAAGGCCACCTGCAAAAGAATGAAACTAGACTGTTGTCTATCACCACACACCAAAATTAACTCAAAATCAATCAAGGACCTGAATATAAGACCTGAAACAATAAAATGCATAGAATAAAACATAGGAACTGAGCTCAAAGACTTTGAACTTAAAAAGGATTTTATGAATTTGACTTCAAAGGCAAGGGAAGTATAAGCTAAAATAAATGAATGGGACTAAATCAAACTAAAAAGCTTCTACTCAGTGAAAGAAATCGCCAACAAGGTAAAGAGAAAACCATCCGAAAGGGAAAATATATTTTTAAGCAACACCTCCAATAAGGGCCTAATATCCAAAATATACAAAAAAAGAAACCTCATGCGACTGAATAACAAAAACAACAAAAAAAAAACAACAACAATCCAATCACAAAATGGGCAGAGAACCTAAACAGACATTTTTCCCTAGAGGACATACAAATGGCCAACAAATATATGAAAAGATGCTCAATATTGCTAGCTATTAGGGTAACGCAAATCAAAACCACAGTGAGATACCGTCTCATGCCTATTAGAATAGCTAAATCAACAGAATGAGTAATAACAAATGTTGGAGAGTATGTGGAGTAAAAGGAACCCTCATATACTGCTGGTGAAACTGCAAATTGGTACAGCCACTATGGAAAACAGTATGGATGTTCCTCATAAAACTAAGAATTGATATACCAGTCTACTGGGTATTTACCCCAAAGACTTGAAAACCCATATTCGAAAAGATATTTGCACACCGGTGTTCATAGCAGCATTATCCACAGTGGCCAGGACATGGAAGCAAACGAAGTGTCCTAAGATAAATGATTGACTAAAGAAGCTGTGGTACATATATACAATGGAATATTACTAAGCCATAAGAAGAGATGAAATACTGCCATTTGTAACAACCTGGATGGACCTCAAGATAATCATGCTAAGCGATATAAGCCAGGCTGAAAAAGTCGAAAATCACATGATATCACTTATATTTGGGATATAAAGCTAAAAGCAGCAAATGAACAGGACAGAGACTCAGAGACATGGACAATGGACTAGTGGCTACTAGAGGGTAGGGGGTGGGGGAGGAGGGAAGATGGGTAAAGGAGGTTCAGGGAGGGCAAAGTGGGTAAAGGGGACCAAGTATATGGTAGCTGATGGAAACTGGACTCTGGGTGGTAATCACACAATAGAATATATAGATGTCAAATTATAATGTATACCTGAAAATTATGTAATTGTATTAACCAATGATATCCCAATAAACTTAAAAAAATAAAATAAAATAAAAATAAATTGTAAAAAATAAATAATAAAATAAAATAAATAAAATAAAATAAAATAAAATAAAATAAAATAAAATAAAATAAAGATACACAATGTTTTACTCACAAAGGAAGAAACTGATATATTGGACCATATCTGTTTATCATAAGGTACCATTAAGATAATATGATAAAGGTATCTACAAAAAGACCTGCAGCAATTTCATACTTAATGGTGAATTAGTAAACATTTTCCATATAGAATGAGGAAAATTATTACTGCTATCAACACTTTCTTTCAAACTGAGGTCCAATCTATTACAATAAGACAGGAAAGATAAATAAAAGGCATAAATATTGGAAAGAAAAAAACTTGTAATTATTTTCAGATAACATAATTATATGTATACAAAATCCAAAATAATCTATGGATCAACTCTTTAAACTAATAAGTGAATTTAGCATGATCTTTAAATATAAGATCAGTATACAAAATCAATTACATTTCTAAATACCAGCAAAACAGAAAATTAAAGTTTAAAGGATACCATTAACGATAATTTCAAAACACTGTAAATGCCTAGGGATACATTTAACAAAAGATATGTAACATTTCTATACTGAAAACTATAAACATTACTAAGAGAAATTTTTAAAAACTTAAATAAATGGAAAGATATTCCACGTTCATGGGAGGACCCAGTATTTCTCACTATTGTTAAGATATCGATTATCTTCAAAATGATCCATAGTTGCAACATGATCTCAATAAAGTTTTTTTTCTTTGCAAAAATTGACAAGTTGATTCTACAATTTATGGAAATGCAAGAAGGCCAATAAAAACCCAGGTAATCTTAAAAAAAAATAGCTAAAAGACTTATACTGCAGATACCAAGACTTACCATGCAGTTATAATAGCATATGCAAGCTTAGTAATTGTAAGTAAACTTTAAAAAGCAATATTTTAGAAAGATTTCAAAATAAAACTATAGCTAAAAACAATTTACATTATATAATCCAAGGAAAATTTTTACCTTGGGTTCAATATCAGAAAAAAGTGAAATCCTTCAACTAAATCCTTCAACTAGATAAACTGATACACTTTCTTTATCAAAGAATTAAGAATTTTGCTATCTTTCCAGTAAATTTAAGTACATTTAGTTTTCAAGTGTAATAAGCGACTAATCATGAGTGCTTCAAAACACACCTTTGGCTTTTTTTTTAACACGCTTTTTACTTATAAAAGTATTAATAAATACTTCAAATTATTTTTAAGTATTAAATAAATAAATGACAAAATTGTTTCTTCAGTGCTTTAAAACCATTCTCCCTCCTTTGCCAAAGAGGCAAGAGAATCCGCTAATTCAAAGCCAAAGCCAGAACTCGGTTAGTTCAAAATTATTTTGACAGCTCCTGACAATCAAAGATATTTACCTGATCAAGCCCTTCACCAGCTTTCCTAAGATTCTGTAGTTGGTAAACTTTTAGGTTTCTTCCATTATCTTGACAGCACAAATCAATTACAACACAGCCCTGATCCTCAAAGGCATTGATTTGATGAAAAGTAACAAAAGGTTTACTGTAGTACATCCCTGGAAGAAGCTGAAGGAGAAAATACAAACAATGAAAAGAGACATTTTATTTTATTTTTTCCTTTAGGGAACAGATCCACCAAGCTCAAATTAAGATTTTCCCCTATTACATGACAGGCCTGGTAGATGCAAAAAGTAAAATTTAGAATAAGCAGCAAATATGCTTTGACTTAAGCTCTGCTTGCTTAAGTCATTTCATCTCATACTAATCAACAATCTGAGCTATTTGATATAGATTTATCAACTGTTACAGCTAACTTAAGAATTCTTTATGAAATATGGCCCAATGTTTTGAAAGATAAATAATTGCTGTACTCCATGTGGTTAAATAGAAAATAGTGTTATTAACTAACTTATGATAAATTTAAGTGACTAATTCTTTGAAAAATACACTCATTATTAAAGTGGAATTTTTGTAATAATATTATGGTATGGTAAATTTAGGATACTATCTCTTTAGAGAGGTAAAAAGTAGACAAATACAATAGTGCTATCAATCAGGAGTATAGAAAGGTATTTACCAATGAGCTTTGGACTTTAGTAGGATTATTATATTTACATATCAAGATATTGTAGAAGAAACTAAAGTATCATTGCAAAAGTTACAGAAGACCTCTGCATGAACAACATCATTTTTGCAAATATTACATGAAAAAAAATCATACTAAGAGGGTTTCTAGATGTCATTTTAATTGAATCAGATAACTAAAAGGACAAAGTCGTTTCCTACAATTTTCTAATATGCAAAATCCACCATATTAATTAATAACTAACTAGCCCCACCTATGGAAGAAGGTAATATCCTTGATTAAGAGTCATGCAAGTACTGCCCAGTGAAGGTAAAAATCAACCATATGGAAGTTTGCCTTTGTTCCCAATCATTTTCATTATAAATATACTCAGAATATTCCACCTGTCCAGTGTGCTTATCCACGATATGAAACTGTGTATTATACTGCGGTTCCCAGCTTATTGCATCTGAAAAGGCTTTGCCCCGAATTTTAGAAGTGACCATTTTCCACAGATTCATCTTTACAGGCTGTTCAATGAAGATTATGTAGTTCTTTGTCATTCCTAAAAGATTCCAGCAAAGAATACAATATTATTTGGTAAACTAGAATTGTTTGAAATGTGACAGGGTGACATATCTAAATGCGTGCATGTATTATTGCTGACCTAAACAAAGACCAGCCAAAAATAATTCTCCACTGTTTCCCAGCTTTGTTATATATAGTTCCTGTTCCTACATAAAAAAGGGAACTGCTTAGAACAGCTTAGGTTGAATGCCCTCAACTTGCTCTTTATCTTTATTTTTTCTTTAAAATTATTTTGATTTAGGAAGAAAGTAAAGAATCATAATATTAAAGTATGATTTTGATCTGGACCTTTATTTCTTAATTCTTTTGCTATTTATACTGGGGGTAAGGATTGAAGAGCAGACTGTCTATCAAGATTTAGAATGCAGAAGATAAGTATTCTAAGGAAAAAACTGAAGAAATCTATGTAGAATGTGAACTTCCCCAAAAAAATATAGTCAAAATCTTTTCACATATGATTATTTGTGGTCTTTAAAGTTACCTAAAATTTTAAATCCTGTCAATTGATTGTTTATGGTCAAATGATTTTGTTAATTAAGACTTTACTTTTGTAGAACAATTTTAGGTTCACAATTAAATTGAGAGGAAAGTACAGAGATTTCCCATATACCTCCTGTCCTCACATATGCATAGTCTCTGCATTGTCCACATTTCCCACCAGAGTGGTATATTTCTTAGAACTGATGAACCTGCACTGACACATCATAATAACCCCAAGTCCATAGTTTATATTACAGTTCACTATTGGTGCTGAGAATTTTTTAGTAATTGCTTATACTAAAATAATTATATCTTTTCAAGCAGTCAGTTGGCTTAGGGTAAGAAGTATATGACTAACCAGAAGAAACTTAACTGGCATTAAAATGCAACTTTGGTGTCATTATCACAATACTCTGATAAACTGTATTAACAGTACTTGTCAAAGCTAGTCCCTCTGCTACAGTAACATTAAGGCAGGCCCCATTGCAATTTGCCTCATCTCTGGGCTCACCAAAGCTATGGTAGTAAGAAGGTTTCATCCTCTCTGCAGAAGCAATAGAACATATCACCTGGGCTCCATGGATTGTATCCCCAAGGTCCACCTTCTCTGGAGGAACCCGAATAACATTATAGCAAGAACCTGAAAAATGAAAAGTTCTGTCTTGTTTTACACATATTCTAATAATACTAGATAATCCTTCCATTTGTAGACTAGGCAAAAGTAGTTTAGAGATTTATGCAATATGCATGACACCCATATTTCATGAAGAGTTATTTCAAATAGACTAAGACATTAAAAATATATGAACTTCATGAAAGTCATTGGCTAAAGTTTTGAAACAACACACACAAAGTAATCAACCAACAGTTTATTATATTTTAATGCTCTTGAATGGTTATCCTCTCACTCCCCGAAGATAAACTCAATTCCTATTTCATAGGAAAAGATAAGGTAGCAGTTAGCAATATCCTTGAACTATATTTGTTACTCTCCCCATCCCCCAACCCCAACAACTACAATCCATTTTTATCCTTCCCTTTGGTCCTCTTAGTCCCTGGAATTGCTTTGGGTCCCATCTCATCCTATCTCATCAACATTCATTCATGCAATCATTTACCTATTATTACTTAAGAACCAACTCAGGTATCCATCCACTCATCAAGTAGCCTTCCCTGAGTCTTCCCTACCCCGAAAGCATTTGGTGTCTCTCCTATATGTCCTGATTATCTTCTATACAGTCATAACACTTATCTCATTATACTATAATTATAATGAGCATAATTATAATTATAATTATAGTCGACTGGGAAGCAGATAAACAAGTATAGCTTTTCGAGAGTAGATGTATCTGATTCATCTTTGCATCCTTAGTACCAAACAAGGACTTAGCATTTAGTAGGTATACTATAAATAGCTACTGATTTACTACAAACACGTTTGTTAAATTATCCACTAAATGAACAAATGTTGAGGTCATATTGAATTATCTTCCTGATATTAGAATTGTCAATGTAGGTCCTGTGTAATTTATAGAATTTTGCAATCACTAAGCTTCTTTTGGAAGAAAAGTTCTCTATTTATTTATTCAAGAACTACTTATTACATACCAACTATATTCCATGCACTCTGCCAAGTGTCATAAGTACCATATTCTAGAACAGTGTACAAAAGACAAAAGGCTCTTCTTTTATAAAGCTCAATTCTAATAAATCATATAATAAATAAAAATGTAATGCATCAGATAATGATAAGAACTGTAATGGAAAATAAACCAAGGAATGGGGATCAGAGGTAAGTATATAAAAATAGGGGCTATTATTTGCAATTTTGAATATGGGTGGTCTGGGAAGGCTTCACTAAGAAGAGATATTTGAGAAAAGACCTGAAGGAGCTAAGAATCTCAGAGAGTCTTGAGGATATCTGGGAGAAATGCATTCCAGAGGGAGAAAAGAACAAATGCAAAAATTCTCAACCAAGAGGAAGTTCAGAATGTTCAAGTATATAACAGCAAAAAGGCCAGTGTGTCCCTGTCATAGTGAGCAAGGAGAAAAGTCTAGCAGATGAGGTTGGGTGAGTAAAAAAGATAACTACCTGATAAGCTGAGAATCAACTTAAGTGGGTCAAGGGCAGAAACAAGGAGACGAGTTAAGAAGCTACTACAATAATTCAAATGCAAGAAATGGTGGCTCAGACCAGAGTTGTGGCAGTGGAAGTGACATGAGGTGGTTAGGTTTTGCATACATTTTGAAGGAATTGTTGAAATTACTTTTTGATCAATTGGATGTGGATGTGAGAGAGGGGTGTAAAGGATGATTCCAAAGTTATCTTGAGCAACTAGAAAGATGGAGTTACCATCGACTGAGGTGAGAAATATTTTAAGCAGAAAAAGTTTAGGGAGAAAGATCAGGAGTTTGTTTTTAGACAAGTTAATTTTGTAATGCCTATTAGATATCCTAATAAAAACAGTGAGTAAACAATTAGATATAAAATACTTAGGAGGTCTAGGTTGGGGGTACAGATGTGTTTTTGAGAGCCCATTATATATAAAACATCATGCTTTACACAGTGATGAGTTACAAAAGAATTAAAAACAAGCTCCATAGTTCCAAGAACACTATATCACTATCTTACTGATTACATATTTTACATTAGTACTAAAAACTAGTTGGAGTGATTTATGTTTTAGAAGATTTTTGTTAATTTTAAAAAGCCTTTTTAAAATATTTGGAAAAGCTAAAAAAATTAAAAGCCTTTTATTATTAAAGTTAGAAATTACTAGCAAACACTTCATTATAATGAGAATCACTCAATTTTCCCCAAAATGCATCCTAGGATGTTGAGCTCCTTGCAGCTACATGTACATTTGAGTTCCAGTTCAAAAACTCTTCACCAAACTGAATAACCAAGCAAGAAAAATGAAGTAATTCCAGTTTTAGTTGAGATTAGAAACTAAAGAGAAGAATTTCTTATCTCAGCAACTGAATAATTGATGAATATTCAATTCACTAAATTTAAATTTTATCAGTTAGAACTGTTCTAACTGCAAGCCTTAAATGCATGAACTTTGCAGACAGACACCCAGGAAACACCCAGCAGAGGAATGCCCAGAGGAATGACCTGCCCAATACTGTAAGTCTAACTCTGGGAGATTCTTCAGAACTCTATAACAGCAAATTAAGGCAAAGAAACAGGCGCAGTCTCTGATCATCAGTGGTAGGGTTTCTTAAAGATCCAGGGGCCACGTGGGTCAAAATCACCTGGGAACCTCATTTAAATGCCCCAAGAGTAAGGGAATAGTTAAATTCTTGGCTCCTTTTTGGGTCAACCTCTGAAGATGAAACAAAGTAATCTACATTGCTAGGAAGCATTCCTGATGATTCTTAGACACACTAAAGGCTGAGAATCATTGATCTAATGACTATTTTAGAATATGTAATTCAGAATACTTAAACAGCATTCCTCATTATGAACTAGTTACAAAGTTGTCTACTTGCTTAACGGAGTTATTACTGAGAAATGAATTTTTGTAATGATCAAAATAGACAGATGAACAAAAAACTGCTGAGTCAATTTACCCATTTGCTGAAACATTTTATCTAAAAGGATGTTTGTTGTTTCCCATAACAGCTTTGAAGAATACATTCCTACCAAAGATCAGGTAGTAAAGAAGAAGAGAGAGAGCTATGTGATGAAGTTTCCAGGGTACCCTCTCTCTACTTGAGCCAACAAAAAATAACCCTGCAGTATTCATTTTCATATACATTCACAACATGGAGAGGTAGAAATGAACACCCCCACAAAGCTAAGTACTCACCAGTAATATATATATATAAAGCTACAAAAAACTTCGTAGGTTATAGATGAAAGATTGATTGACAGCTAAGATACTCAGAAATATCTAATGCTTACATTTACACATTCCTTTCAAACAGAGACATGTGTACTCAGATATAGGAACATGAATTTGCACATCCTGAGAGGCTTCCATATTCAGAAATGAATAATTATTAAGGTAGTCTACAGAGTGACTAACAGCAGCCTTTGGGTATGATTCAGGCTCGATGCCAAGTCTGGTCTTAGGCACTTAGAAGCTTGCCTAAGCAAGTATCTTAAACCTTATCAAGGTTTACTAACTTTGTCTGTGTAATGAGGTATTAATAGTACCTTTCTCAGAGAGGTGTTATACAGATTAAATAAGCTTGGCACTGAATAAATGTTAACTATCATTATTAGCTATTAGAACTTTCTGACTGGTAGGCAGATGGGTAGGCAGCTAGGAAAGTACGTGGATGACCAGGAAAGAGATGTGATGTGAGTGGTTGTGAATGCAACTGCACTATAACCTTAACTTACTTTGTAGTGTATTACTCCCATGATAAAAATAAATTTCTTCCCATGTGATAGATAATGCACTGCCCCTAGATCTTTGCTGCAGCATTCTAAATTTCTTACACTTGCAATATGGTACTTCTTAAAAATCCAGGTTTGAGAGATATACACATGTTTGTGAGCCAAAAAGCACAACGGAACATAAAAATGTGAGTGATACTGAAAGGGTCAAATAGAAAATTAGCTGCTAAGTATATGTGCAAAAGGACCATAGACATACTTAATGATAAATTATATACTTTAAGATCAGTAACGCCACTTCAGAGATTTCTTTCCAAACATTTCAAATTAAGTTTCATACGTTTGCATCTTAACCATAACGAAACCCCAGGAAGATAGTTAACTCTCTATTATTTTTAAAAAGACTTCCATTCCAACTTTACCATGTGACCCATAGGAGTTCCCCATGTTGTATGCTGTTCCATCTGGGTCATAATGAGGATGTGCAGTTGCTCCATTCACAGCAACAAATTTGCTCCAGTCTACCTGCAAATTTAAGATCATCAAAGACTTTTAAATGTTACATGGGCATATCTCTATTTAGATGCATAGACAGTAGAAATGTATCAATTATCTTTAAAATAAGACTTGAAAACTACAACCTAAGCCTGAATATAGTACCTCTGAGAAATCAAAATCATTTTTGTTACCAAAGGAAAAGAAACTAACATCAAAAAAAAAAAAACCCACCACCAAAAACAAAAAAATGGACAAAAATGATTATTAATGAGGGTAATTTTTTTTGCACAAGATCACAGAAAAGTTCAAAAGAATATAAATTAAAATTAAAACTCTGGTCCAAAATTTTATTTGAATTTTAATTAACATGTTAAGTGAAGGCAGTATGAGTCTTGACAATTTCTGGTCCAATTCTACCTGTAGCTAGGAAGAACATGAGCTGGCCAAAGTAAATCTGTACTATTACATTTGTTCTTTACCCTAAACTTCAGATACTAGGACTGAAAAAGAAGTCTCGAATTATGGAAAACTAACCCCATTGGCCATTCTGCTCAGGACAGAGGGTACACAATGACCTGAATCAGTGAGTAATTTTGTTTTTGTTTTCTTAAGGCTCCAATTACTTATTCAGAGATCTTCTACTATAAAAAGTATTTTGAAAAAAATTTTAGGGTCTATTTTATTGATTTTTAACCTATATTTTACCTTTTCTGTTTTCTCCATGGTTTCAATGTCCACTTTATTCATAAAGTTGGTCTCAGTACTAATGTAGTAATCGCCTTTATATCGCACATAGTTGACATTGGTGTTGTCAGTCATTGCTGAAACCAAATACCAGAGTTATTTAAACACCACAATCAGAGTGAGAAAGCAGTTTAAACATCTTCTTATACCAAAAAATATATATATATTTCAATATTTATATACATTGTAGTATATAGTAACAATTTAAATAAGTATCAAATTCTGGGCACATCAATGGCTGCTTACCAGGCAGCTCAAACTTTGACATGAAACGTTCGAAAACATTCCTGCATGGATCAGGGAGAGCCAGTGTGCCAAATTCCGAAATCACAATTCGATTGTGATCACTGTTGGCCTTATATGTGTCACTCTGTAGAAACTTGCTCCTATATGTCACTGTGCCTTTCTCCATCCTGAACTGGTGAAGCAAAGCCATTCCATCAAACCAGTGATTGTACCTTCGAACAGGAGCAAAAATAAAAAAACAAATATTAGTAAGAAAAACAATGAAAGATTTCATATACAGAAATAAGGAAATGGGATGGGTTCCCAGCACGACCCAATTAGTGAGAGAACTTGAAATAAACAAATGATAGCTTTTGAGTATATCCTGATGTATACGAGGAAAGAACAACTTACATTCTCCTGACCCTTACCTCTGTCAAAAACCTCACACTTCAAAAAGCTAAAGAAAAACCTTAAGCTGGTGACTCCTAAAATAATTCTGATCTGTATCCTGCACAAGGAGAAAATTCTGAGATGTCCTAAATTAGATTACAGTAGGTCTGAGGGCAAAAGGAAAAGACAAGAGGGATTTATCAGTTAAGAAATGCAAGGCAAAACCAACAAAAGATTGCTTACACTCTTGAGTATAGTTGGAACTTTTTATTCACTTCCAGGTGGCTATTTCCACAATGATCTAAAAGAGACTAGCCAGGCCCCACTCCAGGAGCCTCTGCTTCTTGCTTACACATGAACTTTCCACAACCAATACAAAGTAGCAAACACTTCCTCCTTACAGAGTTTTCATCTATCTCAAATTTTACCGCTCCCCTTTACCTTATCCCACCCACCTTATCTGTAGCCAATGTAAATTCTTTCCAATCAATTTACATCTTTCTTCCCTCTACTTGATAAAAAAAAGTATAAAAAAGTCCTTCAATTCCAGGTCAGCAGACATGCTTGTCTTTTCCACCTAGCATTGCTGATGGTTTAGACTTCATGTCTCAGGACCTGGTCTTTTTCTTGCTAGCAATAGCTTTGAGCAGTGGAAGTTCTTTGTTTTATACCCTATAGCCAAGAGAATAGCATAAGAGGATATGGAATGCTTGGCATTTTCCACATTCAAATGGGTTCCTTAGATTTTAGAAATAGTTACCTTTGTATCTTATATATTTTTATATATAAAATTTAAAATTTTTCAAATTTAGTAAAAGTATGCTAAAATGAATAAGATAGCTATCTTTACTGAATAATCATTTTTATTCATTTAGTTACACTAGAAATAGGTCAGCGTGAGACCTATCAGCACTTAGACTTAAGGCTTAAAGACCTTCAGCAGGAAAGCCTGGAGTTTTGAAACAGGAAAGTGAAACTGTGAGGCCTGCCTCTTAGAAAGTTTACTCCAAACACAGCATAGAATAAGGGAGCATCTGATTTGGAGAAACCAATAAAAAGACCAGGCAACAATTTAGTAAGAGAAGATGAGAGCCTAAACTAAAGCAATATAGTTAGAAAAGGACAAACTCCAGAAACAAGTAAAAGGTGACTGATAGGATGTAGGCAGTGACAAAAAGAGAGGGTTCAAAAAGTCATGACTGAATGGATGGGGAGGTTTTAACTGAGATGGAGAACACGTGAAATGCAAATATTGGGGGGGGAAAAGAATTAGTTCATTTTTGAATAAGTGTCTGAGCTATTTGTAAAACATCAGGGTAGAGACGTTCCACAGCCAGTTGGCAAAATACAGATCTGGAGCACAAGAGATAGTGGGGGGCTAGGAGGTACATGTTTAAGAGTATCTATGTGTGACAGGTATAGTTATAGGTGCAAATGAGATAAAAACTAACATCTACTGAGCGCTTACTATGCCAGGTACTGTGCTAAGCACTTTACCACACCTCGATAGATGATAGATTAGATAGATGATAAATAGATATATTATATATCACACACACACACACATACACACACACACACACAATTAATTCTGTAAGGAACCGTTATTCTCATTTTACACACATAGAAACCAAGTTTTAGAGCACTAACATGCCCAGGGTCACAGGGCTGGTAAACTCAACACTGACTCCAAATCCTGGGCTTACAATACGCCAAAAGTGAAATGAACTATAAGAAATTATTTGGCAGGAAAGGAAGTGGAGAGAGAGGGCACTGAAGGGAAAGAAGAGTATCAAAATATACTGAGTGCTAACTTTTGTCAGCCATTGAAAGAGGCACTTTCTATGCCTTGTTTTCTTTAATCTTCATATCCAACCATTAAAATTGATATTATTAACCCCATTCTCCATCTGGGAAATCTTGCTCAAGATCATAGCACTGATAAATGGTGAAACTAGAATTTGAACCCATTTCATCTTACTCCAAAGAATTTATTATTCTATTATATCAAAGAAAGTATATAATGAGAGATAAGGGCAGAGAATGTGATATATCAACATTAAAGGGATGAGTGAAGTGAAATGAGCAACAAAAATATTATTCTATAAAATGCAATCAGAGAGATAGAAAATGAATCAGGAAAAAGTGTTATGTGAGAACCCAGGACCCAGGAACAAGAGGATTTTAAGACAAGTGGTCAATAGATCAAATGCTGTATAAAAGTCAGGCTGAGGACTCAAAAGCCCATTTTAATAACAGGCTTTGGTGACCTTTTTGAGAACAGATACTATAGAATGGTGGGTTAAAAGTCAGATGGCATGGAACTGAGAAGACTTCAGGAAGTATAAAAACAGAAGCAGTGAGGAGAGGGGAAAGGGTATTAGGTGGAAAGGAAGGTAGAATAGAGAATAAAGGGTTTTAGTATGAGAGGACATTCCTAGGCTGAGATGAGGGGGTTAATGAAGGAGGAACAGATACAAGAGGAGGGGCGTGAATGATGCAGCAAGCTTCCAGAGGAGAGGAAAATGGCCACTTCCTCCTCTGATAGTGAAGAGGCAGGAATAAGTACGCACACAAGGAAATTTGGAAGTGGGGAAGAGGAAAGTTGAAGGAGCCCAAATCCAGTAGCCCCTTTATGCATTATGAAGTAGGCAGTTTATCTGTTGAGAGTGAAAGGGACAAGGAGAATAAAGGAGGATTCAGGAAAGGGACCCTGTGAGAGGCTGGAAAGAACAATGACTGCCAAAAATTTCCTGGTGGCACCAGGACTCAATAGGGCCGGAAATCAAAATTCTGTAATTGAATTAATCAGCAGGGTTATATGACTTCCTCTAGAAGTGTTCAGCAGGCCTGAGCCATGAGTGGAAGAAACTAAGAATAGGCTCATCTAGGACTGGAAGTGGTCAGAGGAGAAACAGCAATTACCAGGGCAAAGGGAGTGAGGATGGTGGTGAGAGTGTATGTGAAGTGATTGCTCATGGAATCTTCACCAGCGAGAAGAAATTAAAGGAGAGCTGACAAACTGAGAGGACAGAGAAGAGTAAGGAGAGGAGAGCTTGATGTGATTGAACACAAGTTTATTGAGAATGGAGGAGTGTGGAAATTTGGGTTTTAAGTGGAGAGTAGGGTTTCAGAATTCAAGATTTCAAGGGTGGAATTCAGTGGAATAAGTTCCAGGAGACAGCCTTGGTGTGTGGCACTGTTGTGGTGGCACAGAGGCGGGCACTCATTGCAGTGGGTTTGGTCAAGGCACTGGGAGGTTTGACTACATTCATCATGAATCCTGAAGTCATTCCAGGAGAGTGACAGATACTAAAGTGCTGAGGATATTTACTATTCTGCCAAGATTCGTGCAGTTTAAAAACTAATAAACATGTCTTCAATAAAATCACTGATAAAAATTTTAATGAAGGAAGTCCTATGTCATGTCACTACTATGCATGCTGATAGAGACCTATTAAGTAGTATCTAACAAGGAGATCAGAGATTCACAACTGAGTGGGGCTACGCTTATCCACAGGTTAAAGGTTATGCTGACCTTAGGTCTCCACTCACTCTTTAAATCTGATCTTAGGAGCCAACCACTAAACTAGGTCTCACTTTGACCTAAAGATATCTACCTGTACTTCTCACACAGGAGGCAGGCAAGACTCTGTTCTAGGTATAAAGGCCTACTGCTGACTCTGCTCTTGGTATAAAGGCCTACTGCTGGCTCTGAAAAAAACTGATTTGAAAGACAAAGTGAACACTTATGAGAACCAGCCATACCACTCACTCCCCTTACAAACATGTTTATCCTAAAAGAGGCCTCTAGTGTAAGCCTAGGCCCTCAGCAGCTCTGCTGATTGATTTTAAATTTTACTAGAGCTACTTCTGTAGCAGATGAAATACCATATGCTTTTTACCAAAGGCTGTTACTCTCTTGGGATTGAAACAGTAGTTTTATTTTTTTTTCTTCCTCCTTCTCCTTCTCCTTTTCACCTCATAATCTTTTTTCAAATTATAACATATGAAATCCAGATATGTAAAATAGAGAAAAGCAGAGCTTCTCTGGTTAGGAGCAGGGTGGGGATCCATGGCCCAGCTCACTCACTCTTTTTCTCTACCTTCAAACCACCTCCCCACCCCCAGTCATCCCCAGTCCCAACCCCAGGTATGTGGAGTAAATTCTTAAGGCTTTCTAATAACAGCTATTGAGTTAGGGGGACCACTGCATTTTATTTCCTTTTAACACTATCATTTTATAAGTTTATTGTTCAATGAGCACAAGATGCAACAGGTTCAGAAAATTAAAATATCTGAAATATTAAAAAATATCTTGAACATATGCCTAATTCTTGATCTATTTCCAAAAACACCTAGTAAAGAACAGTAGGATCATGGTCAGATTCCCACTAGGCCCACAGGAATTGTGTAGCTAACAGAAAATAGAATAGATGGTTATTAGGGGCTCGGGGAAGGTAAGTTATTATTTATTGGATACAGAGTTTCAGTTTGGAAAATAAAAAGTAGATAGATGGTAGTCATTATAGCACATCAATGTGAATGTACTTAATGCTACTGAACTGTATACTTAAAAATAGTTAGGATGGTAAATTTTATTTTATGTGTATTTTATCACATTTTTTCAAAAGGCCATAGTTCCTGAATATCATCCTGCCACTAAAAGTCATTGTCATTCAGATTTCATAGCAACATGAATAAAAAGCCTGATAATAAACATATATATAAACTCTTACAATTCAACAGCAAAAAAAAAAAAAAATCTGATTAAAAAAATGGTCAGAAGATGTGAATAGACATTTTCCCAAAGAAGACATGTAGATAGCCAACAGGTATGTGAAAATATATTCAACATAATTAATTATCAGGAAAATGAAAATCAAAACCACAATAAGATGAGACATCACCTCACACTTGTTAGAATGGACAGTATCAAAAAGACAAGAAGTAATAAGCAGTGATGGGGATGTAGAGAAAAGAGAACCCCTGTGTACTATCAGTGAGAACTTAAATTGATGTAGCCACTATGGAAAACAGTACAGAAATTCCTCAAAAAATTAAAAGTAGAACTACTATATGATCTAGCAATCCACTTCTGGATATTTATCTGAAAAAAACAAAAACACTAACTCAAAAGGATTTATGCACCCAATGTTCATTGCAGCATTATTTACAATAGTAAAGACATGGAAACAACCTAAGTGTCCATCAATAGATGAATGGATAAAGAAATGTGGCATATAAATAAATACATACATACGTACATACATACATACATACATACACACAATGAAATATTAATCAAACATAAAAAGAAGGAATTCTTGCCATTTGTGACAACATGAATGGACCTTGATACTATGCTAAATGAAATAAGTTAAACAAAGACAAATGCCATATATATGATCTCACTTGTATGTAAAATCTAAAACAAACAAATTTAAAAAACAAACAAATGAAAAAATGAGCTCACGGATGGAGAACTTATTGGTGGTTGCAAGAGGTGGGGGGAGGGGCAAAAAATGAATGAAGAGGCAAAAGGTACAAACTTCCAGTCATAAAATAAAGAAGTCGTGGGGATATTATGTACAGCATGGTGACTTTGGTTAATAATACTGCATTGCATATTTGAAAGTTGCTGAGAGCGAAGTTCTCATCACAAGAAAAAATATTTTTTGTAACTATGTATGATGATGGATATTAATTAGACTTATCGTGGTGATCATTTCACAAGATACACAAATACCAAATAACTATATTATATACCCAAAACTAATATAATGGTACAGGTCAATGACACCTCAGTAAAAAATTCTATGTATAATATGATTGAAGTTATTTAAAACAAACCTATAGAAATGGGAGAAAGACTAGCAGGAAATACACAAAAGTACTAACAGAGTATGTGATACATACATTCCCACCCCTCACCCACCACTCCATTCTATATTTCAAAACATCTCATATAGATGAAAACATTTAAATGAAGAAAAGTTTCTAATATTTAAAAATGTTTAAAGCAAAGCAGATTTCCTCCTGACCATAGTGGTTTGTTCATATCACTTCATGTCCCTAGTAGATACACGGAGAAATGATACACTAAAAAGTTATTGGGGTTGTTTTTTTTTTTTTTTCATTTATTTACACATATTTATTGAGTGCTATTTAAGTACAGGGCACTGTCCTAGATATTGAGGATATGAGGTGAACAAGAAAAGTCTCTGCCCTCACAGAACTTACTTTCTAGGGGAGGAACACATCTACTAAACAAATGAACAAACAAACAAAAAACTAGACATTGATACTGTTAGCAAATAATTAAAATACATATTATAGGTAATATAATAAATAATAGCATTTTTAGATTGGGAAATCAGGGAAGGCTCAAGCAACACAAGATTCATGCTGATATCTAAATGATAAGAATCAGACTTGGGAAGATAGATGAGAGAGCCAAAGCCAAGAGCCTGAACAAAAATAAATGTGCCTCGTTTGAGGAACTGAAAGAGCCACTGTGTCTGGGAAATACTGGGTGAGGCAGTGGTGTGAGGTGAAAATGCTGCCCCTTCCTTCAGGAACTTGTGGTGAAATAGAGCTCAGTACAGACAGTTTCTAACACTTCTCTTTTGGCATAAACCTTTGGGGGACTACAAATTCATAATGTTCTGCAGAGCAGAAATGTCAGAACTTTTTAAAAAGAATTGTCTCCATTTTTCCCTATAAAGTTTCCTCATCTTGAACCAAAGAGATTGCATGACCATGTTAGCCTCAGAGAGGAAGCATATATTAATTCACATTCCATAGAACCAGCCCATGCTAAGAAATCCAAATTGTTCTCCAAAAATCAAGGCTTACTTATCCTTCCCAAACTCGAATTTCCCGGGTCCAGTTCGAAGTAGATAGCCATTGAGCCACTTAGGAAAATGTCCTCGAATTTGAGCAGAGATGATCTGTGGAGTCTCCTCCACTGTGGTTAGTAGTGGCGCAATACATGGAAGACTCTCCTGCTTACTGAAGACTGCTTTCATCCGATAAGTATTTTCCATGTACTTCTTCAAAACTGAGGAGGAAATAAGAAGCACAAAAAATTTTTACCAATTTTCTATGACCACACCTGTTTCTGCATAGACAATAATCTTATCTACTGCTCAGGGAAATGTAAACCTAATGCCAAATATAGTCTCCAAATTCCTCTCTCTCCTTCCTCATTCTCAGACCATCAACTCTTTGGTTCTCCATTTTTGAACAACAATCCTTTTTGTATTCTTGCAGTCCAAATCTGCTTTAGTATTAACTCAGGACTTTATTATTATCATTCCGCATAGTTTAACAATGCTCATCTTTTCACAAGATGGACTCTACACACTAACTCCAGATGTGTTAATAGCAACTTCATTATTATGGTAAAAAATGACCAACATTCAATATTATCATAATTAAATTACATTGACCTCAGTATTTTATATACACCAAAACATGATCCCAAAGATTTTATACTAATTTATGGAGCATTTAGTAAGACAAAATTTCATTTCTTCTATTTTAATGACATACACATGAATGTACGTGGCATTTTCTAGAAGGGTGTCATAAACCAAATTATGCAGTGATACCTGAAGTTCAAAGCCACAAGAAAAAAAATCATTATTATAAAAAGCATAAAAATGTCCCTATTATTTCATACTTATTTAGTGTTCACAAGGCATTATTGCCTAACACCAGGGGTGGTCAAATATTTAACTAGGTACTATAAAATACGGTCCTTTATTTTATTCCACAAAACTTTTTAACAGTGATATAGAAGTTTAAACTAGAAGAACACAGAGACACTATTTCTCTGAAAAAGTGAAATTTGCATTCTTTTAGCAAAATATTTTTACAGTATTATATCTATTATCCCATTTCTTTCAAATCTTTCAAAAATTTAAAGCATGAGACTTTCTACTTTCCTATATGTAACAATTCAATCAAACCCTAAATTATTTCCTGATTTTCCAAATAAAACACTTTTACCCTAAATGCCCTTCCCACTAACGATCTATCCATAAGGAAATTTTATCTACTGTTCAAAGTCTAACTAGATAGTAAGTACTTCCTTTAAGAGGCAGTATAGTGTAATACTTAGGAGTATGGGCCCAGATTCTGCCTGACACCACAATCCTTGGGTTCAAATCTTGGCCTACCATTTTCCAAATAAATAGCTTTGGGGAAGGCAATTAACTTCTCTGTTCTGTTCCCTCTTTTCTTAAATGAGAATAATAATAATAATTCTTATTGCTCCTAAGGCTATAAATAACTCCATTAGGCTATGTAAAGTTTTTAGAAATTGTAATTATTCAAAAATGCTATTTTTTATGTAGCTTTTAATAATCAAATCCAGCAAAATGCAATATCTTCTTTAAGTTGTTCCTTCAACAAAGTGTAAGGCACTGCTGAAAGATAAAATGTATTAGAACCCTGATGTAATAGAACTCACTGCCCAGTAAACAGACATACAAACTGATCATTTACACTGTAATCAGTGTTTGGTCTGAGCATTATTTCTCAAACTATGGTCTGAGGACTATTTGAAACAGAAATACCTGATGCTATTGCTAAAATGAAGATTCATGGACTCTACTCTGGACGTAATAAATCAGAGGCAGGCCAAGTAGATATTCTTGGCATTCTAAAATTTGAGAACCACAATGTTAGAGGTATAAAAAGAATGCTTTGAAAACATGAGGAGGAAACCCTCGGGTCTTTATTTTACTATTTTTATTAACATTATGTATATTTGTCTTGCTCTCTTAATTTCCTGAGGTGTTATTTTATTCCTCTCAGGTAGAATTAAATTGAACACCCTGATAGTATATTTATCTGAAAATTTATGAATTTAAACATTTTACATTTTAGAAAATATTAAATGTCCGTATGTCCTATACTCCAGAGTATACTGTTGGCAGTTTATTATATGCTCTTGAAACTTTCTGTAGCACTTGATGTTGTAGTCAACAACAACTCCTTTAACCCCTATTCTTGGCTTCTGAGACATTGCACTTTTCTAGCTTCAAAATTTCTGTGGGCCTTGAATTTGCCTTCTTCACTGTCCCCTCACATTCACTAAGTGGTTAAATTCTGCTGACTATACCCAAAGGAGAGCTAGAAATAGGATGCTAAGGAGATGCTATAGGGTAGCCAGTATAAATTACTTAGGGCTCAGAAGTTCACAAGTGTGCCTTTACAAAGATTTTTACCTGTCCACCCCTCCCGAGCAATGCCCCCCCCCCAACAATTTTTCTTCTGGCTTGAACCTGTCTTCATTAGCATTGATGCTTCAAATTCTATCAGTTACTTCCTTTCACTGTCCTAATTTAGGCACTCACAAACTGTTATATGGATATTATCACAGCCTCTTATTTGGAAAGAGAAACTAGATAGGGAAACTATCTTCTAAACCAGAGCTTCCTAATTGGTGGGCCTCTTGATCCCCTTAGCCCTTGAGATGGCCAGAAGCCCCAGGCCAATCGTCTCCAGCTCTAAGCAACTTACTGGGGCTCCAGATCTCATCCAATTTACTCCATTGTGAGGTAAAAATGTCATTTTCTATATGTGCCATGATGTGAAAAAGGTTGGAAAGCACTGCTACTAAATGAATTTAAGTACAGATCTGATCGTATCACATATTCCTCCATAAAAATCTTCACAAATGACTCTTAATTGTCTACCAAATAAAGGCTAAACTGCTTGGCCAGGCTCTGATGAAGGCACTGTACAATCTCACACCAACTTACTGTCTAGGTCTTCCTCTCGCTAATGCCTTCCACTGCGGCCAATCTGGACCACTCTCCATTCTCTTCTTTTCTCATCATAAATGTACCCTTCTCTTCACCTAGGGTATTTCCCATCTCCTTCAAGTGAAATTCACTTACTTTATGTATCCTTCAGAATCCAGTGCACATGTCACCTGCTTTGTAAACACATTTCTATTTCTTATAGAAAGAACTGATTCTCCTTAGTCTGAACTGACATAGCATCTGTTTTAGCTCTCTTGTGGCACTTATCAGAGTCTGTTTGGCAAAATAAAAATTAATATACTTTATAACCTCTTCTACCAGTACTCCTTGAGTACAGGGTCTTATTTTTGTCCCCACCTATTACCTAACTTATTGCCTCACATTAAATTATTGAATTGAATCATTTTAAAGTTTACGGTACATATCAGTATGATTTCTGATCGCTCCATATCAGTCGATTTCAAGAAAATCATGTAACAATAATAGTTTATAATAAAAAGCTACAAAACAATAAAGAGGTTTTAAGACAGTCCTCAAAATGCAAATAGAAGAAGCAAACATTTACATTAGAATGTGTAGACGTAATTTTCAGTTGAGAAAGTTCTAAATAATGAATATTCTTCCTATTACAGATCCAAAAGGAACCCTGAATTCTGACCCTGTATGTCGGATAAAACATACAAATGTAAAGGCTCTTTAATGCCATTTTATGCTCCCTGATATCAAGTAAACAAATCTTGTCTTCTTTAACTTCTGGCTCTGCGGTGTTGTTGCGGGTAGCTGCTCCACAAAGAGTAGAAAACGTCAGAAGTCCCCTGTACTCCTCAGGAAAGAGGCACAGAATTTTAAGTTCAAGCTGGTAGGAAGAGGAACTGGAAGGGACAAACTCCTACCTGAGATCCGGTGTACCATCACAGAAAGGAAACCCCCTTCAATCGTAGAAAGATTGCTGACAAAACGGAGAAATTCTTGAAAAAAACATCCCGTGATTTCCAAATCCTCACACTCATTAGCAGAGAGGTAAATCAAACTGGACTGTGCCTGGCTCACTGACAGAATAGGAGGGAAATGGGCGAAGGAGGAGGGAGCAGGAGAAGGGGAGGGACCTCAAAACGTTGGCAATCTCTCTTAGTCGAATTTTCATGACAAGTATCCCAGCAACCTATTTATAAGTAGCTATTTGAAATACTGAAATTGGACCACCAATAGTGGTCTCCTTTTCCTTCCCTAAACTCTCCTCTTTCAAATCTGTCCTCACATTACATGTCAGTTGATCCATGGAATCAATTTCATAATGCCACTCCTCTACTCCGAGGGATTCAGATCTCCTCTGTCCTTACAGAATAAAGTACAAAGTTAATCTGTCAACAAGGACTCTATAATCTGGCCACAATCTACTTTTCATTCTTTGTCTCTCTGTCTTTCTAGCATTTCATCCTACCTTTTCTATTAATTTAATGTACAAAACATTTTCTAACCATCTAGTATGAATAAGGCTCTGTGAAGGTATGCCCTTAAAAAACTTATAACCATATAAATTTTATTAACAAACATTTTTAAACACCAGTGTATCAAATACTGTGCTACAAGTTGATATATCAAGAAACAAGATTCATTTCCTGCTCTCTAGCAGTTTAGATGATACATTATTCCCTTTTGTGAATTCTGAGTCCTGTAAAATGACTAAACACACCGTGTGTTTTTGTTCCGAGCTTTAAACAAACTTTTCCCTGCCTGAAATATCCTCCCTCTTTCCTTTTCAAAAACCCATTTCAAATCTAGCTCTCTGATCCCCTTGCCAAAGGCCTAGTAATTCTCACTAGAAAGTTACTAGCACTGCCATAAAGAAACTTTTAACAGTTACATAAGTTGTCTTCCTAGCAAAGACATGTAAGTGTATTTCAAGAAAGTGGTTAAAATTGTCAGAACAAAGAGTATCTTAAACTATTCTGTGTTCCCCCACAGTGCCTAGCAGAGTGTATGATGTACAGAGATATTCAATATATACTTTTATTTGTAGTCAGTGAAAATAATTTATAAACTTGTGAAATTTTATTGAAATGCAAGAGTGGCATTAGAACTGTAAATAAAAGGGCGATGGTATTACTGCAGCAGCATATCTCTGGTAAGATGATTATTGGTGAGATAATTATTCTTATTATGTGAATAACAAGACATCAAAATTTGAATTAAAAAATATGCCTTAATTAGGCATTCAGGAACTTTTACCCTAGGAGGTAACTGTTCTGACCAGTAAATATATTTTTTGACTAAAAATCAGTTCCCTAGTCTTAATCATACCAAATGAAATAACCAAATCAACTCTCTGAACCTGCATAGGGAAGTTATTTGATGCTGAACAACGGTCACACCATCAAGCTATAACAAGTATATTATGAAATCCACTCTAAAACAACCTGTTAGCCTTAGCTTTTGCAATAACAATAAATGCTTAGAATTTTAAAATAACTCAAGAACATTTCTTAATGGTGATGGGCCAGTAGTGTCATCTTTATATTTAGAAAATTCAAGAACTCTATAAGGTGACAGCAGAACTCAAAATCTAGGTGACATGGCATATCAACTGAAGTATATAGTCTGCTGGTTGCATTTAATATTTAAAAATCTCATTTCTAATAGTTAGTTCATTGATCTATAATCTGTCCTGTGCCATTAGCATATATTTCTACAAACCTAATAATTTTTTCACTTCTAACCAATATTTTTAGTAAATATCATTTTACCATTTTCATTCCTTTCCTGTATGAGGATTTATATTATGTAGTATAATATTATATGCCTTAGAATAGTAATTTGATGAAATGACATTTTAACATTTAGAAGGCAGCAAGGCAAACATGCTCTCTACCTAATACCAAATTTCTTGCGGTATTGTTTGTAAATATGGCCAAATTTGCAATTGCTTACATCAGCAAAATATACATATAATAGATTGAATTACCTATATGATTAAAAAATGGGTGCTGTGGTTTTATCTTATTAATGTAGTTATCACATATATATTAAAAATTTTCAATAAAATCATAGCAGTACCTTCCATCAAAGGAAGGATTTTATTTTTTTTAGGTAAGGCAACCGTTGGTTGACCTCACAGATTGCAAGGGACCTTGTCAGTTTACAATCCCTTATATTTTTATTTATTTATTTATTTATTTATTTATTTATTTATTTATTTATTTAATTTTACACCTACAGCACCTAGTCTTCCATCCAAGTATTAACCAGGTTCAACCCTGCTTAGCTTCGGAGATAAGATGGGATAGAGCTTGTTCAGGAGTAGCATGACGTAGACAAAGGAAAGATTTTTTTTTTTAGCTAGATAAGTATTAGAGATCCACTAGTTCAATTTCTGAATTATAATAGAATTGAAATGACTCAGTAAGTTCACCTTGTTGTTTAGCTAATCTCTTTACTTCTGGACCACTAATATTTATCTCATATTACACAGCTGCTAAGGCTTCTAAGTACAATTCTTTAACTGTACCATTGATATGGTTGTATAAAAAAAGCCAACTCATATAAAGTTCTGGTTGGTAATTTCTGGTTTTTATTTTACCACTTTTACCACAAGAAAATAACTCTAAATGAAGAACTTTTATTAGCCATGTATAATAGTGCAAATAATCAAACGGTAATATTAAATAGCAACAGCAGAGTTATAGTTTATTACATATTGAGAAACTGGGCAAATCACCTTTAAGGTTTAATTTTTTTATACTGATCGCCAAAAATGTTTTAAAACAATTTCCAAAGCTATCTGCTATTTAAACAAAATATTCTAAAAGAAAAAGTTCAGTATTGTTAAACATTATCAAATTAACTCATTGAATCCTCTTTTAGAAGTTGAAGAAAGGTAAAGGGGTTTAAAAAAAAAAAGAAAGAATCCACATATAATTTAAATAATTTACACTTTTATAAAATATGCCAAATATCTGACCCTCAAAAGAAAAGCTACATACTTCATATTAATTCCAGTTTAAAGCCCCTTATAAATCTAGAAAAGAAATTGGCAAAGTTTCCCTTCTATGTTTAAGGTATACATTTTCTTTAATAACTAGAAAGCTTTCAGAGTATCAATGTCATTCTTTCACTACAACAATAATGGATTTAAATTCTCAGCTTATTTTAAGTACACGATTTTATCTGTGCAGTGTGTTTGCAATCACTGTAAACCTCTGTTTCAGAAGCTCTCTTTTTTGTATTAGAAAGTTTTCAATTGTATTGGCTTCTTTGAAGAGTCCATCTATCTCATCAATATAAGATGCATCCACTGCTGCTCTCTCACTAATGGAGAAAAAAAAAAGTTTTATGTTAAACTAAACAGTTATAATGTCTAAACACACTATCATAGTGATGTCCTTTATTATTCTACAGTTGTTAGCTATTTCATTTAAATAGTTTTGTACACTGGAAAGCTTCAGTAACTTACACTTTTCAGTAAAAGTTAAATTAGCCCCACAAATATTTTTGACTACTTAAAGTCTGCTGACACAGCATAATATATATCATATACATTATAATTCTAATATTAAACTATCTACAGTCGCACTTTGCTTAACGATGGGGATTTGTTTAGAGAAATGTGTCATCAGGCAATTTTGTCATTGTGCAAACATCACAAAGTGCACTTATACAAACCTAGATGACATAGTCTACTATACACCTAGGCTATATGGTATAGTCGATTGTTCCTAGGCTACAAACCTGTACAGTATACTACAGTACTGAATACTACAGGCAATTGTAACACAAAGGTAAGTACTTATTTATATAAACATAGAAAAGGTATATAAACACAATAAAAATACAAAATAAAAGTTTAAAAAATGGTATACCTATATAGGGTGCTTACCATAAATGGAGCTTGCAGGACTGAAAGTTGCTCTGGGTGAGTCAGTGAGTGAGTGCTGAGTGAATGTGAAGACCTAAGACATTACTCTACACTACTGTATACTTCATAAACACTGCCCCATAAGCCCTCCCCCACTTCCTTCTGACAGGGTCAGAAATAGAACATTGAAGCTACCAATGCTTTTCCATGAACAGGACAGAAAGTGGGCTGGATTGACTAGAAATATTGAAAGGAACTGGCTGAGTAAAGTATAAGTTACCATAACAGTGACTGTCAGGAGGGAACAAAATGTGGCCTGAGGAGCAACAGGAATAAGAAATCAAAATAAAGAGAAAAAGAAACACAGGGATTGTCATGGCAATATGGTTTGGCTAATGCATGATGGAGCAGTGGTCATATTAAGGAACTTCGTGGTATTCATAAAAAAAAAAAGGGAAAGTATTTAACACAAAGAGGGTATAGAACTGAGGACTCAATATTTTGACTTTGGAAATTTCTTTTTGGTTCCATTGACTTTATCTGGCACAAAGGGCTCTCTTTAGCATTAAACTGATGGACAAAATAAAGTTTATCTACACTTTACATAATTATAACCTGAAAATATTTCCAAAGTACAGGGACAGGCTCGCTCCACACTATCAGAGAAAGATTTTACTGAAGTTGCAGCAGCACTTAATACTTGTTAAGGTAGCTTCTGCAGAACTGTGTCCTTGTACAGGATATTAGGTCCTTAACAAAGAATTTATAGCAAAGTACTCTGAAGACCATCAACCTAGATTTGAGAGGGCTGTAGCACCCTCCGAATATGTAATGCTGGGGGAACCAGCTCCTCTGTGCTGAAACAGATCAGTGGCTGACCAACTAGGATGTGATCAGTGCACTCAAAATTGAGGTGCTGGGAGTAAGAAAGAATCTATTACCAAGTTTCACAGAAAACTTCCATCACAGAAAAAAACTTCCTCCTGAACCACAAATCATTCCATTTCATATAAGGAAATTTAGCTCCATTATAATCTTGAGACCACCACTGTACATGCAGTCTGTTGTTTATTGAAACATCATTACATCGCTCATGACTATACATTATTTTAACAGCCACACAAACCATTAATCAAATACAATGACTGTCCAGTAATTTTTAAAAACATCTTATAAAACATGATAATGTCAGGCCAATAAAATACTTAAATTCAGCCTTCAAATATAAAATATTTAAATATTTCATAAATACATTTATCTTTAATATCATTATCATTAATTTCACCAAATGGTACTTTTCTCAAAGAGGTTTTTGCATAAAATTTTAAATGTTATATTATCTAATTAGAGACCAAAACTTATCCAGTCTATTATTAGTTCTAGTAATAACAAAAACAAAGGGTGTTTTTGTGGAAAAGTTGGGGATAGTCCTTGAAATAACCAACTAATTTATAATAAGAAATTGAGGTAGAATAAAAAACTCTGAAATTATAATTACTGGATAGGTTCCATAGCCACTGAACTGAAGTTCCCATTATGGAATTTCCAGGAGAAAACTTCTATTTCTAAAATAAAGACGCAAGAGAACATACTATAGGTACTTGCCTTAAGATCTTTGCATATGTAGACAACATAAGATTAATTTCCTTGCTCATATCTATGAAAAAAAATCAGAGCTGTTATGAAATATAATGAATCTTCTATATTATAAAATGTATAGAAATATAAGTATTTTATACATCACCATTCAAATCTTTCCCCAGGGCTTCATCTTTATAAAATAGCACAGAGCTTTCAGAGAAAGAAGAATCTGATTTTCCAAGAGAGGACAGTTGTGGACTATCTGGCATTTGAGGCTAATAGAAGAAAGTAAAGAAAATAAGTAAATGGTCAACAAGATCCTTAGGACATACACATTCCATAAAAAAAAAAAACTTTCCAAAAAAAGCAAACATGCTAGAAATTATATCCTTGTGTCCTGATCTGTCATTTGAAATTTTATTACCAAGGAAACTTTAGTCCCAATAAGCACCTTGTTCAATATACTAAATTTTATTCAGACTTTTTAAATTGGACTTTGAATACGGTATTAACCTCCTGATGAAAAAAAAAAAAAAACTTATCTGTATCCTGAACCAGTAGATGTTTCCATAGCAATATAGCAAAACTTTCATTTACACAATAGCCAAACGCTTGAAAAATTTTGCAAGACAGCATAATCTTTAAGGGATCAAATAATGTCTCAAATGCAAACAGACCAATTGGTGGCGATAGCAGTGAAGAAGGGCAGGATACAGTGTTCTTCTTTAAAAATGTCAGCAACTCCAATACCTAGGTATCCTACTTATTATAGCAAAATAATTAAAGTCCTAGATATCATAAAGGCATGAACTCATTTTTCTCTAGATCACAAATTACCCCAAAGAAATCTTCCAAGAAATCTTTCTTGGAGGCTTTCCCAAATATTTAGTAAAAAAGCTGCTGGAGTCAACATAGTTCCAGCTGTGACAATCCAGCTCTGGAAATATGAAAACTTAAATTCCATTTATCAATAGAACTTTTTCAAGTGGAATAAATTTGAGAAGTATATAAAATAAAAGAAAAGATTAAGGCTCCAGGAGCATATAGATTACCTCCAATTCTCTTGGTCTCTTGTAATTTCTAGTATCAGGTTTTATAAGGTGATTTGCCATCATATTCTGGAGAAAAGAGCTGCAAATTTTAGAGCAATGCCAAATTTAAGTACAAACCCCATGTTACAGATCTCTTAAAACCTTCCCTTTCCACTCCTACTGTCATTTTAAATTTAGGCTCTCATTCTGTCACTTACATAAATTGCCTGATTTCTCCTTTCTCTGTTTTATCCTATGAACCACTATTTGGTTAGACTTTCAAACCTTTGGTTATTATATTCCCTTAACCTTTCGAAACTTTAATTACTGCATTCCCTTATATCAAAAACTTTCCTTTGACTATTCATTGCTCTAGAATAAATTCAAATTCTATACAAAGTCCTGCATCACCTGGGGCCAACCTACCAGTCCCATGATTTTTATCTACTCCCCTATGTGTAGTTAGCCAAACTAGTCTCTTTGGCACTTCTGACTTGTTTCAGGATTCATTTAAGATTCTTCTACTTTCACAATATCTTAACATTGAAATAGATTTATTGTTCATTTAAGTCAATTTCATTTTTTATAGACATGAAAACTGGGAGATACCTGACCAAGTTCGAACAAATAAAACTAGGCCAGACTAGAACCAAGATCTCTTCTACCCTGAGGTTATTTCCACTGTTCTTACTTTCATGTAGCATCAAATTTTACTTTTACTTTCCCATAAATTCTGAAGATAATTTCCTTGAGTCTGAAAAATAAAGTTTAAACTTAAAGGAAGTATGTTGAAACCTAGAATGGTATAGTCTCTACATCTGAAGAGATGAGGAGCCCTGTCTACACTCAAGCTATTGATTTACTTAGCTCGTTTTTTTGAGAAACTATGCTGACCTGGATAACTTCAATGAATGTTTGATTAGTCACGTTTTTTATATATATGAAATAAAAACAGCAGCAACAAATAAAGATGTTTGTTTAGTAAATGCTATATAATGCTTCTCTACATTTCTGTCAGTACCTTTCTAGTGCCTTAGTTTAAGTGCCATAATAGTGATATGTAGAAAATATTACACATGCACTATCGTGCTCGCTTTGCCTAGGGACTTTTGAATATGTTTCAGAGAAGCCAACATGAAAGTTGTTCTCTTCTCCCCTTTCCTTTCTCTTTTCTCTTCCACCTCTTCTCTCCTCTCTCAAAATAACTACATGGGCACATATGTCAAATCATAACTTTTATAATTAAGTAATTCTGTTTCTGTAAAAAACAATTTTTCTGTCACAACTCAGGGCCTCAGATGAATCCAGGCCTGGTCAGGAGACTGGACCTTGTCCTGTGACAAACACCATTCACAGGCACTGACTCCAACCACACAATCTAAGGCCTTGGTGATTTGGTTATACCCAAGCACTATTCCTTTGCCTTATACAACTTTTCTAGTTGTCTCTTTCTCCTCAACACCGCCTCAGGCCCTCAAGCCATTTCACCTACCTTGTTTCTCACTTCCCGCCCCGCTCTTTCCTCCCTACTTACGGTTCCGTCCCACTAGAAACCCCGAGAGAAACTATCCATTCTCCCTCACTGCCTTCTTTCACACTCTCACAGGCAGTCGCCACTCCATCCCGACCCCAAGACTAGACTACTACTTGGTGTTATCAGGACCTTCCTCCTCAGCGAAAGCGCGGGAAATAAAGACGCTGGGCGAATTCAACTGCGCAGACTCCGTGGGCAGAGGGGGAAGGGAGGCACACGGCTTTCCCAGCAATCAGCGCGCGCGCACGCACGCGCACGCACACGCACAAATCACGTGACGGGGCTCATGCAGTCTCACAGACCCCATACTGAGTCGAGCCTGGAATCTGCTTCTTCTCTTCCTTTGGACTTGGAATGTTAGGGAAACCAAAATCTCTCCCTGCCTCCCAGTGTGTGTTTGGGGAAGAAGGGGAAAATCTAAGACTGGTCTCTCCAGAAAGAACATGGAAGAATTGCCAGAGCAAGGCCAGACCGTGTCCCAGCCTCTTGGAATCTCAGTAAAGGAACACAAAATAGTACACCCACCACTACTTTTCAAGTAAAGTTTTATACTATTCCAGGTGGTTTGTGTGAAAGAAGGGTTTATAGCTGAGTTTACCTGGCCTGTAAACAAGACTTCTAGATCAGGGCCTCCATTCCTTAACCTTAACCTCTTTTTTTCACACCCTTTTAGAAAATTACTTTGTTGATGTGTCAGTACATTTGGTCAACGTAATTGGAAGCTTTCAAAAAATATTTTGTAACACGCATCATCCACATTCTTAAAGCTTAGCCTCATTGGGTGCTTTAATGTGGCGACTTTGGTCTGCGATTTCAAAGATAGACATTCTAAACTTAGGCCTATTTAGCTGATGTGGAAAAAAAACATAAAAGATATCAGCTCATAAAACAAAGGTCAATGAACCCCCCCACCCCCCGGCTCGCCCATAAATTCCAATTACACATTATTCATACCTAACAAATATTGTGATAGAGACCTTAATCTAGGCTGGAAAAGGGAGGTCCGATAGGAGGAGTTCTCACACCTTATGTCCTAGAAAAGCTCTACAGGAAGAACTCTGTTTATAATAGAGCTCTGTGATTATAACAGCCTCTCCCTTGCTCTTCCCTGTCTAAAGTATCTCTTCCATTTTTATCAGGCGTGAAGCTCCAGGTCACTCACCAGGGCTGCATATTTTGACTTCTGATCCTTTATTTTTACCATATAAATTCTTTTTGGTGACGGAATACCTACTAAACTTTTGTTTACAGTTTATACATCTTAGCAAATTATATTTAACATACAGAATTTAATGTTTTCCACTTTGGCTTATTAAATGTTAGTTGTCATAAAGACTTGTAAATATTGTGTATATGTTTATTGGCTGTTTGTGAAGAAAATCAATTGTTTTACATAAGTTCCTAGAAAACCGGTATTTAATTTGTTTAACTTAATTTGCTAATATTGTGAAATATCAGTCACTTAATAAAACTAGGCTAGATAATTGTGCAGTTACTGACAGTCTTTAAAGGATCCCAGTCATTGTCTGAGGCTTGATAATAATGTGTGTTGAGATTGTCCCTATCTGTGGTAAAATGAGAGGAAAAAATGAAAATGTCATAAAGTATTTTTAAAGAATTATCATTTATTCTGATACTTTGTCCTTCCTATTTTTTTGGTGTCAAAGAGTACTTTCATGAAATAAAGATATAAAGACCTTTTTAAGATTTTAATGTTCTTAGTAAAATATAAAATTGTTCACTCAGTGTTTATCTCTTCTTTATTATTATTATTATTATTATTATTATTATCAGTTTTATGGTCCATTAAATCCGAAAGTGTGGGAAATACTGATCTAATTTTCTCACTCAGCCGTCACATTGTATGATCTCTAAACAGGTAGTAAATAGTTCTTAAAATATTTTGAGGGAAAATGATTCCATCTACTACATAAATGTTTATATCAGATTAAGAGAGTATTACGGATATTTTAGCCTATTTTAAAAATCTCCATCGTATAAACTAAATGAGTAAGAATAAGTGAAAAGGCGTGAAGGGTTATAGATGTCCAGTTCTTTAAAATATTCAAAAGTTTATCATCTCATTTAATCTACACCAAAAAAAAAAAAAGAAAAAGAAAAGAAAAAAACAAACCCTAAGAAGTAGGCAGGACATGGAGACATTTGGGTTGCTCTATATCAAAGGAAAAAAAAGTTTGTTCCAAATTTAAGAAATGGGTTAAATTATGCATTCTACATCTGTATAGCTGGAGAAAAGTAATTGGCAATAGGCATTTAAAATTACATTCTTTGGTGCTCTGCTACTCATCACTGTATGACTCCATTTCATGCTTTCACGTTAATTGGCCCAATTGGACATTACAGCTAGAGGAAAACTTGTTCTTTCAATTTCAATCATGTGTGTATTCTTATCATATAATTCTTAAATGTGCTATTTTTTTTTCTTCTGATGGCCACCACACCAAGCACCTTCAATCATTCTACTATAGACTGCCTTTGTAACCACTACTGTGGATACATGACATTTTTATGATCTAATTAAATGAAAACAGTATCTTGTTAAAAAAAAAAATTAAATGGCTTCTTAAGTAAGCATTTCTTTTCCTGACTCTAGAACCCTTCTGTTTCCAGTGCAGTCTCTGTACTGGCAAAAAGCAAAAGCAAAACATCACCTTGCTAATTCCCTTGCCAGCAAGGTAATACACTTTAGCACATGTTCAAGAGAAACTTGTCTAAGAAACTTTGTTTCTGCTAATTATTTTCAAGGCTGTGATATTTATACTCTGCTTTTAAAAAGTTTCAAAAGCATTTTAAGTGTTATGATTAGGAATTATTCTAATAGCAATAATTATTCAGCAATGTTGAATAAGAAAGTTTTGTGCTCAAGAGTGAGCGGAAAGTCTCAAAAAGATTAATGTGAGAAAGATGCTTCTAATTGACCAAGCTGGTGCCTTTTTTTTTCTTTTTTTTTTTTTTAAGTTGCTTGGATGTACTTCTGAAAGAGGTACAAGCTTTGGATGGTCAGAACTCCAACTTTTACATTAGAAATGATTTCATTAAAATTGTGATTTTACATTTAAAAAATACCTATATTCTCTGTCAATTCAAGTTCTGTTTCTCTAAGAGCCCATGTTTGAAGGCGGTTCCAAGGCGGGTCAGAAGTCTCCTCCCTCCAACCTTCTTCCTCATTCCTCACTAGCGCTTGACCCTCTGCTCCGCAAACGGCTGCTGGATGCGGGGCTAGCAGCAAGGAGTTCAATTCATTCATTCCTGCGTGCCTCCTTCTGCTGCTGAAGAGGCTGCTGTCTTCTACCACCTACACAGCCTCGGGAAAAGAAAGGGACCTCAAACCTTTCAAATCGTTTTCGCTCCTAGGAAACTATTGAGCACAGGTAAGAAATCATTCCTTTTATTTGGAAACCAGAGTAATAAACTAGAAAAGCTATTGAGAGGAATTTAAGTTATCTGACATCAGTATGATGGGCAGTCAGTAACAACATTAAGTAACACAGCAAAGTGGGAGTCGAAACTTTTTTTTTTCTTTTAGCCAGCATTGTATAGTAATACCAGTTTCGAGTAAATATTCTCAAACTTTTTGGTCTCATGACTTCTGTACATTCCTAAAAATTATTGAGGACCCAGAAGAATTTTTGTTTCTCTAGCTTATTTACTATATTATTGTCATTTTACTACATTAAAAATTAAAACTGAGAAATTTAAAAAATAGTGACCTATTTTATTTTTAAAAAACAATAAGCATTTCACATGTTTGTATAAGTAACACTTTAAATTATCGAAAACTATATTCCCAAAAAATCTTTAAAGAGTGACGTTTTTTATTTTTACAAATCTCTTTGTCTTGCTTAATAAAAGACAGCTGCATTCTCATCTGCTTCTGATTCAGTCTATGTAATATGGTACAGAGGTAGCCTTTGGTAAACTCTTATTGTACAAAGTGAGAAAACGAGAATGAAAAAGACAAATTACATCTTAGAATTATTATGAAAATAACTTTGACCTTCTGAACCCCCTGAGAATCACTGGTTTAGTATGATAAAATAAATAAGCTTTTCTTTAAATGAAGTCTCAATTCAATCATTTTAAAAGCAAACAAAAAAATTGCCAAAGGTTGATAATCCTGATGGAATCTGCATCGGCGTCTTTAGGCTGTGCTTAGTTGAACAATATTATAGCATTCTCCAGGAGAATTTTATTTCACAAGGAGGAAGGGTCTGAATAAATATCTGTTTTGAAGTATGAATAAAAAAAATTAGAACACCCTTAAAAATATTTTGCCTATATCCAGCTATTTCAAGTTCTAGTAAGACTTTCTTCAAAATATCTTATTTAATCTGGCTTGTTCATACAATCCCTAGCTGAATATTATGAATTCTTACTTGAATCCCTTCATGAATTCTTATCATAGTTTCATAGCCTAACTCTAATCTTTTTCATAAAGCATTTACCAGCTCAATAACTCGCTTTTCTATTGCCCGTGAGATTAAATTCAAATGTATTTACATGACTTCCAAAGCCCTCCATAATTTAACCCCACCCTACCTTGTGTTTACTGCAGGGAAGTTGGTTTAAAAAAAAAGAAAAAGAAAAAAAAATGGCCCCATTCAGTCCACCTCCCACCACAAGGTTGTTTTAATTATCACATAAGTGCTCTTCCATCTATTTAAATCTTAAGCATTCTTTAAAATTAAATTCAATTTTCCTTTTCACATAAGGCAGTTCCAACTACATCAGTTCCATTTTGGCTTTTTGCTTTAAGTCTGTATTTAGCAGATGATTATATATATATATATATATATATATATATATATATATATATATATCTTTTATCATTAATTATTCACCTAAATTTTTACCTAAGTTGTCATTCTCCCCACCTCTGCCACACACACACATACATACTTTAATAAGATGACAAAATTTTCAAGGACAAAATGATTTACAGAACTGAAAATTTAGGTTTCGATCTTGTGGCTGTCAAGATGATTACGATTTGATTTTAGGGAATTAGTTAGGTAATACCTTTCCTCATTTCATCCCATATTATTCCACAGAATTGGAATTCCACAGTAAGGATGAACATGATAGTCGTTTTTCAAGTTCAAGGCATTTTTACTTTTAATCTAATAGTATGTTTTTAAACTCCTACTAGCTTAACAATGCTGGCTATATAATAAGTATTCAATCAATACATGTTATTTTAGAATTATGAGGAAATTGTTATAGGGCATTTGCCACAAATGATCCTCTCCTTGCACCCTTATCTAGAATCTAGAATTACAGAAAGTTGGAGCTGGAAAAGACCTTAAAAATTGACCATTCAACTCTCTGCTTATCCAAACGAGGAAACTGAAACCCTCAGAATTAAATGACTAGCCCCAGACAAGACTGGAACACATGTGGCCTAATTTCTGTCATAATTTTCTACCATCTACTAGCCTCCAGCAAGTTTCGAAGGCTTATATAACTAAAACTTTTTTTGCAAAGAACTAATTGTCACTGCATATTCCTGAAAAGATTTTTCTGAGGTGTTTATAACCCTTTAAAAAAAAAGTCAATCTGAGAACCTTAGATAAAATATTTTTAAGCATTTTTATCCAATGGGAACTATAATTTTCATAGATTGGAGTTAAGAAAACAAAGGAACACAAATGAGAAAGAAGAAAGAAAATTGGGGTGAGGAGAGGATGGGGACACAATACTAGTAATCATATTATAGATATATTGAGATCCAACAAAAAGAGGGGTAAGAGTCCTTTTCTTTATCCACAATATGAATTAAACATACATTGACCCAAAAAAAGTAGTAAGAGAATAAAGAATTCAAAATAAAAACTTACATGAAGTAAAAAAGAAACTACTAGGAGAAAAGAGGAAGAATATTATAGAAAATATTTTATTTTTTAAAATCTGTTTTCAGACTTTCCTCATTTTCTTTCTTTTTCTTATTGGCTTTAAGACGGAGTGAAAGCTTTAAGACAAAAAAAAAATCTACCAGGCCTTTACACATTGTTGTAATGGAGAAAAATTTTATTGTAGCAAACATTTATTCATTTACTGTGTATAAATTCTTTCTGGTGTTGAGAATTTAAATTTAATTTTTTTAAAAAAGGACAATTCATCTTAAAGAAACTCATATCGAAGCTGGGCAGACCTTTTTATCATCTAATTCAGTGTAAGAGCTATTTCAGAAGAATGAAGGAGGGAGGTGGATACAGAGAAGAGAATGATTAGCTAGGAATGGAGGAGGCAGAGAAGTCTTCCTAGAGGAGATGTTTGAGTTGGGACTTAAAGAAGGGCTTGCTAGGCAAAAAAAAAAAAAGAAAAGAAAAGCAAGAAAAAAGGCAGGAGAACTTCTGGCCTGACAGGAGGAATAACTCTGGCAACAGTGTGGAGTATGGCGGAGAATGTGGAAGCAAGAAAACCAAGGGAGCATTCAAGTAGAAGATGCCTGAAGTAAGGAGGGCTTGATTTAAAACAGTGCTGGTAGAGATGGAGAAGTGATACCAAACTAGAAAGACATCTGTGAATTATAATCTACAGTATTTATGAGATAGAGAAAAGGTTAGGTAAAGGAGACAAGGACTTCTAGGTTTCAGTTTTGGACAGGCTGTTTGGGAAAGTAATTCATTAATATATCTTACAGATGGAACTGTGGATCTGAAGCCAGAAATTGAAATGTGCATGTTATATATACCCCAATAACTACCACCCTCTCTCTTCACTTTATAGCCAAACTTCTAAAAGAATAGTTTGTTTTCATTGTCTTTACTTTTTTCTATCCCATTCTGTCCTAGATCTTCGTCAACCTGCCTTCTGTTATCTCTACTTTCCCCCAAACTGTTCTACTCCTACCAAAACTTCCTAATTGCCAAATTCAATGAACAAGATTGAGCTTGTATCTAAGTTCTGGGCTCTGCAATATCTGATTTCAAGCAGCCCCTCCTTGAAGCTCCTTTCTCCCTTGACATCCATGACACTTCTCTCTTAGATTTGCAAAACTGAACTAATTATTTTCCACTGGAGCTTTTCTTTCATTCTCTTTCTTAGTTAATGAGGTAACACTCAACAAATTGCCCAAACTAGAAACTTCTAAGTCATCCTCAGTTCCTCCTTGTTCTTTTTAACCTCAAACCAATCAGCTAAAATATCTCTCTTGAGTCCCTGCAGCCACTACCTTAGTGTATTTAGCCTCATCAACTCTTACTTAACTATTAAACTTCCTTGTAAGGTTGTTTTCTGACCTCTGTCCTGTCTGTCCCATCAAATCCACTCTCTACCCTGCTGTCAGAGTGCAATTTTTAAAAATATAAATGGGTGGTGAACGCACAATACGATATACAAATGATATATTATTGAACTTTATCCTGGAAACCTATATAATTGTATTAATCAATGTTACCCCATAAGTTGAATAAAAAAAATAAAAAGATAAAATATAAATTTGACCACATCTTTCTCCTACTTAAAGTAAGACAATATTTTTTCAAAGAAATCTTTCGAACTCCTTAGTCTACTTAAACAAGGCCTTTATAATCTGACTCTCCTTTACAAACTTTTGTTAAACTAAACTACATTGCAAGTTACATTTTATGTGACTTGAAGTAGGCAAAATCAAATGAATGTAATATAAAAAAAATAGTCTCACTCTATAGGCAAAATGGAAATATGTGAACTCTAAATTAACTCATCTAAAATGACATAGTTTCAAAGCTGGTAGGCCAAGTGAGTTGCCCACTGTTAACACTATTCCACATGGAAGCATCTCTTATACCTGGTAGAATGATCTGCTTCCAGGTCAGTATTATATAAGCGAGGCTATTCTTTAAATATCTCAGAAATTCTTGAGACATACAGGTTATTGCTGTGCTATTAATTTTTTATCATACACTCCTATTATAATTTAAAATATTTTCATATATGTTATCAAAATGCTAAAGGATATGATTACTGTTTGTGCTGAAAAGCATCTCTGGAGAAATAAGGTAAAACAAAATTTAGATGCAAGAAAACAATATTAAAAAGGCCAAAGTACCACCATGATAGGTTGTGTGAAGAGAGCATTCTGCAAAACATTAGTAATAATGCTGAGAAAGCTGAAAAATGAGAAAGCAAGAATACACTTTGATTGTTGTAGATTTGTGAACTCCAAAGATGTCTCTTCACATACTTTTATATTTATTCCCAAGGAAAATTTAATCTTAAACTATGTGAGATCTTCAGAAATGCATTCATTCTTCCTCTAAAATGTGACTGCATTTGATAGAAGGGAGTGGGAGGGAGGAAATAAAAAAATAAAATGTTAAAAAACATGTATATATAGTATGAAAAAAATAAACTGGCATTTAAAAAAAATAAAATAAAATAAATTGTGACTGCATTTGTATTAATTACAGTACAAACGACAAGGCTCCAAACAAGCCGTGTTCTCTCAGCTGCCCTGCTTCCTGGCTTCCACTCACATTGTTCTCTCTTTGTGGAATGCTCTTCCCTAGCCTTGAAAATGCCTGCCTCTCTTTCAAGGCAGCACAATCATCACTTTCTCTGAGAAGCCTTCTTCACCACTGCCAGGCAGAGAGAAAGTATCTCTTGTAAATCCAGTTCTTACAACATTCATTATACCATTTTTTAATTGTTTATATATTTGTCTCTCCCACTATACTGACTAATTAATTGGTGGGTAAGAATTAAGTCTCATGCATGTGTGTTTTGTCAACTTTCTAGCCCTGTGCCTAATATGTAGTTGATAATAAATGAATGAATTCAAATATTGTGTAGTATTATTGTTTTTTAAGGTAACCGTATCGTTCTCTAAATCCATTCATTCATTGACTAACTACTCACTGTAGTAAACCCTAGTGATTTCATCCAATTTCTACACACACTACATAGTACTTTTCAGGTGAATTACTTTCATCAAAATATGTGTGCATTACACAATATTAAAGTTTGTAGAGAAAACTACCCTAGCTATTATTTCACCAATTGATGTGTGTGTGTGTGTGTGTGTGTGTGTGTGTGTGTATAATTTAATAACTATCCACATTTGTATGTATGTAGAGGACCAAACCTAGTTAAAACTGGTGGCTAGGTAAACCTAGCCACCAACTAAAAAGTATTTTGGGTTAGCTTAATTTGGATTAAGTTTTACAACTGGGTTTTAATTTCCTGCTTCCCCTACCATATATGTTTGGCCTCGGCACTATGCTAGAAAAAATTTGAGTCAGTTTTCTACCTGTGAGCATAGACTTATAAATACCCCTATATATACCAGTGACAACCACATTCCTTGGAGCCCCAACCATAACTGCCCTCAGGGATCCAAAGTACTACTGAACCGTAGAGTAGAGCCTCTTAATCTTTTCTGTGGCATAGATTCACCCATGGGCAATGTAGTGACGTCTGTAGATCCCTTCTCAGAATGGTTTTATATGCATAAAATTAAATACTTAGGATTATGAAGGAAACACATTGTATTAAGATAGAGTTGTCAAAATTTTTTAAAATGAATTTTTATATAGTATATATGTGCTTCTTTATTAACACATTAAATAACAAGATCTACTGGTGAGACTAATAACTTCCATACGTTTCAAAATAGTAATGAGTTTAAACAATATTCCAAGATCTCTGTAATAATTATTACACAATAGGAAATATGTATTACTATCAGTGACAATTACAGGTACTGCTAATAATACTGTGTTCTGTTTCCTATACCATAATGGAAGGAACTGCTAAATTTCAGTTAGAAGTTGGTCAAAATAAATACTTAACTTTTTTTCCATTCAAGTTCATAGACTTTCCAGATTTAGAACTCCTGCTCCATAGGCAAAGGTCTAGAAAGATACACACCATATTAGAGTGGGGCAGGGTAGGCTAGGGCACAGGAAAAGGGAAAAACAATTTTTTAACATTTTCAAATCCTGTATTTAATTCTTTTTTACATAAAGATTGCATTTATGTATTACTTGTGTAAAAAACATAAATCTGGTACCTAGATCAAAAATTGCTCCTGCTCAGGGAGAAAGAGAGCCCTCATATGCTGGAGCCCTTCAGCCTCCATCCACTCTGCCCAACTCCCAGGTAGAAACACCATTTTGATCATTTCCTCACTTTAGCACTTAGATAATGCAGTCACAAACCTTCAGTCTCTCACACACAGGAACCCACTGGTTGTAAGACAGATAGAACCAATCTATAGTTAAAGAACATGATTTAGGTGTGTTTGTGGAATCTCATATTGATAATATAATTCAGTTCAAAATGGGCCATTTATCCACCCTTTGTAACATTGTTTAATGAGAAAATGCTTTCTAGATTTCACATATCTGATGATTTGCAAAAGAACGCTTGAACATATGTGTTCATAAGCTGGAGACACCCGGCATTTATTAAATGTCCAGAGTGTTCGTCATCATACTGGGTGATACACTGACTTTTGAGTTTGAAGGCAGTACAAGGCAGTAAGGAGTAAAAGATTCCTTTCGTGTAAAAGGAACAATAATTACCTTTTAACAGATGACTCTTTGCCTTCATTAGGAATAAAGATGGCTGCTGAACCAGTAGAAGACAATTGCATCAGCTTTGTGGAAATGAAATTTGTTGACAATAAACTTTACTTTGTAGGTAAGTCTAAAGCAATAGGCCAAATACAGGGCTCAGATAAATGTATTCAACTAGAAAAGATGTGAGATGAACTGTTAAGTGACTCCTTATTGTCACGAAATTCCATTGTGATGCTAATGACATTCTTCTCTGGAAAAAAATTATCCAAGGTCCCAGTCCCTTTTCCCACCACATGTCATGTCACTTTAGTTAGCCCACCTACAAGGTGGCAGCAGATGTACATCATGAAAATTCCACAAAATTGGGTATATTTAGCAAATACAATTTCCCAAAGCAAATTGGTGAATTATATGAGATACTTTAAATCTGGAGTTCTGTGAGTGAGTTATATCATTTAATGTAAATATATTTTACAAATGAAAACAGATTCTTATGATTAATCTCCATGGGCAGTTTGGCTTCATTTGAAATCTTTATAGAAAGTGACCTTCCATTGAAGCAATAAATTTAAGAGTAAAATCTATCACTTTATAAATTTGTTTTAGCTACAAATTTATATTTAAAACCCTGGATTTAGGCTTTATATCTAACTTATCTGAGAACACACTAAGTCTGATGAGCTTCATTTTATGGGACCTTTTGGATGATTATATAATATTTCTAATGGAGGCCAACAAAGGCCATGACCAGTAAGATAGGGGTTAAATAATGGAGAGTGACAGAAAAGAGTATCAAAAGGGTAGGATGAAAGGAGATTCTGGGTTGAAAGGTAGAATTTAACCTATTTTGTTTCTCTTTTTTTCCTTTCAGCTGAAAATGATGGTAAAGTATAAATTTATTTCTCTTTCTTTGCAAAAGTAAAATAGCTACTTGAGTAAGCATTCCAGACACATCCCTATCACCATTCTCAGCTGAGAGAAGCTGACACCAATCCATCTGAGAAGTTAATCTTCCCTGAAAGGAATATGGACCCAATAGCACAGCCATAGAGTAAAGATGACCATAAGTGATAAAAAAAATAAAAATAAAAAAGAACCTCGCACAAAATTGCTTCTCTATGCTTGAGGAAATCCTCCAGTTCTTAGAATCTACAAAACAGACACCTTGCCTGTTACATAGTTTCTGAGATTAGCAGGAAGTCACACATTCTCTAGAGTACATAGGAAAAGGGGATTGAAGCATGAGAATTGCTGTCCACAATCAAATACATCTTTCTTCTTCAACCCTCTATCTTAAAAATACTTTGGAAAGAAGTGTGGGAAGCTCCCAGGGAAAGAAAATTTCTCAAAGTAGAGGAGATGTGAGAGGTTGGAGCAAGCAGAAATATGTGGTTAAGTCATTAAGTCTTCTCAAGAAGTGGATGTACCCAGCCCTGGCCCTTCTGACATTCAGAGAGGGTCATACCCACATCTAGCCTGTGATACTCTTAACTGATGTCCAGATTATTAAAGGTCAGTAGTTTCTGATACCTTTCCATGAAAAAAGCACTCTCCCCATTCTTAAGGTGATCCTTAGTGGCTTAGAAATAGAAAATAGCAACTTTTTTAAAAATACTGTTCCTTCATGTTTCTTTTTTCCAGTTTATTGAGATATAATTGACATGTAACCCCTCATATTTCTTAAAGATTGCTCAACTCTATCGATTAATCTATACTGGCATCTATATCACAGTCATTGTTAGGCACTAGGACACAGTTCCTCTAGGGAGAAGCAGGCACATAAGAAAGGCAATTGGAATATGGTTATGCTAAGGCACAGGATGCTATGGGAGCACATAGAACAGATACGTAATTCAGTTCACTATATTCTGGGAAGGCACTTTGAAGGAGGGACATATTCGAAGAGTGAATAGGAGTTAGCCAAGAGGAGGTATTCTCGGCAGAAAGAAGACCACATGCAAAGGCCAAGGTGCGAAGGAGACCATGGCATGTAAGAGGAACTAAGAGCACTTCAGAATGGGAGAAGGGTGGGAGTAGCAGAATGAGGAGAGAAGAATAAGGGTGCAGATCAAGAAGTTTCTCTTATTCCAAGATGTGGAATTTGGACCTTACCTTTGGAGTAATGGAGAATTCATTAAGCACAATATATATGATCTAGGATACAGATTAGTTTGCTGCAACAAAGAGATCTGAAAATACAGTGACCAAATAAGAAAATGTTTTTCTCAAATTCAGGTCTAAGTAGGCAATTCAAGATTACTATGGTGGGATGCAGCCTAATGATGTTGGTATCTCAAGTTTCTTCTGTCTTATTATTCCATCACCCCATAGTTGTTGAATTCATTCATCATCACACTTGAAAATCATCATCACACTTCCTGCGTCCATGTCTCAGCTAGCAAGAAAGAGTTCAAAATAAGAGGAAGACAGGTCCATTCCTCTTCAAGGCTCTGTGTGAAAGTTGCACACATCAAATCTATTCATATTCTATTGACTAGAATTTGGCTACACCAACTGCAAGGAAATCTGGAAAACTGAATCTTTATTCTGGGTGCCCATGTGCCTCATTAAAATGTAAAGAAAATATGATCATATCTCTGAATTTTAACTTTAATTAAAATTAAATTTTAATTTCTTCTGGCTTCAGTATAAAGAATTAATGTGGAAACAAAAAAAATGAGAGATGCCAATTAAGAAGCTACTGTAGTCCCTATGAGAAATGATGGTGACATGAATTAAAGTAGGCACAACAGGGTACCTATGAAGAGCTGTGAATAGATTTTTTAAATACTTGGAAAAATCAATGGGACATGGTTTGGGGTTGGATTTGGAAGAGGATAGAAAGACAGAAGAGATGAAGCCCATATATTCTCACTTAGGCAATTTGTACCATTCGGTGAAACAGGAAACACAAGAGGTATACAGGGCAAAGAGGATGACAGATGAATTTAGTTTGTCTCTTGTCTGTGAGACATCTAGTGGAAAAGTCCAGTAGACTCCTGGACATATGATTCTGAGCTGAAGATGAAAATTTGAGCCAGAGATATAGATGCAGGAGGCTTATGCACAGTAATGATATCTGAAGCTATAGGAATAAAAAGACAAATCAGAAAATGTGTAGAGTGAGAAAGTAACAGCCAAGAATTAAACTCTAAGGAATACCTACATTTAAAAGATTCAGTAGAAAGATAAGCTAATAAAGAAGAGAGCAAAGTAACCAAAGAAGAAAAACCAAGAGAATGCCACTGAATCCCAGGAGAAATTTTTTTAAGATGGAGGTACTAGACACTGTGTTGAATTTTGCAGCCTTAAAAATCAAAGGCAGGAAAGCATCTATTGCATTTAGCAACAGGGAGTGTAGTGATCTCGGCAAAAGCAGTGTGATGGAGAAATGGCAGAAGCAAATTGCAATGAGTAGAAGAGTGAATGGAAAGTAAGGGAATGATACAGACAATTCTTGCCAGAAGCTCCGCTATTAAAAGGAGAGAAACAAGGGTAGCTACAGAGTAGGATATGGTTGATGGAGGAATTTCAAATCGCAAAATGAAAAGAGCTTTATGTTTTTCTGATTACAAAAATCATGTGTTTGTTATAAATAACTTGGGTAATGAAGATAAGAACATGAAGAAAAAGAAACATGAAAATAACCTAGAAATAACCATTGCTATCATTTCAATGTAATTTTTCTATACTTCTTTCAATATATATATTATACTATACTTAAGCTTCTTTTTCTAGTTTAATATACACAGACATCCTTCCACGGCAATGAATAATCACAGTTCTATTAAATTCATGATATCCATAGTAAGGGCATATCAGAATTTATTTGCTCAATCCCCAATAGATGGGCAGTTAAATTTTTCTAGTTTGTTATTAACTGTGCTTTCATAAGTATTCTTATAGAGAAATATTTACACATATGTGTGATTGTTTCTTTAGGGTAAAATTGAGGAAATATAATTGTGGATTGATAGAAGAGAGAAGATGATTGGTAAATCAAGGTTTGAGGAGAAAGTACATCAGGGCACAGGCAGGGTTAGCCTTAGTTACCAGAAGGGGCACCTTTTCTACACTTTCTCTTGGGGAAAGAGAGATAGAGGAAATAACCGGTGATGCCACTTAAATTTGTAAGTATCAGAAAATCATTTGCTGGAAGTGAAAGCAGAAGTAATGATGTAGAGATCCTGAGGAGAGTGAAGGTTTGAAACTGCAGCTATGGACTTTGGAAGAGGATGCTGAACTGTAAAAACAAGAAAAGTACTGACAATTGACATGTTTGTAATGGCACCAATTTGCACATTTGTATAATTGCACTCAACAGCCAGTTCCGGCCTTCTGTGGTAGGAAGACAAATGAATTCGGGATTGAAGATACTGTCAAAAGGTACAAGCTGCATAAAGAAGGAAAGGGAACATAGGAAGAGGTTAGATAGGAAATGCAAGAGTCAGGAGGACTCAGTGAAGTGGAGGAAAATTATTTTTTAAAATCTCAAAGGATAGGAGGTTGTGATAAAAAAACAGAATATTTGAATTTAAGATTTCAGAGATAGAGTAGTTCTAAGTGATAACAAGAAACAGTGTGCCCTTGAAAGTAGATTTAAAAACATTGTGCAACTTTATCTTAGCTGCTTCTGTAGCAGAAGATTGCGATTAATAGTTATTGAAAAATGAAATATATATTATGCCTATTTGTAAATTTAGAAAAAAACTTATTTTTTAATGGGATTTAATGTGCATTGTAGAAAACCTGGAATCAGATTACTTTGGCAAGCTCGAACCTAGATTCTCAATCATACGAAATTTGAATAACCAAGTTCTCTTCATTTACGAGGGAAACACAGCTGTGTTTGAAGATATGCCTGATTCTGACTGTACAGGTATTTTTAAATATGTTTGTAAACATAAAAATGAGAAGCTACTTCTTATTACATTTTACTGCCTACATTTTTCTACGATAGACCTAGTCCTTAAATGAAGTCATAGGAGGAGTAATGATTTCACTTATAAGAAACTTTATAGGATATCCATATTTTTCAGTTGGGGTGAAAAATTGAGACAATAAAGATATTGCTGGGGGAGGGAGAGGATAAAGCGGGTCAAGGGGATCAGATATATGGTAACAGGAGGAGACTAAGTTCCGGGTGATAAGCACACAATAGAGTGTACAGATGCCATATTATAAAGTTGTACACTTGAAATTTATATAATGTTATTAACCAGTGTTACCCCAATATATATATTTTTTTTTAATTTAAGATATTGCTAGAGTTCATGCTACTCTGAGCCTACATCTGGATCACCAGTTCCCTCATCGTAATTGCATTAACTGTATAAGGTCTCTGTAGAATTGGATCCTTAATACCTGCTTGTTACAACTGAAATTGCTGATAGCATTTTCAAAACTCAAAATTAAAATTAAATACACAGGTATTTCAAAGAAGTCTGTCTCACACCGGAAATTTAGAGTGCCTTAGAAAATGAATAATTTTTAAGAAAGAAAGAAAGAAAGAAAGAAAGAAAGAAAGAAAGAAAGAAAGAAAGAAAGAAAAAATGAATAATTTTACTGTGACTTCCAAGATACGAATTCCAAATAGTTTAGGCAGAATTGAAACAGTAAGCTCTTGAAAAATACTGAATTTTTACCTTAACAGATTTTTAAAGGCAATCTTTTAGAATTCAGAATATCTCAAACACTCAAAAAGTTGCTGCACTTGTGTTGGAATACATATTTGAATATGTTTTAAATAATGTGTGAGCAGCTGTGTATAGTTTGCTAACTGCCTGAATCTCGGTATGGGATTGGTAACAGGTCTATTAAGGATCAATCTTTGACTAATTTCCATAAATATTGATTTGCAAAAATTCTTCTAACTAGGATTCTCATGTATTAATGTTTATTTCAGATAATGCACCCCAGACCAAATTTATCATATATATGTATAAAGATAGCCTCACTAGAGGTCTGGCGGTAGCCATCTGTGTGAAGTGTAATAAAATTTCTACTCTCTCCTGTGACAACAAAACTATTTCCTTTAAGGTAAGACTGAACCTGACTTTGTTTTAGTCATGTTTATGTGGAAAATTAGAAAACCCAAACATCCTTAATCCAACCTTTTGTCTAGAAAAAGAATGGTAAGAAGCAGAGATCCATTAAAATAGATAGTTACTAAAAATTGTCCAACTCTTGAACCTATTGTAGTAACGTCATGCTTTTTCTGAGCCTGCCAAGGGGAGGAAGGGATACAACTATGTTTCATAACTTGGGTCTTCTGAATAATCAATCTATAGATAAATAATAATGTAGAACTCATATATGATCATTCACACATGAGTTCTACATTATTGTCTTTATTTAAGAATTGCATGTGACTTTCCAAAATAAGTCCTACTGCACAGAATGAAGCTAATTATCCTTTGTAATCCCTCTACATATTTGGTCAAATATGATGATAATATTTTAATCCCTAATTGTTTTGTTCCTGCTTCTTGGCTACATTCTTTAGCTTTCAATCAATATATGTTATTTTTTAATGTAAATCTAAGTAAATAAAATTAACAAGATCAGATAAGCTGTAAAAGCAATGGTATAATGTATCTTAAAACCAGGTATAAATTATTTCTGGCTACAGCTTTTTTTCTTTATTCTCCATTTTTTATCATTATTATTTTTTTCTTTTTTTCTCCATTCTTGCTAGATAAATGACCATTAACTATACCTACAGATTGACCCAGAAAACTTTCCTTCCAATGAGAGCAGCCAGGGAATGCTCACAAATTGACAGTTTCAAATTGGCAGACTTTCTGAGTGGTGATTTGTCAACAAAGAACTGCTGTCAAGAGCTCCCAGTTCCCACTGAAGGTTAGGGTGAGACCTTAGTGGACATGCCAAGGGGCAACTTGGGAAGAAGAAAAAAGCCACTCAAAATTACAATCCAAGTAAAATCAATGTGTGTGCCACAAATATAGCCTCCAAATAAATCCTTTAGCCATCCCCTTCCAACCGGAGTGCCACCCCTTCTGGTGGCAATTTGGAGTCCCCATTCTCTGACCTAAAAATCAAGAAACTTGGTTATGATAATGGCCTCAGAGGCCTGAGGATGGAGAGGCAGTGTAAAGATGACCAAGCATGTTGTTACTTAGCAATGAAATCAGAAGGAAAGGAGGGAGATGGCCAAACACAATCTATGTGGGATAGAGGAAAACTAATTCAGGGGCAGAGGAAGATTTAGAAATTGGGATAAGCCTTTACTATAAGTGAATTATTATTGAGAGAGGTTGGGGAATGTTAAAAAAAGAAATAATGCTTAACGTATAGTAGAAAATAGGGCAAATTCAAGTTTAGTGGAGTCTGAAACTTACACAATTTGAGCGGTCCTTTTAAAGAATGAACATATAAAATTACCAAAGGCATAAAGTTAATGATTTATTTAGAATAAGAAAAGAAGGAACCTTTAGAAGAGACCTGTATAAGTGAGGGGCTCTGACATTAAGCTTTGTTAGCTTCTGAGAAATCTACTTCCGAAAGAAACTCAGAAAATATTAGTTGGAGGGAAGGAGGAAGAAGAAGAAGAGGGAGGAAAGAAGAAAGAAGGGAGGGGCTAATTTTAGCCTGTGCTCTTTAAACCCCTTTTCCCCAACTATTAAGGATCTTAAGGGTGAATATAAATATAGACTAAGTTATAGATAATAAGAGACAACTGGCTGCCATCCTGTGTTCACCTTTCTGTGTTGGTTACTAGCTATAAAGTCCTAGTGCTTATGGTTACCTCTGTTTTCTTTGTGCAAAAACCTTCATGACACCAAGAGGGATTTCTTCAAGAAGTTACTGTTAATGTCTGTTTCTTGTATATACATCCAGGCATAATCAGGATTCTCTCAAACTTGCTAATGCACTTGCAAAGGGACCAAAAAAATAAAAGATATTAGGTCAAGCTTAACATTCCTTGTGTTCAGATTTAACCCCTCCTGATGTAAAGAATCCTTTAGGCCCTTGGGGCAGTCAGGTTTCACCATGTAGCGTTTTCCAAGTTGGGGGTTACCCAAGGTCACTGGGATTGTTTCCACACCCATTTGCTGTGTACTTTCCACACCCATTTGCTGTGTACTTTGATGACTATGAAGAGTCAACACCAAAAGCAAGGAAAGCTACTGCCCCAGGATTTCCTTGCTCTTGTTCTGAAATATGACATTGAACTATGAATTAGAGATCCTCTATTCCACCTATCCACACCCCCATTTTCAACTATAACTTTTTATGCTAGGTTTGAACAAACAGGTTCATCTCCTTCTGTATCTAGAGCTTTTAAAGTTTGAGCTAGGGATTATTTCTCACTTATACATTAGACTTTAGCTTAGTACCAAATTGGCTCCCTCAGCTTAGGGTCTCCTCCTAAATTCTGGGATACTGTAGACAGCTACAAAAATACGTGCTAGTTGGGGAACTAGCTTCTACTGTCATCAATTCAGGACTCATATTTGTTGACAAAGGACAAGGGTTAAGAGTTAGGAATAAATTCCATAACTGACTGAGAAGTTTGGAGGTACCCAAACCTTTTTCAGGCATCTCAGGAAGAAGCTAGATTGCAATTTGGAATCTGGAGGTCTCTCTGCCAGTCCTTAGTTAGATCATGAGAATCTTTGCTACCATGGGGTCAGAATTAAGTTCAAACCTTCTGGTTCCAGGATTAACATGGAAAGAACCTTGGGAAGTCCTCAGATTTTCTAGTCCATCTTGAAAAGTAGGCATGATGCAATAATAAAAGTGTAGGCAATACTGTCAGTTAGGGGACCAGCAGGATTATAGTTTCAAGTGTTCTAACCATTCTTGAGAAAACCCTATTCTGTGTCTGAAAGATACAGAATCAGCATTTGGCCTTCTAGGGTGGAGCCCAGCCAATTGATGACTTTCAGAATAGAAATTCAGGACTACTATGGAACTGAAGTACATGGCAGGGAAAAGTCAAAGGCTGCTTACTAAGCCAATATAGAAAGGCTATACAGGAACCCAGACTCAGCCTTAAAGCAGTTGCAGTGGCTCCATTTATAGCAAGTTTCAGTTTTAGGAAGGAAGAAGTTGAGATTTCTGCCACTTCTGCCTATTTCATGTTGGCTCATAAACTAAAGCTAGGCTAGGCCTATGGGTGAAGGTCATCAATGTCTTTAACTCTAAGTGGTTGGAAAAGACAGGAACTGACATTAGCCCCAAAAGGTTGTAGTTTTTGCTGTAATTCTACTCCATCCTAAGCAGATACGGACTCCACTCAATAGGAGAGGAGAGAAGGAAACTATCATTAATATTGGGAAAAACTAGAGACCTAAACCTAAATGTGCATTCCATGGTGGGAACAGCCAAAGTGGGCAAGGAGAATATGAGATTAGGAATTAAGAGAGAGAAAAGATCAATAATCCTACATTCAGATATTTTTTTTTCTTAACTTTTGAGAATAAAAACTTTAGTTCTATGCAATAGTATACTTCAAAATATACTACACATATTCAAATTGTTCATGTCCTAAAATATTAATTTTTTTCTCTACAGGAAATGAATCCTCCTGATAATATCAATGATGAAAGAAGTGACATCATATTCTTTAAGAGAAGTGTCCCAGGACATACGGATAAGATACAATTTGAATCTTCATTGTACAAAGGATACTTTCTAGCTTGTAAAAAAGAGAATGACCTTTTCAAACTCATTTTGAAAGAAAAGGACAAATATGGGGATGAATCTGTAATGTTCACTGTTCAAGAACTAGATTAAAATTGCACGATGTGACCTTTTTTTAGTTTTTGCCTTTCAGAAAGCTTATGAGTTTGAGCCTATAATTGTAGTGATTAAATAAAATGAATAATGGTCTCAAAAGATATCTCTAAAAAATGAATATTTCAAAAAATTGAATTGAATCACCCTTATCCAGATGAATAAAATATTTGCATAACATAAAAAGAATGCATATAGTTTGAAAACACACTACATCATTAATTGGAACATAGATTATACTCTATAGAAGTGTTTTAATATTTTGGGTTATTGGTCTTAATGATGAAACATGATATTTGAATTTTCTAATTGTTGAGAATATCATTAAAACTATCGAGATCTTATAAAAGGACCACTTCACTTGATTAATTTCTGCATTTCTTCCAAAGTCAAGCTTCCTTTAAAAGTCAGATTGATCCTGAATCCAGCAACATATAAAAAGGATTATACACTCTGAGCAAGTGGCATTCAATCCAGGAATGCAAATGGTTTAATATTCTAAAATCAATTAATATATATTAATAGAACAAAGGATTAAATCACACAACCATCTCAATAGATGTGGAAAAAGGATTTGACAAAATCTAATAAGAAAGAGTCTCAACAGAGAGAGAAGGCAAGATGGCATAGATGGTAGAGGCTTTGTAAATCTCTTGCGACTACATCAATAGTTGTGATGGAACCATAGAGCAAACAGCAAGCAGAGTTGCCTGGTGTCTGGATGAACAGAAGACCTACAACTTGGGAGATAAATAAGAAATCATCTTGCAATGGTAGGAGGTAGGAGAGGGTGGAGATACAAGGCTGCTCGGTCCCACGCTGCTGAGACAGAAACTATGGCAGCTGCAGCTGGCAGGTACAGATGTTCCTCTTAAAAAGGGCCGCAAATGGACTTTCACGGTGACAGACTTGCTCACTCTGAGCACCAGTGCCTGGTCAGCCATTCAGGTGGTGCCAGGGACTTACAGAGGGACACTGAGTTGTCAGAGCAAGGGCTAGAGACAAGGCTTTCTCCCAGGAAAAAGTGCTGGCAGTATCAGTTGTTTCTCTATTGAGCCCTCCCCCCTCCCAGTATGTGGATGCAGCAACGCCATAGCTGAGAAGTCATCAATCTAGATAACAGAGGTTGCACCACCCAGAGGATTCCCTGAAACTCTGCCTCTCCTAACTTGTGGCCTTAACCAAGCCACATCCAGTGGTGTCCTCAGTGTGTCTTGTGCCCCTTGCTGAGCAGCTCGAAGCCCTGCACTGGTGGCGCCTGGCCTCGGTTTCTGGTGTAGCCTCTTGAGGCAACTATAAGCACAGCATCTGTGGATTGCTTGCGAAATCTTACCAGGTGGTCCTAGAGAAGCACAGGCTGGGGCTAAACCTGACCCGCAGCTGGACCCCTCTCACGACTATGCCACTGGACACCTACTACACAAAGCCACACTAATATGACTGGGAGACTTAAGAGCTTTGCTTAATACATACAAACAGACACAGAAAGACAGCTAAAATGGAGAGAAAGAAATATGTTCAATATGAAAGAACAGAACAGAGCTCCAGGAAAAAAGGAGTCAAGCAATCTACCAAATGCAGAGTTTAAAACACGTTATAAAGATGCTCAATGAACTTAGGGAAAGTGTAGATGAACTCAGTGAGAACTTTAAAAAAGATTTAAAAAACAAAACATAAAAATGGAAATAGAAATTATAAAAGGGAATCTGTGTGAAATGAAGACTGATATTTGAGATGAAGTGTATATTAGAAGGAATCAACAGAGTGGAGGAAGCATAGGATCAAATCACTGATATAGAGGATGGGATAGCAGAGGACACCCAATCAGAATGGCAAGAAGGGAAAAAAATCCAAAATAATGAAGATAATATAAGAAGCCTATGGAATAACATCAAATGTAACAACATTCACATTATAGGGGTACCAGAAGGAGAAGAAGAGCAAGAAATTGAAAACCTATTTGAAGAAATAATGATGGAAAACTTCTCTAACCTGGTGAAGGAAATAGACATACAACCCCAGGAAGCTCAGAGAGTCTCAAAAAAGATGAACCCAAAGAGGCCCACACCAAGACACATCATAATTAAAATGTCAAAGTTTAAGTACAAAAGAAGAATCTTAAAAGCAGCAAGAGAAAAACAGTTACCTACAAGGGAGCATCCATAAGACTGGCAGCTGATTTCTCAACAGAAACTTTGCAGGACAGATGGGCATGGCACAAAATATTCAACATGATAAAAACCCAGGATCTACAACCAAGATTGCTCTACCCAGCAAAGCTAAAAACAGATAAAGAGCTTTCGAGACAAGAAAAAGGTAAAGGAATTCATCACTACCAAGCCACTATTACAGAAAATGTTGGAAGGACTTCTTTAAAAAGAAGGAAAAATATGTATCAAAAGCATGAATAAAGAATGGCAATAACTACAAGTACCTTAAGTGAAAAAAATTAATTACTCCAACCAAAAGATAGGGTGGCTGAATGGATAAGAAAACAAGACCCTTATATGTGCTGCCTACAAGAGACTCATTTCAGATTTAAAGACACACAGAGACTAAAAGTAAGGGAATGGAAAAAGATATTGCATGACAGACCTAGAGGGTATTGTGCTGAATGGAGTAAGTCAGAGAAAGACAAATGCCATGTGATTTCACGTACATGTAGATGTAGAATGTAGATGTACATGTAGAATCTAATGAACAAAATAACAACAAAAAACAAACAAACTCATAGGTATAGAGTTTATTTTGAGGGCTACTAAACGGGAGGGAGCTTGGGGAAGTTGGTGAAAAAGTGCAAAGGGATTAAGAAGTACAAGTAGATAGTTACAAAATAGTCATGGACATACAAAATGTAGCATAAGGAATATAGTCAATAATATTGTAATAAATATGTAAGGGGGCAGAAGAGTATTTATTGGGGTGGTCACTTTGTGAGTTATATAAATCTCTAATCACTATGCTATGCAACTGAAACTAATATATTCTTGTATTTCAATTATAAATGAAAAAAAAAATTCATTGAATTGAGTAACTAATTGTCTATTATATTTTAATAAAGCTGTAAAAAAAGTTCTCAGCAAACTTGAAAAAGAAGAGAACTTCCTCAATGTGATAAAGAGCATCTGTGAAAAACCTACAGCTAACATCATAATCGTGAAAAAATAATACAAGAATGTCAGCTCTTACAACTTCTGTTCAACAAGGTACGGGAGGTTCTAGCCAGTACAATCACAAGAAAAAGAAATAAAAAGCATCCAGATTAGAAAAGAGGAAGTAAAATTGTCCTTATTTGCAATATAATTCTGTTTGTAGAGGATAGGAATACACACATGTGCACACACAAACTCCTATTAATGAAGTTAAGCAAGGTTACAGAATACAAAATTAATATACAAAAATAAATTGTATGTCTATATACTAGAATGAACCACCTGAAAATAAAAAATGTAACAATTCCATTCACAAAAATACTAAAAAGAAATATAGAAAGAAATTTAGCAAAAGAAGTGCAAGACCTACACAATACAATTTTCAACACATTGCTGGAAAAATTAAATGTGATCTAAATAAAATAAATGAAGAGACATTCCATGTTTACCAATAGGAAGACTCAATATTGCTACAATGGCAGTTCTCCCCAAATTGATCCATAGATCAATTCGATCTCCATCAAAAGTCCAGTAGGCATTTTTGCGGAAATTGACAAATTGTACCTAAAATGTACATTGAAATCAAAAAGACAGAGTAGTCAAAATTTCTTGAAAAAGAACAAAGTTGGAGAACTTTCATTTCTTGAAGCAACATAAGCTCTAGTCATCAAAAGAATTTGGTACTGACATAAGGATAAACATAGATCAATGAAACAGATTTGAGCATTCAGAAATAAACGCTTATATTTATGGCCAGTCGATTTATGACAAAGACAGCTTGATAGAAAAGTAGTTTTCAACAAATGGTGCTGGGACAATTGGCTATTTACATGAAAAAAAAAAGTAGACACCTTGCCCACATAATATACAAAAAGCAATTCAAAATGGGTTAGAGACATTAATGTAAGAGCTAAAGATATAAAACTTTTAGAATAAAACAGGAGGAAATGTCAAGACCTTGGATTAGACAAAGATTTTTTTAGACTCAACCCAAGAAAAATGATCCATAAAAGAAGAAAATTAATAAATTGGACTTAACAAAACTCAAAATTTGGGAACGAAACTGGGTGAAGAGTACATAGGATCTCTCTATACTATCTTTACAATTTCCTGTGAATTTTTAATTATTTAAAAATTAATTAAAAAAAACAACTTTGCACTCAAAACATATTAAGAAAATGAAAAGACAAGCCACAGATTGGAAAAAATATTTGTCAATCATATATATGGATTAAATGAACAAAAGATATGAATAAACATTTCTCAGAGAAGATGTTCAAATAGCTCATAGGCACGTGAAAAGATGTTTAACATCATTAGTCATTAGAAAAATGCAAATTAAAAACATAAGGAGTTACCACTTCATAGCCACAAGGATGGCTATGATCCAAAAGACAGACAATAACAAAGGGTGGCAAAAGTGTTAAGAAAAAGAAATTCTCATACATTGCTGGTGGGAATGTGAAGAAGTACACTTTGGAAAACAGTTTTGCAGTTTCTTAAAAGGTTAAATATAAGTTTTCCATAAGACCCAGCAATTTCATTCTTATATATCTATTCAAGAGTAATAAAACCTATGTTTACACAAAGATTTGTACATTAATGTTCAAACATCAGCATTATTCATAATAGGCAAAAAGTAGAAAGCCCAAATACCCATCAACTGGTGAAGGAATAAACAAAATGTGATATGTCCATAATGGAATGCCAATACTAATGAAAAAAAAAAGTGTAAAATACAGATACATGCTACAATATGAAAGAACTTTAAAAACATGCCAAATGAAAGATGTCAAACACATTAAAAAAAACTATATATGATTTTATTTATATGAAATGTCCAGAAAAGGAATATCTATAGTAAGAGAAAAGTAGATTCATGTTTGCCTGGGGCTGGAATGGGAATGAGAAACAGTAAACAGATATGAAGATCTTATTAGAGAGAAGAAAATGTTCTAAAACTGGATATGGTGATGGCTGCACAACTAGGTAAATTTACTCAAAGTCATTGCATTGTGTACTCGAATAGGTGAATTTATGATATGTAAATTGTACTTCAATAAAGTTATTTTAAAAAGAAAAAAGTTTGATCAAATTTTTATATCAATTTTTATTGTTTTTTCCTTACTATAAAATTAAAACATATATAGAAATTTTAGAAAATACAAAAGAATTGTTTTTAAAAAATTCAGCTGAGTAAATTTGAGGATCTAATTGGCTTTAATCAATGATTTGGGAATCAGGCAGCATCCCACCTAGCAAACAGAAAGGAACTCCAAGGAGCTGTACAAAATTGAAGGCTTTTATGGGCAGAAGGGGACAAGAACAAGAATAGAGCAGATTACTTCACCTTCCTTTGGGGGATCTAAGGGGTCTATCTATCTATCAGATGGATTATCTCACTACTGTTGACCAGGAAATTTCAACTTGACTGGTTAAAGATATCTTTCTGGGAGAAGCTAAAACTGCAATTAGTTTAGGTATTAAATCTTAGTTTGGTGACAGAGGCTTTGGTGACAAGTGACTCCATTTAGGACTCATTATCTCTTTTCTTTTCTTTTTTAACAGAACAAAAAGAAGAAAATTTAAACCACCCATCCTTCTATCTTTAGATATCCATACTTGGCATTTTGGCATAGGTCCTTAGAGTTTTTCTTTCTTTAAGAATTTAGGCTGAAAAACTAAAACACTCCCTACCCCTGGCCCTAGAGAGAATTGGATATACATACCTTTACAAAAATCTTTTCAAAGCTGCATTTGAAATCTTGGATATGCAAAAGGAGAGCCTGAGCTGAATCTGAATGTGAGGAATGGAAAGAGCTGAATGTTTCTGCGTAAAGAAGGAGGGAGCTCTGAGAGGAAGAGTACAGAGAGAGTCCGAGCTTGAGTTCCTTCCCACCAAAACAAAACAAAACAAAATTCCACACCAGAGCCTGAAACAAGGACTTGTGTACAGATAATTTGAGAGGTGATCTCAGGGAGCAGGAGTGAGAAAGCTAGGAGGGTAATAAAGGGAAGGTGCAAAAATTAGTATAAAGTATATTACAAAGTCGTCACTGTGGGGCTGATTTGTCCAGAACCTCCTGAGAAGCATATAGAATGCCTCCCTAAATTATTCCCCTGGAAAAGAGAGACAGGGTCCCATACCCATCAGCTCCTAACACCCATTAGTTGAAGGTTGCCCTTGGGGATGTTGAGCTCTGAGCTGTGCTTGTGCTACCTAACAGAAAGAGTTCCACTGCCCTGTGTTAGCAGAGCCAGACACTAAATACAGAGAATTGCAATAGAGAAAAGACTGGCTAATTTATTATGAATGGTGCCACCCAGGTGATGGGGAAGCTAATGCTCAAAAGCCTGAACTACTGGATCCAGGGTTCAGAGCAGGTTTTTAAAGGTTTAAGGGGAACAGGTATGGAGAAGTGCAAGGCAGGGCAAGTTTTAATTGGAGAATCTTGGAGCTTGGCCATTTATGGTAAGGGGGGTTACGTTGGATCTTCCTGGACAACAAACCTTCTACTTCTAAAAGAGTTCCAGCGTTCAACTTCTGATTGTGTCTTGGTCCTTTGATTTCGTGGTGGGGGAGAGCAAGACTTCTATTTGGGGGTCAGAGTTCTCTTCTCTGCACATGTTTTGGCTACATGACTTGTGGTTTTGATCTGTTGTCTCTGAAAAGCAGCTCAGTATCTCATTAAAGAGGATAGGACCATTTTAAGCTGGTTCTGCAGTTACACTTGGCAAGGCAGATATATTTGCAGCAAAAAGTGAAAAGACACAATACAGTCAAGGTAATATTGTTAGTATGACCTGGCATGGAACTGCCCACAGCAGTTACTGCTGAAATCAGAAGTGGGCTGAGGAAATGTGACACACAACACCAGAATGAATCAAATCACCATGGCAAAAAGGTAGAACTCAAGTAGTAGAAATCACCAGAGGACTTTATAAAAACAGAGAAGTAGAATTCCCTTTTTCATTGGATCTAAGATGCCAATAATTGTAAAATGTATCATTATATACCACTAAGAAAGAAATAACATGTCTTTGATTGTAAGACACATTCTCATTTCAGAGATATCAAAATGTGTAAAGTTGCATGTCTTGGAGTTGATGAAATACAGATACAGTTTAAAACTATTTACATTATTCTAATGTAAATGCAGCCATCTCCATAAGCCTTTAATAAGGTCTGCTAAACTCATAACACTTTGTGTGACTCATTTCTTGTAGAAATTAGAGAGATAGCTGAATTTCACATCTGCATTAGTATCAACAGAAGAAGAGTGACATGCCGTGAATATCAAGATAATCACTATTGGAGAAAGCAGGAGCTTGGAACCAAAGGTGGCCCTGAGTCTCAGGAATTTGAAGAAACTGAGAACATCAGATTTTCTTCAATTCGTAGCATGGGATTTTGAGATAATTTTAACAAAATCCGAATAGCCAGGGAGAGTATTTTTTTTTAAAATATACAAAATTATGTTCATATAACACAGACTATTTTATGTCCTCTTCCTCTTAATTACATAATTTGATCACTTTTTTTAATTGGCTAGAAGTTAAATTAGTTTGTCATAGGCCTGTGTCTTAGAAAAATAAATCCAATGATTTGCTGCTATCTATCTGTAAGCTTTCTTTCAATAAAGTTGGCATTCTTAAACTTTTTTATAAAATAAAAAATAATAATTAATACAAAACATAACGTATCTAAGGAGAGCTTTGTTGTATCATCCCTGAGCAGTTGTCTCAGGCCTTGTTAGGTTTAATAAACTGAAGGACTGAGTCACATACCTCTATTTTTTCTAAACTTCTTTGGTCTTGCTTCCTTATATTTTGACTCTTAAAAGTATAATGTGGATATTTCAAGAGGTAGCCTGATGTAATAAAATGAGGAGAACGGGTTTTGGAGACATGCAACCTTGTTTGAATCTTGTCCCATAACCCAAGACAAATACTTTGGACTCATCTCTCTGAGGCTCAATTTCCTCACATATAAAATAGGAATGAAAAGAAATAGCTACTTCATAGGGCAGCTGTACAGATTAAGTGAGATAATATAAAGCTCTCAGTAGTATCTGGCACCGGAATAAGGTAGCTAATAAGCATTACTTACCTTTTTACCCTTCTCCAGGCACTCAACCATCTACTTTCACCTGTGCTGTCATGCACACACACACACACACACACACACACACACACACACACACACCACCTGTCAAAAACAAAACCTTTCCTTCCTACAAGAACGAAACCACCCTACTTTAGGTATTTTGTTTTCCTGCAATGTGTAAACTCATTGCTCACTCTGAAGGAATAAAAACATCACTGCTTTTCCCACCATTCTTTCTGGCTCTTATACTTATATTGCTTTTTTCCTATCTTCGCTCAACACATAGGCTTTATACTTGAAGAGAAAATGTCAGGTCATAAAAGTCTGTTTTGTTTTGCTTGTCATTATCCAAATTTTAAACCCTTGATTTTGCTGCACAAAAGAAATCCAATTTTACCTAGCCCACAGAAAATAGCAATTCAGAGTCTGTAATTTTGCTAAATCTATTTATGATTGTTTCTGGACCCACAGAACCCATATAGCAAGACAAAATTTTCTTTTTACATCTGATGGTATGCTCAAAATTCAGCCTTTGACTTTTCTTCTAATGGTAATGGGTTTGCTTGTGGATGGACCCCCAGCCCCTTGAGCAAACTCTGTTTTTTGTCTAAGACCTAAATTAAGTATATCTCACAGGGCTTAGTTCAGGAAACTAGAAAGTAAAAACAGTCAAAGGTATAGGCATTGGAAATCATCAAACTTAGGGCAAGATGCTATGAGACTGCATCTGCCCCAAAAGAGCTCCTCAATTGACCTACAAAGGAAGCACTTTCTTTTGCTGGCTCTTAGACTGCAAATAGTCTGCAAGATATTTTTAGAATCATTAATTCTTTTTTTAAAAACCATTTGACAAAAACAAAACAACAAATATTTGTTGGAGCTATTTCCAGAAATATCTGGATATCAGAAGTATCAAAAATAGGCAGAGCTATTTTCAGAAAGCTCTCAGATACCATATTCTGAACACAATGCCTTTTAAGACCAGAGGCACACATCAGACAGAGCCTTGGGCCTCCCAAAGACACCCAAAAACAAGAGGATAAAAGCAAAACACAGTTTTGAGCTCAGGGAAGCCTTCACAAAAAAGCTAAGCTTTGAAGGACAAGAAGAACTTCAATAGACAAATTTGCAGAAGGTCTCTCTCTTCCTAGCCTGTTAACCTAGATTTGTTGGAAGTTATCTCTGAAGGTATGAGTCATAGTGCTGAAACTCTTATGGGTAAGAAATACAACCTCATTTTTTATATTTTAATTTCTACTCCAAGTTCTCATAAAGTTGAGGTAGCAGAAACTTAATTGTAGTCATTGCTGGGTGCCCCTCTTTCTTCACAATTATATCTATATCCATAGAGTGAATAATACAAAGCTGTCAAAGATGAAGTGGTGGGGAATCTAGCCCTTGGTCATTATCACAGATTCTGACATCTGCTAAGATGTCCATCACCCCATTTTGGCCCCTGACCAACTGTTCGCAAAGTTGCTATTGAGCAGACTCTCACTGCTACCCACAAAATGCTTTTAGGAATTGCCTCTCTACATCTACATGGTTGAGATTATTGGTTGCTGCTCCAGAATTCACGAAGCAGTATAATTGGAATGGGGTTGACATAAACCACCACCTCTCCCAACCAGTTCCATCAGTGGATCCCGATTGGCTCAGGAATAATCTCGTCCTTCTTGCCTTAATGGCAAGTCCTTAGTCATAGTGGTTCTTTTAGGGGTAAGCATGTGACTGAGGTTGGCGAAAATTGAAACTCAGGAGTATTTTTCCATGGTTAGGAAAAGAAGTTCCCTTTCTGAACAGACAGATGTGAGACCTGGATGTGATAGAACCAGTTTGCTATTAGTAAGAAAGCTAGCCTGAGGACAAAGCCAACACCCATAAGAGGACAACAATGTAGCTAGTGCCTGATCAAATCAGTCCTACCTCTGAGCTTTATTATGGGGCCAATAAAATTCATTTATTGTTTAAATTAGTTTCAACTGGATTTTTTTTCCATTATTTCCATACACAAGCATTGTAATGAATCCAGCCTATTTTGGTGACACTCCTAGGTACATTGGTTCTTCTGGACCCACTGGACCTCAGAGAATTTTGAGAGGTTTTTCAGATATTATCTACCAGATATACAATATAACCATTTCTTTTACTGTCTTGTGGCCTCCTAGGGCTCAACTCAGAAGAGGGTGCATAGATCCCCTCTATTCATATATCTCACAAAGCTATCTGTGTGTGCTGGTTGGGGTGGGGGTGAGGTGGGGGTATCAAGCTATACCCATCCCTAGAACTTGGTCTGGTGAGAAATCAGGTTTCCATGACCTACTCGACAAGAAAGCTCTCACTGGTTCCCCTCCCATCTTTACCTCCTCCTCTTCCCTGACACTTCCTTTCCTAGTTGGGGAGGGAAAGTGGGTACCCTCTGTAGAAGGGTAGCCAGCTCATCCTGAACCACCAAATCAATCACGTCTCCTCTGGGTCCTCTTCCATTCCTTGGCTGAACTCTTGAAGGCCAAAGAATGACAGGAAAAAAAAACAGAAAGGAAAGGGAGAATCATCACAGTGCAATGCTCCCTGATCAGAGCAAGATCTGGATCAAAAATAAATACCATATAAATATTGACTTTCAAATTTATATTTGATGCCTAGACCATTCTCCTGAACTACAGACTCATATATTCAACTCTCTACTCAACAGTTCTGCTTGGATGCCTAACAGACGTCTCACACCTCAGTTTTCAAAAGTGGAAATCATCCCAGCAGTTTCCTCCATCTATATTTGTCACTACAGCCCTGAATGTCCCCCAGACCATGCTTTGGGGTTGAAGTCCTTGAAAAGTACCTTCTGTGGCATAGCCAAGGCAAGCTCCTCCTAGAAATAGAGGTTCTATGGTACCCTCAGGCATCCCTGCTGCTGTTATCACCAAACCCTGCCTTCCTGCTTATGTTCTCATTGCTCTTATCCCTGCAGGGCTCTGTCTGTAGGGTTCTAGTGTCCAGGAGTAGCCCCCTTAATCCACCATCTGCACCCACAGTAGTTGACAGTGAACCTGTATATAACCACTGACTAATTAGGGTACCGTACCTAGCAAGCAGAGAAATACAGGCCAATAGCAACCTTCTTACTGCACAGGGTCTCCAGTCTGATGTCTGTTCTGGCACCACAGGGTCAGATTCCGGTTTTGTGGGAGCCTGAGACCTATCTGATTGAACAGCCTCTTTATGAATGGCAATACAATATTATATATAAAAATCAAGTGCAAAAATGCTCCTGATTTAAAATAAGAAATCAAATTACAATTTTTAAGAGCTGACAAATTCCACACATATTACCATATACAAATAAATATTATTAATTTCCTGAAACACCTATGTAATATTTTTTAATGTTCTAATATGTTAATTTTAAATTGACTTTCTATAAAATTAACTCTGCTTTGGCATGCAGTTTATAAATTTTAACAGGTATAATAGATTCGTAAAATTACTAACATAATTAGGATATAGAACGGTCATTCACAGTCAAATTCCTTCATAGTGTCCCTTGGTAGTCAAACCCACCTCTCAACCTAAGCCCTGGAAAACATGGATTTGTTTGTTTTCCATATAGTATGATCTTTTCCAAAGTCATACAAATGGAATCACATGTTATGTAAATGTTTTGGACTGGTTTTTTCCATTCAGTGAAATGCCTTTGTGATTCATTCGTTTGTTTATATCAATAGTTCATTCCAACTGTTGTCGAATTCCCCCCAAAAACCTGCTCCACTCAGTCATTCCCATCCTAGTTAATGGTAATTCTATCCTCCTAGTTGTTCAAGCCAAACACATTTAAATGTCTCTTGACACCTCTTTTTCTCTCAACCCCACTTCTAATCTATTAGGAAATCAGATTAGCTCTATCTTTAAAATAGACTGAGAATGCAATCACTGCTAAGCTCCTCCACTGCCAGTGCCCTGATGTGAGCCACATCATTTTTCACCTGGGTGTCTGCAACGACCTCCTACTTTGTCCCTGGGCTCCTGCCTTGGATTCCCTACAATCTATTCTCATTATAGCAGCTGCAGTGGTCCTTTTGAAAAAATAAGTCAAATCATGAGATATTTCTGCTCAAAATTCTGCACAGGCTCCCCATTTCATCAGAGTAAAAGACAAAGTCCTCGAGATGGCTTACAGGGCCCTTTAGCATCTGGTCCTGACTTAATTACTGAATACTGTCTCCTACTTCTGTTCTCATTCTTTCTGCACCAACCACACTGGCCATTCTCTTCCCTGAACACACCAAGCATACTTCCACCTTAGGGTCTACTTGTTTTTTCTGCCTGGAATTCTCTACTCTAAGATGTCCATTGACTAATTCCCTACCCCCTTCAAGACTTTAATGCAATTTTTCTTCCTCAACAGGGCTTACTCTGACTACTCTGTTTAATAACATAATCTGCCCCATCCCACCTCCAGGTACTACTGCTCCCCCTCACACTACATCACTTTTCATTTATGGGCCCATCACCTTCTAATATACTATATATTAACTTATATACCATGCTATCATTTATTGGAATTTTGGCTCCACAAGGGCAAGAATCTTTGTCTGTTTTACTCACTGATGTATCCTAAGCACCTAGAGCAGAACCTGGCACATAGCAAGTACTCAATATATGAACATATATGAGTGAATGAAGAAAGGAAAGTACACATTCTGGGTCTAATACTTTGTTACAGACAGAGCAGGTTAGTTGATCAAATGCACAAACTTCCAAGTTCTCTGAAGTCTTGAGGCAATAGCCTCAGCTTCCTGAACTGAGGAGCAGAAGGCAACATCTGTGACTTTTGGTTTTGCTCATCACTCAGCAGTAGCTGGCAGCCTCAGCATCTTACATATTTAAATACTTACTACAGAAGTGAGAACACCAACACCTGCTGGACCCAGAGCACTGAAGAGAGCTGTGCAGGTGGTGTACAATGTACAAACTAATACACTGGGCCTGGCTGGTCAGCATTCCTTTTTTACACCTCATACCCTCACCTTCCAGTATCCATAAAGGCTCCACTCTTCCTTCTTCAAATGTTGACAGGGATGATTATACCCAGGTAAGAAGTAATAAAACTCCACCTTATTGAATGCCTATTATGTGCCAGATATTATTTCAATGAACCATACAGATACCCATGAATCAAGTGGAATGAGCTTGCAGTATGTGAGGCAGAGAAAGAGGTCACTGTGGGTGGAGGAGAGCTGGCAGAAGGGAGTGGCCATGGATGATTCAGGAGAGGTAGTTGGAGTTTGGTCAGAGGAGTGTGGATTATATCTGAATGCTAAGGTAGGGCTTTAAGCAAGGGAATGATGTAATCTAATTTATGTTTCTAAAAGATCATTCTGGCCTCTAGGAGGAGAATAGATTTTAGTGGGCAAAGGTAGAAGCAGGGAGAGAGTTAGGAGGACATGCACTAGCCTAGGTGAGATGTGATGACAGTGGATGAGGACATAGTAGTGGAGACAGAGAGAACTCTCAGATTCTCATGTGCTTTGGAGAAGAGGCAGCAGGGATTGCCCATGAGGGTAAGAGTAGGGAGGAATCCAGAATGACCCCTGGGTTTAGGTCTGACATCACTGTGCTTACAGACACCTGGATACCTGAAGGGTATAGTTCATCTACTATCTGCTTTCTCTACAAAAATCTGTTCTACTACACTAATAATGCAGTTGTCCATGAGCAAAATCACATAGAGAGAGACATCTTCAAAATAAGCCTCCAGACAGGCCTGATACTGATTATTGAATTGTCAAATGTTTGAAATAATGACTACAAAGTAAATTATTTCCAATTCCTAAAGTAACTGAGAGATAAACTTACTGTATGTGTATTCATAATAACATACATAACCAACATACACGACTTTGACTTTAAAAATTATCTGAGACCAAAAATTAAACTGCAGCCCATATTTTTCCAGGTCCTTTAATTGCTTCTGTAGACTTCAACATATAGAATAGGTCTTGTTTATAATCACAATGCCTCAATCAAAAAAAAAAAAAGATAGAGGCTGTTATCCCTATTGCACAGAAGAGTAAACTGAGGTACAGAGAAAGTAAAAGATGGAAGATCAGAAAGTGAAATATTTTGTTCAAAGATCATATATACTAGTCCCTGGCCCTTAGTCAATCCAGTGCTCCTTCCACGATGCCATTGGTTTTCCCATAAATCACTACACTATTTATTGGATATCCCTGGGCCCCAAGGAGAGAAGAGAAATGAAGTTCAGAATGAATAGACTGTAGACTAACAGAGACCCTAGTAAAGGCACTCAAGCCAATAACCACTGAGCACGCCTAAGAGACAACAGATGAGATCCTTGCCATCGAGAAACTTAGAGAGTTAGTCATTTGGCAGATATTATTAAGCACCAACAATGTGCCAGGCATTGTACTAGGTGCTTGACATACAAAGATGAACCAGACATAATACCTGCTTTTAGAAATTTGACTGTCTATAAGAGAAAATAAAACAAATATATTTGAAAAACATTAAAATCAAGCAGACAAAAAAAGACATTATAGACTGGGTCTATAGTAAGCAAAATTATCCATCAATTTAGTAAATTCAGCTTGTAAAATGGTTTGTGTGTGTGTGTGTGTGTTTAATTACTCAAGTGATTTATTTGGTCTCTTGCAATTAAAGAAAAGCAATTGCTTAATTTTTTTTACCTTTACTAGTAATCCTAATAACTACTGCAGTTATTCATGGCCTTACAGAGCTATAATTATTTATATTTACAATGTGTTAGACACAGCAACAGCATATTAAACACAGAAAAAATGTTTATTGATGATGGTGGTAATGACAGGAGAGCCAAGACAGGTAATGATAATCAGTGAACTCTTCCTGGAATAAGTGATTTTTTAATCAAACTTCAAGTGAGACGCTTGTTTTCATAGAAAAAAAGAGGAAACAATTACCATATGTTGCCAACTTCTCAAAAGTGTCATAACATGTTTTGTCTGTTTACAGTAAGAAGAATAAGACTGTGGGGGAAATTTAGTCAGTGGAAAACTGCATTGTCTTTTTTAAAATTGAGGTATAATTGATAAATAACATTAGTTTCAGGAGCAAAACACGATAATTTGATATTTGTATATATTGCAAAATGATTATCATAATAAGTCTAGTTAATGTCTGTTATCATATAGTTAGAATTTTTTCCTTGTGATTAGAACTTTCATAATCTACTCCATTAGCAACTTTCAAATATACAATACAGTATTATTAACTACAGCCATTATATCCCTATCACTTATTTATTTTGTAACTGGAAGTTTATACCTTTTGCTCCTCTTCACTCATTTCTCCCATCCCCACCCCTCCAATTCCCCACCTCTGGCAACTACCAATCTGTTCCCTGTATCTATGAGCTTGTTTTTCTGTTTTGGTTTTATTTTTAAATTCCACATACAGGTGAGATTATATGGTATTTATCTTTCTGATTTATTTCACTTAACACAAGGCCCTCAAAGTCCATCCATGTTGTCTCAAGTGGCAAGATTTAATTCCCTTTTATGGCTGAATAGTATTCCATTGAATATGTTATCTTTATTTATTCATCTGTTGAAGGATTTTAAAAGACTCCTCCAGGTATCTGATTCCAATTCTATGGGAGTTATTTTACCATTCTGCAAGTTGTACAAAACTGATAGCAACACAATATAATTCTTGTCCAATGGAAGAGCAACTGATTTCCCTACTCCTTTCTGGAAAACCAGTTTTGCCACCATTTGCACATTTATTTCAGTATTCTTGATCTAAAAATGGTCTGTTCAATGGATTTTCTTTTGAACCAGTTGTAACCTCTTCCTGGTTCCTTCCAATAAAATAAAATCTTTAATGTGTATTTATTTTTATACCTGTATAAGAGTCATGACTACTTTATTATGAAAATTTTCTTTTAACAGGATAAAAGAGAGATAGGCAATATAAGGAAATGGGAGAAACTGAGGGGAAGAGGAAGACACAAGGAAAATAAAGCAGTTTTCTTGTAAAATCTGAGGGAAATAAATTAGAAGTCAGGTCTTCTGAGGAAGTCAAATAGATGTACACTTTTCCTTTTTCATATCTATTGTTCTCTTGCATCGTAGCATTAGTGCGTGATGGGGAAATATGATTAAAAACAAAATCTTCTCCCAACCCAGAAAATCTCTCCAACCAAGGAAAAGAAAGAAAACAGTTTTCCTATTAAAAAAAAAAAAAAAAAAAAAGAATGCGATGCATATCCCAGGCACCAGGCGATCCAAATAAGAGATTGCAAAGACAGAAAGAAATCTCTATATAGTATTTACACGTTCTCAAGATAAGCAATAACTAGTCCTCAAGTAAGAGGATGTGATAGCACATAATTCACCCTGTATTATATTGGGGTAACCATCTGTGTTAGTTAATTGGTGTTATATAAAGAAAAAAATAAACATATGTTTATGGCAGGAAGTAGTTTTACAACTGCGAGGCAGGGGAGTTAGGCTCCTCCCCTCCCACAGAAACTGGGAAATGAGGGCACTATCTTCCTTGGATGTTTTCACTTCAAAGGGATGTTCCTCTGGTCCTTGAGAAAGACATTCCTGGGTCATAATCTGGCAAGATGGTTTTTTAACTTTTAAAAGTATTTGCATATAATTTCAAAGAGACTGTGGGGAAAGAACTTACTATTCCAAGTTTTCTAAAGTAAATGCTCTAAGAAAAGGTGGGGGACGGGAATCTCTTATTTTAAATGGTTATTTATCCTTATATGTATAAGTCATTACTCCTATAACTGTACTATCCAACCCCACAGTTGGAGATGTGAACAATGTCCTCCCCCCAAAATGTAATGCTTGGCCCCCCAAGTGCAAGTCCAATTCAGTCCCCTCAAGGCCCTCTACTCCTCTTAAAAATGTAGAAACTCTGTGTGAATATAGTGTCCAAAGAGGGAGGAGAGGCCCAAGTCCACTTGATATATGCAGCTGAAGGATGTCTCTGTCACACTAGATGAGTCGTTCCGGGAAGGATCACTCTGGAAACTAGTGTCACAGATTCCCTGAAGAATATCTGAGGGACTTTCCATTTCTATTTGCTGTTTAGATTAAAGAGTTCCTTGAAAGAGGGCAAGTTCATGCCTTACTGTGAAGTTCAGTTAGAGGTTCTCAAAACAACAGCTGTTTGAAACAGCTACTTCCCCAGGAGGTCTGTCCCAGGAAGCTGGGTGTGTGAGGCCAGCTTCCAGCACTAGCCACCTAACAGACCCAGAGCTGTGGCCTTCTCCTCCTCAGTTCACCAGCATGGAAGCCAGCTCACTGGTTCCATCTCCAGCCATCATAGTTATTTTACGGCAGAGAACTGGAACTCCTGGCCTTACCTGCCACGAAGTCTTGAACTCAGCCAAATAGTTTTCCTCCATAACCCTGAATGTTGGGACAAGAGATTGGACTCTTAGAGCCTATCCTCTCAACAGGTTCCTGAGTTCCTTTTATAAAATTTCCACCTCCTCCTCACAGCCATGCACATTAATGCAATTGCAAGAGGAGAGGGAGGACATATTTATTCTATCCCCCTTGGGCAATGGAGGAAAAAGTCACAATTACATAGTCAGGAAAGGCCACCCAAGTGGTTTCTTTGGATAATTTCTGCTGTGAGTGTTTTGATGCCTTCACTTAAAAGTCAGGAAGCGGCATAACCCTAGAGTCCTGCCTTCTCAGACAGGCATCCAGCTACACTTAGAATCAATTAGCTTTGAACTTGAGAAATAACCTTTCTGTGTTCTCAGTGCAAAAATTCAGGTTTGAGATTAAAATTTACTTTTCCTTACGATGGGGAAATAAAATAAGGTAACTTTTAGAAATAGACTTTAAAACCTTGAGATAAGCACTTAGACTACTAACTAATACTATTGACATTCAGAAGCAGTCACACTGACCCCCTCCACCAGCTATTTGTCTCGTTTCATTTTTTGAGAGCATAGGACTGCTTCATTCCAAACACCCAGTTTAGAATTAAAACACCATTTAGTTTTTGCTATGGTTCTGAGTACTTTTCTTAATCATCTTTCCTTTTAATTGGATATTACAATATTCTTAATAGGTCACACTCTTTTTAAGCATATAAAGGAAAAGTTCTAATTAAAATGGCTTAGCTACTATGATTATTCAAATAGCTACAGATATCACTACAGTATTGCCAGAGTACTATTGCCTTAGGTCACCCATGCAGCTGCCAAATTGAGCAAGAGGTGTGGGGATTTCCACCCAATTTCCAGAAAAATGATCTGAAGAGAAAATTATATTCAGTTTAAGCAGCTTCACTACTCATGTGAATAATCTTGGTTCATAAGTTTCATGGGCTCTGCTGACTCACTTCTCCATTTAAGATGTTCATTGTCCAGGAAACAACACTTACACCATCAGAATCCATTTCCACTTTGAATGATGCCAAAATTACAAAGCAGCATGGGAAAAGGTTCAATTCCGTTTGTATGAGTTACAACATGAATGCCAGCAAAAGAGAAAAAAGTTTTACTGTTTTTTCAGAAACCCTTCACTTACCCGGCACTATGAACCAATGTTGAGAAGTAAAGAGGGGTCAACTGAATGACCAGACTGGGCTCTCCTGTTTGTATGAGCTTTGGTGGGGTCACCATGTGTCATGGATATAGGCTTCACATTCAAGGGTCAGATCCTTACATTTGTCCAGCTATAAGCAGAGATTTAGTTCTGGCCATGTTCTTAGGAGGCTAATTTATAAGCTAAAATGCAAATTTATTCAGTTTTTATACACCCCTATGTATACACACACACACACACACACACACACACACACACACACAATAAAACTGTCAAATGGACAAATTCCAGTGTCTATTGGTCAATATATTCACTTTCTAGTTATAAAAATAATCTATTTAGAAACAAAACTATTCTCCAAAGTTTACTTTTTGATACAGTATCCTGTATATTGTCTTATGTGCATCCCCATTGAGCCTGTGAGCTCCTGCCTTTCATTTTTATATTCCCAGGGCCCAGCATGGTGCCTGATCCACAGTAGACACTTAAATATTTTTTAATATATGAATGAATTAATAATAATGATGTATGTGAAGTCTCTTTGCAAACTATGAGGCACTATTTAAACAAAGAATTATGAATATGAATAAGCAATGGTGTCATTAAGCTCGACAGACTAATGTATGCATCCTCACAGTAGAAACAATAGAAATACAAAAGCAAACACTGGGAAACAAGTAAAGAAAAACATATATAAAAGCAAAATTAATATCTTAATATCAATTAAAGTTTTTAAGATAACATTGTAAGAGATATAAAGTACATATAAAGCTATGAGGTTTTAAAAGCATTTTAGATGACCAAAATATACGAATGAATTCATGTGAAAAGAGAAAGGAAAACCCCAAAACTAAAATTTTGTACCTCTGCACCATATGCCCACCAAATCAGAAACTCAAGTTCAATACACCAAATAGGAAACTGGGCAACGTCTTCATAGGAGATTGTTTAAAATTCCTGTTTGCATTTTTTTTTTTACCTTGGAGGATGGCAATGAGGAAAAACAAAACTATGGGTCAGTGAATGAGTAAAAATTTTCCAGAGAATATTGTCAGGATCATCTTACCTTAGAAAAATATAGAGGTCATATTGTGTTTAGGTGAGATGTTGAGTACTACTTGTGTTAAAATGCACATCGAGCTGGAGATAATCTGTGTGGTCAGACCCTGATCTGGCCAGAGAATATTTTGATTTTCTAAACTTATTAGGTAAGACAAAGAAGCTAAATAAAAAGTTATTGAATTTCCCAAGTCTTTATATCACAGGAAGAAATAAACCAATGACAAACAAGTCCCTAATTCTGCTGTCACAGCCTTGAGGGAGAGGAACCAGTGACAATTATAGTTTGGGAAAGGGAAGAAGGTGCCCTGGCCACAAACTTGGCAGAGCCATCGACATGGTTAAGTCATGGTTCAGGAGGCACCATTAAGTCAGCATCAGCCATCAGTCACATTCATCTGCTTAGGGGAAGAATATTCAGACCAGAAGCAGGAGAACTGGTGCACAACAAAAAATACCATTTCCTTCTTTAGTCACAGCATCCCAATTTCCATTTATTTTAAGTTTATGAAATTTTTAAAAAAATGTTTGTAGGGTAAATTATTGAAATAGGCCAGGAAAGATTTGGATAAACTAGTCCTTAAGTAGCAACAATATCCCTTTCTTTCCACTAGAAGGAGCAGTTTTCTTGCTTCTTGTCCACAGTCTCTCCCTCCTGAAAGTCACCCATTCCCCCCACTACCAAAAAAAGAAAAATCATACTTAAGGTGAGATTTTTGGGGGGTTTGCTGTTGTTATTGTTTGTTTTATTTGTCTTTCAATCATATGAATCTCAAAAAGCAACGGGGCAGAAAGTTTGGGGACACTAACTAGTCCTTGAGCATAGCCCTGGTATGAGTTACAGTTAGGGGAAGAAGCAAGAAAAATCTTACTAGGAGAGCATGTTTTAAAAATCACAATTCTTCATGTGGTAGATTAGCTTAGACTGATAGAAAACCAGGGAATAAGAGTAAGAGAGAGATGCAACTTCAACAGAACAGAAGTATGCTAAGTAAGAAATTGCTGGAAACTGGGAATGTGGCTGGTACACATGCATATCAGTCTGTCATCCAGATATAGATTTTAAAGAGAGACTCAACCACTGAATAGCAATCAGAGCCAAAAGAAATCCTTGCTCACTCTACCTGGTAACAAACACTGAATCTAAACAGATATTACTGTGCTCAAAGTCGAGAACAGAAAATCATCATGGAAACTATTAAAAAGCAAAACAAAACAATAAAAAAAGAGACAAGAAAAAGCATTCCAGAGATTAAGAAGTTTTACATACATCTGAATGAGCTTTTGCTGGAATCAGAAAAAAAATTATAGGAAATTGCTGGGTATCTTAAGTGGAATTGAAGAAGACATGAATATATGGGAGTGGGGAAACAGAAGAAATAAATGAAATTTTGATAATTGTTGAAGCTGGGTGATGGATACTTGTGTAATTTTTTAATTTTTTTATAGCAAGTTTTTAACATTAAAGATCTATTCAAGATGAGTTAATTCTGCAAAATTGCCAAACATTACATACAGCCACAAAAAAATAATTTCACTTCAATATTTAAATGATATGAGTAAAAGACATAATTTTTAAAACTCCACTTATAATAGTAAGAAGAAGCATATTGGAAATATTCTAATTTAGATAATAAAAGCTGCTCAAAGAAAATTAATAAAACTTATTAAGAGAAATAAAGAGACTCTAAAACAGATAGAAAAATATTCACAGACAAGAAGACTAAATGTAGTAAAGAAGGCAATGATTTGCAAGCTCATATACGGATTTAATACAACACCCAAAACAGTATCATATTAATGGATATAGGTTAGAATTTCTCATTCATAAACTTCTTTGCCATAACATTTCTTTTATTCTCTAAAGTCTTATGTGTTAATCATATTTTTATTTTCTATGTTTTATGATGTTTTGATGTATTGGGGGTGGGGGGTGCTTGCTGGCTGGGGAGAGACTGCCCTTCAGGATTACATAATATCGAAGACAGTAAACAGTTTATTGGTGAGCCACCTTCCTCATGCAGACTAACCAGTTTCAAGTCCATCCCCCTGATCACCTCCTTTATCTTGCTCTCATACATAAAGCCAATATGTCCCCTGCCCTAAATTAACCCAGTGCCAGATACCAGACAGCTAGGAACAGCCCTATTCCCCAAAGCCTGCTGGAAGTACTCAAATTATCCAACCTTAAACTGTTTGCCTTTACCTGCCTTGCTTTTATTGCAGAAAACATAATAGAGGCTGTAGCCCATGCTTTCCCCTCACTGCTATCTGCCTCCTGACTAACACTGATGCTTCCCTCTGTGGGCCTGCATGACATGGCATACCTTTCATTTCTGGGACAACTTTTCTTTCCATAGCATTGATCTCTTTATGTTTTCAAGCAATCATTTTTATAAATTAAGAGCTGAGCACAAATCATCGTACTTTTCTGCAATTTCGGTCATGATGTCTAGCTTTTTTTTTTTTTTTTTGAGATGGCACACATGCCAGGCAATTACCAGTTTAATAGTAATTATTCAATAAATAATATTTTGAAAATACAAAATTTTGTTGCATCTCTGCTTTTCATTATTGAGGTAAAATTTACATAACATAAAATAAAATACTAACCTTTCAAAAGAATACAATTCGGTATACTTAAATACACTAGCAATGTTCAACTATAAATTCTCTCTAGTTCCAAGACATTTTATCACCCCAAAAGGAATTAAGCAGTCACTACCTATCCTCCCCTCAGCCCCTAGCAAACACTAATATGCTTTCTGTTGTTATAGACTTATCCATTCTGGACTGTTATGTCTTGGATAATTGACTGTCACCTTATCATTATGTAATACCCTTCTCTATCCCTGATGATTGCCCTTGTTCTGAAGTCTACTTTGTCTGAAATTAATATAGTTATTCCAGCTTTCACTCAACTAGTGTTAGCAATGTATATATTTCTTCAGCCTTTAGTTTTAATCTACATTGTTTTTCATATTTAAAGTGGATATCTGGTCAAAAACGTATAATTGAGTCTTATTTTTAGATCCACTCTGACAGTCTCCATCTTTTTTGTTAATTAAATTTATTGGAGTGACAAAGGTGGGAAGGGGAAAGGTAAGTAAGGGTAAAGGGGTTCAAATAAAAGACAGTCTGTCTTTTAATTGGCGTATTTAGATAATTAAATTTTAAGTGATTATTGACATAATTTGATTAATATCTATCGTATTTGTTACTTTTTTTCACTTAGTTTATTGGGGTAACATTGGTTAATACAATGATATAATATTCAGGTGTACATTATAATTTGATATCTATATATTCTATGGTGTGATTACCAGCCAAAGTCCAGTTTCCTTCAGCTACCATATATTTGATCCCCTTACCCACTTCACCTTTCCCCAACCTCCCTATATTTGACCCCTTTTACCCCATCTACCTCTCCCTTCCTCACCCACCCCTACCCTCTGGTACCCACTAGTCTATTGTCCATGTCCATGAGTCTCTGTTTGTCCTGTTCCTTTGTTGCTCTTAGGTTTATATCCCACATATAAGTGATATCATGCGATTTTCAACTTTTTCAATCTGGCTTATTTCACTTAGCATGATTATCTCGAGGTCCACCCAGGTTGTCACAAATGGTAGTATTTCATCTCTTCTTATAGCTGAGTAATATTCCATTGTATATATGTACCACAGCTTCTTTAACCAATCATCAATCATAGGATACTTCGGTTGCTTCCATGTCCTAGCCACTGTGAATAATGCTGCTATGAACATCAGTGTGCAAATATCTTTTTGAATATAGATTTTCAAGTTTTGAGGGTAAATACCCAGTAGTGGGGTTGCTAGATCATATGGTAGATCAATTCTTAGTTTTTGAGGAACCTCCATACTATTTTCCATAGTGGCTGTACCAATTTGCAGTCCCACCAGCAGTGTATGAGGGTTCCTTTTACTCTACATCCTCTCCAACATTTGTTATTACTTGTCCTGTTGATTATAGCCATTCTAACAGGTGTGAGATGGTATCTCATTGTGGTTTTGATTTGTATTTCCCTAATAGCTAGCGATGTTGAGCATCTTTTCATATATTTGCAGGCCATTTGTATGTCCTCTAGGGAGAAGTGTCCTTTCAGGTCCTCTGCCCATTTTTTGACTGGATCATTTGTTTTTGTTGTTGTTATTGAGTTGTATGAGATCTTTGTATATTTTGGATATTAGACCCTTATCAGAGGCATTGCTTGCAAATATATTTTCCCATTGAGATGGTTGTCTCTTTATCTTGTTGACGATTTATTTTGCTGAGCAGAAGCTTTTTAGTTTGATGTAGTCCCATTCATTTATTTTTACTTTTACTTCCCTGGCCTTTGAGGTCAAATTCATAAAATCCTCTCTAAGTCCAAGGTCCTTGAGTTTCATTCCTATGTTTTCTTCTATATATTTTATTGTTTCAAGCCTTATATTCATGTCCTTAATCCATTTTGAGTTAATTTTGGTGTGTGGTGATAGAAAACAGTCTAATTTCATTCTTTTGCAGGTGGCCTTCCAGTTTTTCCAGCACCATTTATTGAAAAGGCTTTTCTTTCTCCACTGTATGTTTTTGGCTTTTTTGTTGAAAATTATTTGCCCGTATAAATATGGGTTTACTTCTAGACTCTCAATTCTGTTCCACTGATCAGTATGTCTGTTTTGCTGCCAATACCATGCTGTTTTGCTTACTGTTGCTTTGTAGTATAATTTGAAGTCAGGCAGAGTGCTGCCTCCAGCCTCATTCTTTTATCTCAGGATGGCTTTGGCAATTCGAGGTCTTTTGTGCTTTCATACAAATCTGATGATTTTTTGTTCTATTTCTTTAAAAAATGCCGATGGAATTTTGATGAGGATTGCATTTAATCTGTGTAATGCTTTAGGTAATACGGCCATTTTAACTATATGGATTCTTCCAATCCAAGAACACAAAATATCTTTCCATTTCTTTGTATCTTCGATTTCTTTCCATTTCTTTGTATCTTTTTCTATTTCTTTTCTTGTAGTTTTATTTCACATGTTTCATTAGATTTATGCCTAGGTAATTTATTCTTTTTGTTGCAGTTGCAAAAGAAATTTTTTTTTTCACTTATTTTTCAGACACTTTATTATTAGAGTATAGGAACACTATGGATTTTTGAATGTTGATTTTGTATCCAAAAACTCTACTGCATTTGCTTATTGTTTCTAGTAGTGTTCTTGTGGAATCTTTAGGGTTTTCTAAATAGAAAATCATGTTATCCACAAATAGTGACAGTTTGACTTCTTCTTTTCTTATTCGGATGCTTTTTATACTTTCTCTTGTCTGATTGTATTTCCTAGGACCTCCAATATTAGATTGAATAACAGTGGCAATAACAGACAGTCTTGCATTGTTCCTGATCTTAGAGGGAAAGTTTTTAGTTTTTCACTGTTAAGCATAATGTTGGCTGAGGATTTGTCATATATGGCCTTTATTATGTTATTTTCCTTCTATACCTATTTTGTTAAGTGTTTTGATCATAAATGGATGCTATATCTTGTCAAAGGCTTTTTCTGCATCTATCGATATGATCATGTGATTCTTATTTTTTAATTTGTTTATGTGGTGTATCACATTCATCAATTTGCGTATGTTGAACCATCCCTGTGTCTCTAGGATGAAGCCCTATCAATCGTGGTGTATAATCTTTTATAATGTTGCTGCATTCAGTTCACTAGTATCATATTTAGGATTTTTGCTCTGTGTTCATGAGAGATATTGGTCTGTAGTTTTCTTTTTTTGTGTTATCTTTACCAGGTTTTGGTATCAGAGTTATATAGGTCTTGTAAAATGAGTTGGGAAGTATTGCCTCCTCTTCGATATTTTGGAAGAGTTTGAGGAGAATAGGTCTTAAATCTTCTTTGAATGTTTAGTAGAATTCACTGGTGAAGCCATCTGGTCCTGGACTTTGATGATTATTTCAATTTCCATACTGTTGATAGGTCTATTTAGATTTTCCAGATCTTCTTGATTCAGTCTAGGAAAATAGTATTTTTCTAAGTACTGGTCCATTTCTTCTAGGTTATTTAATTTGGTGCTATATACTTTTTCATAGTATTCTTGTATGATCCTTTGTATTTCTGCAATGTCAGTCATAATTTCCCCTCTTTCATCTCTGATTTTGTTTATTTGTGTCCTTTCTCTTTTTTCTAGTTAGTCTAGCCAGGGTTTTGTCAATTTTATTAACCTTCTCAAAGAACCAGCTTTTTGTTGCATTTATTTTTTTCTTGTTTTTTGTTTGTTTGTTTTGTTTTCCATTTCATTTATTTCTGCTCTAATTTTGATGATTTCTTTCCTTCTACTGACTTTAGGCTTCATTTGTTCTTCTTTTTCTAATCTTTTAAGATGAAGTGTTAGGTTGTTTATTAGGGCTCATTCTTGTCTTTGGAGATAGGCCTGTAATGATATGAACTTTCCTCTTATGACAGATTTTGCCGTGTCCCAAAAGTTTTGATATGGTGTACTATCATTGTCATTCATTTCTATGTATCTCTTGATTTCTCTTTTTATTTCTTCTCTGACCCAGTTATTCTTCAGTAGCAAGTTGTTTAATCTGCGTGTATTTGTGGTTCTTCCTGATTTCTTTTTGCAGTTGATCTCCAGTTTCAAAGCATTATGATCAGAGAATATGGTTAGTATGATTTCAACCCTCTCATATTGTTGAGGCTATTTCTGTGTCCCAGTATGTGGTCAAGCCTTGAGAACGTTCCATGTGCACTGGAGAAGAATGTATAAGCAGCTGTTTTGGGATGGAAGGCTCTGTAAATGTCAATTATGTCCAGTTGGTCTAATGTATCATTTAAGTATGTTATTTCCTTATTAATTTTCTATTTGGATGATCTGTTCATATCCGACAGTGGGGTATTTAGGTGCCCTACTATAATAACATTTTAGTCTGTTTCTCCCTTTAGTTCTGTTAGTAATTGCTTTACATATTTTGGGGCTCTCTGATTGGGAGCATAGATATTAATAAGTATTGTGTCTCCTTGGTGCATGATTCCCTTTATCATTATGAAGTGTCCTTCAGTATCTTTCTTTACCTTTTTTATTTCAAAGCCTATTTCATTTGATATTAGTACTGCTACTTCCACTTTTCTCTGAATGCCATTTGTTTGAAATATCATTTTCCACTCTTTCACTTTGAGTCTATATTTGTCTTTGAAGCTGAGATGTGTCTCCTGGAGGCAGGATATGGTTGGGTTTTGTTTTTTGATCCAATATGCAACTCTGTGTTTTTTGTATTGGTGAGCTCAGTCCATTTACATTTAGGGTGATTATTGAAATATGAGGTCTTCTTATAGCCATTTTATCTTTTGTTTTCTGGTAGCTTCCTTGTCCTTGTGTTCTTGTTTTTTTTATTTTTGTCGGCTTTTGTGGGTTTTGCCTCTGGTTCTTCTTGTTTTATGTTATTTACCTCAGTTCTGAATCTTCTGTATGTGGTTACCATTATGAATATGTAAAGAATAGTTATATAAATACATTGGTCCATTTTCTTCTGTGTGTGCCTTATCTCCTTTCCCCTTTGTGAACTTGGATCTTTGAAGCCTCCCCTTTTCAGTCATTGTTATCTCAACTTATCCCTATGTATGCTGAACATTCATTATTATCTTGTTATAGCAATTCTTTTCTTATCATTTAAGCTTACAATGCCCTGTTCTTAGTAAGGGTTGCACTCCTCTGCTTCTATGTGTCTGATAGTCACTTTACTCCTGGTTATGTATTTTTTGTTTTGTTTTGTTATTTTGTTTTAGATGAGCTGACACCTTTCAATATTTCCTGTAGTGCAGGCCTCGTAGTGGAGAATTCCCTCAATTTTTGTATGTCTGGAAAGGTCTTAATTTCTCCTTCATATGTAAAGGAGAGCTTAGCTGGATACATTATTCTAGGCTGATAGCTCCTTTCACCTAATAGTTTAAATATATGATTCCATTCCTTTCTGGCTTGTAAGGTTTGCGCTGAGAAGCCCGATGATAATCTAATGCATTTGCTGTTAAAAGTTACCGTCTTCTTTTCTCTGGCTGCCCTGAAAATTCTTTGTCATTGATTTTTGATAACTTTAATACAATGTGTCTTGGTAAAGGCCTTTTTAGGTTGAGATAATTGGGTGTTCTGTTGACTTCTTGAATTCCAAACTCCATTTTATTCCTTAGATTTGGGAAATTCTGGTCCACTATTTGTCTGAAAATGCTTTCTAGTCCCTGCTTCTTTTCCTTGCCTTTGGTAATGCCTATTATTCTTATTTTCTTTCTTGATAGTTCTTGAATTTCTCTTTCATTATTTTTCATTATTCAGCTTCTCTCTTCTTCTTTCTGATTTATTTCTAGATTTCTGTCTTCGATATCACTGACCCTTTCTCTATTTCCCAAGCTTGCTTTTTCATTTTTCAACTCTTGTGGTTGTTTTTATCTCCAGAAGTTCTATTTGGTTCCTTTTGAGGGTTTCCTTCTCCTTGCTCTGCTCATCTAGTTGTTTTTTCAATCCCTGAAATTGTTGTTATGACTCGTTTCGGAACTCACTGAATTTTTTCAGAAGTACCATCCTGAATTCTCTGCCATTTAAGTTGCTTATTTCTATATCTATAAGCTTATTTTCTGGAGATTTTTTTCTCTTTCTTTCTGAGATGTCTTATCACCTTGGTTGTTCATGGTGTTTAATGGACTATTTCTCCTTCTGAGCATTAATGGAAATGTATTTTGCTTTTTTTCCAGAAAGAAGATTTATTATATAAAGGTCTCTCTTTAGCTTACTGCGAAGAAGGCACTTTTCTTTTGGTTTCCAGTAGATGGCGTCTAAACCTCTTGGATTCCTGCTTTACATAAAGCCTTAATAATGCCTTTATATAATGCCTTTATTTTCTTGTAGATTTTTAATCATGCTCGCTACTCTCAGTTTAAGTCCCTGTCAGTGTTAGCAACAGTTTTAGTAGCATTTTCTCAGATTCCCCTGGGGCTCTGTGGTGATTGGTCTTGGAGGGTATGGGGGATGGGCCCTCTAGGTTGGAAGTTGGGGACTAAGGCTCAGCCTCAATTTTTCAACCGCAGCTGGTAAAAGTCAACTGTTGTTTTTCTGCCGACCTGCTTCTCTGCCTTCTGCCCTGATGACTGGGCACTGCCACTGGCTGTGTGGTACTCACAAACTCTACCAGGCAGGGCTGTTCAGGGAACTTGCAGCACCTTCTCCCCTCTCCTTCCTCCTACAGGGCGCTCCAATGGCTGTGAGAGGCAGCTTCTTTATTTCTCACAGTCCACCACCCAACACCCAGGGTTCTGACCTGTAGTAGCTCTTATGTGCAGATTCCATGCTCAGACATGCTGGTGTGCTGTTTGGGTGTTTTTAGTTGAGTTTTAGATGTTCTGCTTATTGTTGTTTCAGGGGGCAAGATCTGGGAACATCTTTCACTCCACTATGTTTCTTCTCTCTCATAGCTTTTTTTTTAATACCTAGTTGTTGTTGTTTTTTGTCAGACATAGCTGCTTCTGCCAAAAATATTTATTTACAATGCCACAACATTGTCAAGAATCTGTTGATCGTTCACTAGTTGCACAAAACATCAGTTATGTTTATAACATCTCCTTCCACACAGGCATGTGTTGCTCACTTGCTGATAAAAAAAAAAAAAAAGCTACAGAAGACACAACTCAGCCATTTCATTCAACAACTTTTTCCTGACTACTTAATATGTGCTAGACAGTGTGTCGAGTTCAGGAGTGGTAACACAAGGTATCTGAAACATGACCCTGGCCCTCAAAAGTGTCATAATCCAGTTGTGTAAAACATGACAAGAAAATTTATAAATTATAATAAGATGTGAATTTAATTTAGATACAGTTTTTTTGCTTTCACATCCTTTTAAAGATTTTCCTAGAGATGTTTCATAGCCTTAATGCTGATACTGAAGTTCAATTTGTAAAACTTCTTATTTTTCCAGAAGAAAAAAAAAGAGCTATTGAAATGCTTCGTGGTATTGTAATACTAAAAGTAGGTATTTTCTGAGACTTAATAAAGAATACTATATAAGATTCACAGTCAAATCTCAACAATTAGGGGAATTGTTCTGTTTTGTTATTGTTGAAGAGTATTATGATTCTACTGTGTTTCAGTTGGCTCCTAAGAGTAATTTGTTTTTTTAACTGGAAAGCATGGTGGAATAACCAAAGGAAAAATACAAAACACAAACACACATTTTTGGAAGAAAATATATAAATAAAATGAGATTCATATACCAACAATTTTAGTTTTAGAGCTGGGTTATCTTACTGAGAATAATATGTAATCAAATTAAATTAAAATAGAATATAAAACTCTCTAGTTAATTAAATAAATAAGTTAAGAAAAACAGGGAAAGTCAAAATAAAAAAAGATGAAAAGGCATTGATGAAAACTATGTACACACACAAACACAGAGCCCTAGAGGATGACAGACATGAATAAAAAGATGAGGAAGAGCGGACAGAAGATGGAGAATATCATTACAGGCAGAGGAAACAGGACGCAAAAGCATAATAAAGTTTTTACTTCAGCTTCTGATTGCCTATACACTTGTGACCATGTGCCATTGCTCAGTTTTCCTCTTAACTTTGGTTCATTATAGCACATTTTTTATGTACAGCCTAGAAGCTTTCTTCATGTTCACTACAGCTATTAGTGTATCTTTCAATGGACTAGCCTGGGAATTTTGCTTCTAATAATCCTTTCCCACACTATAACTTTAAAATGCCAACTGGAAAAATTAAGTGCTGTGTGAATCCCATTCCCCATTCTTTCTCCTTAGACTTACCTTGTGAATTTACTCATATTATAGACCTTTACAATCTTCATCATAAACTCCCACTTACATATCTGTCTCCACAATGAAACTGGGAGCTCCTGGGGTACAGGAACTCTCTTTTTTTCTGTGAATATTTACAAATATGTTGAACAGAACATGACAGGATGTTGAATGATTCTAACCCCTCTTTCTCACAAGATCCTTATCAAGCTGGTTTGTTTTCTTTACTTTTTCTGCTTTTCTGCCTGCTTCACTATAATTTCATCAATTGTTCTGTTAAGACTTCTCATCTTTGGTAATTGTATAAGTGCCATGGTACTTAATTATGGTTTTTATTATTATAAGTAAAGGTGATGTAATTTTTACATTTTTAAAAGCCATTTGTCTATAATCCTTCTCATTTTTCTATAGACTTGTTTGCATATCTCATTAATTTATATTCTAAGACAACGATTAGCGAATCTGTAAGTCTATTAAAATAATATTTAACCCATTAAAAGAGTTTTGGAGTCAGGTGGATCTGTGTGTAACTGCTGGCTCTGGATATTTGTTGTCATGTCTAAAATGGGAATGAAACTAATACCTCCTGTCTCATGGACATGCTCACAGAGATGTCATGGGTATTAAATGAGAAAAGCAGTAGCATATAATTATATAATGGTATAATTATATAATGGTATATAATTATATAATGGTATATAATTATAGGTAACCATTTAAAGTTTACTATCATCAGTATTATTAAAAATAAAAACAATAATAACACAGTAATAAGTTTAGATTGATATAGCATTTTAAAATATTCTAACACCTTTTAAAATCTTTATAGCAATCCTGTAAAGTAGGTAGGACTTTGCTGAAATAATGCCTCACTCATGCTCTCTAGACTAGAAGCATAAATAGAGTTGCAGGTAAGGTTTTTATGTCAGAAAAGACAAAGCCCAGGTAGGCTAGGTTTAGGAACTAATTCAAATCATACCTTGTAAGTGATGGAAAAACTCAGTGTACAAGGCTAAGCCTGAATGTTATAAATATAAGGGAAAACTGGACAGAGATTTTGTATAGTGTAACTCAGATGTCACCTGAGGCTCTCTTGAGATGTAATATTCCACGCAATGTGGAAGCTCTAAGTCCCCACCCGCTACCCCGAAGATTTCTGCAAATTCCTAGGAGATTTACATTTTCATGGTCCCATCTGGCTCTAAACTCCTACTTCCAGGGGACTGGTACAGTCTGTATATAATCTTGGTATCTAACATGTGCGCTACAATAAGGACATAGCTTTGACCCTCATAGAAATTCCCTCCTGAAGCAGTTTCCAAAATAAAACACTCACACTTTTGCAACACATTGTAAATGTTACTGAAAATTTGTAAGGGTCAAAAAAATGAGTTGTCAAAATGAAAAAAAAAAAACCCCTCAAATTGCACACAGACACCATTGTCCATCTTTTGGTCATGCCACAATTAAAACTTTTTTTCACCCGCTACTATTCCCCCACAGTGCCCCAGATCCTAGCCTCACTACATTTTACCACTTCTTTTCTCATTGACCCCTCTGATCTCTCTCCCAAGTCTCTTCCTGGATTAGTTTTAGAACATTTAAATTCTCCTTATTCTATTTTGCAGAACAATTTAGCTCCCCTCAATCTTTGCCCCCAAATTTGGGCTTATATCTGCATTTCCTAATCCATTACCAGCCCAGCAGAACAGAGAGTATTTTCATATAACTAACATTTTTAGAAGACTTATTTTTGTGTGTTGGTCCCATTCTCTCAGTTGTGGTTATACAGCACATTTCCTTTCCCCTCCACTACATCATCATTTAAAATTTCATATAGCACCAACAAATTTGTCCATCCCCTGTGCTCAAATCTTAACTGAATAAGTAAACACACTTTCTGGAGAGTGAGGATGAAGAAGCCTCCAGATACCAACACTCTTCAGTCAGAAAATAAAGATTAAGATCACCAGCCTATGTCTTTTCACTACTGAAACCCACTCAGCTAATCTCATCAAAGAATGTAGAGGAGGAAGAGGTCAACCCCAGAAGGATGATAAAAACACACACTACATATGCATTGTTGTTTTCCTTTTAAAAATCTACTTTTCTGATCGAAATATATGTTGGTTGCCAAAAAATGAACATTACAAAAATATATAATGTAACCATTGTTAATAATATGTTTATGATGTGCGTGCTTTGGGAGGAAGACAAACTATGAAGAACATCCTATTAAAATTATTCCTTTAAATCACATTACTTGGAGTGTTAAATTATATCTAGACATATCCTGACTACATCACTGAGCTATGGATACTTCTTCAATGATCTGTGGTAGCCCACAAAACAATCTAAACCACTAAAGCATGGTAGAAGATGTAAGCGTGTTGTCATTTAATGAATCATATTTGCTAGAATGAATAGTTGAAACTAGAATCTGCAATGACGTGAGATGTAAGCCATTGCCTAGAGTTGCATCCCTCCTTTCATCAAACTTAGTTTTGTTTCTTGAGTTGGACATCTAGGTCAATAATTTTCAGTCTTTTTTCCTTTCTATTCTGTTTACAAGGATAAAGCATCTAAGGATGTCTTTGACTACAGAAAACAAGTTTTGCTATATACCATTTATAATTGTACATTTTCTATTATCTAATTTCCACTATAAGTCATTCTTTGACCTTTGAATTATTTTGAAGTATCTCTCTTACCTTACAAATAGGTCACACTCAAAATTGTTTTGGCTATCTTTACTGTTATTAAATTCTAATTTTAATGCATGATGGTCAGAAAATGTAATCTATATAGTGTAGGATTCTTTGTTATTTATTGAGGCTTTTTTGTAGTCTACGTGCATGGTCAGGTGTGGTCTTGAAAATAATGTATTCTCTAATTGCTAGGTTCAAAATTCTATATATGTCTACTAAATCAATCTTGTTAATTTTATTGTTTAAATCTGTCATTATTAATTTTTGTCCAGTTAATTCATCCAACTCCAAAAGGTACTTGAAATTGTATACACTTTTTGTTAACTCTGTCAATAGAATTTCTATCAAATTTTGTTTTAGAAATTTTGAGACTATGATTATAGGGTGCATTTAGGTTCAGGATTGTTACAACATATTGCTGAATTTTTTATTTTATCATGTAAGGATTCTCTATCTTTAACAATGCTTTTTGCTTTGAAGTCTACAATGAATGATGTAAATACAGATATATCAGCTTTCTTTAGTCTGTATTATACTGTATCTTCTACCCCTTTTATCTTTTCCGTGTTCTTATACTTTAGGTATATCTCTTACACAGTATATAGCTAAATTTTATTTTATCTCATCTGAGAATCTCCAGATCTTAACCAGCAATTTTAACCCATTTACTCTCTCAGTATCAGTGCTGCATCTGGATTTAATTTCTATCATCTTATTTTGGGCAGTTTACCATGCATTTCTTCTTTTTTCCCTCCTATTAAGTTAATTAAATCATCCTTGGACACCTGAACAATTTCCAAGTAAGATAGAGAATACAAAACATTGGTCACCAATCACGGTTTTAATATACCTTTAACTCTTCTTATACATTATGGATTAACCATCTATTAACATGCTTAATGGAATGCTCCTATGCCCTTGGGTGATTAGATTTACTAAGGTACTTTGTACATCAACTGTTAGTCACCTGTCTTCTAGTTTTCTCTGTAAGGGAACAGAAATTTATTTGTTGGGTTAAAGGTTGTAACTAATATGAATGATTAAGACTATATTAGATAGAGTAGTTACAATAAAAGAATACATAAATTTGAAAAAATGGATATGTTTTATCTATTCATCAAGAATTTTTATAGTTTATTAAGGTAGAAAATTCAACAAGATACATATGTTTGCCTAATATGCTAAAGGAAAAAGCTTTAAATCTATCATCTATTTGTGTATGTATAACCATACACATATGAAGATATATTAAGATTAGTAGACAAAAATAAGCTTATAAATCATTTTGTTAGAGAAAAACTGTAGTACAGAATAAGATTGATCTTCACAGTTTTTGTGCTTTTGTCATTCTCTTAAATCAGTCTTGGTGAAAGTGCCTCACTTCCAAGAAAAAGCTTCATGTTGTATGTATTCTCACTCTAAAGCAAGATGTTTTTCTTGTATTTTGAAATCTATGACTTATGCCTATATTTAATAGCCAATTTTCTGTAATGTTTTTTTTTCATTTCCAAAACACAAGGCTTAATTCAAAATAGAACTGTCAAAGGCCTTTTACATCTAACCTTTCTTTGGAATTGGCTATGATTTTTTTTTTATCTCATGAAAGGAGAGATACTAAAAATTAGGTATGTTTATATTCTTCATATTTTGATTAGCTAAAATACTATACGAGCTGAACTTAAAATGTCCCAGAGTTCTGCCCATGAGATACTGATGTTCCACAGGCCTTTCCTTTCTCAAATAATAATCTTTCTTATAATAACCTCTAACTAGGTATTCCTAATCATGATAAAAATTTCTCATTGTACATGAAAGACAAGATTGTGTTTTAGTGATATTTACTCAAAAGTAGAAACCATGCTTCATTATCTTTTATACTTATTGTTTGCTTCCTTTTTAACTATTAAATGCTACTGCAATCTATATCTAGCTGTCCTACTTTCCCTTCCCGATGAGTAATTTCAGAACTGTTCAACAGCGGTTAAACACCAAGGATGCCCAGTCTTGAATTAATTGATGTTATATTCTGTACAATCCTAATATATTACTATTTTATGATGACTCAGAACTTAGAAAGAATCAGGTATACTTTGTTCTAACATACACTGTAACTTTGCAAATATTCTGTTTTGGAATATTTTATAACTAATATCTCAGACAGCTGAACTGATAGTTCTATTAAGAGCATGCCATCTTGCTAAAGAACTAAGAATTAGCATCTATACTGTCTATGGATGAACATTCAGAATTGCTTGAGATATCAGCATATTGTGCAGTCAAAAGGGTGTTCTAATCTCCTCAAACAAAAAAATGAAAAGAAATTATTGCCCTGTTGACCAACGCCCAAAGAAAGTTTCCATTATTAAGACTGAAGCCCATAATAAAGTTAATACTTTAAAGTCCACTACCATTCAAAGAGCCCTCTTTGGTGTTAACAGCATATTATAAAGACAGTTTTTCAATCTGATTTCAATCTGAAGGACTAATTAAAGTACAACACTCACTGGGGTGGGAGGATGGATAAGGGGAAAGACATTGGCTTTGTGAAGACTGTTTCATGCTGCTTGGTGTCTCTCGAACTACCTCTAGACTGATATTTATGCTAAAGAAAATAATAACAGTAACCCAAATCACAGTGACAAATTGGCTCAAACTTTACAAAAATATGAGTCAAAAAAACTTTACCTAGGCTCAACAAGTCATACAAATTTTACTCATTTTAATTATAACCCAGAAAATATATCAAGAAATCCTCACATCTAAGAACATGTAAGAACTTACAAAAGGATTTAGTTCAATTGACCAAATGATAACCTTTTAAGTACTTTTAAATTTATAACTTTTCTGGTTAGACTGAATCATTCCCTTAGTTTTAAATGTTATGTCTGGCCTAATTGTATTGCAATTTGCATTTTAAAATCTTTATAAGCCCTCATATGAAATCGTTGTAGAAAAACCCCATGAGGCTGTTTGACTCATTCTCTAACAGATTCCATTCTTGGTACGTCGCAATTGTTACATTTCTTCAAAAAATGAATCTCACATATAGTCTTATGCTTAACATACAAGCTAAATTTCTGAAAGGCACATCATTAGACATATTTTATCCCCCCACCATCACCGGGATGGTATACATTTGGGAGACTAGATTTATTAGAAGAGACACCAATAAAAGTTAGCCTTAGAACCACACTGGAAGTGACCATCTCGGGCACCTTTAATTCCAAATACAACTCCAGCTGCAAGCCCACAGCCAGGGATCCATGTTTCTGATTGTAGTGTAAAGGTGCTTAGGATCCTATAACCTGGATATCCAAACCGAGAATTGACTCTGACACTCATCATAAGGACTCCAGAGAAGAAAAGACAACTTTCCTAGTAAGACATCTACCTCCCAAGAGTCTAGGGATTGAGAAGATAATATTAGATGTAGACCACTTTCTCCAAAGCTCGTCTGAACCCTGATGTGACAACAAATGAGACTTCAATCTCATTTTTATATTGTGTCTGAAAATTCTGCCAAGGTCTGAATTCTTCGTGGGTATGGTTCTGCTTGTCGTTTGTGCTGACTCTTGTTCAAGGTGTTCCTGTATGTAATCTTTTTGCTGGAACTTCATGTTCATTGAAACTTTGTAGGGATTTTTGAAGCTTGTGTTAGGTGTTGGGGAAACCTTCCTCCAAGGAGGATTTGTTTACTTCTCCCAGGCATCTAGGGTTACTACTAACAAAGATAAATGTTAAATTCATAGCGTGTAGTCTTTTTAGACATACAGAAATATGAACTCAGGTCACAAACTGGCATGAGGGCTGGCCCCGAACCACATATTCTCATAGGACACTTTCTTTCCTCCAACCAGAACTAAGGCAAGGCAGACAAGTTTCTCTGCTCTCTGCCTTTTCCCCCCACCTCTTTAATTCTCTCCCCGCCCCCACCACCACAACTTACACCCTGACCTATGGATGTTGCCAACTCCCCTTAAGAACTAGATATCTGAAGGTGAGATGTCTCCTCCCACAAGCTCATGGCACACACCCAGGGACCTGGCGCCTCTGTCTCTGCCTTTTTAGGTAAAAATTTTTTCTAATTCACCTTTTCTATGAGGGTTAAACTCTCTGTGGTTTTTTGGTTTTAGAGGGTCTCCAATCTAACTTCCATTTGAGGACAAAGCTTTGTTCCTGGCCCCTGTGTCTCCTTAAAACTAGAACTGTAGGCCACCTGGAATTAGTAAATGCTCCCAGGGCCGCCAAAGCCCTCAGCATTTGGTTACCTCCCTGAATGCATGCTGGCCTCACAGGATTTCCTTTTGTAAGCTCAGTCATGTTTTAAAAGGTGTTCTTGTTTAACATGCTTAGGTGTGTCATAGCAAAATATTTTCTAAAATTTAGTCTGTTATAGTGCCAAAAATATGTCTACAAATTCTATCTCTTCCTGGATATCTCACAAATACGAAACTTTGGTAGTGACCTACACTTCCACTACCATATCTAGTTTGCCTTTAAAACTTAATACCACTTCCCATCCACCTACTTATGACCAAAAAAAAACATTTGAGCATGCCTCCTCATCTCCTCATCTTTAACATCCAGTATAACTCTTATTCCAGTATAACTCTTATTGGTTCTAAGTTCTAAACATCTCTTGAATTTGTTCTCTTCATTCTGGCCACTAATTCCTTCAGAATTTACCATTTCTTTTCTACATCACTGAAATAATCTCCCTGTTTCTGGGCTTACCTCCCTCAAATCCATAGTTCACATGGCTCCCAGAAAAACCTATTTGAAATAAATAACTGACCATGTTGCTTATGTAATGAACGACCTTCAGTGACTCCCTCATTGTTGTCAAAGGTTTCACTTATCACGGCATATAAGGTCCTCTACAATGTTACTCTCAATGCTGTAGTCAGACCAAAATGTGCAATCTCCCGCTTGATCTACCATCCTCCAATCACTGTCACACCTCACCCCAGCTTCCTTGGCCACCTAACAGCTCCATCTCTTTCAGAACCCTGGTCAAGACTCCTCTCTTCCAAGAAGCTTGCAAGCAAATCTTACGGCACCCTTTGTTACATTACTGCTCAATGTGCTTAACTATTATCGTACTTACTACACTGTACTGCAATCATTTATCTGTTGTCCCAATCAGACTATGAATTCCTTTCAAGGACAGAGAAATTCTTATCTCTAGCCCCAGTACCTGGCACAGTACCAATTACATGAGATACTTAGTACCTAACAATGAATGTTTTTGACTTCTACAATACCTTATGAAATTGACTGATATTTCACTGCCGCTATCAAAGTTCAGGCCCTTTCTTCTACCTCTATCCTCTTACATGTCCTTCTGCCTCTGGTTTATCAACCTTCCAAATGTCACCTAAATTTGTTCTGAAGCACAATTCTGATGATGTCCTGCTTAACCTCAGAAACCTCCTATTGCTGTTATTCCCTGCCTCACTTTCTCTGCTGATGCAGTAGCTCACAGCAACCCATTTTCCAAAGTGACAGCTCAGCTCCATCCTAATTACAAAACCAACCAGTCTCCACTTTACCTTCTCAATCACCATCTAATGAAGCTTATTAGCATCAGATCCTTCCAGATTCAAACTAGGATCTGATGATACTAATGAGAGCTACAGGATTCCCATATTATCCAGCTACTGCCCTCCCCATTTGACTATATGGACAACCCCATCTCATCACTGCATTTTACAGGGATGTGCTGGGGCGTGCTGAGGTGTGCCAGGGGAAAGGAGCCGGGGTGACGCAGGAACAACAAGATGGAAGATCATTGTCTATAGAGAACTTCAAAAAAATAACATTGACTAAAGGTCAGTCTACTTTTTAGCCATTCTAAACAATGTCAGTAATAGAATACTCCTCCCTGCAGGACGGACTGGCCCACCAACACTCCTTAGTGAACCACTGCTTCACTCCCTTTCAACACCTTTAACCCACCCCAACAGAATCAATCACCTCTTCCCAAACCCTCAATACACACCTCAATCTCATACAAGGCCATAAGCATGTAAAAGGGAGCTTCTCTTTAACATTCATAAACACACCCTTCTAGCCAGCCCCCTATTAAGTTTGCCTCAGCTGCCCAGTAAAGTCTTCAGTGAGTAAAATGCGCCAAGTCCCAGTTCCCCTATGTTGCTAGGAAAAACAAACCATCAGGCCTTATACTCACTCACCCCATATACCAGGCTAACTGCATATAGAATATAATTTGAATTCCAAAGGCTGGCATTCATAGAACTCTATAATCTGGAACTAATTCTAATTTCTACTAACACCCTCCTCAGACTAAACTACTTATACTCAGTATATTTCTGCCTATTACATGTAAATCTTTTTTGTCTTACAGTACTTTGTGTCTGATTTACCTAACTGCTAAGCCACAAAAGAAAATTTAAACACTCAGTCCTACTTTAATGCTGTAGATACAATAAACACTCAACACTATTAAATAAAACTAGGGACAGTAATACATAAAAGAGTAGAATACATTTTTATTATATTGAATTTTATTTTTTTAAAAAACTTTATTTTCATAGAATACATTTTCACATTAAATTTCCACAGTGGGAAAATGACAATTTATTAAAGTTTTATATTTGCAGATACATTTTTTCAGGACAAGTAAAATGAACACATTTGAGAATCAAATCTCAGTTTACAATCTATAATATTTTGATATTAATTACTAGGGGATCTCTTCCCTACTTGGAACTTCTCTATATTCAGAAGCTCTCCAGGCTCTTTTTCCCAGAATTTAGAAATTAGTAATGTGAACTATCAGCATGTCCTAATTTTAAAGTTTCCCAAGGACATATAACCATCAGTAACCGATATCAACTGAACAGAGGGGGAAGTTTTCAAACATTAAGCAATGCCTAAGATTCTGTCGTCTTTCTTTATGAATTAACAGTCTTTCCCTTTCTCTATCATTCCCAGGACAAATATAGAAGTTTGCTCAGGTATTGATAGTTATAAAGTTGAATTCCCTTTAAGAGTTTAATAAATTAAAATGCAAAAGCTCATATATGTTTAGTTATACTGTGAGTCTAGTGAGAAGCTGGGAGTCAACCCCATTAACTCGTCAGAATAAGTAACTCAGCCTCACAGTTTCTTGGATATATATAATTTCTCTCAAACCTTTTCCTCAAAGATTAAACTCTAAAAATAACCAGGTGATTAGGAGAAGAGGTTGATCTCACCAAGGGACTTAGTTATTTCTTCCTTACTGTGAGCTGAATGGTGTGACAGAGCAGAGGCAAAGAGGTGTACAATCAATTCTCAAGGTATTAAGTCAAAAAAGTCAGAGCTTCCACAGCATGGCAACAGCTTTGCAGATGCCCACATCGTGATAGTTGAAATAACAAAGCCCAGCAAAGGTGGAAGCCGAGAGTGCCAAAAGGCCTGCCTTAGCGACTTTCTGCAATGCATCCCCTCGTACATAGTCAGTAACAACCTGTCCAAGGCCCCTAAGGAAAAAAAATCACAGCACAAAAAAATACAGAAATGTGGTTAAGAAGGTTATACAGATAACTTGGCTGCAAAAAGTTAATCAATCAATCAGGTTCAAACTGCAACAAGATCATAAACCCAAATAAAGGAAGCAAGTATTTCCTAATAATAAAGACATCTTCTCATTCTTCAGATTCAGTTTTCTGGAATCACTCATTTGAGAGACAGTAATTAATGCTACTCTATTACAAAATCTTGGGGTTGTTTTTGTTTGTTTTTTAACTAAAACAAATGTTCTCCAGAGTTTTTCATTTATTTGAAAAGAATGCAGTAAGCAGATATTATGTACCAGAACCTGTTATAGATGTTGGGAGTACAGCAAATTAAGACAGCATCCTTCACCTTATGGAACATACATTCTAATGAAGGAGAAAGAATACTTATGTGCTATGAATAAATATTTTAGAAATATTTTGCAATATTTTGGACCTCAATGAGAACATTCCAAGCAAAACTGACAACAACCTTGGCATCTTTAAGAATATTAAAAAGGTTACTGTGACTGGAGAACATGGAGATCAAAAGGTGGGGACAGATCACACAGGGCCATAAAGGTCATAAAAAGGAGTTTGAATTTTATTTAAAACACGAGAAACCACATATGTGCTTTAAGTAGGGAGTGACCTAAGTAAGGAGTGACCTAATTTTACTTTTCTTAATAACATTTTTATTGAGATACAACTCACATAGTATAAAATTAACCCTTTTTAAGTACACAATTGAGTGACTTTTAGTATAGAGTTGTATGACATCATTACTATTTAACTCCAAATATTTTCATAACCCCCAGAAGAAACCCTGTATCTATTAGTCCGTTATCCAATCACTGATTTGTTTTCTGTCTCTATGCCTATTCTAGACATTTTATACAAATGCAATCATATATGTGGCCTTTGTGTCAAGTTTCTTTCACTTAGCATAATGTTGTGGCATGTATCAGTACTTCAATCCTTTGTATGACCAAATAACACATGCATATCTCATTTTACTGTATTTTGCAGATATTGAAGAGTTTTACAAATTCAAGATTTGTGGCAACCCTGTGTCAAGCAAGTCTACTGGTGCCATTTTTCCATCAGCAGTTGCCCACTTCATATGTCTGTGTTACATTTTGGTAATTCTCAAAATATTTCAAACTTTTTCATTATTATTATATTTGTTATAGTGTGATCTTTGATGTTACTAAGACAAGACACTCTATTAGCGAAAAAATTATGACTTGCTAAAGGCTCAATGGTTTGCATGTTTTAGCAAAAAAGTATTTTAAATTAAGGTATGTACATTTTTTAGACATAATGCTATTACGCACTTAAGAGACTACAGCACATACAGTGCAAATGACATTTATATGCATTGGGAAACCAAAAAACTCATGTGACCCACTTTATTACAATATTAGTTTTATTGCCATGGTCTGGAACTGAACCTGCACTATCTCCAGGGTATGCCTGTATTCTTTTGTAAAACTACATCATATTTTGTTTAGCTATCCATCAGCCAGTAGGCATTTGGATTGTTTCCACTTTTTGGCTTTTATAAATAACACTGCTATGAACATTCCTGTACAAGTTTTTGTGTGAGGCCATACAATTTCAATTTGGGGAGCTATACACCTAAAAGTGGAATCTTTGAGACACATAGAAACTTTTTGTTGGATCTGCCAAACTGTTCCCCAAAGTGGCTGCAACATTTCACATTCCCAGCAGAATATGAGGATTCAAACTTTGTGACATCCTTGAAACACTTATTACTGCCCATCTATTTGATTACAGCCATCTTAGTGGTTTTGATTTGATTTTGATTTGCATTTCTCTCATGGTTTTGATTTGTACTTGTCTCATAAAAATTATGCTGAGCATTTTTTCATGTGCTTATTGGCTGGCTGTGTATCTTCTTTGGATAACTGTACTTTTACTTTTAATAAGATCACTCTGGCTGTAGTGTGGCAGTGCTGGCAGGAAAAGGAGGGCAGGAACAGGAAGAGAAAACTAATAGCAGGCAACTGAAGTAGTCCACACAAGACTTCTGGCTAAACCTAGGCTGGTGACAGGGGAAATGGTGTGAAGTGACAATTCAGGCTATGTTTAAAGGAGAGAACTAACAGAAATAACTGACAGACTGGATGTGTGTAAGACAAAAAGAAATATCAAGAATGACTCCTAGAATTTTCAACTCGAGCAACGAGATTAGAGTTAGGGAAGAACAAGAGAGAGGTTCTGAAAGGAAATTCAGAGAGATATGAGGGGAAAAGGAATGATTTTGACAAAGTTAAATTTAGGATGACTATCAGACATCTAAGTGGCTATCTCTATTAGACAACTGGAAATGTAATTCTGCAGCTCAGAAAAAGAGGTCACATCTGAGCTCACCATGGGAAAATATATAGCTATAGAAATTAAAAAGGCCAAGACTAAGCCCCAAGTTCAGATCTTTATTATTCAGAGGTCAGACAAGAGGACAAGGAGCTAGCTGAGACTGAGAGGTACAGCTGGTGAGATGAAGAAAACAAGGCGAATATGGCATCTAGGAAGCCAAAGAAAAATTGCTTTAAGAGGGAATATTCAATTAAGTTGAATGCTGCTGAGAATTCAATAAATGGAGGACAAAGAACAGACAAATGGATATGGAAAAAATAAAGGTCTTTGGTGACTTTGGTAAGAATGACTATAGTTAAATAGTTGGGATAAAAGCCCAATTAATGTGAGTTAAGAAAGACTGGATGCTGAGGAACTGGTGCACAATTATACACAACTCGAGTCATTGTTTTGTGTGTGTGAAAAGGAAGAAAATTAGTGAGATAACTGGAGAAGTCAATTTTAATAAAAAATTTTAAAAAATTCTTATTTTAATTTTAATTTAGATGGATCTACTTCCAAAAAACATGTATTAGAGAAATGTTACTGTACTTGCAATCTAATATTTCATATGCAACTGGAATCTTTTATTTTGAAAGATCCATGTGGTTAAAGGGCAATTCTCCTAACCCTAAAAAACTAGGTAAACAAAATCCCCTTTAACACTGGCTAGAAAATGATTCTGACACGTCACTTAACCTCCCTGGGGTTTAGTTTCCACATCTGTAAAATAACAGGGCTGGTTAACATACTCCCCCAAGTCTTTTCAGTTCTAACAATCCAAAACGCTTCCCTATCCACGATATCATACTGTTCTTGCAAAACAGCATAAAATGGACAACTCAGGGAACCCGACTGGAATTTATAAACTTTCTAGAAGGTTCACTAACAGAGAAAATCTAATAACTACACTGGATAAAATAAATAAAAACTGGAAATTCATTCATTCAATAAAAATTTAATTAGTGCTATGTGTCAGGTACTGATCTAGGCACTAAAGATATAATAGCAAACAAAAACTGTCAAAAATTCTTATCATAGTTCTTTTTTTTTAAAGGGCAAGACTGAACTATATATTACGGGATGCACTTCTGGATGACAAAATTATGATGAAATGTAAGAAAGTGACTACTATAAAAATCAGGATAATGGTTCCTGTTGAAGTATTATGACAGAGACAGAACACAACAAAGAGGCTTCTGAAGCAGGTGGCAAAGTTCTATTTATTGACTTGGGTGGTAATGCCCTTATAATTCTTCATTAAGCCATAGATTTGATTCTTGAGATTTTCTGTATCTGTGCTATCACTCTAGTGAAGGAAAACAAGGAATCTATAAAATACTAAATAGACAATATATTAGAATGTAATAAAGTGCTACTGAGAAAAATAAAACAGGGAAGAGAGATAAGGAATGTTGGGAAGGACACTGAGATTTTGAGTAAGTGGTTAGAGAAAACTTCAGTAAGGTTAACATTGAAGATGTGAAAGATTAGAGAGAACAATCCAAATATATAAAAGAATTTCAGGCAGAAGGAACAGTAAGAGTAAAGTCCTGAGGCCTAGAGTGTCCCTGGCATGTTCAAAATTATCAAGGAAGACACTGTGAATGAGGGAGAGAGTAGGTGGAGATGAAGAAGAAACAGGGGCCAGATCACATAGAATATAGACCACTTTATGAATGCTACTTTTAGTTTGAATATGATTAGGAAACAACAAAGGGTTTGGGAAAAGGGAATGTCCTGATCTGACTTAATATTTTAACAGGATCACTGGGGCAGCTGTACTGGTTGTAGACAGAAGAGGGACCAGTTAGGAGACTACTACTGGAATGATGACCAAGTTTGGGGGTATGAACAAATGGAAGAATGGAAATGCTATTAATTCAGATGGGCAAGAGTGCTGGAGGAAGAGATCTAGAGAACATCAGAAACTCAGTTTTATAGTATGCTACACTCAAAATATCTATTAGATATGGAAGTGGAGACATCAAATGGGCAGGTGCATATACAAACCTGGACATAAATATATTTTATATATGTTTTAAAAGTTTTCTACAGGTCTTGAGTATCCCAGTCAACTTCTCCCTTTTATGTAATAATGAAACTCACAACAAACAAACTGAGCAGACAACGTAATACTGAAAGGACTGCTGCTGTACTTGCCAATGACTATGGAGAGTGAGGACTGCAGCCAGGGAGTAGTCCATCGCAGAAGAAGGACTCAAATAAGAAGCTGGAAGTAGGCCCAGGAGCAAAACACTGACAACCCTTTCACCAGTCCAATGGAGAGATGCAGACTTGGAACCAGCTATAGAAAGGAAGAACCAGAGTCATAAGAGCGGAAGGGGGAAACACAATCTCTCACATTCAATATATGCCACAACAGAACCCAAACTGACAGAATGGCAAACAGGATGCACATAAGACTTAACTCTGAGCATAAAGAGGGTAAGAAAAAGAAGGTAATTGAAAGAGATACTATCTCCCTTCTTTTAGTACAGGATGTCTCAACACCTGCATATGTTGATTAGAAGACAAATCCACTTTACTTACAGGCATGAAGATGGACAAAAATATCTTTGAAGAATTACCAATCTTGGACTTCAGTGTAATAGACAGATATCTTATGTATATAAGTTAGTGACACCTGAGAAATTCCTTTAAAACATTCTTCTTTTATTTATACGCTCTTATTTATACCTTCTTTGGAAGTAAGGTTGTATTAAAAATCCTCCTAAAACAAAATTAAACCAATCAACTCAAAAAGAAGCAAAGTTCTGATGTCAACTTTTAAGATCATGGTCCTTGTTCTGTCCCATCACTTATAAATTGCCCAAAACAAATAAGGAACACAAAAATTTCTTTCAAACAAGTGAAAAATAAAATGGACTTTAAACATTTCTTTGAGAGCTTCTTATCTTTTTTTGGTTACAGACCCCTCTGAGAATCTAATAAAAAGATGGTGTGACTCCCCAGAAAAATGTGCTTGTAAACATACATTAAAAACTATGTTTACAGCTTCGAGACTTTCCTTTGGTCCCATGTACTCCAGGTTAAAACCACTCTGCTAAACCTAACAGAACTAAGCAAAAGAATGCAGAAACAAAAACTTTTCAAAGATAAAATTATTCCAAAAAGCAGAAAGACTACACTTGTCTAATTTCTCATAACTCGGCTGCAACTATATCTAAGCGGTTGATGTAAGAATCAAGAGAAGTCAGTAAAATACTGATTTTTCCAGACTTTAAAAATGAAAAGACAGTTAACTCATTATTCACCTACAGATATTCTAAGACTAATTTTAGTAATATCTAAACGATATTCACCTAAGAAATGCCATATGATTTTAATACCAACCTCAATAAACAAGTCAATTACAACTATATATACATATGACTTTTTTAATTGTCTACTATTTTAAATTATTCATATATGGCTCCTCTGCATTAGCTAACTGAATAAATGACTCACCTATACTGAACAGACTCTTCCTACAGAGCTATTTTGTTTCAAAATATTAAAAATTTTAAAGATTTAGACCAGGAGGTTCTCTATGAACATAAATGGAATCATTCAACCATGCTGGCATTGTCTGCCCAAAGGTGTAGGCTAGGTCTTCATTTGACAGTCTAACACAAGAGTTCCCCCTACAGACAAGAAGTCCTGCAAAGGCATGATAATTAGCCCAGATAAAAACAGCCAGAGCCCAGAAAACAGCAACCATGGAGAAAACATACAATGACGGCTGGGTGACAGGTGAATGTTCTGCGTTCCACACCATCCTGGGGTAGGTCGGTCCTGAAGAAATGCTGAAATGTGAGCAGGTCTGACCACTGGGGTTCGGAGGAAGAGAGCTGAGAAAAGACACATTAGGATGATCGTAAGCACCTCTCCTTAAATGGGATTGAGACTTTTTAAATGACCATAGGCAAGGTACTTCAACCCAAATAGGGGATAACATCTATTTCACTATGAGGACAGCATCTATTTCACTAGGTTGCCATGAAGTCAGACTAAGTAGCCACTGAAAGATTGAAAAAAATCAATGAACCACTTATGTAAAAGGGCTTCACTTTTACTGATTTTAAAAATGAAATTATAGCTCCTTTCTCCTTCCATTTATTCATCTGCCCTGCACTGGAGTAAAAGATAAAAGACACAGTCTTTGTCCTCAAGGAATACACTCTAGTTTGGAAAGTTCATCTATTACTATTCTCCTTTTCAAGATTAATTTCTCCAGTTGTACTCTTGAACCCATCCATTTCTGTCCCCTTTGGGATCCTACCTCTTGGTTAAAAAAACAGGCAGACCTAAGTTCATCCAACTCCACCATTCACCAGCTCTGACACAATCAGCAATTAAGTTAAATAGGCACTCTAAGCCTCAATGTCCTCATTTGTAAAGTGGAAATAACAACACTTACTTCATAATACTCTTGAAAATTATATATGCGAGGTGCTCAGTATAATTTCCAGAATAGTATAAGCACTCAATAAAAAAGTAATTTCTCTCCCGCATCTTTAATCTCTCCTTCCTATTGGCCATTTTCCCTTGACTGATATAATATACTTAACTCTTCTCTTGATCCTATGTTCTCTAACAAATGCCCCTGAACTTTTCCCCTGCTCTTTTTCAAACCATGCTTCTTTAAAGTGTTGTCTAAATCACCTCAACTTCCTCACTTCCCTAACATTCTTCAACTCTAAAACTTATTTTTATCCTCATCAAAGCTGCTTTGGTAAAGTGTCAATGGTCTCAAGTGGCCATATCCAACAGGTACTGTTCAGTCTCCATCTTACTGGGCCTTTCTGTATCATCTGGCATTGGTGGCCTTCCTCCCTTCTTTGCTCTGACAGAACTCTCTTCCAGTTCTCCCTTTGATTCTCTGACCATCTTACATTAGTCTCCTCCTGTATTCATCACTCTTAAATGTTTTTCCAGGATTCTAATCAGCTGCCAACTGCTCTCCTTCCTCACTTCCTCTACCCAGCCCTGGCCATTCTGTCCACTCAGCTTCTACTGCTTATTAGCTGATGACACCCAATTCTGTATCTCAAGCCCTGATATCTCTCCAGTTTCAGAAGTTTATGTGCCTGTTGCCCCCTCCCCCCGCACCATTAGATACTCTACATGGTCCTCACACTCACCACCCCCAAATCATCCTTCAACTCACTTTCTCATCCAAACCTGTCTCCCATTCACGTTGCCCACTTTAATGACATCCCAGCTACTCTTTAACCTAACCCAGAAATCTCAAAGTCAGTCGTCAAATCATATTGATATTATCTCCTTAACATTTTTTGAGACAATCTCTTTTTTGTACTACTCCAAATTCAGGACCTCACCATTCTTTCCTGGACTTCTACAACAGTGCTGTATCTCATCTCCCTGTGTCTTAGCTTGCCCCTTGTCCTATGGTGGCCAGTTAGCATACTGTTACCAAGTAGTCAATCTAAAGTGCAAGTCTCTGTCAAATCTTTCAGTGGCTCCCATTCACATCATGTAAAAATACAAACTCCTTATTGAGACAAGTTCTTTTGTGATTCGATTCCAGTTCACCTTTCCAGATTCATCTCTCATTCCTTATTTTGAGCTTTACACTCAATAATATCTGATTTGTTTTGTTTCCTGTCATACCAACCAGTTTCTACATTTCATCATTGCTTTTGCTCATCCAGTTCATCCAGTAACTCTAATTTTAATGCCCTTCCTCCTGTGGCCTTCCTTATCCTCAAGACTCTCTAATCAGGCACCTCTATTTAAGGAACGGAAACAGGGTAATCCTTCCAAACACAGAGCTAAATACATTCTCCCTCTGGACTGGAGTTAACAATTTATGTACAGCACAAGAGTTTTTGTTTTATGCTAAATTTGTTTTATGCTTATGTGTGTTTTCCCTATAAAAAGGAAAATTCTCTGAGGGCAGGAACTATGTTTTATTCACATTTGTACCACAACTTTACTGTGTCCCGTATAACGTACATGTCCAGTTCAATGACTATTGATTTGATCACTCTCACAGCAACTCCGGGGAAAATGAGCAAGACCAGGTACTGGAACTTACATTCTCTTTTCCGATTCAGGGTGCGAGCATTCTAAGAACAGTGAATGAGGAGACAATGAGAGCTCTTATAATAGCCTCGGCAAGCTGTAACTGCCAGAAGTTCTCTTTAAGAGACCACGTCGGTCCAGAGCAGAAACGACTCGCGCTCGGGTGAATATCTGGGCCCGCAGGCAACGGTGATCACTGCTGTGGTTTCGGCAGAAGCCAGAGCGGCCAAAGGAGTAGGAATTCCCTGGTCCAGAGGGCCCCCCACCCAGTATTCTAATCCTCACCGCATCCCCTTCCCCGGCTGGAGGCTGCGTTAAGGACCCCCGGCTGCCAGGACACCTCACCTCGGCCTCCTTGGGCACCGCAGAGAACACTCAGCCTCCAGATACTCGCCATCTCGCTCCCGAAGGCTCAAGGTCATCCAGCAGCCCGGAAGCAGTCACAAGACAACTCCCAGTCCACGACGACCAACGAAAACAAGGAAAAGAAAAACGCTAGGCGGACCGGAAGTCGAGAGTCGGCGCAGGCGCACTACACATGCGCGCGCATGCCGGTCGCAGACCCGGAGCCTGACGCGGACAATGGCGGAGCTGGGTGAGGCCGACGAAGCAGAGTTGCAGCGCCTGGTAGCGGCCGAACAGCAAAAGGCTCAGTTCACTGCACAGGTACGGAGACAGGGACCAGGGTGAAGAGAAAGGAGGGTGAAGCACAGGTCCGGGCACCCTCAGAGTGCTGTACGCTGGCGGCGCAGTAAGGCCCCCAGATGGCCTTGCCTCGCCCGGTTCCTCTCGCAGAAGAAACGAGTCCTGGCACTCTGGCCGCTGGTGACCGGTGGTGCTCAGGTACCTTCTAAACAAACCCAACGTGGGGAAAAGTGTAAAGAAGAAAAGGAAGGTTTGGGCGACAGAAGGGCACAGGGGCCTAGTTTGGCGACAAGCCTTCTGGGCTGGCATTGGGAAGATCTAGGCTTTAATCCTACCTCTGCCAGTTGATAGAACACGAGCCCCTAGATAAGACACCTATCCACTGTGGGTTTTAGTTTCACAGTCCTCTGCTTCCCCACTAGATTGTGAGGATCAAATGCAATAATGTATTTGAAAACGAAGGAGCAGTAGAACGTTACTGGAAAAGAGGGGGCCTCAGAAGTAATCGGTCTAGATTCGAGACTATTAGTTTAGAATAAGGGTGTTGGAGCCCTTTAGGCATGATTAGAACCCCAGCGTGGGCCCTTATTAGCTAGCTGCATGACCTTGGGTTAATTACTTAACCACGTCTCTTAAGCGGTGGTGATGCTTCTTTTAGGATCGCGGGTTGACTGAATGCTTAGTACCCTCCCTTCCAAATAGCTCTAGGTAAATGGTTATCCCTCCATTGGGCCATTGGGAGAGAGAGGGTTCACGGAGGATAAGTAGCAAGAACCCTGGTTAGAAAATATTAAGGACTTGGACATAATGAAAGTGCACACGACTTCTGTGCCAATATGTACATTTTCTTGGACAGTGGATCCATAAGTTTTATCGGATTCTCAGACGTGCCCATGACCCCAGAAAGGTTAAGAACTTGACTACTTTCTAAGGGATGGGTTTGGTTTGGGGGAAATAATTGGTACCATACCGTCCCAGTTTACTCTAATGCTAATTTGGTAATGTAAAAGACAGTATTAAACTTGCCTGAAAATTTACAATCTGATTACGGACTTGACACAATTAGAAAATAGACAGTGGCCTTCCAGGAAGTAAGAATTTCAACTGTTTTGAAGAATGGATAAAATCTTTAGGGAGGGCATTGCAGGAGTATTAAGTCGAGTATGCTGTGTGGGCCGTCTTTCAAACTGTATGGGTTGGGGGTTAAATAAGGGAGTGCCCTGAGTGGCTAACAGAGAAATTGATGTATTAAGCAAACACAGGGGTAACTTGTTGGAAAGTAGTTTTAATTACTGAAGGATTGTTGCAATGTGGGAATGAGGTGGACCTCATTCCTGTTAGTGACAGGAAGTGAGGAAAGAGGAGAGCCCACAGTTTGATTGAAAGAATGGTTTAGTCAGGTGACAGGAAATGAGGAAAATAGGAAGGAAATAAGAAAATTGGCAGATAGGCCCATATGCAGACCCCAGTGGTTACTATTTTTCTTTCCTCTTAGGTGCATCACTTCATGGAGCTGTGTTGGGATAAATGTGTGGAGAAGCCAGGGAATCGCCTAGACTCGCGCACTGAAAATTGTCTCTCTAGTTGTGTGGACCGCTTCATTGATACTACTCTTGCTATCACCAGTCGGTTTGCCCAGATTGTACAGAAAGGTGGGCAGTAGACCATTCCCTGGGAGAATGACAGAAGAAGCAAAGGACTTGTTATTAACTAGATTTAAGGGTCAGTCGGGGGAAGCTGTCAGCCTACTGTCAGGTCAACTTCAGGCTGTTACCAAGCCTGTTGGTGCTAAAAAGTAATAGATCAGATGTTCAAAAGTGAAATTTATTTATTTGGAATTCGGAAATTCCACATTGTATCACAACAGTTTCAATAAATGTGAATTCTCCAACTTTTGTTTTAATCCCATTTTAGGATTTAATAAGATCTCTTATTGGCAGGAACAGTAGAAATAAAGATGTTCCAAGGCCCATACTGCAAATGGGAGCTCTTAGGTTTTGAAGAGCCACCTTAAGCAATATTGAAGGGGGCTAAAAGAACTATCAAAGCCTTAGCCTATAGCATAGAAGAGAATTTGGGGTTGAGAAAGGTAGAGAACAGAAAACAGCTTTATTGCTTATACATGACCAAGAAAAGGTAAACATGGCAAAAAAAAAAAAAAAGGCAAGATGTGTATTCATGAGGAGATAGGCCTGCTAGTATGGGAGGGAGGGAAGGTCAAGATCCAAACAGAATCAACTTCCTAGGGATGCCTTGTTCCTCTGGCCCATCTTCCTGAGTCTGTGCTTAGAATCAGTACTTCTATAGCACAGAAGCAACGCTAAAAAGATAAAACATGAACACCTTCCAACAGACTTCACTTGCTCTGAGAACAAAACAATTGCTTTAGGTTAAGAGGTAGTAATTAGAGACTGTTCTTCCCCCCTTGCACCCCTACTAATCCCAAAGGTAAAAATATTTACCATAGAACATTGACAATTGAGTATCAAACTACTAATATTTAAAATAAATATCCCAAAAGTAGCACCTGCTTATAATCGGGATAGGGAACCTCTGGCCGACCATGTGTTTTATAACTAAGCTTTTTACTAGAAATCTGTTCTGTAAAGCAAACAAATTCAGTAGTTAGAAAAACAAAATGTTACCACCTCATGGAATGTTGTCATAGTTATATTCTGTTGCTGGTGTCTTACACTGCCATGTTACCATGAAGTATCTGTATCACACATGGGGTTAAAAGTAAGGCCAGGGAGGCTAACTTACCTGCTCTGGACCTCATAACCAATTAGTGGCAGAACCAAGACCAAGAGTCTGAGTTTTCGAGTTTACTCAGCCCATGAAGTGACAACCAGGAAACAATGATGTCACTTGATCTGCCATAATGAAAAAATTAACCTGTGTTCTGCCAGCCTTCTTTCGGTATTATTTTGGTTTCTTAAGAATTAACATAGAAAGAGTACAGTATACAGCAAAGGAAAATAATATGGTCTCTGCTTGGTGGTTTAATCCAAAGGCAGACTGAGAAGAAATGGGTATGTCCCTGAGAAGCCTGTTTCACTTTGGAACTGATTCAACCTAGTGTCAGGGAAACTCTAAAGTTCATTAATAAATTTAGAAATGAAAAGAAAAATAACATTTAAATGGCAGGTGCTGCTCTGAATCCTGTTCAGAGAACCATTAGGCAGCATGACTAATTCCTAATTCTTCCCCATTTGGTTGAGGACTTACCTAAAACAACTGAAGAAATAATTATGAACACAAATCCATTTAGGCAATATACAGCAATGGAACTAGAAAACTATTTACAATCCAATTATGGTGTTTTAGTGGTATACTAAGTACAGCCATAGTCCCTGTCCAGCAGGGAAATTTTACAGAAAACCCTAGTCTCTTCTAATAACAGCTGTCTATGGATGCTATGAAGGAAAAATGTTCTTATGCTCATTTCCTCATTAAATAAACTGCACCACACTGGTGGGGCCAAAATTTAGAAAGATCAAAGCACCAAGGCTGAAGACAAAAGTCAAGTGGCACCTGCTATATAAACTGACAAGTGTGTAACACAGTGTTCCCTTATACCATTCTACACAGCACTGATTCCAATCCATCTCTTGATCCCAGCCCTTGCGTTCCCCAAATTCAGAATTCCAATCGGTGTACCCAGGTCATTATTGGATTCAACTTTCTGGGTCCTTTAATTTGCTGTATATGTACTCTACTGCTAAATGTAATTAATTGCAAAAAATAATCTCTTCAAGAAACCTTCATAACAAAATACCAGATTCCCTATTAACAATAAGAGGATCAAGTTTAACAGGCCAAAGTAGAAGTCTGTCAGAACATATGTAGATGGCACAGGACAGCTCTGATCTCAGTTCTGCTGTGCTGAGCAAGTCACTGGCAAAGCTCCAAGGTACAAGAGCTGTAAATATCCAGAGTCACATGGGAAACTGAAGAATGTTTCTCATTTAGTCGTCCTCTGAACTCTCAGCAGACCTTTCATCTGTAGCCACTTTCCAATTTGTGCGTTTGTTTGTCCTCTCCTGTATTTCATTGTGAAGTACAGGGATATAGGCTTTTTTATCTTTCTTTTTCCTTTTCGTTTTTTTAGTGTCTCTTTCCTCACTCTCCTCAGAACTGCTGGATGCAGAATCATCTGACTGAGAAGTGTCACTTTCTGCCTCTAAGATTAAAGTAGATTTTTTGAGAGACTTTTTCCTGGATTTTTTCTTGTGCTTATGTGGTTGTTTCCTGGTACTAGAAGCCCCAGTTTCTTCTGAGAATTCGCTTGAGGAATATGCTGTTATATCTGTGGCTTCCCTTTTGCTTTTCTTCTGTTTTTTGTGAGACTTTTTTTTCTGCTTTTTTTTGTGGGATTTCTTTGACTTCTTGTGTTTGTGAGATTCGTGAGTAGATGATTTTACCTGGGGAGATGTTTTTTTTCCATTGGCAATATCCTGCTGATCACTAACAAAAAAGAGAAACTGCTTTACTATAAAAAATAAAAAGTATATTTATACTTTAATATTTGAATTCTAGGTAGGAAGTTTGAGTTAAAACAGCTCTGATATAGGGTTATGATGAGACTTTATCACTGAGTTGTTTCCTCATCTTTAAAATGAAAAATTCTAATCTGCCATACTGAATTACCATGTGAAATACTACACATCAATCAGAGAAAGGCAAAATCCTAAGTGCTACATGTATGTCAAACATCAATAAGGGAAAGGCAAAATACCAATCATCTCCCATCTAAATCACCTATTATTTCTCAGTTACATTTAATGGCAAACATTAGATGCTTTACAAGAACTAGGAACTCAATTTACAGTTCAGACTTTGTACTAATCTTAGTTTCTAACTTTTTTCCCAGTAAGCTTATATGCCTTACCTGTCTGTTTCAAATTCTTCAGGGTATAACTCTTTATAACCACTGTGACCCCATCTGTAAGATGATATATTTTATTATACATATTGTTAAAGCAATCAATGTTTTTTTTCCAATTAAAACAAATTAGACTCGGAGTCTGCATACACAGACATACAGACAAAAAGAGAGATGGTAGAGCCAACCCCTCAGTAACTTAGTCGACTACATCTTTCTGTACTGCACACTATCATTTCAGACGAAGCAGTCCTGCATCCATTTGTAAAAGAACTTGCCATTCTCTTACTTAAGAAACATAAGCAACTCTTATCCTCTGTTCTTTAGCTGTGAAGTCCCTCTCCAAAACCACTTCATAACAATACAGTCTACATTGGTACAATTTTCTTTAAATAACTATTAAAATATAATTTGTATACCATAAAATTCAGCCTTTTAAAGTGTACAGTTAGTGGCTTTTAGTACAAAGTTGTGCAACCATCACCACTGTCTAATTTCAGAACATTTTCATCACCCCAAAAAGAAACTCCATCCATTAGCAATCACTCTCCATTCCTCCTTCTCCTGTAGCCCATGGCAACTACTAATCTATTTTTGTCTCTATAGATTTGCCTATTCTGGACATATCATATATACAGAATCATGTAATAAGTGGCCTTTTGTACCTGGCTTTTCTCACATGTCATGTTTTCAATGTTCATCCATGTTGTAGCATGTATCAGTACTTTATTCCTTTTACTGCCAAATAACACTCCATTACCATTCTACATACCACTTTTGTTTACCCATTTATCAATTAATCAACATTTGGATTTCCACTTTTTCGTCATTATGAATAATTACTCTGTGAACATTTGTGTACAAGTTTTTGTAGCGATAATTTTAATTTTTAACAGCACACATTCTCAGGCCGAATATCGTTAATGGCAATAAGAATCTAGTCACAGACCTGTCTGGCATGTTAGCTTCATAATCATATAACTTCTTGTTCCAGGATTTAGCCTTAAGAAAATCATCTTCCAGTGCTCCAGAAATTTCATTCTTTGGCCTCCAATAGTCTCTCTGACTTTCTTCATCAAAACCATCACTACGCATCCGGCTATATGAAAAAAACAGAAGAACTTTTACATTTGGAAGCAATCTGCGAGGTTACTTTATGGAACATCATGCACAAAACTCATTGAACAGCTAAGGGGAGAACAAAACAACCTGATACTTAATATTTTAAAAAATCATGTAAAAAGACATGATCTGTTCCTCTCTATAAATCGGTACAGTTGTTTAGTAAATATCTGACCATAACTACCCATCCTAATGCAGAACATAAATGAAATGACTTCTGGACTGTGGCACACTACAGCTCACTAATTCTCAACTAGGAGGCCATGCAAAGTAGGAAGCAGAGTATAATCACAGCTGAAGACATTTCAAACTACCCTAGAGATTCTGAAATACACTCCCTTTCTGGGAAACCAGCAACTTGCTATAATGATGTCATAGTAACAATGAGAACGAGGCCTGAGCCATGAGTATGTTGGGGTAGAAAACCAGTTGAGAACCACTGATTCAATCCGTGCTTAAAATATCCACTTAGCAGTCATTAAGCCAGCTAATCAGTTATAAAAAATGTTTACGGACTTCTATGTACATACAATCACTCTTCTAGCTATTGGGAAAATCATGCAAATGAGACAATCAGAATCCCTGCCCCTAAAGATTTATTTTTTATAAATTTATTAAAAGACATTTATTAAATCTGTATGTTTTAAAGATTTATTCACCATGACAGGCATTAATAGTCTACTCTCAAAGAACAATGTTTTGTTCTTGGAAGTGCCACTCGGAATTGAACAACCAATACAAAACAAATCATCACCTGCACTAATATTCTCAAAGGACCATTTTTAGAGAGAAAACAGACTGAAAAGATAATCATTTTTATGTTGAGACTTTGCTTTCTTTACCATGGATACCCTGCATACTTTCTTGTCTGAAGCCATTTACACAGCCATCACACTCCAAACTCCACATACTCTGGAGACATACTCATTCTCCTTAAATATCTCATTATTAACTATTTCCCTGGGTGGCTTTAGAAATCAGCACTAGTACTTTCAGCAATTTTTCATGCACACTGCTATACACTAACAGGCATATGAAGCCCAACAGATGTTCCTAACACTCAGACATTCCTATACTATCACAGGTAACACAACTAAGCATGCATAATCCTTCCTATTTACACTCAAATTATTAAGAAGGTAACGTGAAAGACTGTGATTTGGCGAAGATAGTGAGTAGGTGGGGTAAAGAAAAGGCTGAGAGAATGAAAGATTAATAGAAGAAAGAAGTGAATGATCAGCTAAGTGACCATAAGATACAAGTAGAAAATCTGAGGTTTAAAAGCCATCAGGTAAGGTCAGAATCCTTAATGTTTACAATTGTTCAAGGCAAAATTTTTAAATTCTCCATTGCAAATAAGTACAGAGTAGAACCATATGCATCATAACCATTATCTTTATGCTTGGGTCTAGATTTCCGAAGGATGGAAGGCTTAAGGACTCACAGAGCTGCATCTATCTGTAGCATACCAAAATGTTTTTAAACACAAGCTGATGATTCTGAATAAAAGAAGAGTTATTTTGGTTCTCAGAGCTGCAAATTCACCTTGAACTGCTGGGTAACATTTTCCTTTTGGTCCCCCGGTAAGCATCTTCCATTTGTTTCTCCAGTTCTCTTATTTTCCACATATCCGATTCCTCTTGAATCTAGATTTTTTTTTTTAAAGGAAAGAAAGAAGTTACTAAAAATCATACTATACATCACAGAAAAGTAACTGAAAATACAGTCTGCACTAATCATTGGATTTTAAACTGAGTTATTAGGAACCTGGGAAACTAATTCTAATTTCTCTAATGTAGTTCAACAATCTGACCCAGTAAATCTCAAATATGTAGAATTCTGCAGCAAGAGAACTTTTTAACCACTACACAGACACACTTCTAACTTTATCAATTTTGCAAGCATGCTGCAATTAGCAAATGATAATTCCTTATGTTTCTAAAATGCTTTATGATTTTAATTATATCATCTCAACTGAACCTTAAGCAATCTTATGAGGAAAGCAAAGCAGATGCCATTATTATATTTTACCGAGAAGAAACAAAAGCTCAGAGATTTTACCAAAGTCAAAAAGCTAGTAAGGACAGGTCTTGAAACTTTCTAGGCTAGCCTATTTTCACATTATAATTTTTTTAAAAAACAAAGCAAAATGGCATGAGACTTGCTAGAGAATTTCCTGAAAAGCAGATTACAACTGACCAAAAAAAATGTTTTAGTTCTAAGTCCTCCTGTAATATTTTGTTAAATCTGTGTTAGATTTATCTTTTTCAGGCACCACTTTCAATGAGGGGTGGTTTAACGCAATTGCAGTGGCTGCTTAGGGAACAGTTACACCCTCACTCACAATCAAAATATCAGGTGATATGACAGTAATAACATTTATAATCAAACTAGAATTGCACAGTTCACCAAAGAAAACCAAACAAGGGTCCTTGGTCCTCTTTTCATTATATGTGCTCTCCTAGGTGACTTCATCTATTCTCATGCCCTCTATCATTTCCTATATATCAATAATCCCCAGACCTTTATGTCTAGCCTCAACTTTTCTTTCTTCCAAGTCTGCATTTCCAACTGTTTAGACATCCTATAAGCAGCTCACTATCAGCATGTTCAAAATCAAACTAATTACCTTTCCCATCATACTTGTCCCTTTCTTTTGTTCCCTATCTCAATGTATGACATCACCATCATTCACCCAGTCACACAAGGTAATTATTTGATTCTATAATTATCACTATCATTCAGTCACCAATTTCTTTGGATTCTACCTCCTAAATTCCTCATCTTCATCCCCACTGTCACTTCTTTCAAGTGAACCCCTCATCATCTCTCACCTGGAACGTTACAATTCCCTAACTGGTCTCTCTACTGTTTCACCCCATCTGATCTAACTCCTACCCAGCTAAAAAAAAATCATTCTTCTAAAATACAAATACAATCGAGACATAGCCAGCTTAAAAATATTTAATGGTTTCTTTATTGCCTATAGGAAAAAGTCTAATTTCTAAAATCACAATCCACTTAGGCCTCATCTTGTCATTAACCCCCATATTCCCTACTTTCTGGATGCACACAATTTCATGCCATGCCACAAGTGCTTCATGTGCTTTCTTGTTGCCATGTTAATAATTGATGTTCTTTCTCTCTCTGTATGGAATGATTTTCCACTTGGTAAACTTGAACCTATTCATCAAGAACTAGTTCAAATATCAGCACCTCCAATACCATCCAGTCTGTGAAGCTTTTCCTAATTCCCCAGGGCAGATTTCATTATCCTTTCCTCAGTGCACTAAAACATTTTTTGTGTCTCTATTACAGTACTTATCAAAATGTATCATAATTATCTATTTTATTCATCTTTGTATCTCCCGACTGTACCAAAATAATGCTTGGCACACTGTATGCCCTTGTTAAGTGTTGAGGAATAACTAGGCTGTACCTCTCACCTTATTGTGAGCATCTGTGTGCCGGATGACATTCCTTAGGAGGACTTTCCCCAAAGGAACCCGGGACATTCTTCAATCTAAAATGAATCAATAAACAACACTTAATAATAATATCCTTTATTACCTTATCTTTTATTATACTGTTATAAAGAAGCATAAGGTAAAGGAAAGATCACTGAACTAGAAGTTAGGGTCCTGAGGGATAGTTTTTTCTTCTTCATTAAAAGGGGAAAATGCCTGACCACAGTAATGAGGATGAAAGGAGATAACGTATACCGGAGTTCTCTGAAATTACACCATTTTATTTAATCCTCAAAATAATTCTATATTTTATGAGGTAAGTATCTTCACACCTAATTAGTAGATGAAACTCCCTTAAAGCCATAACTTGCCCCAGGCCACATAGTCCAAGGCAAACAAGGAATGATTAGAAATCAACACTGGAATCCTAAAATTAGTTTGTGGTGAAGCAAACACCTCGATTTGAGAGTTTCAGGAACCACAAATGTCAACAGTAACAAAAACTGACGCCTAAAAACATCAAATGCAGAGATGCCCTAAATTTCTCCATTCTGACGAATTTTATTTTCTATTTTGTACAGAAGCCTCCAAAAAAATAGATGGCAGGGCTATTCGCGTGTAGCTAGCAGGGGCTTTGTGCAACCACCCCACCGCTCAGCTCACTCACCCCTCGATCCTGAGGAAATCAGGCATCTTGTTAGTGTGAGACGAAGAGCCACTCCATTACAAGATCTCCTCCGACCCAGGAAGACAAGGAGTCAGGGCTCAAAGGCAGCTCTGCAGCTTCACCCGAGTCCTTCGCGAAAATGCAGCCTTCCCACTGGTTATTCCGCCCTCACCCGTGTCCCAGGCCACGGCTGCCTTTCCCTCAGCCCAGACCGACAGGCGGATATCTTTCCAGACAGGACCGGGGCTGCGCCGGGGCGGAATCCGGACGCCCGGGTTGGCTGGGGCATTTCCCGCTCACGCTCCTCTGGGATGGACCCGGGGGATTGGGTTTCGCTACCAGTGGGGACGTTTTGAACCGGTACGACCCTCGACTGGGCCCCCGAAAGAATTTAAAGTGCCTGAAGGGGGGATCGAGGCTTCCAAAAGGAAGACGGGGAAAACACCCCCATCTTTGTCACCGGGATCCCTGCCCCTCAGCGGCCTAGGAGCTCCCGGTAACCTTCCCTCCAAACGCCCTCCCCACACAAATACACACAAACACACCCATACCGTGCGCCGCAGCCTCGCGTGGCGGGGGAGGGGGGAAGGAAGCGGTCTGGGAGAAAAGAGAGCAAGCTTCCCTTTCAGGCCGGAAGTCGTGCTCCTGAGAAATTCTTCCTACCAAGAAGAGCTCCAGAGACTCCCACAGGGAGGGTTTCCAGGACACGCAGGAGGTTGACAGGTGCAGAAGGGAAGCGGGCGCCTTCCTGGAAAAGAAGCGTGAGTCGGGCTCAGCTGCAAAGCGAGGCCAGCACCAGAAGGGGGAGATTCCGGAACTGGACGTAGAAAGACTTTTTCGCCGGGAACTTCCCGGACCCAATTAGATGCTGTACCCAGTCTGGTTACCCTGGTAATAGGCATCGCGGTTTGTCAAGGAACCGAGAGAAGAGGTGAGTTCGCAGATCTCTGGAATGATTGTCTGTTAAGTTTCCTCTTTAATATAACAATATAGTATTCTAAGAACCCAGACGTCCTCTTTTCCCCATTCTGTGGATGCTGTGGGACACTTTTCAGTAAGGGTGGTGGTGGGGAGTACGAGGGAGGTTATCTCAAGACGTGGAGAGGATATTATTACTACTCTCAGATAGTGTTTACCAAGTATTCCAGCCTCTCTGCATTAGCTTACTTAATCCTCACAGTAACCCTATGAAATAGGTATTACCGTCTTCATTTTGAGAATAGATGGAGGCACATATATAAAATATGTGCTCAAGGTCACACAGCTTGTAAGTGATAGAGCTAAGATTGGAATCTAGGCATTCTGGCTCCAGAGTTCATGCTTTTAACTACTAAGTTATGCTGAGGATTGAGGAAATCTCATGTGGCCCTCACCCTACACACACCTCTGGCAATTTCCAGACTTGATAGGCACCAGTCAGCCAAAACTCAAGTGTTGGGGGAAAAAGTCACCAGGAATGAGCACTCTGTCCCTTCAGGACTTGTGAAGGTCTAGGCAGAAGTAAGGCCTTATTACCTGAGAGGACAACTTGAGAATTTAGGAAGGGGTACTAGATAATTCGAGAATAAGGAAAAGATAAAGTAGTGCTGATCGATAATCTTTTAGACACAGGTGTTAAAAATAGCTGCTAACGTCACCAAAACAATTCCTGACCTGTTCCTCATCCCCCAAAAGAAGAAATGAATCAATAGTTACACAGATCTTTTTCCCTCAAGTCATGTCTTTCAACAGACTTAAAAGGCCTATTCACCTTAACCATGGAATCATCTTCAAAGGGTCTGCTGACGCAAGTTACTCAGTTCTGGAACCTCCTAGATGATCTGGCTGAAAGTAACCCTGAGAGCTATGAGAAGTTCATTCAACAACAGCTGAAAGATGGGAAACAGCTTTGTGCTGCCCCAGAACCACAGCTCTGTCTGGAAACCAGAATTCTAGTATGTACAGTTGGTGCCCAGGGATGGAGAGGTCCTGAATGAAATCATCTTAGAATAACCGGAGAATATTTTACCCTCAGCTATTGCTACTTGAACAAAAGAAAACTTGAGGGTAACTGCCACTCTATAAATGAAAAATGAAATGTAGTGTGGAAGATCATGTTGAAGGAGTAAAAGTGGGAAATTATATATTTTGGAGATCTCAAAATGAGCCATTTATGCCTGCTAGAATGAAAATAAAAAGTAATGTTTTAATAGAAAATCATAGACTTGGATATTTTTCAAATAAAGAGAACATATTTGGTTGGGGAGATAAGGAAGTGAAAGAGGGTCAAAGTCACATGCAACACCTGCTTAGATCAATTCCCCCTACCTCCTCCCAGTTCCTCTGGGAGCAGCAACTGGATTTTTGATGAAAAGCCAGCAGCTCTGGGGAAATCAGGTAACAGTTTAATTTCTCAAAGGCAGTTTTAATACATGCAATGACTTACTTGGAGCCTAAAATCCTCACTCTTCAAATTCTGTAATGTAGTACCTTTAGGATATTATTTTAAAATACAATGCTAGATTTTGAGATATGCAAACTTATTTGATTTCTAGAAACCAAAAGAAAAAATACTTTTTATCAACCTATGTCAGTGGAAAAGGATTCCAGCTCCCCAATCAACCACTCATCCAGTTCCTCTAAGTGTTGGCAGACCAGAAGATATGTCTGAGACATCAGGTACATAGAATTATGGGAGAAAAAGAACATTTAAAAATTTTTATTGGGAATAGCATGGACCAGGTTTTACTTGGAAAAATATTTTATTTGGTTATAATGTAGTTAATGACTAATAAATGTACCTTTATGCAAATTGAATTTGTCTTGTAACATAAGATGTTTTTGACCCATATAAAATGCCAAGAAATATCCTAATTGAAATTTTGTGCACATAGTGTCATTGTGAGTGCCTTTGAAAAAGATAGGAATTTATAACTTCTAGCTTTGTCAAGATTATGGCTTAATATATTACCTGACAATATTAATAATGAAACTAATTGTTTTCATTTCACACCCTCAGTTACAAACACAGATGTTTACACAGTTATCGATGTTGCCTGCAATCCTGATATTCTCCAGGCAGCAGAAAAGGACCAAGTGAAAAAAAATCAGTTAATACGGATGGCCATGAAATGCATTGAGGAACAATTCCAGTTTACTCTCTCACACTTTTACCATATTACCAATTTTAAAATAAAAGGAAGCATTCAAAGGATGAAACAAAATCTAATGGGAATCCAAACTGACCCCACATATTTAAGAGAGAAAATGAAAAAGGGTAAGTTAATGAATGTAAATGGAAAATTAAACTGATTTAAATTTTTGCATCGTGTACATTTTGCAAACTAGAAGTCTCAATTTTAAAAGATGAGAAACTTAAGATAGAAAAGGAGAGTAATTAGAACTATTAGTATATCCTTAAAGATTTTTAAATCTTGCAAACTTTTAAGCCAAAGTCTTTGGTTTAAAATTCTTTTAAGATTCCCCAGTTCATTTAGGTGCAGCTTTATCTTCCATCTTGACTAACACTACATATATTACAGCCTGATAGTATTTTATGTTGTTTAATTTTGTGATTTCATCTCCCCCCTTTTTTCATAAAGAACTAACCCTTGAACAGATAAGAAACAGTACTGTGAGCAATCCAGATCACCTCCCTCATCTTTTACTGCCAAAAGACCACGTTTCAGGCCCAACAGGTTGCCTGATAGAAGAGATTTCCAGTAAAGAGATCCAGGTGGAGATGAAGAGACCAGCCTATGAATTAAAAATTGCAACAGATCAGAATGAGAAACCACTGAAAATTGAATTAAAAGTTGAATTACCTGGTATTAATTCAGTATCTCTTTGTGACCTTAGTGTTTCTGAGGTAGGTTGAATAGATAATACTGTAAATTTTTATCAGTCAACATTCAGTATATTATGCTGTGGTAACAAACTCCACAATCTCAGTGGCTTACATAATTTGCTTAGGTTACAAGTCGGCTAGGCCTGCTCTGCTCCTCAAATCTCGCACATTTCAAGATACAGGTAAAGAAGCAGTTCTTATCTGACATATGCCGTTCTCCTGACAGATAGAAAATAGGAGTGGCCAAACTATACACTGAATCTTAAAACTTCCTCTCAGACATGGCATATGTCATTTTGACTCACTTTCTATTGGCCAAAGTCATGAGGCCAAGTCCTACATCAAGGGCAGGGAAGAATATTCTTCTCAAAGGTAGTCACAGTTAAGTCACATGGCAGGGATATACATATAATCCTCTTACAGAAGATTAAATAATTAGCAACAATCCTACAGTCTACCACAGTCCACCCTCTTGGTCACAAATATTTGCATCTTTCCCCAAGGAAGACGCCTCCAACTAGCGTCAAGACTCCAAATTACAGGATTTTGTCGTCATAGTCTGTGTTCTGCTCCTCTTGAACCAGACCTATGAACGGCAAACCCAAGTTACTACTGTAACCCCATGCACTATACAATGTGGAATGGGAAGATAACCATAATTAACATTGTCAATTCAGAAACTGGAAAAATATGCAGCACATAGCAGTTACTGGTACACAGAAATTCTGACATCCTGGTAAGCAGGTATTTCCAGGGTCTCTTTCCTGGAAACAGACGATATTCTCACTTAGGGCCATGAATAGGTTCCTTGATCACCAATACCTCTTAGTTTCATTGTTTTCCATTACCTTCAGTTCCATTCTTTGGGAGTTTTTCTTCTTTGTTCTCCACCTTGTCTACATTTGAAAAGCCATCCTTAGGTTCTGAGCAGTTTATTCAGCCTGTTTCATGCCCATGGAATACTGGGGTCTAAATGTTGGGGTCCAAAGGTTATTTTAACTTAGTTTCAGTCCAGGCTAGCGACATTTTAATTCTGATCAGTGCTATACCCCATGATTATTTTTTAGACATGTTGGTTTTTCAATTTTTTTTTTTTAATTAATAGCTGTCATTTGGGCCAAATGTAAGGATTTAATGAGGTCCACCTTAACTCAGTTAGGGATTTTAACAAAGGGTATAAAGACTTGTGATTTAGTCTTTGCCTCTCGGGTCTCTGAATCAGCCTTTGTTGATAAGAATTTCTCAATTTTATCCTTTACTGTTTGAAAATAAAAATTAGTTGCATTGTCCTCAAGTCTTAGTATTTCTGAGCTCTGTATATTTCAAACCCCACTCGCAAACTAGTAAATTATTTTCTAAGCTCATCAATTTTTCTAGTACTTTTTAAATGTAGCCAATAGAACCAATGCATGCTACACTCTTTTTCCCCACTTTTTTACCTAAAGCCACAACTTAACTAGGCACATAATTTGTCTTCCAAATTACTGTGATAGTTTTACTAAGGGCTTTATCACTATAAAACATTGATCACCGTCTTTCCCATCTCCAGTAACTTTCCTTGTTGCAAACTAAAATAATATTGAATGTTAACTGTAATTGAAAAAAAAAATCCTGAAGGGGAAAAACAGTTTCCTTGCTATTTGCTAGTCCTCCCCAAAGTCAATACACATAATTTAGGATAATAACACCCACCTTCTGGTACTGCTATCAGTTAACTTTTGATGTATCGAGCAGCAATAACAATCTCAGAAGCTCAGGGATTTACAAAAGCAAATTATTTGTTCATTGCAAGCCACATGGCAATAAGTGGAAGCCTCTTCTTATGGTAAAGGAGTTAAGTAACTGGAAACAATAATCTAGTAACACGAATTTTAACCAGAAAACATTGTTCTACTTTCATGTTTTAAAGTCTCTCTTGGTTTATTATTCTTAGGATGATTTATTGATTGAGGTCTCTGAGAAGTACAGATTACATCTGAATCTTCCAAAACCTGTGAATACTGAAATGACTACAGCAAAATTTATCAAAGAGAAAGCTATATTAATCGTCACAATGCCTTTGGTGTAAGTCAAGAGCATCATAGGGTCTTCAGTGCTAAAGTTATGTGAATTACAGGGCCTTCATTATGGGTAAAGAAGAGATAGTGGTTTATCTTAAAAACTAGTTTCATATTTTCTAAGAGTTCCTTTTGATGGAATGAGATTTTCTCATAAACTGTTACCTTTTTTTTAAAACTCACTTCTCAAATAAACTTGGCATCAAGCAAAAACTACTAAAAACTGTATTGCCATGATATGTTTGTTTTGAAGGTATGTTTAATGGTCTTAAGTAACTTCAATACCATTTGGGAAAATTCTGTTTGTTTCTAAGTAACATGAGAATTCTGTTTATTGGTTAAATTTTTTTTTTTTTGTCTCTAGTAAATTTTTGCATCAGGAATAATTCCCACACTGTGCAAGAAGATTTTTATTATCACAATGGGCCACAGCAGTTAAGTTTCTTCCAGCAATAAAGATACAAGGCCAGTGTAACAATACGCAAACCTTCTATGAACCTCTGTACTTCTGCAAAACAGCTCCTGCCGGAGTCCAAGCTACCCAGGCATTAGATGCAAATACATCCAATTCTAAGAAAATAGAGTTGTCTTTCTCCTAAGAAAATAATTTTTAAAAATACAAAGTGATGTACTTTTCAACTCCTATTCATCTAAGTTGTCAAATAGTTGTTCAATACAAAGATATCAAATATCCAATTAAGCAAGCAATGTAATTAAGCAATGTTTACATTGATCTTTAAACATCCCTTTTTTCTAGGTACAAAACAACTTCCATGTAATTATTAGTTTCTAATTCAACACAAGATCTTTAAATAAAATCCTTAAGTTTAAAACTTTTTTACTTCAGAAACTAATGTTGTATTTGTAATAGAAATAATTGATAGGTGACTTTTAAAAACATAATTTTCTTAAACCTGGCCTAGATTTGAATCCTTCTAGCAATAGGATAATTTATCATCTGAAAATTTCCAACCGTTTGATGTCCTAAAATTACCAAAGCTATTATATTCTCCTCATACCTCAAAAAACTTGGAATGCTTTCACCCTATCTTTTCTACAAAATCGCTGTCAAAACACATTTCCTAGAAACTCCATAACTAGCCACATAGAACTGGTTGAATCCTGGTGCTTTGGGTGTTGTATCAGCAGCTATGTATTTATGTACTCAATAAAATGCATACCAAAATCTAGCATACTTAATGTTCAAATGTTAAATATATATGTTAGTCGCTTTCCAAAATATTTTCACTTATATAATTTCAATGGATTTTATATTTATAAAAACATCTTTACCTCCCCCTCCCTAAAGGAAAACTTTGCCCAGGAATAGCATTAACTAAATATGAACTGCAGAGTAGTTTAAGTTCGAATCTTGTCAAGATCTTTTATCCTCAAAATTGGAAATTAGGTGAGATGGACATTAATTATTCTTGATTTAGAGACCACATTTTTCTATAAACTTGGTTTTAGATCAATTATCAGTATTTTTTTTGTGTGCATTACTAGGTAATAAGTAGTCCTTGCAACACATTCCTATCATCAGTTGCTTCATCAGCTCCTCTTGTTGACCATGCCTTGTGATACCATAACTACATTCACAAACCTCAGGACTGGAATAAAATACCAAAGAGCGAGACCACAGTTTCATCTTGCTATGTGCCACATCCCAACATGAGGTACTTCAATAACTCCTTGAGCTTAAAGTATTAGATTATATCCTTCTAAAGTTCTTATTTTACCAATTCTATAAACTCAAAATATATCTACACTAAGAGTTTACACATATATAGCTGTCCTTGGTTTTAATCATTGAATGTGAAAATTAATTACAAACAGATCAAAAATCAGACCAGACACATTGAAAACATATAGTTTCATTTTTAAACAATCTAATTTGAACCAAAACCACTACTTTTAACTTTTATTCTTTCAGTTCTGGTAAGAGAAATAGACTGAATCCAGATTTAGATTATGGTCAGATTAATTTTTAACTCAAAACAATTTTTGTTAGAAGGCAACTTTTTATTTTTCTTTCAAGGGAACAAAAGAGCCATAAGCATTAATTAGCAAAGAATTCATTATCTTTGAAATTTCATGTATTTGAACCAGATGTGGCTCATACTAATGATGGTCCCTTGTCATAAGCTTGTTCGTTCTGCATAATCTTCAAGTTATAATTATTAATTATTGTACTGACTTGTTTTCATAATAATACAGCAAGGGAAATACTTGTGGAATATATGGAGTGTCACTTGTGCACCACATAAATAATGAACATTTAAAAATAAATTCAACAAAGACCTAAAATCAGGGCATAGCTCCACCTATATATACAAGGAAGCACTAGTCAGATTTATTTTAAATAGCCATAAACAATTCCAAATATTTATTAAAACATCAATTCAAAAGAAAGTCTGGAATTGTGATAATGTTCCCAATTCATTTTTATTACCTTGAATATCAGCTCCTTCTCCCCCAGAAGAAAGGCAAATCATAACAAAATGGAAAAAAATATTTCGGCTGATAAGGGAGTAAGCAACCTAAATAATTTTTTTCTCTCCAATAGGATTTTAGGACCTTCTTATTTTACATGAGACAACCATGGCGTAGAAAAATACAGAACGCCTTTTTTGTACACATTTAACATTTTTTACTTTATCCAAGTAGAAGTGGCCACTTTTGGTCATCTTTTGGTACTCTAAACTGTTCACCATGTATCTCTCCCTCTCTTCTTTTCAGACGGGACTTGGTGATATACAGACTTTGGCACATATCTCATCAGAATCCATACTTTACATATGTACACTTATTCCAGTTACTTGGCATAGTTTTCCAAAGTTATTTGAGTAGTAAATACTGGTAATTAAGTTCATTTGCAAGTAACCACCAGTTAATACTGGAGGAAAAATTCTACTTTCACAGCTTTTCTGTTAAATTCTATAAGCATATTCTTTTATTTGACAGTAATTATAGAATTCTGCTCTCAGAATTATACATTTGAGTTGTTTAAATAAATACCCACACAAATTCTCATTTAAACCAAGTAACTGGTTTATATTTATATCTCATATCAAGAGGGGATAACAACCATTTTGGGGTTCATAGAAAAATAAACAGTTGATTGAAAATGTCTAAGAAAATGCTGACTTTTAAATTTTAAACTTTCACTTATTTTCCTTGAAGTTCTCTACCCTTCTGATTATAAAGCAAGATCATGTAACAGATAAATGTATAGGGTTAAATTCAAAAATCAAGCCTCAATTAAAACCCTTTCTCCAAGAGAACTAATTTTCCTGACTCCTTTCCCTCGAATCTAAGCAAAACATTTCAGGCAATTAAATTTCAGAACCTCAAGGTTTCATCGAGGTTACTTTTATGTACCTAACTAACTAACTCAATGGGGAACCATAATTCTACCTGGAAGTACTTATCACCACAGGGCTAGGCCACATGTCCCCTGACTAGGAGTACACAGCTTAAAATCTGGTGTTTAATTAAATGTGCACAATATTTGGGTATAACTGGAATTTTAAAAATTCAGTAATAACCATTACAAATAACTTACATGGACAGACCCAAAAATAACTGGTTAGCTTTGAAATAAAAAGAACCCCCTTTTTAATAACATTTATATCTTGGTAAGAATCAACCACTGTGACCTGGGAGAGTCCAGAAATTCTTGGGTTAACTATAACAACATGCTGATAGGTTTTTCAAGGTACTTTCTAAACTCAGCAAGCCACTGGGCTCCAACTGCTCCATCCACAACACGATGATCACAGCTGAGTGTAACAGACATCATGCTAGCCACATCAAATCTAGAAAAAGATAAAAACTGTATTAGGTATTCTGAGAGCAATCACTGGATTTTAGCCAGTAACCAGCCCAAATGCCAACTTCTACCCTATAATCCCAACCACGTTAACATTATTTTCCACCTACTTCTCATGTCCTATATATTTCTAGCCCAAAATAATAGCTTGAAGAAACAGACCAAACACCCATCTGAAGCATGGATCAGCAAACTATAGCCCACAGGCCAAATCCCACCAAATGCAGGTTTTTGGAATTCATATAGATAGCGCCTATGGCTGCCTTCACATTACAATGGTAGAGTATTTGCGACAGAGACCATATAACCCAGAAAGCTTAAAATATTTACTATCTGGCTATTTAAGAAAAAGTAGGGTGACCCCTGACCCAGAGTAAATAAAGCTTCCCATCACAAAGAAGATTAACAACATTTACTAAAATAAGAGTTGCTGCCCTGAGAAACTTCATTCTATACTTATATGTGACTCTACCTGAAGCTCTAATATGCCATGCCAACAATTATAAAACTGAGACTTAAAAACAGGTATAATGTAATGAAAATGATCTTATAACTTCCTCTCCATTTTGACACTTACCCTTTTTCATTTTCTGATGGAACTAGTCTATCCTCTGAAGCACCAATGGCCAAGATACATGCTTGAGGTGGGTTAATAATAGCAGAGAAGTTTTTAATTCCAAACATTCCTAAATTGGAGATTGTAAAAGTGCCGCCCTAGAGAAAAATATATTAATAGACATTAACGGCTTGTCAACATAAATCAGAAAAAATGACAAATGAAAAGACCTTAAGATAATCTTTTACTTTAAGAAAGGCCTCTGAACTACCATAAAAAAAACAAAAGGAAAATGGAAATATATGAAGTAACAGACATGTTAATTAGTTTGACTGTGATAATTTCAGTGTATATATACATCGAAACATCAAGTTGTACACCTTAAATAATATACAATTCTTATTTGCTAATTATACATCAATAAAGATTTGAAGGAAAAAAAAGGCCTGAATGGAATACCCTTAATTGAAAATATACAACCAATACAATATGAACAAGTCAGTTGTGTGGCTTTGTACACTAGTTAGAAAACGTCTTATTTTCAGCTTTTGATAAGTTACTCAATTTTTCTTTATTTTCTGGATCTGTGTCAGTGAAAATAAAAGGCTGAATCGAAAGGTGGAAAATAACAAGAAAAGCATAATGCCAAACTTAAAAATAATGTGATTCTCAACATTCAAAAGGTTAATAAATAATGCCTTACCTGGAATTCATGTGGCTGTAGTTTACCTTCTCGTGCTTTGGTTGCTAAAGAAATGACATCACTAGCAATGGTTTCCAGTCCTTTTATATGTGCATTAAATACAATAGGTGTGATGAGTCCTGCAGGAGTACTGACTGCAACACTGATATCAACAACATGATTTCTATTGAAAAAGAAAAAAGGAAAGGAAACCTCAATAATCATCAGTATTGTTTATTAAGAGCTTATATGTCAGGTTAAGCAAGAATATTCGTATCTACTTCAGTTTATACCGCTGTTCAGCTAGAGAGAGAGAGTTTTCCTGGTTTAAAATATGAATGAGAAATGTGTCAGTAAGTTGGTTTCACATGTACTCTTTAACTTTCTCCACATCTGCCTTAACTAATACAGGGGTATAGGTAAAAAAGGGCTCAGTATTGAGTGAGAATTAAACAAAAGGAACTCTGGATTTTTAGACAAAGCTGATTGGCTAGAATTGAGTCTGCAAGCAGAGCTTAAGCAGATTTAAGGAAGAGTGAAAGAAAAGGGCTGTATTGTGGGAGAAACAGGAGAGCTCAGGACATAGGGTGCTGCTACCTCAGAACATAAGATTCCTAATTTTTTCTATGCCATAGCATATTTGCATTTGGGTCCCTTCTCAGAATTTATTTTTTAACACAGAAAATACTAAATCACCAAAAAAGCAAAAACTAAAAACTATACTGAAATTCAGTTATCAAATTATTCAAAAAACAAAATTGTGATATATGTGCTATTAACTCATTAACAAGATCTTACAGCAGGTCTAATAATTGCTATAAATCTTAAAGTAGTGGTATGCAAAACAATATTTTAAGATACCTGCAACAACTACAATGTGATATGAAAATAACTGATTTTTACTGGTCACCAGCCCAAGTACTATTAGTACCTCTTTGATTTGTTCTCTATAGTTTTAAAAGGAAGAAACACTAAATTTCAGTTACAGGTTAATAGAAAGATCAATTCTTTCTTCCATCTAAGTTCCCAAACTCCTAAATTGTATCCCTGGGCATCTGTGTAAGGTGCCCCTGATAAAGTATTCTGCAATCTAGAAAAAGTTATGAAGTCACATGAAGGAAAACTCAAGCTCTTTCTAGGCACAAACTTTAGAAGATTACAGGATCCTGCGATGTGCCTAGGCAGCAAGCTTCTGCCATTTGCAAACAAAGGGACCCTGTGAGACCCTTAGCAGCTGCCACAGCTGGGCTCTGGCCAAAGTATCACAAAACAATTACTGCTTTCTTAAATTATTCTGTTATTACAATATTGGTTTATAATCTTCCTCCTATGACAGTAAGGACAGTGTTTCCTATCTTGTTTACCACTGAATCCAGCAAACAGTACAAGTTCAATAAATATTTGTTGAATGGCTGTATAAACAAGTAAATGAAGGGCAAATGGTAAGAATTAATGAACAATTCACAGAACTTGTCCTGCTAGCTTGATCCTTTGATCTAAGTAGTGTTTTCTCCAGATAGTCTTAAAAGGTTAAACAGAAATTTACCCTATGACCCAGCAATTCCACTCCAAGGAATCTACTGAAGAGAACTGAAAACACATGTCAACACAAACTATATGCAAATGTTCATAACAACCTTCTAAAAGGTACCTCTATATCTGAATCCTGAAATTTATCAATGTGACCCTCTTCAATAAAAAGATCCTTGCAGGTCTAATTAGGATCTTGAGATCATATCATCCTGGATTACCTGGGTGGGGCCAAACTCCAATGCCAAATGTCCTTGTAAGAGACAGAAAAGACAAACATGGAGGAGAAAGTCATGTGAAGAGGGAAGCAGAAGTTGAAGTTATACAGCCACAAGCCAAGTAATGACTGGAGCCACCACCACTGGAAAAAACAAGAAAAGATTCTACCCTAGAGCCTGTGGAGGGAGCATAGCTCTAGCCACAACTGATTTTGGATTTCTGGCCTTTAGAATTATGAGAGAATATATTTTTGTTTTAAGCCACCAATTTTGTAGTAATTTGTAATGGCAGCCGTAGAAAACTAATATAGTATATAAAGAATAGTTTAGTCCCTCAGATGTTTTCCAAGAGTGGGGTGACCAAGGAAAAAGTCAGAATTAACAGATTACCTGACATGTTTGACAAGACCGAAAAAATGGTTTAGTTCTCTTGAGAAGTTTCGGAAAGAATTCTTGACGAGTACATAGGAAACTAGCCCTCTCAGGCAATCATTAACATCAGGTTAGTATTCATAGTGTACTATATGTCTTAGTCATAAACAACATTACCATAGAATATTATCACTGAATATTGATTTTTCCAAAATTTGTGCTATAATCAATTTGTTAAGATGATGGGATGTATGTGTCTGTGTGCATACACATGGAGAATACAACAAAGTTAAGTCTTAACCTTCTTTAATAGAAAATCAGTTGATAAAGTGAAAGGAATGAAAAAATCCATAAAAGCTAACAACAAAATATTATTTAGAAATATGAAGGTACATACCTGAAGAAATAATAGTTTAAAAGTTGTGTTTGCTTCTTGGGAGTGGGTGTCAGATTAAAGGTTGAGTAGTTCACTGTAAGCCATGGAGCAACATTCTAATATATATACTATTATTTTATTTTAATAAAAATTAATAATAATAATAATATAAGAGAGCCTATGCAGTAAAAAATAAAAGCCTAGGCTAAGAAGTCAGAATCCTGGTTACAATCACAGTTCTACTATTTACTAACATATTAACTCAGGGAAAGTTTTAAGCCTCAATTTCTTTATCTAGAAAATAGGAGTGTAATGATCTACCTCATAAGGTGGTCATAAGGATTAAATGAGGCAACATGTGAAAGACACTGAGCAATTCACATACCACCAAAATATTAATAAATACTGTTTTTAGTTTGTTTTCATTTTGCACCCTCTAAAGTTCAGCAGAACTATTGGTGAACAAAAATCATTTCAACCCTGCTCTTTAAGAGTTGTTATCAACTTAACTATACATATCTATACTTATCTCCTTTTCCTCAACTCAAAAATTTGTAGTCTTAGTACTAAGTAAATTTAGCACTTTATCTCATAAGTAGTTTTATGTTGTTTTCAAATTGTTTTGCTTATGAAACTCATCCATTTGTAATCCATTTCTCTTACCCCCTACACTCCTAGTTATATATTAGGTAACACAAAAAAACTGCTGTTGGGTATACACCTTCCCCATCAGTGTTATACTTACTGTCTTATAACTGTGTCCAGCCAAGAAGAATTTGCTTCAGGAACTTTTAAACATGCCAAAGCTGAAGCTTTTATGATGAAATCATTGACAGAAATTTTGCTTTTCCCTTCTAACATCTGCAAAAACAAGAAACCATTGTAGTTTCTTAAATTCTCTTCCCAAAGATGAACTATATAATCTTGAGAAAGCGGATGGAAGGGAATATATGATTGTCCTGAAGTTAAAAGGATGAAATGAAACCAAAAGTTGGTTCTTTCATCTTTTGTAACATAGGCCTTCACAGCTGTAAGTTTCCTGCTAAGCACTGCTTTAGCTGCATCTCATACATTATGATGTTACATCTTCATTTTCATTTATATCAACAAAATCAAATGCTGGTTCTTTGAAGAGATCAACAAAACAACAAATGTTTAGCTAGACTGATAAAGAAAAAGAAGACTCAAATTACTGGAAACAGAAATGAAATAGGGGACACTACTATCCACCTTACATGAACAACCACATGCCAACACATCAGGTAACCTAGATGAAATGGACAAACTCCTAGAAACAAACTACCAAAACTAAATAAAAATGAATGGAACCTCTGAATAAATCTATGATTACTACATGAGATTGAATTGATATTTAAAAACTACCCACATAGAAAGTCTAGACCCAGATGGCTTCGCTTGTTGAATTACACCAAACATTTAACAAATTAATATCGATTCTTCACAAACCCTTCCAAAAAAAAACAGAAAAGAAGGGAATACTTCTCCACTCATTTTATGAGGCTAGTATTAGCCTGATACCAAAACCAGACAGATGCATCGCAATAAAAAAAGAAAAAAGAAAACAAAATACTACAGATCAATATCTTAATATAAAAGCAAAAATCCTCAAACAAAACAAAATAAAACAAAAAAACTAGCAAACCAAGTCCAGTAATACATGAAAAGGATTATTCACCATGACCAAATAGGATTTGTCCCAGGAATGCAAGGTCTCTTTAACATCTACAAATCAATTAATGTAAAAATAGAATATAGGACAAAAACCACATTATTGTAGTGATGGTTGTACAACTCAGAATATACTCAATACATAGAAAAAGCATTTGAAAAAATTCAGCACTCCTTCATAATAACAAACTACATAAAATAAATCTACGAAAACTCCACAATCATCATACTTCAGTGGTGAAAGACTCACTTCCCCCTAAAATCAAGAATAAGATAAGGGCATCCATTCTCGTCACTTCTATTTTAACACTGTACTAGATGTGCAAGCCAGAGAAGTTAGGCAATAAAAGGAAATAAAAGGCATCCAGAGTGGAGAGGAAAAAGCAAAATTATCTCTATTTGCAAATGACATGACTTTGTATAGAGAAAATTCTAAGAAACACACTAAAAAACAAGCTTGCAGGAAATAAGATCAATATACAAAAGCCAATTAACTGTAGCCATGGACAATTTGAAAATAAAATTGACAATACCATTAAAAAGAATAAAACACCTAGGAATAAATTTAACTAAAATGCAATAACTATACTATACTGTATATACTCTAAAACTCTAAAAATTGTTGAAAGAAATTAAAGAACTAAATAAACGGAAAGACATTCCATGTTCATTGAGTGGAAACACTTAATACTGTTAAGATGGCAATATTGCCCAAGTTGATCTACAGATTCAATGAAATCCATATACCTATAGGGAATATCCAGAATAGGCAAATCTATAAGACATAAAGGAGATTAAGTGGTTGCCTAAGACTTGGGAAGGATGGGAGGCTTGGGGCAGGGGTGTGTGGTTTCATTTTGGGATGATGAAAATCTTTTAAAATTTATTGTAGTGATAGTTGTACAACTCAGAATATACTAAAAACCACTGAATTTTAAACTTTAAATGGGTGAATGGTGTGCTATTTAATTATATCTGAATAGACTATTTAAAAGAATTGAATAATACATTGGACATACACTTTTATATTTAATTTCCAAATAAATTTATTAAAAAATAGCTTTAATATTTTGAAATATGCCATCATCTTTAAACCTTATAGCCAGTTACAAAACCGTGGTGATGCTTCAATGTTTCATCCATTCATTCATGCATCTAATATATGAGAGCCTACTCTGCTGGGCATGTAACTCTAAAGCCCTGGAAATAAAGCAGTGGAAAAAAATGGGAAAAATTCTACTCTCAGAGAGCTTATAGTCTAAAGGGGGTGGATACATAATAAATAAGTGAAACATATAGTATGTTAGTGTTAAGTGCTAAGGAGAAAAATAAAGCAGGGAAAAAGAGCTGAAGAGAGAACTCATCACTCCCCTCATTCTTCCCTTAAGAATAAGGTGACCAGAGAAAAGCAGAGAAGTCAAATCAAAGAGATGAAAGAGGAAGCCAGGTGAATACTATAAGAAGAATATTCCATGCAGAAGGAACAGCAAGTGCAAAGCGCCTAAGTAGGAGTATACAGGTGGAGTACTGAGGAATAGCAAGGCAACCACTGTGTCTGCAGCAGAGTGAGTAGGAAAGTAGTAGGAGAGGAAGTCAGAGAGGTTATAGATGATAGCCTGTGTAAGGTCCTGTATGCCACTCTAGGAAGTCTGGCCTTTACTTTTCACCTTCTTGAAAACACCGTTCATTTCCCTCTCTCCTACTCCATCCTTAACAAAACCCTCTAATCCAGACCCTTATCGCCTTCACTTCATGTTTATATGACAAGCAAAAACAGTCTCTACCATTAAGGTATGTCAGCATATATCTGTTAGACCAACTTTTCTGAAAACATTGCTATCATCATATTTATTTATTTATTAATTTTTTTACTTAATGTTTAATTTATCAAGTCCAAATTCTTCTGCTTATAAATCAAGGTCTTCTCTAAACCAACAAATGTCTATGCACTCTAGAAAAAGATAACCTATCTCCCATATACTACACTTATTTCCATTTTTTAAAGCACGTTCACTTTATGATATTCCATCATGAGAAGGAACTTTCTTTAACTCTTGTCAACCCAAATGCTTCCTATGCTCCATAGCTCAACCAAGTTTTCCTACACCGCTGAATTCCCCAACTACTTTCACTGCTCTCCTTTCTCTGAACTCCTGTAACACTTAACCTATATAATGTAATCTAGCCGATGAAGACATTACCATAACAAGACTGATCTACAAATAAATATTTATATTTTAATAAAAATTGTATCCTCTCTTTTTCACATGCATTATCTCTTCAATTACATTATAAACTCATGGAGAAAGATCATGTCTTAAATTGTGTTTCCAAAAGTGCCTTAGGCTAAACACTATGTAGATGCTTGGTACTTAACTATAAACACAAAGTAAACATACTATTTCTTACCCATCAAAAGACTGAAGTAGTCTCATAGAATCATAGTGATTCTGCTAGGCTATATTGGATCCATGGTAAAGTCACTTTTAAATGATAAGCTTTAATTAAGGATTAGAAAATGAAAATTCACAAGAATATTCTTTGCAAGTTAAAATTAAGATGACACCCATTTTCCATCATCAACTGGCATACTGTTACAAAAAATATGGGGAAAGTGGCAATGTTTAGTGGGGAAAAACAAGATTTTTAGAATTTACAGAGTTAGAATTTTCAGCCCTCTTACCTTATTAAGTTCTTTCCGTACCAACAAAACTTCTCCTACATTTACATCAATAGAAAGGTAATAATGAGGTATGGTTTGCTTAGATTGCATTAACCGCTGTGCAATAACCTGAAATCAAAGAGATTCAAAAGTCCGTTATCTTGAGTTAAGATAAGACCTAATTCAGAGCCCTGTTTGCTCCCTTTACCCCACTCTCTGAAAATGCTTACTTCAAGCATTATTAGATTTGGAAGACAAACTTTAGCCCCTTCTAATAGTATTTAATCAGAACACGGTATTTGTTTATCCCAAGTATTTAACTGACCAAACTTCTTCTAAAATAACCATCTAAAATTTCCTACAAAAAATAGTCTCTGTTAGTGTTTCAAACTACAGATGCAATAAAGATGCCCTTAATAGCTTTAGTTCCAGACTTATGGTAATACTCTTACTCGACGAATATTGCTGATTGGGATATCTGTGAAAACACCTGTAGGAACTGGTGCCACTCCTGGACCCGGGGGAGGCATAGCAGCAGCTCCTAGAGCCTATGAGAAGGTAAAAAAAAAGCTCTTAGTTAACTGTAGCTCAATCTTATAAGCAACTGGGAACAACTACTAGTGACTCTTTTACAGATGACAAATTAAAAGGCTCAGAAAAAAATAGCTATTTCTATTCAAAGAGAGCAAAAGGGACTCAGATTTGGATTAAGGGTTTGTTTTAATTTTTATACTTAGAATTCTGAAATCATGTTTTAAGTGTCATTTTTCTTTGACAGTTCAATGACAGTTTATGTCAAAATAATTTTGTTTCTGCAAAATTATCTTCAAGAAAAGCAATCAAAGCGTTCTTAACTTGAAAGGACTGAGATAAATATAAACAAATAATTCATTTTCCTGAACAATGTTAAGAAAAAAAACAATGAAAAATCTTTCATTTGAAAGCAAATATCTAAATAACTAAATCCTTTTTCTTACTTTTAGCTGATTATCTTAGCACTTTAGCCAATCAAACAGGTTGGCTATGTGATTTTAATCCCCAAGTGGGCTAATTAACCAAATAAAACTCAAACTCTAATTAACCACTTTGTAAGCATGATTTTAAAAATAGGGCCTGAAAGAAAAGGAGAAAATGTATTATTTTTAATGATACTAAAAAAATTTAGTATCACTACTCAAAAAAAAAAAATTATAGGTGAATGACATCAATTCATATCTATATATTGACAGCCAGTGAAATTAGACAAAAGAATACACAGTTCTGGTTCAGCTATTTCATTCATAAATTATGAACGAAAGGGACTAATAAGCTGGACAAAGCACTTTGCAGGGACAACGTGGGGGGAAAAGCCAAATATAACTCACAGGAGCAGCTTTAGTAGGCACAAAAGAGTCGATGTCCTTCTTGATGATTCTGCCTTCTGGTCCTGTCCCTAGAACAGACACAGAAATATCACATAGATGAGAGTCTACTGCTGGTTCCTCAAGGAGATCTTCACTGTGACCCTGAAGTGCAATTTCCTAACAAAGACCTTCAAAAGGAATCGCTGCCTTAATCCTGCCCCCTAAAGTTCTTCCTAAAAATACCAGCTTTTGTCAGTTATTAAGTTTAACTTACACAGAATACACTTGCTTGATCTGTAGCAGTTCAATTATAGCAAGTATTCTTTTAAAGTTTTAACTCATTAAGTTGTACTTTATTTTTTCATTTTTATGTTTAAATAGAGAAATACCAGCACAAGGATAATGCTGAGTAATATTTATATCTCCAAAAGGAAGACTAGGTGCCTCCTCTGGATTAGCTCAAAAAAACCCTTTCTGAACCCTGAAATACATCTCATTTGGATTCTAGACTCATTTGGTCATAAAGAATGCCCTTTGTTCATAGTCGACAGAGGTAACATTGGTTTTAGATAAATCAGGCAAAACAATTTTTCACCCAAAATAGCATTAATAACTCTCAATTATAATGATCTCATCTTTAGAATCATTTATTTCTTATATGGTCTCCATTTTTCACAGCGTTCTCACAGTATCCAAGGCTCTAAACTAGCCTGTGATAGAAATTCTGAAGGAAATAAGTACAATGTCACACATGAGGAAAAACCTTCAAAGTTCTCTGAATAGGTTTAATTTTATTTTCAATTTCCTTCCTCCTCCCATCCACAACCTCTTAGGTTTAACTTTGGACCCAAGTAGATAATACTGAACCTTAATTCTACGGAGATTCAGAATTTAGTTATTAAAATACCTTTTACACTGGCTCACTTCTAGAAAAAATTTGGTCAAATTGATTCATCTTCCCCCAAAGCAGACTTTTAAAAGGATTCTCGTTGTATGCAGTTCATCCCAACTCCTTTCCTTCATTATGAAAATTGAGTTGGCTAGGATTGTGTTTATTCTCACCAGGAGCTCTAGAACAGAGGTAGTAGTACCCCTATTAGATTCCCCTCCTTTATATAAGACAGAAACAATAACCTCCCCCCTTACAACCAAGGCTGATCTGAACACCACAACTCCTCAAAAGGAGGAAAGCTGAAGTACCACCTGCCTTATGTTAACCTTCAGCCACTCACAAGAATTTCTTATTAGGAGTTAGTTGAAATCTTTAAAATTCTTTTGCCCATCTCCCTAAGAAGGCACACTAGGGCATCATAAAACAACATGGTATAAAGGGAAGAATACCTGAGAAGAGTAAAAAATGTAGGGCTGTTGTCAAATATAAATTAGATAGATAACTCTAGTCATTTAATCTCATCTGATCTTCAGTCTCATCCCTTAGACAGAGATTATAATACCAGCTCCTGCTCACAGGAATGCTGAGGATAAAATGGGATAGTGATGAAATTGCCAGTAATAAAAATAGTCACAGGGATGTAAAGTACAGCATGGGAATACAGTTAGTAATATCGTAATAACTGTGTATGGTGTCAGGTGAGTACTAGATTTATCAGGGTGATCACTTTGTAAGTTATATAACTAGTCGCTAAGTTGTGCTCTTGAAACTAATAATGTTGTATGTCACATGTAACGGAGAAAAAATTTTTAAATATTTTAAATAAGATAGTGATATGAAAGTACTTTGCGTCAAAGAAATATAAAACATAATATGGGTAGGTTTAAGACAAATTAAACTCTGAACATCAGGATCTAGAATTTAAAGGTTTCTCCCCAAATGATTACATTTTAGTCATATTTGCTAGTATGTCCTTCCAGGGAGGGAAAGGGAATGAATAGAAGATAGAGTCCAACAACCAATGGCCAATGATTTAATCAATCATGCCTTCTTAGTGAAACCCCTATAAAAATAAAAAACTCTTGAATAACAAGATTCGGAGTTTCTGGGTTGATGAATACATCGATGTGCTGGGGGGTGATGCTCCCGAGAGGGCATGGAAGCTCTGCACCCACCTCCTAACCCATACCTTGTCGTATGCACCTCTTCTATTTGACCATTCCTGAGTTGTATCCTTTATAATAAACTGGTAATCATAAGTAAAGTGCTTTCCTGATTTCTGCAAATCATTCTACTAAATTATCGAACCAGAAAAGGGGGGGTCGTAGGAACTCCTGATTTACAGACAATGAGTCAGAAGTATGGGTGGTCCCATACTTACAACTGACATCAGAAGTGGGGGCAGAAGTGGGACTGAGCCCCTAATCCTATGGAGTCTGATGCTAACTCTAGATAGCTGGCATCAGAATAGGACTGAATTGTTGAATGAATACCCAGTTGGTGCTGGAGAACTCATCGTTGGTATAGAAAAAAACACAGCTAGTGTCAGAAAACAATACACAATAACTAATCCTCTCAGTTCACTTATTCTAAACCACTCGCTCCCCCTACTGTAAAATTTCTTCAACGTCATCAAGACTTTCACATCAGACCCCTCTGTTCTCATCATACATTATCTCCCTCTTGTCCTTTCTCCTTACAAGCTTATACTTTATGAATCATTGTTATAATCACTCTCCAGTCAAACTCTAAAACATTTGCCATCTCAATGCCAGCACCAGAGTAGGTTAGTGTTGCTAGCAAGGCAGAAAGTACACACCTAGCTGACTGACAGTTCTATAAACTCAGAGCCCCAAACCTAAAAGAGACAAACAAAACTATCAGGAAATTAAATTGTTTCCTTTCAATTCACTTTCCCAGCCTCTGAGAACACTGCTTCACAATCTCTCTAACCTCAAACCTCCCCACATCCACTCCCTCACTTCATACCTTATTGATCAAATAATAGGAACCAGAGAGGTACTCTACTCATCCTCCACCATCAAACCTATAAACCTGCTCCATAATATCTTTTCTTATAAAAATAGACAAAATGTCCCTAATTCTTACCAGTCCCAAAACCTCTTACAGTCTCAAAACTTTGTACTTGCCCTTTCTCCCTTTCTGTATCATCAATTTGTGGATTTCTATTAGACTGGTTCTCAACCAGGACAATTTTGCCCTGCCCCTGCCACAACCGCCACACTGTGATGTCAGGATAGTTGGTGCCAGATTATTGTTGAACATGTGGCAATGTTCAAAGAGATTTTTGGCTGTCATAAGTGGAAGAGGCTACTACCATGTAGTGAGTTGACATCAAGGATACTGCTAAACATCCTACAATGCAGAGGACATCTCTCCCCACCCCAAACAATTATCTGTTCAAAAATGTCAGCAGTGCTGTTGTTGAGAAACTCTATACTAGACCCATTCTCCTATCACTCATTTTCAAAAGCCCTCTCTTGAGCCCATATCCTTCCAAAGCTATATCTCTATTTCTATGCTTTACTTCATAGCAAAGCTTCTTAAATGAGTTGTCCACAATGCTATCTTATCTTCACAACTTCATCCTTTTTTTCACTTTCAACCTATCCAGACTGGCTTCCACCACACCTTTCTTTTGACATTACTATTGGCAAATCCCCATATCCAATCTAGACTAAGTTCTGTTGATTTTATTTCAAAAATGTACTGTGAAGCTGTCCATTCCTTTTCATTTCCATTCTCACCACCCCTGTCTATGTCACTACAACTAAATCCAGAAACAGCATCTTAACAGGTGCCTGGGCTTTCATTTAATCCATTTGTAAAGAGCAGGCAAAATTATCTTTTAAAATATGTCATTTCCTTGTTTTACTCTTTCAGTGGCTTTCTACTATACTTTAAATAAGATTCAAATTCTCCCATGACCTGTAAAAGTCCTTTATGTTCTCACCCCTGTGCTTCTTTCCAAATTCACCTGCTACCACTGGGCCCTTTTCACTAAGCTCCGTTAACTCAGGCCACTTTTATGTCCCCACACACGCCAAGCTCTTGCTCACTTCAGAATGTGTATTATTGGTCTCTCTGCCCAAAATGCTTTTCCCCCAATTTTTCACATGGTTGGCTCATAGCTAACTCATCTTCCAGGTCAGTTCAAATGTCACCTCATCAGAAAGATCTTCCCCAACCACCCTGTCTAAAAGCAATCAAGACTGAACATATACTCACCCTGTCACTAGTATATCATCTGGTTTATTTCTTTTTTAACATTCAAATCATTTTATTTAATAATAATGTTGTTTTTATCATTATATCTAATACCTATATATGATTGCTGTGTGCAATTACTATTTAGTAACTTATTTAATCCTCACCACGTATGAGGTATTATTTTTATACAGAAATGAAAAAAACTGAGACATAAAGGGTCACGCAGCTAGTGTATGGCAGAACTGGAGTTCAAACCCAAGCATTCCAGCTCTGGAGTTCACACTCATAAATACTAATTCACACTCATAAATACTATATTCCCTTTCTGTTCTTTTAATTCTTTATTGTTGGCAATATAACCCCTTGAAACTGAAATCCTGTCTCATGAGAAAATGTTGGATGTACAGACAATACTCAATGAGTATTTGTCTAACCCATTTCCCATTTGCCCCGAATACTCGCCAGCAGCGCCTGCAGCCGCAGCGTTTACCCTGCGATAACCTGCGGATTAAAGTCCTAACCTTACCCCTAAAGTGTGCCACAAAATATCTCCTTTTTATTGTTTTTGTATCGCATATCAAAAGTCTTTGGAAACAAATTACATCATTCTATTTATAGTATTGTTTGTAGTAGTGGTATTCACAGTTACAAAATATAGTAATTCTCAATCACTGAAAATGTCAAATCCTAGATGTTCCACTTTGTGGTATTTTATGCTTTGAAATTTACCACATGAAAAAAATTATTAAATAATGATCATCATATACATTTCTGTTACATTAGAATGAGAGACAAGTTCTGTCTCGAAATAACCCCAAGAAAAGTTTTTCTATTTTATTTTCACATTGAAAACCAGTCAGATTTGCTTCAGCCTCAAAGAATGTGCTTATGTAAAATTAAATTTAACACTAGCAGAGAGCTGCATTTTTTTTTCTAAATAAGAAATGGGTTAAATAATAAATGAATCATCTAACTAACTGTATAAGAATACTGGATTTTCCCATTTGTATCTTTAGTAAGGTAGCCAGTGTTGCTAAGCATCTAATAAATTGGTCCTTCTTTACTTGTTTAAATTCTTCAGATATAATTGTTAACCCAATCCCTCCTCCCATTAAAGAGTATTCCAACTTATACTGCTGTCCCTGACTCTAATCATATACACACACACACACACACACACACACACATATACACATATATATACACATACACACACACACACACATACACATATATATATAAAAAGAATGGCAATGTACTATCAAAATAGCATTAAGATGGAAAAAAGGGTCTTTCAATATTACAAGAGCCCTAAGGTCCAAAAAATTTGTAAACTTCTACTCTTATGTCTTTGGAGATTGGCTTGCCTTCTAACCACAAAACGATAGACTGCACACATGATAACCAGCTCATAATGCCTACAGCTGGACAACTGGGAAAATAAAACACTATTTTCTCAAGTAATTAAGGATAGTAGAACATAAAAACAGAAGGCAACATAGGGTAGTGGGAAGAATACACGCTTTAGAATTAAACAAATCTAGATTCAAACTATAACTTTACTACTTAAAAAAAAGAGAAATCCTTTAAGAATCTTTTTCTTATCCCAAAAATAGGGAATGATAATTTTTACTTCAAAAAGTGTTGTACAAATTAATGTGTAGTACTAGCACATAGTACTAGCCATCAAACCAGTTTCCAGGAATAGCAATTTCTACCCTTTTCCAAATATGAATCTTAATTACCTTACATTAAATTTCAGATCAGTTTAAAAACATTTAAACACGAGGCAATAATAATATGAACAAAATGAATATGTACTGAGTTTTATTATTTTCTAGATACTGTCCTAAGCACTTCATCCATTTTAACGTACACTATTATCTGTTTTATAGATGTAAAAACAGATGGATTAATTCATCTAAAGATATATACAATGAAACATATAATTTTATTAACCAATGTCATTGCAATAAATTTAATAAAAAAGTCCCCCCAAATAAAGACATATACAAGTAATTCACCAAAGAGCATGGTACACAGAAAATGATAAAGCCAGGATTAAATCCTAGATGGTGCGATTCAGACCTCGTGCTCTTACCACTAAACTATACTTTTTCTTTGGGGAGAAAAAAAATGAGTAAAACATTCTCCTTTGCTCTTAGTGAGCTTTAGTTCAGCTGAATATGAATTTTATTATGTTAAGTCATTTTAATCACCCAAACTTCATGTTTTGTTTTGTTTATTGCTACAGTCAGCATAGCCCTAATAGAGATTTCATGTAATTATATAATCCAGTCCTATAACCCAACTCTGCTAAACAAGCACTTCTATTTTCACCAATAATTAGGCAGTTCCCGTGAACACAAAGAATGAATAAAGCTATCTAAATTATACAGGCAGATCTTAAGACTAAATAAAGCATAATTAAGCTTCTCTACTCTGTGGTGGCAATAAAGGTGGTATTTCCCTCCTTCATTCTTCACCCCACTATCCCAGTTAAGAGGACTATGTATGTATATATATAGTTGTAGCTGCTGGTCATACAGAAAAAACTCAATTAAGTTTTAGCCTTACAACTCCATTCCATAAAAACAGACTTACCTTTTACTTGTGTAAGGTCAATCCCTTTCTCTGCTGCCAATTTCTTTGCAAGAGGGCTAGCAAACACCCTTCCCTTTGGTCCAGCAGGAGTAGCTGGGCGGGTGACTGATGGTGTAGGGGCTACAGGTTGGGGTGCTGGAGAAACAGGGGCCACCTTTTTAAAAAGTTACAAATTGTTAATTCACCACTGCAAAGACTGGTCTGAAAGATCAAAAGTTTACATTTTATTAAGTCAAAGCTATGGTAATTAAATAATTTTTATCTTTTTTCCAAAGATCATAATGCACATTTTTCCTATTTAACCAAAACATACCAACATAATATAGCTACATCAATAATAGCAATATTTTATGTCAAAGACAGAACAATGTCATCTTATTCCACGATAACACAGAAAGGCATGGAATTTAATACTGCTGACTAGTATATAATATCCTTATAGCTTTTCTTCACTTTATTCTGTTTCTTTATGGTCATTCTCTTCCATAACCAAAATGGTTTTGTTTTTACTTACCCTAAATTCAAAATAATAAATTAAGCTGGAAAGTTCTATGTTGAAAGTACCTCAAAAAATAAACCAACATTACCACTTGCCAGCTCGCCATGAATGTATAGCAGTCAGAAATCAAGACTTAGCTGACAAAAATGTGTACCTAGTCTAAACTATGATTCTGACATCTGCAGAAGCCTTGCTCTAGTGTTATCAATGCTTGGAGTTTGTACAAGTTCATATTATAGCATATAGTACCTAGTGACAGACTAAATTCTATGCAATACAAGCCATGTTATGTCAAGATTCCAATGTATTACAAATATAAACCTGACCCGCTAGAATATGTGAATACCAACAGTGCTGACAGTGACAAAGACTGTAATAAAATCTGTAAAATATAGGGAACAAAGCATTACCTTCCATATCCATATCTATACCTAAAGCAGAAAAGGAACGTCACCTCAACTTTATTCTCAATAGGACTCAAGACAGTAGGAAGAAAATAAAGCTACAAGGATCAAATTACTGACCATTAGGGGAATGGTGCAGTGCCACATACCCTGTAGGTCTCCACAAATGTTATTTGACTCTCTCCTTTCTCATTCATAGAGCTGGAAGGAACTCAAATATCACCTAATTCAATCCCTTAATTTAGAAAAGGGTAAAATAAGTGTTCCCTCAATTAGAGAAGCATACCTACCGGGGGTGGAGTAGGTGGTGGTGCTTGTGGTTTTAAATCAGTTACTTCAGTTGGCCTATAGTCAGTAAATGCTGGTATATCTGCCTCTTTTTCTACAATGATACAGAGTGGCGTTCCTAGGGGAACATCTCTTGTGCCTTCTGGAATCAGGATTTTTGCCAGGTAACCTTCTTCTTGTACTTCAAAACCTTAAATAAAAAGAAAAACCATTATGGAACTTAAAGGATCCCACTATCCCACCAAACTCAAAGCACAGTTTTAAATATATGGCTTTTCTCCTTCAAACTAGCTATATAACATCTGCAATCTATTTAACCCCTGTGTCTCAGCTTGTTTACCTACAAAATGGGTAATATAATAGTACCTACTTCACAAAGATTTAACAAAAATTAAATGAAGAAATATTTTTCAAGTACTTAGAAATAGTACTTGGTACAAAATAAATGCTAAATAAAGATCTATTAAATAAAACTATAAGAGATTACAGACAGTAGTTAGTTCTAAACATTTTCCTAAAAACAATTCCAAGGGCAGCCCTATGCAGACACATAAGATTCCAAGATGGTATCACGTGTACTTGCTAAAGATCAGAATCACATGGATGTTAAATTAAAGGACCTACTACACTTGACAGTGATGTGGGATTATATGCCTAAAAGCATCTCTAGAGTTTTTCAAAGAGGTTACATTTGTTATTACATCAAATATTTCAATGTAAAGAAATATAGCATTATTAGGGTTTCTATGGTATTGACGACTTACATTTTATTGAGATGCTGCTTTTCTTAAAAGAAACCCAAACAAGAAGGGTTGCAAAAGTAAAACTAAAGCCATTGCAGAGGACAACTTTTGTCTTTTGGATCTTGGCTTTCTGTGGCATTGTGCCTCTCCCTGATGAACATATCTTTGATGAACCCTTCCATTTTTCAGATGAAAAATAATATCCAGTAAAAGGTATGTTTAAAAAGAAAAAAAGGAAAGACTCGAAGGCCACAACAGAGTTTAAAGAGTTTGACCAAGGTAATACTTCCCTAGTGATTACAGTCTCTAGACTATTGGCATCTACAGCAACATTGGTATGCAAAGCAGACCTACTGTTCCCAAGGTTTTTTGTTTGAACAAACATAATCCTTTCTTCTGATAGCTTATGGGGAAGGGAGCACAACAGGCAAAAAACATAAAAAGGAGCTGCCCTGGTGAAAGCGAGGGAAGGGGACAGCGCACAGTAGAGTCCTGCTTGTTAAGTCCTCCTTTGCCCCAAGATGCCATCAAAAGGAATCATGGGGTTTGAAACCAATGATTTCATGATTTCAGAAGACAATATGAAACAGCCACTGCAGAGGATGCCCAGAATCTCCCACCGCATCTTTGGGGACCAGACAGAAAAGAAATATATTTATCTAGAAATATCTACAAATATTATCACAAACATATGATTTTATGTGGGTTTTGTTCTGAGCATAAAAAATGAATTAGAAAGGAAATTTATGGAAATATGATATCTAAACAGATATGATATATTCTATCAGTCATTCTCAAACTATGAAAATAATCTAATTACTGGCTGCAGTTTTTCCCTCAAATTAATCTTAAATTCTTTGGTATTTCCTACCTTGGAAGTTATTTTCTCCTATTTTCTCTTCATTTTTCCTTGCCTAGTTTAGAGAACGGAAGTTCTGACATATCTTCTCAGTAACATAATAAGGTTAAAAAGCAAACTCTAGCCTAAAAATAATCTCTAAAGCTGACATATCCCTGGTTCAAGGAAAGTGCAGTATGGAACTGACAAATCTGACCATACACACTTTAGTTATGAAATATCCTGTTCCAGGAAATGAATTCTAAGAATTAAAATGTTTTATGTTATGACTCACTCATTATAGGACGGCAATCCTCTTCCCTCATTGGAAAACTCAGTGTCTCAATCATTAAGAGCTGAAGAAATCTCACCTATAGTGGCCTTGTCAGTCTCTATCTCTGCCAATAAGTCTCCTTCACTTAGCTTCTCACCCACTTTTTTTTCCCATCTCTGTACCGTGCCCATGGTCATGGTGGGAGAGAGGGCAGGAAGAACCACCTGTAGAAACAAACAATTATTGCTTAATACTATGAAGCCCTAGACACAATGGCACTTAGGCAAGCTTAGTTTTATGGAATGTTAGTGTCTGTGATAATCCAAATTCCCATGTGCCTGATACCCTCACAACAGCAAGTGCTAAATAATGTCCCACCAGTTAAATCATCCTGTAAATCTTAAGCTTTACAGTATCCATGATACTCTGACCCACACTCCAAAGTTAAAAGCAATGAGCAGATGGGAAAGATTTCTTTCTATACAGCCAAAATTAACTCCTCAATATCCAAGCAAAGAGCCTTTCTGTCTTTTTTAACACTCAGATTAGGCCAGAATTTTTCATTTTCGCAGAATAATCTTGATCCAGACTATTCCATTAAAATTTTGTTATGCTCTCTATTAGCATCTACCTTTTCACTCAAAGGACACTGCATTTCTCCCAAACTTCCTAGATACCTTTCCAAGATTTAAAAAACTCATATTAAGAACTGTTCTTTATAATAGTCACTTCCACCCCAATAAAATCTAAACACCAGATTGGCTGATCTAAATTAAAAATTGCTTTCCTATTTATATGCCTTGTGTGTCCATTGAATTTGGATGCTTACGTGGTTATTATGGGTTATATTTGCTGTCTTTTTAGTCATTTGTATCTAATTAACAACAAGATTATGCTGAAAGAAAAATCACTTCAACTGATGTCTCAGGAAGATAGGGAGAAAAAGTAAAACAAAACTTAGAACTCTAATTAGAAAATTATTAAGTGTTTTTCTTGTTCAGAATTGTCATCTTCATGTATTTCTTAAAAATTAGTGGACCTGGTATAAAGAAGATGTGGTACATACATACAATGGAATATTACTCAGCCACATAAAAGATGAAATACTGCCATTTGAGACAACATGGATGGATCTTGAGAATATTATGCTAAGTGAAATAAGTCAGATAGAAAAGGACAAGAACCATATAATTTAATTTGCATGTGGGATATAAAACAAAAAGCAACAAATGAACAAACAAAACAAAACAAAAAAAAACCAAACTCATAGATACAGACATAGAATGGTGGTTACGAGGGGGAAAAAGCAGTGGGAGAGTACAAAGAGGGTAAGGGAGGTTAAATACAAGGTGATGGAAGACTAGATTTAAGATGGTGAGCACATAATAGAATATACAAATGTTGTATTATAAAATTGTACACTTGAAATTTATATAATGTTATTAAACAATGTTAACCTAATAAAAAGAAAACCCTCACTTAAAAAAGAAATTAGTGGAGCTCATAATCTCTATACAGTATCCAAAAGGATAATTAACACACAACCTTAACACTCGCACAGAAAACCATAAGCATAAAATAGAGAGAAACGAAGTTAATTTTTATGTTAGACAGAATTATCTGACCAGGATGAAATAAGTGTGTGAACTGAACACTAGGCAAAACTTCATCATGAGTTAATTGTTAATAATATGCCATGGAGAGATTCCGGTCAATACGGCGAAGTAGGCAGATGCTGTGGTTGCCTTCTCTCATGACTACATCAATATTACAAGTAACTACAGAACAATCATCAGTGAAAATCGCCTTAAGTCTAGCTGAACAGAAATCTTACAACTAAGGACATACAGAAGAAGTGACCTTGAGATTGGTAGGAGGGAAAGAGATGCAGAATGAGCTAGCCCCACACTGCATGTAGCAGTTAAAAATCAGGAGGGGTATATCAGCTGTGGAGGACTCCAAGAGAACCAAAGTGTCCCAGCGCCACACCAGACTCCCCAGCCAGAGTTCCAGTGACAGGAAGAGAAGGCCCCACAAAATCTGGATATGAAAATCAGTGGAGATTGTGGCTAAGTTAGACAGAGAGTTTTGGGAGTCCCAGGCACTCTTAAGGGGCCTGTGCATAAATTTACCAGCTGACAAACTCACTATGAGCTCCAGTGCTTGGACAGCAGCTCAAAAGGTGCCAGGGACTTAGGAGGAACTAAGTTGTCTGTCTTCAGGGCGAGAGCTGAATGAGAGCTTCCCCCCAGACAGAGTGCTGGCAGAAGCCACTATTCCTTTGTTGTTCCCTCCCTCCTCCCAGCATACAGACACAGGCAGCCACCATATTTGAGTCTCCATCAACCTGGTTAATGCTGGTCACACCGCCATTGTGATTCCCTGAGATCCTCCCCCACTCAACGTGCAGGCCCACCCAAGCCACTTCCAGTGGATTTTCCATACAAATAGCCTGTTTTGGTTCATGCTCCAAACTTTCCTAAAATCTCTCAAACATTCATAAAACTCTCGGTGTGCCCCATACTTCTTGCTGAGCAGCCCCAAGCCCAGCACTAGCGGTAGCCTGCCTTGGTTCACAGCTTGGCCTCTTGAGGCACATCCGAGCCCAGCGTAGGTGATAGCCATCTGTGGACTGGTTGGTGGCTCATGTTGGGTGGCCCTGGGCAGAGGCTACAGCTGAACTTGGCCTGTGGCAGGGCCCCTCCCAGGAGGCAGTGGCCTGCACGCCTGGGGCTGGCTTCAGTCTGAGCTGGAGCACTACCCAGGGCCACATCCAAGGATGACACACCCAAAAAGCAGACTAGGAAGGCACCAGAGCCTTGCTAAAGCAAATCTTCTCCATAGGAGCCCCTATACAACGGCTCCTCCACTCTAGTCAGTGGCCAGTCCTCACAACCAAACAGCCAGAGAGGGTCAATCCCTCCCACTGACGTGCAAACAGCAAATAAGGTTCAACTACAACAGGAGGGCACACACAACCAATACAAGGCTCATACCTGGAGCACCCGACTCAGGTGTTCAGAGAGACTGCGTCACTGGGCTCCCACAGGACACCTACTACTCTTAGGCCACTCGACTAAGACTGGGAGATCTAGCAGCTCTACCTAATACATAGAAACAAACATAGGGAGGCAGCCATAACAGGAGGACAAAGAAACGTGTCCCAAATGAAAGAAGGGAAAAAAGTTCCAGAAAAAGAACTCAAAAGAATGGAGACAAACAATCTACCAAATACAGAGTTCAAAATATTGGTTATAAGGATGTTCAATAAACTTACGGGAAGAGTAGAAGAACTCGGTGAGAATTTTAACAAAGAAATAAGAAACATAAAAATGGAGATAGAAAACATAAAAAAGAACCAGTCAGAAATGAAGATTACAATGGCTGAAATGAAGACTCCCTTAGGAGGAATCAATAGATTAGATGAAGCAGAGGATCAAATCAGTGATTTAGAAGAAAAGGTAGCAGAAAACGCCCAATTTGAACAGCAACAAGAAAAAAGAATCCAAAAAAAGTTAGAGTAGTTTAAGGGGCCTCTGGGACAACATCAAGCATAACAACATTTGCATCACAGGCATACAAGGAGAGAGAGCAAGGAACTGAAAACCTATTTCAAGAAATAATGATGGAAAATTTCCCTAACCTGAAAAAGGAACTAGACATACAAGCCCAGGAAGTGCAGAGAGTCCCAAACAAGGTGAACCCAAATAGACTCACACCAAGACACATCATAACTAAAATGCCAAAAGTTAAAGACAAAAAGTAGAATCTTAAAAACAGCAAGAGAAAAGCAATTAGTTATCTATCAGGGAGCTCCTATAGATTGTCAGCTGATTTCTCAATAGAAACTTTACAGGTAAGAAGGGATTGGCAGGAAAGAGTCAAAGTGATGAAAAGCAATGACCTACAACCAAGATTACTCTACCCAGCAAAGCTATCATTTAGACTGACAGACAAATAAAGACCTTCCCAGACAAGAAAAAGCTAAAGTAATTCATCACCACTAAGCCAGTATTACAGAAAATGTTGACGGGACTTCTTTAAGACAAAAAAAGAAAAAAAGATTAAAAATGCAAATAAAAAAATGGCAATAACTACATATCTATCAACAATTACTTTGAATAAAATGAATTGGGTGCTCCAATCAAAATATAGGGTGGCTGAAAAAATAAGAAAACAACACCATTAATATGCTGCTTACAAGAGACTCACTTCAGATCAAAAGACATACACAGACTGAAAGTAAAGGTATGAAAAAAAATGTTTCATGAAAATAGAAACAAACAAACAAAAAAGCTGGGGTAGTAATACTTATATCAGACAAAAGAGTCTTTAAAACAAAGGCTCTAATAATAGACAAAGAAGGAACTAGTAATCCCACTTCTAGGTATTTATCCAAATAAACTCAAAACACTACTTCAAAGGGACATGTGAATCTTTATGTTCCATGCAACATTATTTACAATAGTCAAGATATAGAGGCAACCTGGATGCCCATCAATGGATGAATGGATAAAGAAGAAGTGGTACATATATACAATGGAATATTACTCAGCCATTTAAAATAAAAAGGAAATCTTGCCATCTGCAACAACATGGATGAATCTAGAGAGTATTGTGCTGAGTGAAGTAAGTCAGACAGAAAGACAAATGCCATAGGCTTTCACTTACATGTGAAATCTAAAGAACAAAGTAAACAAACACAACAGAAACAAACTCAGATATAGAGAACATTTTGATGGTTGCCAGATGGGAGGGCAGTTGGGGAGAGGTGTGAAAAAGGGGAAGGAATTAAGAAGTGCAAAATAGTTACAGAGATGTAAAGTACAGCATAAGGAATACAGTCAATAATATTGTAATAACTATGTATGGTGTCAGATGGGTACTAGATTTAATGGGGTGATCGCTTTTTAAGTTATATAAATGTCTAATCACTATGTTATACACCTGAAACTAATATATCATATGCCAACTGTATTGAAAAATAAATATATATGTGTGCATGTGCACACGTGCACACTGACACAGACACACACACACACACACACACACACACACACACATCAATAGACCATGGAGTACAACATTACATCCAAAGATAAAAATGATTCCTATAAAGAAATTTCTGCAAATGAAGTGAAGGAAAAGTTCTAGTCTTAATATTTTAGAAAAAGAAAAAGGATAGCTGTTTTTTACTTATTCCCAATATCTGAAACACAAAAATATGTATACGATAACCCTAATAAAGCGACTTAGAAACTAATTTAGTTAATAGAATCAACAGTGACTGTTGATCTCAGCTTTGTTGCAATGCTATTTATATTATATATGTCTATTCTATACTTAATATTTATTGTTACTTTTCTCATTTAATACTACTGGACTTCTTTATCCACTCTTAGAAAACAGAATACCACATGTCAAAGGAAAACACCAATTGTGAACTTTCATTCAATAGACAGTACCTGAGGTGTACTGAAAACTCTATTTATACAGGGAGTAGAGAGATATAAACACAAATCATCCTCAAAATCTAACATGATGTTCTTGAATGAGAAATGCCAAGCATTATCCTGGCTACTACATTATAGGGAAGAAAGGTTAAAGAAACTGTCTAAGAAAGAAATCTAACTATGGGCAGTGAATACATAATGCAAGATATACATATGTATATGCTTTACTGTTGAATTGTACAACTGAAACTTACTGGATTTCATTAACCAATGTCATCATAATAAATAAATAAATAAATAAATAAATAAATAAATAAATAAATAATAAAGGAGCTGTCAAAGTTCACACACCTAAAAATAACTAGAAATAAAAGTTGTCAATCTTCATGTTTGAATTTCTATTTACTTTCAAATGACATGAGACAGCCATATTTAATGCCAGTTTCTAGAATGTGATAGACATCTATGAAAAATAATGAATAAATAATAAGTTTTCTAGAGCAAACACCCAGAGGCTGAGCCTCACCTGCATGTGAGTGGGATACGAGCTACCAGGAGCCTGCGCAGAAGGTGTAGGTGGTGAAGGAGCAGCAGCAGGGGTTGGTGCTGGGGCTGCTTGTGGGGTAGGTGCTGCTGAGGAATCCAGTGTATAATTTTTAAAGGCCTCAATATCCTCAGGTCTAAGGAAGAGAAAGAATGCATAAATATAAGGGGGTTATAAAGCAAATTTAGCTACTATAGAAGTAGTCTTCCATTTTCTCAATTTTGGGTTAAAATACTCTGCTAATCACCTAAGTAAAAATTACCAGGGTACTACTCACTTTTCAACTGTGATACAGATGATCGATCCAACTGGAACATCTCTGGTACCTTCAGCAACAAGTATCTTTGCCATGTAGCACTCTTCTAGGCTCTCAAATCCAACAGTGGCTTTATCAGTTTCAATCTTTTAACACAAAAGTAAGGTGTTAGGCTTGTGCTGCCAGTATGAAGATTAATAATAGCTTCTGTTTATAATCATACAGTTCATCTGAAATTAAAGCTTCTATCACAGATTTGAAAAGAATTTTTTTTTCAATTATTAGTTAAAATTCAGTTTGGCTAACTGCTGACAACTTGTCTTGCCAATCTTCTCTAATATCAAGTTGGAATAAACAGTTTATTAAGCAAAAGAGATAACTACCCACTCAGAAAGTTAATGCTCAGTTTAACTAAGCCAGTCTCTTCTAAATTCCATATTTTAAAACTTACCTCTGCAATTAGTTCACCCTCATTGATTTTTTCCCCTTCCTTTTTTTCCCAACGGGCTATGGTGCCTGCCTGCATTGTGGGGGAAAGAGAGGGCAATGGAACCTGGAGAAGAAAAAGGAGAAACATTAAATTTTAAAAAGGCTATTTAACTCTCTGTCTGGTTTAATGTTTCATTCAAGTTTATTTCATGCAAACAGTTTTAATCCCATCACAAGTTGGCGCTGCTGCTCCAAAAGCAGTTCCTGCCACCAGCCCTCCAGTGACAGGCTTCCCGCTCCACTGTCCTGTGGCTCTGACAGAGCACGTACCTTAGCAACCACATACAGCCCCAGGTTTGGACCTCTTCCCTGGAGAGGGAAGTTCAAGAGCTACAGTAAAGCCCGGTATTGGAGAAGTGACAATGACATACACTGGGAGGTGGAGGATCACTGAAGCCTCTGGGGGAAGATCCGAGGCCAAGAAGTCGGCCCTGAAGGATAACAGGGTCCTGCGAAGGACAGTTCTGGGACTCACCTTCTGATGCGGGGGAAGACTATAATAGCGGCGGCCAGGCGATCCCAAAAGCTGCAGCAGGAAGTGGTTCCGTTGTGTGGACCACGAGCTGTGGCGCCAGGCGCAGAGTGCCCGGACTCTGCCATACCCTGTGGTCGCGCTGTTGCAACGAGCCAGAGCTGGACCAACCCGCGGGGTCACGCACGGAGCTCCTGGTCCCTCCCGCAAGGCTATCCACTGAGCCCTGAATCCGGGTCTGGGGGTCACATTCTGGGCCCGTCGCGCACAGACGCGCCACATAGTGCCACCGACCCGCACACCCCAAAGCCAAAACCGTCTCCGGAGTGACCTCCCCAAGAACAGTGCGGCGCTGCCGTCAGGCACGCCGCACAGCCGCACGTTGTCGTAAAACGGGCTCCAAATGTGTGTAACATACGCCCCCGAGTGGGAAGAAAAAGGTGGCCCGGATAGACGTGGCTATTTTGGCGCCCCGGGAACAAGGGCGTTCTAGCGTAGCCAACGCAAGGTACACGTTTGGGAGAGATACAACGTTGAGAGGAACGAAAAGTAGTAGGGTCCTAGGAAAAGGATCTCAGTGTAGCACGGGACCCTAGCGAGGTGAAGGGCACAGCTGCAAGGGAGGGGCCTAAACAAGCGGCGAGAGCTGGGCTAACCCGCAGAATGGCCTGAGAAGGTGGGCTGAGGGGCGTGGCCATGTTTTGAAGAAAAGCTGGGAAGTGAGCCCGGGAACCGCCCGAGGGGGGGAGTCTGTTCTCGGGTGGTGTGCTGTCTGCCAACCCAATCGTAGGGCATCGCTCTGCGCAAGCTGTACTGGATTACAAAGCTTTAATTTCAGGTTTGTAGCCCTACCGGAAACCAGAGCGAACAGGTTTTCCAGGCAAATGGTGTGAAGGTCAACCAAGTGGGAGGTACATTCCCACATTCAGGTGTACTGTAAGCAGAATTAAGCATGTTCCCTGTATGAAGATACAGGTTTACAAAGCAGATTTTCATTTCTAATTTACCACAGATTCCCTTTAAATAGCAAAAAGCTTGAAATATGTCATACCAAAACTAAACTTTAAGCCTGTGGAGCACAAAGCATGTCTATTCTGTTCTTCGATGTCTCTTCAGATTTTGGTATCGTAAAATAGTGGAGGCTTGAACGCATGTCTTTTGAATTAAACAAAAGGTTACTTACATTTATTAGATACACATTACTGTAGAAATAACATCCTATAATTAGAAAATATTTCACCCTCATGACATTAGCAAGAAGCAAGTGCTGTATTTATTTATATCTCTTACGTTCCCAGAGTACAGTTAATTGGTCAGAGAACGCCAAGAAAAAAAGAAATGGGAGGAAAACGCAACGTTTGAAAACATATCCAACTTTACTAGTAATAAACACTTGGAAAATTAAAACAGCCAAGAGGTACTATTTGACACAAATTAGAAACTTTAAAAAATCTAAAAACAAAGTATTAATGAGATTGCAGAGAAAGAGGTGCACTCTTTGGGGGCACTAAATTTGGTTGGTTTAGAGATGACAATATAGTAAGGAATAGCAATTATCAGAAAAAGAGTTTACATTCCCACCACCCCCCCCCCCCGCAATCCTATTCTAGTATCCTTGAGGTATTCAAAACAAGGTAAAAAATATTTTAGTAGCTTTATAACAAAAATAAATGGAAAAACATAACTATCCAAAAATTAAGAAAAAATTAAGCAGGCACAGCTGCCTAACAATAATATACAGACAATACAATTAAGAAAATACAGATTTTCCAAATTAAATGGAAAGGCATATTTGAAAGAAGAGTGGAGCATTTATGTTGTTAAATCGTGTAAAAAATATTTACAAGTAACAATTGGAAGAATCAAAGAATAATTGTGATTAGTAAAAGAACTTATATTGCTAAAATGTAATGATTTCAAATTCGCCAAAATATCTGAATACTTCCACTGCATTAGAATTTAATAGACCTAAATTGGCCTTTGTAGATGATCTTCTGTTTGCTGTTCACTTAGGAAGGCTTTCTTAAACCTTGTTTTGCATTTTTTAGTGCATAGCAAGTTTGCATTTGAATATACTTTTGACACATGTAGCTAAATCGTAGGAGGGCACGGGTCCCTCAGACCAGGGGGTAAGTTGACTCCCGAGTTAGGCTAGGAATTCTTAGGTTTCTGTCAAATTGGTCCTGAAAAAAAAGGCCTGAACTCCCCTAAAAAGAATAAGGAAAAGGAAGACTCAAACCTCTAAGGTTCTTATTTGTTTGCACATTTATATATAATTTCAAAAAAAAATGCTAAATCAATGAATTCTCTTTGGTAATAATAATCTATTTCGTACTTACATTAGAAATACCAGTAGTAAACTATCTATAGCAATAAAGTAGTCCTTATCTGTGCTCCCCAAGTAATGACTAAACATGCTACCAGGGAGATCACTTGAGGAAATTCACCTTCACTAAATGTAAATTGTTTATTGATTAATGTCAGTCAATAAACATAAGTGAAAATGATTAACAGGATTTAGTTTGCAAACTCCATTTTATTCAGCTTGGTTTGTTTTTTTTTCCAGTTAATTCAAATCTGGTATATACAGGCAATTAAAACTGGTTATCACTTTGATAATCAGAAGCCTCTGGTATAACAGCCTTCATGAAAACATTGTAAAACAGGTGAATACACAATAATAATCTCTTTGAAAGTGATGGTTGCAAACATCCATGTTTCTAAGAAAATATAACTTTACATATACATTTTACGCAAGCTATACCTCTTACATAAATTCAGACAAGAGTGTGCAATCATAATGCTTATTTTATGAAAAAATGAAAAATATTATAACCTAAATGCTTTTAAGTAGTCCTCTTGGATTGGATGTAGAGCATAAAGACATTTTCCCTTAATTTATGACCGTCCTGGTCAAAAAGAGCTGAAAAGTTGGTAAGTTAGTAGGATTGCCATTTCCAAGTAAGTTTAACCTAAATTCTTTAGGTATAATTTGTAGTTTTCCAATTCCAGCTAATTTAGAGAACTGAGTGAGAACAGTCTTCCATTTTTAAATGAAGACTTTTTAAGCTATTGAGCTTTTTGCTAAACTAGTTCTTACAAGAGGGCCTTTTTTTTTTTTTTTAAATCTAACAGGGTTTAGAGATTATTTTATGAACTCTAAACATTGTGGTTTCTTAGTTTTCTTAAAGAAAGAGAAGTTCAGCAGTAGCAGGATAGACTATCCCACATGAATGCTACGAGAGAACAATACTCTATATATGAAGAGGCCACCTAGAATGCAGCTACAGTATATCCAATAGGAGACTATCTAAGCCAGAGTGAATCAATGCACACTCCTTAAAAGGTTCCTCTGTCTTTATAAACTGGAATAAGAATTAACCAACACTTATTACACAAGAATTACTGGCGTGACATCCTGCAATGGGGGTGCTTAATACCTGTGGCATATGAGATTAATGAGCTAACGGAGGAAAATTATCTCATTTTCACCCCTGAACTCAACTTCAGCTTTCTATGGAGGCACTAAGGCCATACAGCTCCTTTTTCAAAGGTTATAGAGATAAAAGATAAGGTAGAGGACTTTGAAAATTTTCTCTGATTTAATTTTCTCTGAAAAGGTCAATTCTACATAATGGTAAGAATGTTTGCTGAAAGAAAACTGACAAGTAACTGATTTAAGATACAGACACTCAAGATAAACTGTACTGGAAATACAATAACGAATTTTGGCCTGATAACCCTCATGCTGTCTTATAGCAAAACACTAAAAGTCATGCAACAGAGAAATTGGTGACATGAGTACTTTTTCTCCAGACTTTCTGGGAAAAAGAACTGAGAACATACTGTTTTTTCCTGTTTGCTTTCATAATGAATTATTCTTGCTTTCTTCCCAAACTTCTGCAGTCATTTCTGATGAGAAATCATTCTTCAATAGGAGAAGACCAGTTAAACTTACATGAAAGACACCAGGTGTCTTTAGAACTCCTTCTTTTTGCTGGAGGAGCAATCAGATTATGTAAAACTACCTCCACAACTAAAATGGCAGGTAGAATTGGAACACGAGTTATCATTAGTATGCTTGTAATAAAATAAAGCTTATTCTGAAACCACAAGGGCTGATAAGAGAAGAGCCCATATAAAAGCTACTGGGTTCTCTAGAAAATGGATACAGTACACAGAATGTGAGACTATACAGAACTCACACTGAGGTTATAAAAATAGACATGGTTCTCAGACAAAAAAAAAAAAAAAACAAATGAGTACAAAATAATTCTCCAAACATGAACAATTTTAAAAAGACATTTATATAAAACAAGAAAATGTCATCTCAGAGCTCCAATGAGTAGTATGTTGAAATGGCTGGAAAGGGGAGATAAACTAGAGACAGACAGGTCAAGAACCCTCAACTGATCTGTCTGACTCTTTTGGTTGGCAGTGTACATTGTTGGTCACAGGCAGACTGCTTTTGGGGGGGCAAAAAAATCTCTCTATAAAATGGATGATTGGTTTATCGTGTTTGATAAATGAGAAAACCCAAGTTATTAAGTAATCTCTAGAAATTTACCTATTTTCTTTTAGCTTCTATACTTGACAATGTTGCACATGAGAAACACTTCTAGGTTTTTTCACCCAGAATCAACCCTGCCATTTAAAACTCATGTTCCATGTCCCATTGTTTCTATTGTGCCCTAAAGGATCGATCTAGACTAAACATATAATAGAAAATAACTCTGGCCTTGAAATGAAGAGGGGCAGACCAGTAACTCATGCTCGGTACTTGTAAATCCAAATACTGAAGTTAATGGTCTGTCTCCTTTTGACTGCCAAGGTGATGATGCCATGAGCTAAAGAAAGTCATGAGAGAAAGAAAGTCAAGAAAATATGAGTAGCAGCACCTTTCCATACCCGCCTGGATTTTTAAGGAGATTTTCACTCCTTATTCCTTTCAAACACAAAGTTCATCCGTTGGAAGGGAAAAAAATAATGGCTCTAAAGTTGAAGAGTCCCCAGAGAAAACTAGCAGTACATGAAATATGCCCTCTGTGGGCCAAAGGACAAGTTGCAGAATCAGTTAAGACCCAAGAGGCAGCCCAAAGTCTTAGTTATGGTTTTAACATAGTGTAGCAAAATGTGGGCAGCCCTTTTTCCATCCAATCAACATTCAGCACCATACATGTCCAGTCTAAAAGATTCCTGAAGAGTGGCTTTCATCTTTGGTACCACCCCATGAGTTATTCTTGGTGTGTAATAGCTGCAAAGAAGCAAAAAAGCTGGTACCTTTGCCTTGTCTGTGAGTACAAAGGCTGGGACTCTGATTGCTGTAACCACTGAGGCCAATTAAAATAATACTGTAACACATAGGAGTGATGCATCCAATTCCCAGATTCCAGATAACAGCAGCCATACCCCTACAGTAGCAAGATCATCCATTCCTATTGGTTAAGGCCTTCGGTTTGTTGTCCTCCGAGTAGAATAAAACACTGTGTTCCGGCAAGGAACTCCAGATGAACCCATGGTCTACATTTGAACAGGGATTTTAAGTACCACATATGCCAGGCACAGAAACAGGAAAGGCTTGTGACTGTCACACTTGGAGAAGCTTCTGTTTTGGCAGCATGAACTAGAAACTTCTTAGTGTATTCTAGTTTCAGTCCTCTTTCCTGAGTGAAGCAGCCAGGTAGTGCCAAGTTCCACAAGCCCTGATCTAATACTCAGCATTAATTCTCTCCATGGTCTTCTTCCACCCAGGCTACAATTTTCCCTTCCCATCCAGGGATGGCATCATCATCATGGAAAACCTAGAGAAAGAAAAAAAGCCACAGCGAAAAATTAACAGTAAGATAACGAGTCTCATAAAATGACTGCTGCTAATAAAAATAAGACCACAAAAGTAAAAGATAAGAAAGTGTAGAGGTAAACTTTGAGTTAGGGTCTACGAGCCTTTGGTTTGATCCCTAAAGTTAAAACTGGTTAAACACACACACACACACACACACACACACACACACACACACACACACACGTAAAATATTATATATCCTTAGTTCCACATCTATTAAATAGTAAAGTATCCCTACCACTGCTTTGGTCATTGAGATTTATAATAAGTCGGTTAACCATAGAGCACTTTGGGCTTCTTAGGAGAAAGTAATAGTTTAGGCATTAAATGAGAAAGGGGAAATTTTTGGTCCCTGGAATTATAAAGAAAGGGTTAGAAAGACCAATCTTAACATATTTGCATGCAGTTCTTTCCATTCATTCATTCAATTCATTTATTAAGCCACTAATAGAACAGGATTATTAAAACATTTCAGTGAAGAAGTCTTTACAAAATAAAATACTGTCTTTTCCAACCTTTTCATTCTATAATCATAATGACAGCACTTGTAATACGCCATAACCCAGAACGCTCTTTCAAAAAAGTCTATTTTTAGCAAGTTGATTATAAAGAGAAGCATAGGCTAAGAAAATAGTCAAGGAATTAAGAATAAGATGATATTCCAGAAGTTCCTCATTTTTATCATCTGAGAAACTGCCACCACAATATATACAGTTCCATATATTCATGCTTGTTTATTTTGCTCTACATAGGAAGGAGAAAGTTTTCTAAGATTTGATTTGGTCAAAGTGATTAAGTTCTTGAACTAAAGAAGCTATCAACTTCTTAAGCCATTCCTTGACCTTCTTAGGCTAGAGAATTAGACTGGTCTGAGGCTCTGGGAAATTTCTCTGACCTGGTTAAGGAAGCCAGGTACCTCTGAGTACTAATCCTTGAGTAGGAAATTCTGGGGTTCAGGAACAACCAAAAGTATCACCCAGACTCCCCAGGGATTCTGTACCTCCTCTTTGACAGTGCCAAACTCAGGATCCAGCGCTTTGAAATGATATCTGTGATTCCCTTCCCGGTCAATAGCTGCTTTAAAATCTTTCAGTGTCACCTCCCCCAACCTGCAACAAAGGGAGAGAGCACTGAAATAGACTTTATCAATAGGTTGGAAAGATAAGGTGCAAACTTTAAACCCTGGTCCCTGCCAAAGTGTCTTGGGGCAGAAATAGCCTGGCCTTGTTAGGTCACTGCCCCCGAGAATCTAGATGAGCCTAAAACAGCAAGAGGTTTGGGAGCCAGCCACCATTAGGAGCTGAAAATGCCATTACATATGGGGTGATCTGAGAACTTAAAATAGATTTATTGCTTCAGGAACAACCGAATCAATTTTCTCTGGAAATAAGACATAAGGTCTCTGAAATGTAGTTTGTTGAACTATCAATATGTCTAAGCTGTCTCGATTTACTTTTTTGCAACAATATTCCATTCTTTAGGCTGAGAGAATTAAATTAGGTATTACTATCTTTATCCTTCTGGCTTCAGAAAGCCCTCTAACCCAGATCAAGTAAGCAGACTACCTAGGAAAGGGAAATACTATCACCTTTCTTAGTAGTTGGTTCCACAGTTTAAAATTTTTTATTTCAACACCCTTTATCTTAGACGGGAGTATTAGCTGAGTGTTTGAAAGTTTTTAACATGAATTCTCAATAGGTTAGTTGCAGTCATCAAACAGTAACAAAGAATAATGAATAAAGCCCTGGAGTGCCATACTGTAATCCATGGCTATCAGCACAAGCTATTTTGAGCACTTAAAAAACTATTTTTCCTAACTTGTAGTATATTTGCATATCAGGATGCATGATTATTGTGTCTATGCCTAGCTGTAGATCATGAGTTGTCCGCTGTAACTACAATCTCTATTCTCTATGCCCTTCTCATATACCATACTGCTTCTCAAATACCTTTCAGCTGGTTAGATGGGCAGTAAACTAATGATTCTGCCTTCCTGTTCTTTTAAAAAAAGAAATAATGATCCTAGAATCTCACCTCTTTGGTATATTGACCATGAAGGGCGTAAGTGACCGGTCAGTGAAATAGAGCACTTTAGTGCAGGCGCCGACAGTTGGAGAGCTCTGCGAATGAGGCAACTCTGTGATCGGAGAGAGACTTTGTGGTCAGAACCTTCAACTTGCTTCCAATCACTCCTCATTTCCAGTTATTCAAAATATCCCAGGAAAATGAAGCTGCCTGAGGTCACAGTACAGCTTTCATACGCTTGCCAAACACGGTGTCCGTAGGGTGTGACCCACAGGAAGTTACCAATGGTGCCACAAAGACAAAAGGTACTTTGGACACAGACACACTCTCCCAAGGCCCATCATTTCCTACACATTCCAGGTATTTCTAAAAGGGAAATAGCAACTGTTCTGACAGGCATTATTGCTAAGAGCCAGCGAAACCCAGCAAGATTTCAGCTGGGGCACCGATGGACACACAGCAAGAGGTGCAGACTCTGCCAACATTCAGATTTGATGGTAGAAAACGCTCACGCAATTCTTGAAAAGAGAATAGGAACAAAAACCATAGGAGCGAAGTAACCTTAGAAACTCAGATTCCAAGGGGGCCTCATGCTTCCAACCTAAAATGTGTGAGACCTACCTCATCCCTTAGCTACAGAGGATCTACATGTGTCGGTCCATGGTTTTTAACTCAGGCCTCTTGATGCACATTTTGTCTCTACCCTTTGTATAGGTACTTATGGAAAAATGTTATTAATGAGTACTTGCAATTATAACTTTGAGAGAACAGGAGAAAAGACCAATCAGAAACTTTTATCACAAGGACTAAAAAACAATAAACTTTCATTAAAATCTCTCCTGAAATTCCAGCTACGCATATTTTCTTAAACTTATTCTAGGCATTGATCCCAACCAAATTTGCAGCTATAGGAGAGAAGTTCCAGAAAGGGGTTTAAAATAAGGGAGAGGGTGAAGGGAAGAAAGACAAGGGAATATTCTCTCTTTGTAAAGCAATCAGTCAGTTTTCAGAATTTTTCTTTGAAGAATGCCAGTTATTGCAACCTACATGCCATAATGCTCCTTTAACTCCGGCACCTGAACAGAGTCTGGCACATAGTGGCTATTTAATAAAATAAAACATTCACTTTTATTGTTAAATTTTATGATTGCTTGATTCATTCAACAAACATTTATTGCACACTTACATGTGCTAGATTTTGAAAATATAAAATCAACCACATGTGGTCTCAAACCTCAAAGAGTTTACAGTCTAGTATGGATGACAGATATGATCACAAATAATTATAATACACTAAAATCAGATTTGTACAAACTGCACAGGAAGACTGAAGATGGAGTGGTTAATTCCACCTGGAAAAAGTCAGAAAGCCCCCACAGGTGGAGAATCCTTATACAAAGCACTTTAAAAAATCATCAGCTAGAGACATTGGAAAGGGCATTCCAAAAGGGAAGGGTACATATAAAGGCATGAAATGTAATCATGTATTTACAACTATGTTATATCTCTATAATTATATCTCTATACCTATAAACATTCCTTGTTCTGAAGTACATTTTATCTGACACTGATGTAACCATACTTTTTGATTAGTGTTTCCACAGTATATCTTTTTCTAATTCTTTTACTTTTAATCTACTTATTATATTTGGAATGGGTTTCTTATAAACAACATATAGTTGAATCTTACTTTTTCATCCAATCGGACAATTTCTAATCTTTTAATTGATATGCTTAGACCATTTAAATATATATGTGTGTATGTTTGTATGTATGTATGTATGTATGTATTTAGAGTTGACAAGATCCAGGAAACTTTAACTCTCTTCTTTCCTTCCTTCTCTTTTTTTAATTTTTATTTTTTAATTAGAATAGACATTCAGTACTATATTGGTTTCAGGTGTACAGCATAGAGGTTAGACATTTAAATAATGTACAAACTGACCCCCCTGATCATCTAATACCTGCCTGGCACTCTACATAGCGATTACAATATTATTGACTATATTCCCTATGTTGTACTTCACATCCCTGTGACTACTGTGTAACTACCGATTTGCACTTCTTAATCCCTTTACCTTTTCCACCCAGCCCTCTAACCACCCTCCCATCAGGCAATCACCAGTTGGTTCTCTGTATCTATGAGTATGTTTCTGTTTTGTTTGTTCATTTATTTTGTTCTTTAGATTTCATATAAGTGAAATCATATCATATTTGTCTTTCTCTGACTTATTTCACTTAGCATAATACTCGCTAGGTCCATCCATGTCATTGCAAGCAGTAAGATTTCTTTTTTTTAATGGCTGAGTAATATTCCATTATATATACATACCACATCTTCTTTATCTAATTGTCTATTGATAGACCATTTATATTTAATGTACTTATTATATATTTGACTAGACAAAAAGAAAGTTAACACTGATCTGACAAAAAGAACACGAAGTGGAATAATTGAGTGAAAGTTTAATCAGTGGTCTGAGTTGTGAATGAGAAGTAAGGATGAAAAAAGAAGAAGTTTGATATAGGATAATAAAAAATTCTAATCTTTTAATTGATATGCTTAGACGATTTAAATATACATGGCTAGCAAGTTATTGTATTTTCCAATGAGAAACATTTCAGCTAATTTGTGAATACAGATATTAGATTAACACCTTAGTTTACTAGCAGCTGTGGATTTATCTGTAGAATTGTAAATAAGTATTTCATATACACAAAAGGATTCTTCCAGGGGAGGAACTTATTAGACTTTTGAAAAGAAATTTCCAAATAGTTACACTTATCTACAACGGCAGTTTATACTAACCTAAAGAAAGAACTGGAGAGGATAACAATAAAATAAAAGGCCTCTTAAGAAAACAGAAATGGCTGTTTCAAAACAATGCTGGAAAAATAAACTGAAACTAATTTTGGTACTAACAAACTTTGTTTCATTTCCAGTGCAGATAACCTCATTCACAAAGCTAAGATATCTGGAGGCTTGAGAATATTATTTTATTTACCTTAAAAATAATTCTACCTTTCATATTTGTGCAAATATTTTCAGTGTTTTATTTTAGGTTTTGTTTATTAATGTGGTTCTTAAAATTGTGTATATAACACACAAAACTGGTTATGGTTAGCTTTTTGTTTTTTTATAAATTATTTAGATATATTTAGATTAGGCCTGGGTAAACTATAAAGGATAAGAAAATGTGAATGTTATTAGACCAAATAAGATATAAAGTAAAACGGAAGTTACCAGGCAAACAAAGTAAATTTCCAACATGTTGCAATGAACAGGGAAAAAAAAGTAATGTGTGGGCATCAAGCCAGTTAAAATATACTTCCCAGCCATGGACACTAGATGGCGCAACGACTTCGCAGACCTTAAACTGAAACACATAAGTATTCCAAATTTTAAGGAAAATCTCCAAAGAAATTAAGCTTGCCTCTAGGAAGAACTGGAAATTTTCTGTGCTACGCAGGGCTGTAGGATGACTTGTATGCATAGGATGACTTGTATGTGTGTGCTTGTTTTATATTTTGCCTTGTTCAGTGTAAGTTTTGAGCGTGGATATTTTCCAAAGATATTTTAGCCTAAGTTAGTAGCATCCTGCACGCCACTAAATGGTACTTGGGGTGATGAAAGTGACCATGATGGATGTGTCTTCATAAGTCCTAGAAATAACTTGATTCTATCATTGCTACAGAAACAACATATTTTAACAGTGGGGTACTATAAGAAAAATTCTATCCCCTAAATTTTAGTAGCATGAAAAACACTAAATTTTTTATCAAATATGCTAGGAGTACTTACTGAACAATAATGAGTACTTACTTGAATTAGGGGGCCAAGACTCCCGGTATTGTGTTCCTGCTTGTGTTCTGGGTGATTTGCCCCGAACCTGGAAAGCAACACAAAAATCACGAGTTATGATCAACAGGAGAACTTAACCAAGAAATATAAATCATAACAGTATACCTAAAATATACTTGTTTCTACCAATCTTCTTCCAAAGTATATTAAATTGGACAAATTTATCCTAACAATAATAATGCGCATTTATAAAAGGCTTTCTAGTTTCCAAACCGTTTTCTCATATATTTCCTCACTTAGTGCCAAAAGCATTCTGCGGGGAACAGGAAGGGTAATAAGCAGTAAAGAGAGACCTGTTGGATCAAGAACCACAATCCCTTTGACAGTTACACAGTTGCTAGGAGCAAGAGTTATCATGAACTGTCTCCCTGGACTGCCACACCACAATGAAGAGTCAGCTCTACTGACAGGAAAACCTAAGAGCAAAGCAACTGTAACCTCCAGGAGGTTCTCCTCTTTTAGCACTGCACTTATCTAAATTAAAATTGATAAAACTAAGCTGTGGGGGTAGCTTGCCTAACAGAAACACTGTAGAAGGAGGATTACCTTTCTTTCTTGTTTCTTCTGGGTCTCCATGACATGCAGGCGCTCCATGAGGCTGGAGATGCCCTGTTCCAAGCTGTCGATGGTATGGTGCTGCGGGTCATGACCACTGAAGCTGTTGCGCAGGCTGCGGAGGGCGTCTCGAACAAGCTGCAGGTCACTGGTCTGTGAGCAAAAATGAGATGCTGTTGGCATGGTGCAGTGCCACATTACAACCACATCTCAACCACTGGGCTGAGGAAGACACAGGGGAGAGACTTCCAGGATAGATCTTTGATTTTTGAGAGAGGAGGTGTGAATAGTAGGAAATTTCCCTTCACAAAAGTAGGCCTACTGTTTGCCCACTAATTCTTAATTTCGGATAGCAAGTGCCTCACATCTTTACACGCCCAACAGATGCAAGAATCAGGAAACTGGGATATAAAAGGCCTAGTCCACTCGCGATGACTAAGGTACTCTTCTGGTTTTAGCTGAAGCAATAGGTCTGTACTCAAATCCAAAGAACATACCCCTCTGTTTGTGATTGAAGCAGCTCCTTTTCCTACCACTGGAGGGAGAAAACCATTGTTTTGAGAGTTGTGACTGTTGTAGCTGGTCACCTATAGCAGCAAGAAGAAATGATACTTGTTACCAGAGAATTCCAAACCAAGATGTCCTGCCTTGTTTTTCTTCTTTACATTTATCACTTCCTGACATAGTATCTAATTATGTATTTGTTTCACATCTCTCTCTATTAGAATGTAAGCCTCAGGTGGGCAGAGATTTTTTTCTCTTTTGTTCACTGCTATAGCGCCAGTACTTGACACTTGGCAGGTATTGGTGAATGCAAAATGAACAAAATGGAAACCTCAGCCTGGACGCTCCCAACCTAGCTTCTGCCTGGCCACTGGATGGCCTGAGAATGCTGTTCCAGCACTTCCTGCCTTTGCTTCAGTAATTAAAAAATAAGAATGGCTAACATTTCTTGAGCCTGACTGTGCCATGTGGATCTACCAGTACTGTGTTTGGTGATCTACCTGGATTACCTTATGTATGCTTCAAAACAGCAAAAAGGGCCACTATTATTTCTGCTTTCCAGATAAGCTTCTTTTTGAAGGCCAAGCAAATTAAGGTTACATAATGGTCAAAAGTGGTAAAGCTGGAGTCTTAAACCAGATTTTCCTATCCTGGAATCTGCATTCCTAAGCCCCTCATCAAATAGTCTACTAACAAACCAACCTATGGCCTTGGTTCAGCCCTGAGCCAAAAACAGAATCTCCCTCTTTGCCCTTATAAATGTGGGAGACCCCAAGTTGCAGGTTACCTCATCCGCTTCTCTTTTCATACAGTGAGTCAAAAGGACATCTTTGTGTTCTAGCTCCCGCTCTAGATCCACCTGCAAATCAGAGACTAAATCAGAAAAGAATTTCTCCAGGCCAGAGTGGCAGGAAAGTCAGTGGCTGAAAATATTCCCACCTGCTGGTAACTGGCCTCAGAGAGTTTCCGGAGTGCTTCTTCCAACTTGGCCTGGTGCTGCTGAAAGAGGCGATCCTTCTGCCCCAGCTCTTTCTGCAATAGAGAGCTTTCAGATGCGTGGCAAAGCCAAGGGCATTGAACAGTTCACCCTTTGCAATGCAATTTCCACCTGGGAAAAGTAAAGCCTCAGGGAAACAGTCCTTTCCTCAAGTTACACCTGGAAGGCATCACACACCATAGCAGTCTTGTACAGCGCAAAGGATTTATGGAAGGGTAAGGAAAAAGGGAATTCCCCTTTGTACAAGGACCAGTATGTGCCATCCATGCTAGTTAGAAATAAAAGTTAAGATTGAACTAAAGTTTCCAGACTCTTAGTTCTGTGCTCCTTCTCCTAGCCATGTTCTCTACCTCCAGGGTTAGTGAATCAGGGAACACAGAAAAAGACTCTCTCGCTGAAAGCAAAGATGAGGACAGACTACATAAGTGCTCTTTGAACAACGACGACAATGGGCTGTTCATAAAAGGTCAGATGGAAGTCATTCCCATACTAATGTTCATTCTTACTTTATATTCTCCCAAGAGCCGGTTCCTTTCATCTAGCTTCCTCTGCAGATCCACCTGCAAGAAGGATAAGGATTAACTATCATGAGGTATTATCTGCCAACCCCAGTAGGAAACTAACTACTTGGTAACCAGAGTTCATGTTAGCAGTGACAGAATACAACACAGAGAGGGCTCCCCATGTTTTTAGTGAAATAGTCAAACTGTAGAACTACAACATAGCCTCAGTGTCTCAGTGTCCTCAGTTGAAGAGTCAAGGCTGGTGTGGTGTGACCTTTCACTAGGAACAGAGATGAGTCTGATGCGGGATAAAATAAGTGAAGACACCAAGAGAAGACATCCTGGAATTAAGAGATTAGGATGGCAGATCTAACAGGACTTCATAGAGTATCCTATTTTGCTTCTGGGACACAATAAAGTCAGAGTTCATTCATTTATCTCACATTCTGGTTGTGCAGCTCATCTTTGTCCATATTTGCCCTCAGTAGTTCTTGTTTGAGCTGAAGAACAGACGTGTCCTGCTGAGTTAACCTTTGCTGCAAGGCATCCTGGAGAAAAAATGTATACTAATTATTGTGGTTCCAGTTATTACAAAGAGTTAATTAAACCCCTCACTGCATATTCAGCATTAGTTCTGGCAAACTGGGAGACAAAAGAAGTATAAGGGTCTTGCCACAGGAGATAAGCAGGGTTGTTTTTTTTTTTTTTTTTTGTCCCCTTATAGAACACTAGCATTTAAAGGAAAATCCTATCATTTTCCTACCAAGCTGACTGAAACCTTATTTTTCTTCTACCTATTACTCACCACTACCCTCTACTTCACTCTTGACAGCATGATATCGTAAAGAGAGGCTTTTGGGATCAGACAGACTTAGATTCAAATTACAAATCTACTTTAATGACAATGACTTTGGACGATGCACTCTCCTTCCACCCACCCTGGCTTTCTCGTCTGTATCTCAGGCGTGTAAATACTCCACCTACCTCTCCACCAGCTCCCTATTTCCTAGGGGGCTGGGACCTCTTTCTGGCACCCCATTCACATAGAATCCCCGAAATCACTCCCACCCTGCCTTCCAGAGCCCTGCCCCTGCCCTGATGCTGCTGGAATCTGTGCCTCATCTGGACTAGGACTGGGACTATATTTCCATGCTCAGAACTCTTCTTGGACTGATGGTTCCTCTTCCTAATATCCTAGTCTTACCAACCTTAGGCTATCTTTCCCTCAGTGTGGACCCCTTTGATTTCTACCATGCTTAAAAAGTAGGTTGTATATACTTACTTAAAAGGGTCAGCAGTAACACCTTCCTCCAACCACAGTTACTTCAAATAGAATTATGGACTGGAGCTGCATTCTAGTATATTTACCCTGATTTTTCTCTCTTTACAGACTGCAAAGAAATAATGCGGGCTCTGGAGAATGTAGGAGCCCATTCTTAAATATGCTGTCTGCCATGATGTTCATTACACGGCAGAGAGATTCTAACATGCCCCTGGCATTGGCAGCCCAGAGGGACATTTCCCAAAGTGTGTTCTATGGGATGTCAGTAAGTGTTGCATGGGAGAAAGAAAAAACGTTTCTGTGGTTAACAATTCTAAACTCTTTTTGGGCCACCCTCTATGAGAAAGGTCCTTTAATATGTTACTATTCACTGTGACTCTTTAAATTGGTAGGGCACTTCTCAAACTTATTTGACCATAGAACACATTTGTTTTCTAAAGTATCTCAAAGTACTAAGGCTACAGAACATACTCTGGAAAAAAATGCTGCTGAGTTACACTCTAATCTAGCCCATGAATGGAAGTGTAGGGACAAGGGGGGAAAGCAACAGCCTAAGAACACTTCCAGGTATTTACACAGCAGATATGGTCCCAATTGGGTGAAATAACACATATTCAATGTCATTTGCTAGATCACTGTTTTGCATTTGCAAAAGATTGGATATAACCTAAAAGACCCTCAATAGGAGACTGATTTAATAAATTAGCGTATGTACCTATACTGGAATACTATGTAGCCATAAAAAAGACCTAGGGAAGTCTTTACATACTGAAATAGAATGATCTCCAAGATATGCTGCTAAGTGAAAAAAAGTAACATGTCATGCTGTATTTATAATATACTATTATTGGGGGGGGGGCAGGGAATTATACAAACATATCTATTTGTTGATAACTGATAGCTACCTCCAGGAAAAAGAACTAGATAAATGGGGGTACAGGGCTAGAAGTCAGACTGTTCAAGGATTATCCTTTGTACCTTTTATTTTTCACTTTAACATGTCTGAATGTTATTAACTATTCAAAAACTAATTAAAAAATTTTTAGAGGAATTCTTCTTTAGAACTGAAGAAAACTGATTTTAAAAAAGACCCCTGAAACCGAAGAAAAATGTAAAAACTGATTGTTTTTACATATAGAAAAAATCAAGGTGGTACAGAGGAAAGTGACAGCACCAGGTAGTCATAACTACCAGAAATAAACCTCTGCAAAATAAAGGTATATTCCTCAACATTCCTGTCTCTTCCTACCCACAAAGCCCTCCCTTTACTGTTAGCACAGAGTCAGTTAAAGGCCCCACCAGAGGTATACAAGAAAAGACTAGGGGACCCAACTGGCCTCCCAGCACTCATTTTCACCAGTAGACTACTTCACCTTGTAGAGAGTTTATTTAAAGAAATAATGTCTTCTTTTTTACCTTTATTCCTTGTAAGTTTCTGGCTTCCTGTTTACATTTCAGCAGCTCCTTCTGCAAACCAAATATAGTTAGATCAGATGGTAGCATCTGGGCTGCTTCAGAATCATTATCTCACTCTGTCAGTAAGAACAAAGAACTCAGATAAACGTTTCATGAAAAATTAACCATCTACTGAGGCAGAAAACAGGTATGGTCTGGTAAACAGTAAAGGCTGACTCAGAGAAACAAGAACAAGACCCCTTCCATTCTGCCCTATGGCAGTCAGGCTCAACTGAACAGGAAGAGAAGAGTCTTGCCAACAAAGAAGACACCATGTATTCCCATAGGGTCTCAATCCTATATTTAGCAATCTTCATTGACAGGAAAACTTAATCATAATAATCTAAACCCCTCTCACTAAAATACATAATCATATCTTAATACCCCTAACCCCAATGTCATTAAATGATTACTTAGTTTTTAATGATGGCAAAGGGTTAGAGCACTTTGATTCTCCAAGAAGGTATTGTTCTTTCTGGACCAAACAAAAACACATTTAGCCCAGTCATGAAATACTAATTAACATCCCTTGCAATAGATTAAATACGTGTATATGATTGTCACTAGGAAAGAGATTTTAGGAGAAAGCACCCATAACTCGGACTCCACTCCACTCCCTTCCTTTCCTATTGTATCACATCAAGAGTTTGGAATTAACATATCTAAAATGGGGATTCTTAATCTGGATTCCACAGATGGGTTCCAAAGTCACTCTAACAAAACTTCAAGTCAGCGAATGAACTCATGCATATTTCTGGGGAGAGGATTAATGACTTTAGTAATACAACTCTAAAATAGTTAAGACCCACTGACCTAAAAGAATTTTGGGAAGTATTCATTAAAAATAACCATACTAGACTATAGTTAATAATACTGTACTATAAATATGAAAGTTGCTAAGAGAACTTAAAAGTTCTCATCACAAGAAAAAAAAATTATAATCATGTGTGGTGATGGATGTTAACTAAACTTATTGTGGTGACCACAACATATACATAAGCTGAATCAATGTTTTATACCTAAGGCTAATATAATGTTATATGTCAATTATTTAAAAAAATGAACCATACTGATATTAGGTCCATTTTTAATTCTAATTAAAAAAGGAAAAAATGAAACACTTCAAACATACAGAAAGATGTAACCAAAAATGACAGAGATACCTACTACTCACCACCGAGATTAAAAAGATGTCACCTTTTTGCCATATTTAGGACGTATCTTTCTCTTTCAATTAAAGACATAAAACAGATAAAAATACAGCTAAAGTCTTAGGTCTGCATCCCTTTTCCTCTCCCCATTACCGTTCCAAAGTTTGTGTGTAACATTCCCATTATTTTTTCCAGAGAGTAAAATGTACATGTCCTGACATACCTTTAGGTCCTGATTCTCCTCCATACTCTGATCCAGACGACTTTGGATTATAATCTGAATATAAAGCAAAGAGATGGTTATATACCTATGCTATGAAATTCAGAGGTTATTCACTCAACAAATATTTATTGAGCACTTACTAGTTGCTAGCTAGCCCTCCACTGTGGCTATAAGGAAGAACAGGAAACAGTTCTTGTGCTCTAGTGGAAGCATATATGCCCAGGGTGGAGCAAGAAGATGAATAAGAATAGTTTAGAATGAGTGTGTGTGTGTGTGTGTGTGTGTGTGTGTGTGGTGGGTGCAGGGGTTGGGCAGGTAGAAAGAGAAGTGGCAAGGAGTTGGAGAGAAAAACAGGGGCCAGATCATGAAAGGCCAGTGAGGGTGTTGCAGGATACTCAGACAGAGAGACGGGACACTGAGGCGATAAGCAGGAAGTAGCGTGTATTGGTGCTGGTCTGGCACCGGCTCAGCGGATTCACATCCAAAGGCTAAGCTCCAATCTCACAGCAGGGTGTTCCTTTTTATACACGTTTTATAATTCCTCATAGTAAAGTATATTATGATTGGTTGGCAGGCCGTAAGGGGAGTGACCGACCAGGTCCGTTGGTCTTCAGCTATGACACTGAAAAGTCCCTTACCAATTATGGGAAGGGAAGTGAACAATCTTCAACCATTACAGGAAACGGTTAGCTCAGCCTCCGCTATCACATTGGCAATGGGGAACCATTAGTTTTAGGCAAAGGGATGACAAAATGAAGTTTGCTGTTTTGTAGAAAATGAATTAGAGAAGGGCAGGGGAAGAATCAGGAAACCAGTTAGAAGGGCCACTAGAATACTGGATGAAGGCCTGAATTAAGGTAGTAGCTGTGAGAAAAGAGAAAACTATATGAAGATATTTAAAAAGTCAACTTAACAAAAGTTGGTGACTAACTGGAAGTAGAGAGAAGGGTTAAAATGGATTCAAGGATGATAATTCAGATTTCTGTTTTGGGCATTTGGATAGATGAAACATAAAAAGAAAAAAGGAAAAAAAAAAAAAACAGAATCCAAATGGACAAGCAATTTTAGTTGTGGAAAGAGAAAAGCCGTTTAATTTAGGACTCACTGAAATGGAAATGCTATGGGCCGTAGAAGTGGAAATAATTAACAGACCATTGCTTATTATATATGCAAATCTAGAACTCCCCAGAGAGAGCTGAGGTAGAAATAAGTAGTTGAGAGACAACATCTGAGTCACATAGAAAGTGAGTAAAGCCATGGAGGCCAACATTACCCAGGTGAATGTATAGGATAGGAGTGAGCCCAGAGTGAACCCTGAGGAGCACCAACATTTAAGGCACAGGCAGAAAAAGAAAAGCTTCAACAGGGACCTGAATGTAAACTCCATGAAGATACGGTCTTAGGTCTGTTTTGTCATTAGTGTATCTCCAGCACCTAGAAACAGTGCCTGTAAGAGTCGGCTGGCACTCAAAAAATATTTGTTGATGAAAGAAAGGGGGCAGGGGGAGGGGGAGAGAAAGAAAGAAAAAGAAAGGAAGCATAGTCAAAAATTTATGAGGAAAACCAGGAGAGATGGAATCAGGGAAGGAAGTATTTTAAGAAGTCACGGACAAGACGGTCAAATGCTAAAAACAAATCAAATAAATAAACTGGACTATTCGGTGTCCAGTCACGAGAGAAGGAACTCACCAATTGCTCCTCAGGATTGACTCCTGGTTCACAGAGGGCCAAGGGCCTCTCCTGTTCGTCTTCAGGTAAGGATCCATTGAGCAGTAAGGCCTGAATAACCACAACGGCAGAAAGAAACTTAACTCTCTTCAGATAACCGAGTCTAGGGTTGGGCTTGGTAGGCTCAACTCATACTGAAATCGCAGCCAGACTTCCTCTAGAAATCTCCTTCGTAATTTTTGATCCTTAGATATCTTCAATTGCTCATCTTGGATCTATCTGGAGTTCCTTCTGTCCGGCCCATGCTCTAAGCCTCTGTCTCCTCTCTCGATGTCCCTGAATCTTCTGCTCCAAGTTTCCTTGGCCCCAGAAAACAATCTAAAATAAACTTACCTCTCAGAAATGACATTTCAAACCTGAGCTGCTCAAACTAAATTTTGCCACCTGGAAAATGAACTAAAAGCAGTGCTGCATTATCCTGGTGCAGAGGTTTATTATAATGAATTAGTTAGAATACATTTAAAGCATTGCCTTGGGTTTGTTTCAATAATTCTGAAATTTTACTCCCTAAGGCAACCTGGATAAAACAAGAAGGAAAAAACATTTGCTTAGAGACATCCTCATTCGTTTCCACTCTCCCCACCAGGCTTTATTTTCATTAGAATATGAACCCCGGCCCCAGATTTACCTTGAAATTAAGAAAATTTAGGAGCCAGGGCCCCCATACATTCACTACCCTCCCAAAGTCATATATATAATATTGTATGCATATATGTAATCTTTTCTTAAAGATGGCCCCTAAAATTGTGTATGCTCACAAAACTTGGATCTACCCCTGCAGGTAGGTATTACAGGACCTATCAGCTGAATGAAAGATTTAAAAATGTGTTCCCAATTTTAATGTATCCCCATATATAAATGTCTAACCTTTTTAAATTAAAAAAAAAAAATGTGTCCCCATTTTATATCACGAGCTTTTCTCAATCCAATAAAAGAGAAAAATGACAGAGGTTAAATCCTATTTCAATAAATATAACACAAATGACACCACAAATGTTGGCATATAAAAACATTTAAAAATCCATCCACTGGTTGGTCTACAAAACGCTAATTAAAAAAGTTCAGTAAATCAAATTAATTTGGTTATCCCATGGAGTTGTGACAAGAGGTATAGATAGGCAAGTATAAGAAGCCAAAAGGGAGAGCAACATTACAGAAAAACTGATGCCAGCGGCCAAGTGTTCAACAGCCTCTAACTTAGGCATACTAAGTCAGAAATCCTGGACATAGCTTAGCATGCAACTTGTTCAACACTGAAGGAGTTAAGAAGCCCAGTGGATGCTGTGAGCCCCATTGTATTTTATACTGGAACTGAATTCTCATTGTGATCATGTGGCTGTGAATTAAAACTCCTCTGTTTGTACAGAATATTAGGATGCTGACTTTTATGCCTATCGAGTCTCTTCGTTTTCTATCTAATCTGCCATCAGATTTCTCCCAGACTGCAAACCAAACCTAGAGCCAAATTAAAGGATATCTGTATTCATATAATGAAATTATCCTGGGAAAAACCTGGTTGGGTGTAATCCCAAAGCTTTCCATGCTTTAATACTTCCAATTAAAGGACAACAGTAACAACAACAAAAACCATTCTATTAATTAAACCTTTCCTTAATGGAGTGTCAGAAAAGGAAAAAAATGGAGTGTCTAAAAGGCAGACCTTTTAAAAATATGGAGCAAATATGGAGAAAATCAACAACTCTTTCCTTGGGAATGTTTAGGAGTAAACATTCCTCCAACCCTTCTCAGTTCCTGGAGCATACATTATGCAAATTGTTTTACCACAGCACCAAATTCCTTTTTTCTTTAGGAACCCTTTGTGTCCCCACCCTGTTGCTGGCTGGCTGGGAGCACGCCCTCCACCGCCTGCCGGCTGCCAGAGCCACTCACATAATGTAGGCTTTGTTTATGTGTCCATAAATATTTGACAATTCAGAAGCAGTGCAGTTCCCAGCACAAACAGAAAGGGATATTCCTAGGCAATTTCAGGGTCATCAGCATACTATACGGACTCCCCCAGATAGAGACAGACGCACAATGACAGAGGATTGGGGGGTCATTTCAGGGTAGAAACTAAGTCAAGTGGGTCAGCTGGTCTCTGGGGGCAGATTTACTAAGCTGGCATTGAAGATACAGGAAAACTGAAGGGCTTCGTTGCTCAAAGAAGACCTCTTCCCCCTGACCATCATGCCTAGGCATCCACTTGCAAATACATTAGGAGTATGCTAAATCCCTGGGCTAGATTCAAATGGAAACCTGTAGCATTACTGGCTCTTCCACCCTTCCTGCTGGAGAATTCCGAGAAAACCCCTGACTATTCACAGTGCCATTCTCTGGGGGAAGCTGCAATTGCAGGTCTGTCTGTAGCTGCAGAGAGGGGAGAAATCCACCCTTAAACAGACAGCCAGAAAAAGAGTTTGGTAGGGCTCAATGATGACTCCCAGACCTGCAGAACTCCTAACAGCTGTGCCGTAAACAAGAGTCCATAACGCCCATTTAAGAGTACTATACTAACATAAAAGGAATTTTCTGCTCTTTGTGTAATGCTCCCTCTATCTAAATTCCCCATTCAACCCTAACCTTATGCAAAACTAAATCAGTTAATTTCAATTGATACCAGTGATTTAAGAATAGTAATTGGTGCACCCAAGACAAACTACAAGTGAAAGAGTTACCTGTAATCCTGATATCATTTTCTTGGCTTCCTCCATTTCTTTTTCTAAATGTTCTTGTTGTTCCAACAGCTGTTCTTCCCATGAAGTCTCCAGGTAGGTTCCAGGGCTACCTGGTCGCCAGTCTCGGGATAGTGGAGAGTCTGTCTCCTCTACAAAATGAAAGGAGGAAATACAGTTCATGTTGAAGAAAACTGAGATTCCAGCAGAAAGTGTTCACAGTCCGCTGCGTTCACAATTTAGGTCACCTGCCTTCTGAACCTGTCCTCATTGCATTAACGGGTCCCTCCACCAGGTGGGGTTGTGAGACATAACGAGCTGGCTGTTAACTTGACTTCAGGCTCACAAAAGCAACACTTTAGATTGTTTAGGAAGCAGTAAGACCGCCTCTTCAGGAGTCTTGGTATGGGACATAGATTTTACTCTTAATTCTCCAGAACTGAGAATTCTCAGAGTTTGATTCTGCTACATACAAAGAGGGGAGCTGTCAGATGCAGAGAAAACAAAATTCCTGTTGGTTGGTTGCTCTGGAGCTTCAGGAGGGAGATCTCAACTTAATATTCCTTTGACCATTCTATCATAACTGATCCCATCATATATAATACCATGTGATTCACACAGGAAATAAACCAGTAAAAACATATTTGCACGAATTGTTTAATCTCTCTAGTTTTATTTTCCTACCTTTACAATCTCTTTGCTCTGATTTCATTCATAAGAATGAATATAATAAGCATAATCCCTTTGGGTTGTTGTGAAGATTAAATGAGCTAACTTATGTGCAGGGCCCCATTGTGCCTGCCTGGCCCAGAGCAAGCACTCAATAAATGCTCTCTCTCTCCCTCCCCAGAGTCCCAGGAGTTTCTGACTCAGTAACATGACTGATTCTTTGATACTAACACCAGGGCTGGCAGAGGAGCAGAATAAGGAAGATTTTAATTCTAGTTTTTCTTCTGAGGACTTGGATTTCACTGAATCCCCATAGGTGAATAAAACTATCTAAAATGTTTTGCTTCTTCCATGTTTCCCGCTGTGTTTATGTAAGTAAAAGGAGAGTGACTCAAACAGAGGAAGGAGAAGTCTAAATAAAAGGAACTCCTTGTGGTCCTTTCAGTAGCCCTCACACTAAGCCTGATAGAGACCTGCTCTCAGACACCTCAGATCCTACTCTATATTCCTGGTCCCAATTTAAGTTAGGGAAGTACTGAAATTATTTGTATAGCACAGAAATAATAAAAACTATTTACTTGAATAAGGTTTCTGACTATTTCCAAGTCATCTCCTAATTCATAGGCAGCTAGCTGGCTGAGGAACAGCCTGTCTATACCGCGATAGGATTTCTGACAGCTAGAACATAGGCAGTGACATTCTGTAAGAGGATAACTACATTACTTGGTTCCAAAGCATTAGAGCCCTCTAGAGCTGACCCTGTATGCACAGACTATAGAAGAGGCACAAGGCCAGGGAGCTTACAGGTAGATATTCAGGGCCTCCGAACTCTTCCAGTTGAGGGCTGTTCCTTGAGCCAACCCAGGCAGGCTGAGAAATAGTACCTGTTCTGTTCTCGATTCCTTCAGAGGGAATAATCACAAAATCTGCCTTCTCCTCCGACTGGGTGATAATGGATTCGCTCTTTGCACTGTGGATAGGACTAGGTGAAGTCAGGCTGTTATCAAAGAAAAAGGAAGAGAAAGAACTATTTGATGAACAGTTGTCTTGAAATCACTATTCATAATTTATCCCAGAGACATGTTCTTATTTATCTTACTCCTACTGCCTAACGCAGTACCTGGCCCACAATAAGAACAAATATTTGTAGAATGAATAAACTTCTTGAATGAACGAAATAAATATTGAATGAACAAATGACCCAGTCCTAGGAAATCTTTTTCACAACAAGGCTGCCTTTAAGTCTAATTCATTCAGAAGAGATTTATCAGAAGGATAGTAATCTAACATTTTATAGAGCTCAAAGTTTTGTTTTGTTTTATTTTGATTTGTTTTACTTACCACACCACCAACTTTGGGCCCAAGTTCAGAGACAGATGTACTATGCGTTGTAGTAGCTTTGGGAGATAGGAAGAAAAAAAAACTATTTCTGATACATTGATCTTTCACAGACAAGTAACAATACCAGCAGAGTAATCACAGAGATCAGCTCTGGGCTGATCCCAAAGGAGGAGATGTAGTGGATGGTGCCTCAGTGGAGAGAAATTGCTGGAGTGTGGACAGTACCAGAATGGGAAAAGGGGCAGTGATATATCAACAAAGCTAGGATGTGACAAGGAAAAGGGTAATAGGTCAAAGGGGGAAAAGACCTGCTAGGAGATAGTAAAGGTTTACCTGATTTGTTCCTATCAAAGAGTTATTTATATCTCTGCCACACTATTTTCAAACTGTCATGAGAAACCTCGCAACAATTCTTAAATTATGATAAAATTACTATCCTTGGAAAGAACTATTCAGATTTTTAGGGAAGTAGAACTTTAAATCTCCAGAACAGCAAATCTGTAAGACAAGCTGGGAATGTGAGGCTGATGCTCCTGTCTGAAGAGCCCTTTTTCTTTGCACCGCACCTTGAGAACATCAGCACTGAAACAATCTCAGGGGCTGTGGGGTCTGCAAGCCCAGCCCCCTCTCAGGAATTCTTTCCAAATCCATCACCCAGACAACAGGGTCAGTGTCTAGGATTCACTGACCCACTTAATGTGCCCCTGAAGTCTCCCAGGCTAATCCTCACAGCCACGATCAGGAGTTAACATTTCATCTTCTTAGAGACCAGTAAAAACTAGAGCCAAGCACAGTGGAAGTAGCTAGAGACTTCAAAACCTCTGAAGCAGCCTGAGGACTAGGGTCTCATCTGCTGCGTTGTCCAGAGTTTAAGGACTTTGGTAGGAATGACCTCAAACAGTTATACATTCTCATCCTTATTAGAACCACAAAAAAAAATTTAATGTTGTTTGCTTCTTTAAATTAAAGAAAGGTACTTAATCAGAGATCTGCAACCGGAACATGCAAAAGGGGTGAAGAGTGGCAAGAAGTGGTATTTAGAAAAAGTAATTGCTTTATAGAACTCTCCTCTCCATCTTTCACGTCTTAGGCAATCTGAGTTCCAGGCCAACATGAATCAGCTGCTGGGAAAGCGCTAGTCTAAGGGTACTACTATGTCATCTATAAGGAGGACAGATTTATGGCTGTTCAGGCTTCAGCATTCACCTCCTAAAAGAAGTTGAGATCCAAGTGTAGACAGAGGCCTGCAACAGCTGCTCCTCTTTGAGAAATAATAAGACAACACTTTCTCAGCTGACGAGGTGTTATGGTTGACATGTTCCAGTCTGCATTTGGCTGGACCACAGTGGGGAACGTGTGAGACGAAGGAGGGGATTGGGAATGGTGGTGTGAACCTGGAAAACAGCCTCCTTAAACGCAGAGACGCATGCTCAGCTCCACCTTCTCCCCCCTAAGTGAGCTGTTGCCCATATTAGGGCAATAGGAGGCGGATGTCTGCATATCCAAACCCACTGGGGGAGTGGCAGAGTAGTCAGAAGAAAACAACATTTCTCTTTCTAGAATTCAGGCTGCCAGTGTGTGAGGCCAGAAACTAAATGGCCAAGTTAAAAGAGAAAGGACCTGAGGAAGAAAAATCCTGAGGCACATGGCAGAGCAGGCATCTTGCTGTTTCCCCAAGAAGAACCTCATGGATAAAGATGGTGCATTTAATCCTCTGCCTCGAGTCAGAGAAAAGTATTTTCACACTAAATTAATTATATGATATATGATAAGCTCTCCCTGATTAGCTTAAAAACCTGATGTTATAAACAAGTAATCCCCTGCTTGCCATCATAATCCTCTCAAGTCAGGGAACAACTGATTACAAATCAGGTCTAACTGATACACTTCTTAATTCCCACAGGTCTAACATCACTCCAACCTTAATTTATTAGACAATCAGTCCCCCAGCAAAGATACTTACAAATTAGAGTCAAACCATTTTTTTTTTTTTTTGTAAATAGGTAGTGAGTGATGAGAGTCTAGCTCCCTCCTGAAGTTGCCCTCCCTTAGCAGAGACAAGACAGGGTAAAGGGCCACTCCTCCCGCTTTGCTGGCTCCAGCTTCCTAAACCCACAGTATTTTAGTGATAATCTCAGGCCAGCAGCCTGTTCTCCCCATTATAGCGCCCCCACCCATCCGCGTCGTCTGTCTCTGGCTCAAAGCATCCCCCAGTCCTGGCCCCGTTCCCATCCATGCCCCCACCTCCAAAGCCAAAGTGGCCTCAGCTCACCATTTGACTTGCGTCCCTCCCATGGTCCCCCTCCTGGCTCCGGCTTCAGCAAGCCTGCTTCCCTGGGTGAGACGGGAGGCTGAGACTCACAGCGCTCCCAAATTCGGGCATATCTCCCCAAGCTGGGGCCCGAAAAACGACTCCACGGGCAGGCCAACTACGAGAGCTGCTGGCCCCGATCGCAGGGGAGAGCAGAGAGGACAGAGAGGCAGGCGTCTCGGCCCCGGGGACCGGGATGCTCCTGGCTCCGAGGCGCGCTGTCCCGGCAGCTCAGACACTGCAGCAGCCCGGTCTGGGCGGAAGCCGACTCCCCTCGCAGGCTGCCGGTCCCCAGCAGCCGCAGGGTGGTCTCCGCGGCCACCCGGATCCAGGCATGTCCCCGGGCACAGGCATCTCAACCCATCTCCGACCGCCAGAAACGATCCCGCGGCTCCCGCTGCGCGGTCGAGTCCCCGCGGCCAGCGTGCGCGCAATCCCAGCCCGCAGTGCCTCTCCACTCCCCGCCCGCCCCTCCCCTCCCCACCCCCTACCCAGGCTGTCACACGCGGCCAGGCAGCGCCGGGCTCCGACACCCGCGGGCGCTCCGCGAGCGGAGAGTCCGGGCACAGGCAGGGCGAGGGCAGGGGCGGGGCCAGGATGCTGGGCCGGGTGGGAGCGCCCGCCAGGCTGGGAGGGGCCGCCGGTGGGGAGAATCCCCAGGAGGGGATGTGGTCCTCGACCTGAGAACCCCAGGCCTGAAAACGTTGCCTTTTCTACCCTGAGCCCTCCCTTCGTGGACACGGAGGCTGGAGTAGGTCTAACCCGGCTTCTCGCGGGAGGGGTCACCCCCGGAAACCCGCTATACGTCCATCTCCTCCCACCTTCCCTTCGGGCGTTTCGTGTGTTCTTTTTCCCAACTAAAGATCATTTTGCTTGGATACAGTGAGAGGCTGGCCCGAGATCTTGGAAGCAACAGGCAGGCAGGGCTTGGCCAGGGTATCTCTAGAGGAGCGGGGGTAAGGCATTAGATGCTAGGGGCTATCTTTCCTATCTTAACCTTCTCCCGGTTCTGGGTCAGATCCATGGTCACTGAGCCATTAGACGGGCTCCCCTGGGTGGAGAAAGGGGGGCAGAATGTGCCTGAGCCTGCTGGGTCCCAGGAAACTGAGGAAAAGGAAAGATGCTGACTGAGTATACCAAGGAGGTGAGTAAAAGGTCAGCTTCGAAAAAAATGACAAAATAAGGAAGGGGTTAAAGACAGAAAGAGGAATGCAGACTATTCAGAGTTCCTCCCAGAAAACTGTCACCATCAGCCCTCTGCAGCCAGATTTCCAGTGGGTCCCTAATTTACACTGTCTCACTGCCTCTGCCCCAGTCGGAGTCCTGTCAGAGAGGAAGGAAGCAGGTGCTCTCAGGAAGAAATTCAGACTTCCTCTTCTCCTCTAGTTTCTCCTCTCCTCTCCTCTTCTTTCCCCCTCTCTCTCTCCCCCTCCTTCCCTCTGTCTCTCCTTCTCTAAATCTGGCAGGCACTATCAGACACTGAAGAGCAAAAAGCCTATAGCCATGCAGGAAGCAATAGATCTCATTATACAACAACACATCCTTAGTTCTGTACCAAGTGATAGCCTAAGCAGCAAGGAGAAAGAAATGGTTTAGATTCTCATTAAAAGCACACCTGTTGCTTACAGGGTTTCCTCTGGGATGATGAAAATGTCTTCAAACTGGTAGAGGTGATGGTTGCACAGCATTACAAAAGTACTAAATGCCACTGAATTGTGCATTTTAAAATGATTAATGATTAATTTTATGTTATTTGAATTTTATACATAAAAACCACATCTATTAAATGTGAAAATTAAAGAAAGTTGAGCAAGGTTATCAGTATATTAAAATGCTGAAAAGAATTCCATGTGACCTCAATCAATTAGGAAATGGTCCATCAACCAAAGATGGAATTTTATGAGGAAAAGAAAAAGGAGGAAGAAAACAAAGACATAAAATACATATAAGATAAAGAACAATTAGGCTTTAACTAGCCCAGACTAAGCTGGGTTGAGGTAGGAGAGAAAAGGTCATAAGAGCAAAAATTAAATATGATTCGGCAATTAAATGAAATTAGTAAATGAGCTAACATGATCTGGGGATGTGTTTCTAGAAGCATAATTTACATAAGACAGGAAAGTAGCCTTTTCCTGCCACTATACTTGGCATTGATCAGGCTTTTATTAGAGCACTGTGTCCTGTTTCGGTCTCTGTGCTTGGCTCTAAGGGATATAGCCTTTCAGCTACAGTCACATTGTCATTAGCCCACTCAAATGCATACTAATCTGCCACAAATTCCCAGCCCTATAAATGAAAGTTGGAAACATTCTAATGCCCTAAGGCAACTCTGCTCATTTTCTCTTGCTGAGCTTTCTTTATACAGCCTTCCCAGGCCATAACTTAGAGTTACATTCAGGCACAAAAACAGTACAATGGAACTGGTTCTCATAAACACTGGCAGCTGATATGCAACTACCAGAACCATGGCTTAGCTCTAACAGGTCCCAAACATGCCCCCATGTGGACACAGCTAAGCACCAGCACTGAGGCTCTGCACAGGGAAATTCACCAGCATCCCTACCCTCCTGCCGGCACAAAACAACAAGGCAACACAGAGGGCTGCCCCTTTAAAGCCAAACATAAACTGAGAGAAAGAGAAAGCGTTTAGGTGCCTTATTTTCTATGTTGCTACTTGAGGCTGAGAACCCTGAGAACCCTCAAGAATTTGGTTTTTAGCTATGACTGTAGTGGTAAAGAAGCTAAGGCCACAATTACCTGGAGCAGCTGGACTCAGACGGGGACCTTTGCTGCCCTTCGTACTGCTGCACCAGAGCTCGCACACTCCAGTATGGATTCTCAATCTCCTCATCCATGCTGCTGTTCCTAAAGTCAGAGGGCACCAGCAAAGGAGAAGGTGTCAGTTCTTCAGGTCAACTCAACAAGTACTGACAGATGGCCACTCTGTGAGCACTACTAGAAAAAAAGATGAATAAAGGCAAAGCCCCTGCCTTAAAAGACACTTGAAACCTAGTTAGGGAAGAGAGACACAAAAACAAGTAATTTCACCAATCTTTGCAACACCTCAGGGTCGTGCTCTCTCTCAGCAGACACACAACTGCCAAAGTGTTTCCTGCCACAACTCCCCAGGACAGCTTGGCCTTCAGGATACATTCCAGGGAGAGACTCCCCCAGATGAATTAGAGCATTGCTCCCACATATCTCCCAGTGAAGAAAGCACTGTGCCAAAAGCACATATTTAAAATTTTGAGCACCAGAGCAAAAAAAGAAAAAACAAAAAACAAAACAAACAAACAAAAAAAAAAAACATATATAATTCCTTTACTTTCTGCTAACTGCAAAATAAACACCTCTAAAGGAAAGGGCTTTTCTCTTTTAGAGTGCCTGCTCCAACCTCCACTCCATGCTCTTTTCTGCACTGTGGGGCTGTTTAGGTGATATTTTCATCGACCGCATAGCATCATTTAAGGAAAGAAATTTCAGAGAGAGTTAAGTTCCCATCCCCGGAGTTCTACCCTTACCTCTGTCGGTATCGAAAGACATCCCGTCCTGACTGTGACATGTCATGACACACATCAGCCAGAGCAGCTGCTGCCCCCTGGGCCACAGCAGTGGCACAGTGTGGTTGGTGACTCTGAAAAGGAGCTCTGGAGTTCCGTCCTTGGTTCACTGTCCTGCTAGAGCCGGGTTTGAAATGAGCTGCCAAGGCAAGGACCAGTCTCATGATAGACTTCAGGTTTCCTTCCACAATATCTGAGGGACAGAACAAACCAGGAGGTCCTAAGGGAGGCACAGAGCTGAAGACTCACTCATTTAATACGTATTTGCTAATGATGCAGGTGAGCAAGGCTTTCAAGGTCTCCATCTTCACAAAGCCATGTTTAACAGGGAAACAAGATTAAAAAGCAATTACAATGAAGTACAATAATGTGTTATAACAGGAGAAGTACAAGATTCTTTCAGGGCTCAGAATAGAGGCATCTTATCTAGAAGGCTCAGAGAAGGATTCTTAGAGGAACTGAGTTCTAAACTGAGACTTGACTGATAAATAATGGTTCACCAGATGAGGGAAGAGAAGGAAAAGAATATGCCAAGAAGAGGGAACAGCACGCATGAAGGTCTAGAGGTGAACAAGAGCATGATAGACTTGAGCCACGCTGTCCGATATGGGAGCCACTAGCCACATGTGGCTACTGAGCACTTTGAAGGCAGGTATAGTCTGAATTGAAAAGTGCTGTGAGTGTAATATTTACTTAGCACACACACACACAAATGAAAATATCTCATTAGACTTAGCACAAAAAATAGAAGGCAAAATATCTAATTAATAGTTTTTATATTGATTACATGTTAAAATGATAATTTCTTAGATATATTGGGTTAAATAAAATTTATTGTTCAAATTAGTGTCACTCTTTTTCTTTTTTCAATGTGGCTATTAAAACTTTTACGTTACGCATGTAACATTATATTTCTATAGCACAGCTCTGTGGTAGGGGAACTAAAAGTTGAGCACAGCTAGAGGTCAGAGTGTAGGAGGGGAACGTGAAAAGTGAGGGGATGAATCAGAGGTCAGGTCAGAGAGGGCATGGTAAGCCACAGGAAGGGCTTCGGATTTTATCCTAGAGGTCCTCAGATGCAGAGGGCTGACATGAGCCTATGTATTCTTAGAAACATCATTCTGGCTGCAGTGTGGAGAGCAGATGGGAGGGGGACAAAATCAATGCAGTGGGACTAATGAGGAAGCTGTTGCACTTCTCTAGGTAAAAGAAAAGGATGTCTTGAGTGGCAGCATTCCCTCAAAATAGCTGAATTTAATGGGCCAGATCCCCAAGCCCACTCCTCATGTGAACCAAATTAGAGATATTATCACATTCTAAATTTTGTCCTAGAAAAAAAAGAGATGTGTAGGCAGAAAACAATGTGATAATCTGGTGAGGAGCTCCTCTGCAGTTAATGTGAGAAAATGGGTAAAATTCTCTTTTTTTAGTTTTATAGCCTTTTAAACATGAAAGGCTTTGAAAAGGATCGACTGGCACCTTCTACGAAGTGCTTTCAGTGGTCAGTATCTGCCCCACCTAAATGACTCCAACACAGAGAACATCAATAGTACAACATGAAAGGAGTGCTCCCTCTGCCCCCATTTTCATCAGAGCCACAGGCAATCAGGCCCAGAAACTGAAGCTGAAGCAGAATCAGATTGCAATCTAAAGAAATGACTAGCAGACTGGGGAGCCTGTGCTCTCTGAGGACACCTACGCCCCTTCTTCCTTACAGCCTGGGCTCAAAATGACTGAGAGGTATCCTCTTCTGGCCATGTGGCTATAGCAGAAGGCATGTTTCAGAAGTCACAGAGGCTCTTTTATCTTGCCTGAAAAGTTCCGTGATGTCAAAAAAAAAAAATGCTAGAAAATACTTTCTTTCTGGAAAACTGGATGGAAAAAAATGTAGGCTATTACGACTTGAAATAATTCTAGGAACTTGAAAAACATAATCTATCTTCATTTTTGATAACTTAAATGAGACAGTCTAAAATTAATATCCCAATTTTATAATTTCTTCTCTATCAATTATCCTGTACAGACTCAAGCAAACCTTTATTTAATTAAAATGAATAAAGAATTTCTATCTTCACCTATGTTTCTAAAGCAGTCACATTTTGATAATCATTCCATCCCAAGAGGATAACTTTATGGAAAAATGACATGAGGTCATAGCCTTAATCCTCCTCTTGTCCACCAGAACTCTTGGCTATACAACCCATGGTTCTTCTGAAGGTGGCAATCACCAGCTAAAGATGAGTGTACTCATCCACAAAGAATGTAAAGAGACACTGACCTTTAGCTGAAGTCTGGTGCATACGAATCTTTTTAGAGGCCACAAACTGTAGCACCTTCTCCACATTATTCTTCATCTCCTGTTGGTTATTAGGACTTAGCTGTACCCCACTCAGCTTTTCTCCTGCTGTTAGAAGAGAGAAAATACATGAAGTTTATAGGGAGGAATATTATCAAAGTCTCATAGTAGCCAGACACAGAGAAAGAAAATATTTGATGTAAAGACAAAGGTTATATACAAATATGCAAGTGAGTAAAGCCTTGGTGTTTGTAATTTGGATGGGGAATAGGAAAATGAAAGCCTTTTTCAGGGCCTTCAGATTGTGAAATCTATTCCCAGAGGCCTGTGAAGTTACTATGTATATTTATTTATTCATTCAACAAACATTCATCGAGTACCCAGTGTATGCCAGGCACCATTCTGGGCACCAGAGAAACATCAGTAAACTATGCAAAGTTCCTTCTATTACAGAGTTTGTATCTGTAGCGATGACAGCTGACTGAGTTAATGAACAAGTGTTTAATATAATTTCATATAGTGATAAGGGTTTTGAGGAAAAACACATGCCCTCTCTAATGATACATTTGGGCAGAGACTTGAATAAAGAGATGTTGAGATTTGAGGAGGAAGCATTTCAGACTGAGGAACTACAGGTATAAACCCCAAGGTAGGAATGAGCTCAGCTTATATGAGGAATAGCAACAACAGTAGTATGGCTGGAGTGGAGGGAAAGAGGAGTCAAGTCCTAAGATAAGGTAGAGGGAAACAAGGCCAGGTCGTGAAAGGTTCTGTGGACCAGAGTAAAAAGCTTGAATTTTATTCTAAGTGTAATGAGCAGCCAGTGGAGAGTTTAAGGCAAGAGAGTTATATGATCTGATTTATGTTTTTAAAAGTTCACTCTGTGTGGACATAGATCACACAAAGAGGAAACAGGGAGAAAGAAATGAAAATAGTCAAGGCAAGAGATAATGATGGTTTGGGCTAGAGTGGAAGAGGCTGCCTGGTAAGAAGTCAGATATTGGGTAAATTTTTAATATAAAGCAGAAGGCATATGTGAAGGATGGGATGTGATACATGAGGAAAAGAGAATAATTAAGGACAACTTCTAAGTATTCTCCTTTAAGAGCTGGGCAAATGGTACTGTGATGCTTTACTCAGATGAAGAAACCTAGAAGATAAAAAGATTAGTAGGGAGAAGAAAATCAAGGACACATGAAATCAGAGTTGCATTTTAGACATCCAAGTAGAGATGTTGAGTAGGAAGTTAATACGCATGTTTTGAACTCAAGGAAAATTTTAGGGCTAAAGATATATATTGAGAAGAGATCATTAGGGATAGAGGATATACAAGGGCTAAAGACTGAACTTGGAGAACTACAACATTCAGAGGTCAGGAAAAAGGAGAAAAGCTAGCAAAGCAAACAGGGAGCCATTGAGGAAGGCGGAAAATTAAGTCCACAGGGTCCAAGAAACTGAGTAAGGAAAATGTTTGGTTGCCTTTTGGTTTGGTTGATGGCTTCTTTTTCTGTACAGAAGTTTTTTAGTTTGATGTAGTCCCATTCATTTTGATGAATAATTGGAAAAAGAAGATGTGGTACATATATATTAAGGAATACTACTCAGCCATAAAAAATATGAAATACTGACAACATGGATGGATCTTGAGAATATTATATTACGTGAATAAGTCAGAAGGAAAAAGACGAGAACCATATGATTTCACTCATATGTGGGATATAAAACAAAAAGCAACAAACAAACAAACTCATAGATACAGACAACGGAATGTTAGTTACCAGAGGCAAAGGGGGCTGCGGGGGGCAGGATGAATCAGGTTATGGGGGTCAAATATGTGATAGGAGACTAGACTTCAGGTGGTGGGCACACAATAGAGTATACAGATGTCATATTATAAAGATGGACACCTGAAACATATCATGTTATTATTAACCAATGTCACCCTAACAAATTTTTAAAGAAAAGTGTTTGAAGAAGAAGGGAGTGATCAACTGTGTCCAGTTCTATTAAGCTGAATAAAATGAAGACTGAGGCCCAGTCACTGGATTTCACAAAGTGGAGGTTGTGACCTTGAGGAAAGCAGTTTCAGTAGTGGGATCAAAAGCCTAAAGAATGAGTGGGGGGAAAGGAAGTGAATTAGTAAGTTTTCTAGATAGCAAAGTCACAGAATAATGTCACTAAAACACATGGGTTTTGGGGAAACAAGAACAATTTTTTGAACAAGAACAAGAACACATTTTCATATTGCTTGTATATACACAGAACATCTCTAGAAAGAAATGCAAAAAACTGCTAACACTGGTTGCCTCCAGAAAGAAGGACAGGTAGCTAGCAGAGGCACACAGATGGGAAAGGCTGTAGACTTTATACCCTTTGTATTTTCTGAATTTTTATATTTCCAAGTATAATCTATCCAAATAAGTGAAAAATTAGATGTTTAAAATGAGCTTTGAATTAAAGCATATCTAGGTTTGTACATCTGCTCTACCACTTACAGTTATGTGATCTTATAAAGTTGCTTAGCCTTTATAAACCTTGTAAAATGAGTAAGATAGTGGTACTTGTATCATACCTATGTCATAAATCATTCAATCAAAGTAGTGTGCTTAGCGCAATGCTTAATATATTCTAAGTGCTCATGAATTTATTTATTTTTATAAATCCTTGCTTTTAAGCTTGTTTCCTGAAAATAGGGATCATACTACCTGTTTCTCAAGGGTTGATGATTAAATGAAATTAAATGATACAGAAAGTATTCAATAAATAGCAGGTGCTATTACTATTACCATTGTAATTATCATTATAAATGAATACTCTGATGAATCCATGAGCTGTCTTAATGAGGTATGCATGTACAGGCTACCTGTAGCAAACCTGGCTTCTTCCATACCACTTGCAACCCCCACTTCCCTCATAGACTTTAAGCAAGGTCAACAGACTAATACAACGATCAATGTTTGAGTACCTAATATATGCCAAGCACTTGGGTAAAAGTTGTGGAAACAGAAAAAAAAGAAATTATACTGTACTTTCTCTTAAAGAGACAGGTAAACAATTACCATTTGGTTAATGGAAATAATTGAGCTATAGACAAATGTCATGGAAATAAAGTTACGGTACCATCTAATAAGAATGACCAGTGACAACTTCAAGAGGATAAGCACTTTCATGAAGTATTGTGGTAGTAGTATAGAGTGAGTATCACCTTTTGCTGGTAACACCATCTTTTTGCCTGGCTACTACCTCCTTTTCCAGCCTCCACTCAGACATCAGTTCTGGCAAGCCACTCTTGTACCCCTCAGACTGGGTTGGGTGACCACCCCCCATGTGCTCCTATCTGTACTTACCTCATGGGAGTACTAAGTACATTAATGGAAATGACTTCACTTTTCAGTCCTTCCAACTACATTGTGCTCATTATCATATTCCCAAACCATACTACAGTGCCTGGCACACAGTTTTTATTGACCAGTAAATAAATGAATTAACCTCGGGCAAGTATTTTAAGTCTATTTCCACGTATTTTAAAAAAGCAGCAATTTGCTCTGAAGGGCATATGGAGGATGAAGGCCATGTTCTCATTTATGCTAGCACCAGAATCTCGAGCCAACTGACCAACAATCTCGATGAGATATGCCAGGATCACCCCATCCCGAAGATCCTGTCGCAGGTCCTGCACAGGCTTCACTGCTGGCCTCTTCTTCAGCTGTGCATTCACCCAGGCCACATAGGCCTGTAGCTGTTGCTGGAAAATGAAAGGCGAAAATGAGGAAAAGGTGACATATTTTCTTAACATCTACCCTGTGCCTTCTAAGACAGCATTTGAGATTGAGCTATGGTAGGCAATCTATATCGAGGGAAGAGGTGGTTTTAAGGGAAGGTCATGTTCTAAAACTGTCTAGTTTTATGCTAGTCTCTAAAGATAAGCTAACCTCTGACCTGCATGGCAATGTACACACAGATAAGCAGATGAATGTCTCAATGACTAAGACTCCTTCTTCCCTTGAGTTTTGCTCTGTTGACTAGGGATGAGGGCCCAGCCCAGAACCACAGCCAGTTTGGGATGTAATCAATGCTTCCAGCAACCTATCACGCTTCTCAGGAACAATCACTCATGTCCTGTCTGCACAATTGACTGTGAGACTCATAAGAATTGAGCTTGGGGAATCAGGAATAAACAGCAAACCAAGCTCAGAACCGTCTCTCCCATAGTTCCTTCCTCCACAATGAGACTTAACTGAAATCATCTCACACTCAATTTAAGATTTATTCTCCTGAGCCCATAATCCAGGGATTGCTAGAGAGTTAGTTTTAATCCATGCTTTATATTGTCAAAGAGGATTCAGCCACCTAAAACTTGTAAAAAGAAGGAAAAAAAAAAAAGGCTGTTGTGAGCAGTGTGCTTGAAGACTGAGGAAGCCGGGGTGGGGTGGGGGAGTGGGGGAGAATGGGTACTTCTGTTTGTTTTCAGACAAAGCACGTTAGGCCCAGATTGGGACATATAACTCATCCCAACCCTCAGACGATCTTACATATTCAATCTGTCCCTAAAACAGAGTGGTATGTGGGTGTTTATTCTGATTATGTGGTCTAAAGAGGAGCACTAAATATCAAAATAGCACATTAAAAATGTCATAATACAGGCAGCAGTTCTGTCTGGTCTCTGTAGAACCCAAGACCCTAAACCTAAAATTTAAGTTCAAGGGCTAACAGTATTAAATTATAATTTGGTTAAAGTATAGTTGATTTCTAAGCCCCACATACTTCCTTAATAAAATGATATTGGAAATTATGCACTAGCTGCTTCCTGAGCTTAAATTAAATCTTCATTATTTTATTTATGTTGATTTGTGGGAATAAAGTCCTTTGGAAGACACTACTAAGACAATAATCTATTAGCTACTGACAAACTATAGGAAGTGCAGTGATCAGCAGAAGGTGGAGGAGGGGAAGGAATCTAATATTTATTGAATAACTACCAAGAGCTAAACACTAGTTTTGGTATTTTATACATGTTTTCATGAGCTAATGAATATACCTGGAACAGGGGTGCTACACAATTGACGCTTACTAAATGGTCATTATTATTTTAATAATTATAATCTAATTCAATTCTCACAAAAGCACTGAGGATTCAGCACCATCTCCAGTCTATGGATGAGGTTCAAAGAAGTTATATATTTTCTTCAATGTCTTCAATGCTAGAACACAGCAGACCTGGTACTGAAACCCAGTATATGTGGTCCAAGCATTTACCAATGGCCTCTTGCTATCTAACTCATTCCACAGAACAGAAGCGGCTGCACCTTCTGCCTAACATGTGCCAGGCTCCTGTCCAAGGTCTGCTCCCATTGCCTGGCCAAAGCACTGTGTGAGGCAGAGCAGGGAAAGGACACTTCCACAGTAAACCACTCCGCTCTAGGGAGAAGGAGTTAAAAACAGAAAGGTACTAAGAGTAACTAACAGCTGGGATCTGATTTACCTTGCTCATGTATAAAAACTCCTAACCATATATAAACAAAAAAAGCTCCTAACTAATCTCCCTGTAGCTAATATCACCCTCAACCCAGTCTCCACACTTTCCTGCCTAAAATCCTTCACTGGCCTCTCATTATCCTTAAGATAAAATCCAATCTCCTAAGCTGCATCAAAGTCTGTCATGTGCTAGCCCTTGCCTCTTCTCCAGCTCCACTACTACTCTCCCATATACTCCCACTCCATGCTTCAGCTCATCTAAACCATGTGCAGTGCTCCAAATCCACCACGCTTTCTAGCCATTGAACCTCCCTGCCTAACATCTCCTTTTAAGTCTCAGCTCGAGTATTACCTTTTCTACGAAGCCTTCCCTGACCCTCCCACACACCTCAGACTCTGGTCTCAAGGGTGTCCTGTCACATAAACAGTTTGACAATAATTTGAGTGCAGGCACTGTACTACGTTACAGGGCTACAAAGAACTTTAGGCCTCCAAGAAGCTTGCAGGGGAAAAAAGGAAGATGGGAAGAAGAGAAGAAGCTTGAGGCTGGTAGAGAGACAAGTGCTATGACAGGGGTGCTTAGGGTGCTAAAAGAACACTTTAAGGACTTTTCTTGAGGGAGGAAAAGAGACTAAGAGGATAGTGAGCCCATAGAAACTCAGGTCTGAATGATGCTCTATGAAGGGAGTTAAAACAGTTCGAAAATTACTGGACTCAGAGAAAGGAGTTCTCAACAAATATTTGTTTGAATCAGTGAATCATTTGTCAGGTCATCAGGCCAAGACTTCAAATGATTGCAAAAGCTTATTATGCGGCGGCAGACAAGAACAAGTAGTTCTCATTAGGCAGAGATAATTTCTACTTAAGTAACCATAGCCTTCTAGGGGCTGTTGAATAGAAGTCATCTCTAATACAAAAGTGATTAGAAGTTCCTAACAGTACTTTCCATACACCTTAATCATCGCTCTGGTCTTTCAAAAAAGAGGATTCTACAACATAAACGATAATAGTCACCACTTTTTGGAATACCTATTCTGTGTCAAGGGCTATCCTAGGTCTTTAAACACATTTTCTCTAATGCTAATTTACCAGGGAGATTTTATTGTATCTATTTTGTTAAGTGGAAAGTGAGACTCAGAAAAGGTGAAATAACTGGTTCAAGGTCACCCAGATAGTAAGCTACAAACAGGAAATCCAGTCTAATTCCCAAGCCAATGCTCTTTTCCACTCTATCACAGGATTACCTAAAGAAATGCACCTCTGAGTTTTAAGCACCTCACTTGAACTCTCAGAACGGAAGGCACCTTAGTCTAAATCACTTCCTCCACCACATCCAGTACTTGAGTCTCTTGTGTAATACTCTACACTAAGTAGCTGTCTACTACTCAAGTATGATCCCCAGACCTGCAGCATCAGCATCACATGGGAGACTGGCGAGAAATGCAGAATTTAAGGCTCCACCCCAGCCCCACTAAATCAGAACCTCTATTTTTAAAAAGATCCCCTGGTGATTCACAGGCACATTAAAGTTCGAGAAGTTTGATCTAGTCCACTCTTCCCATACCTGGCTGCACATCAAAATCACAAGGGAAGCTTTTCAAAAACACTGATGTGCAGACCTTACCCCAGATCCACCAAATCCTCCCCAGAGGGTAGAACTCAAAAAGTTTTATTTTACCAGGCTCCCCCATGATTCTTGTAGAGCTAACTTGAGCTTTCTAGCTAGAGATTCCAATTCCCTTAACCAAGGGTTCTCAACCCTGATTACCCATCAGAGTCACTTGGGAAGCTTTTAAAAATGCCATGTCTGGACTACCATCATAGACCACTCAGAATTTCTGAGGGTGGGGATAGGTATATCAAGATTCCTTAAGTATTCCCAGGAACATACAGAGTTGTGAGCCAAGGTTAACTATTCTTTACATAAAATGGTTTAACAAGTATTACTGATATTCCTGTCTAAACCTCTCTGAAACCATGACATCTACAAGTTAATACAGTACTCTGTGTATAAAAGGAGACTTGCAAATTCCTAATTCAAGGTATTTATCCTTTTTTTCCCCTTCTTCCTTTTCTTTCCTTCCTTCCTTGGCCACCAACACATTGTTGACACACACTAGGGGGTTATTCGAAACCCCTAAATATTATTTTTATTTTACTGCTTATTTTGAAATAATTTCAGCCTTACAGAAAAAGTGGCAAGCATGGCACAGAGTTCCCCTATACCCATTACCCACCTTCCCCAAATGTTTACATCTTACATAACCATAGTACAATGATTAACACAGGAAATTAACACTGACACAATACCATTAAGTAATCTACAGACCTTATTCAAATTTCACCAATTGTTTCACTAATGACCTTTTTCTGGTCCAGGATCCAATCCAAGATCTATCTCACACTGCAATTAGTTGTTACGTCTCCTTACTCTCCTCCAACGTGGGACAGTTGTTAAGTCTTTGTCTTTCATGATCTTGAGAATTTTGAAGAATATTAACTCAGTTATTTTGTACAGAGTGCCTTAACTTCAGACAATTGGTTTTGTCCGAAGTTTCCTAATGATTAAATTCAGGTTACGAATTTTTGACAAGAATACCACAGAAGTGATACTGTGCTCTTCTCAGTGCAATCCCATCAAAAGGCACATGATGCCAATACATCTTATTATTGGTGAAGTTACCTGTGATCACTTGGTTAAGGTATTGTCCTCCAGGTTTCTCCGCTATAAAGTTGTCGTTTTTCCCTTTGTAATTAATTACTTTGTGGGAAAATGCTTTGAGACCAAAAAAATATCCTTTTGGTCATCATCACTTTATCTGTCCATTTTAAATTTAATATCCATTGATCGTTCTTTCTTCCAACATTATTATGGTGTTCCCTAATGGTAATTTTCTGATCATCATTCTTTCTACAGTTATTGGAATTCATAATATGAGGAAGAGCTCTTCTCTTTTCCCTTATTTATTTATTTATTTATTTAATTTATTTATATCAGTATGGCTCATGGATATTAATTTAATTTTTATTTATTATATTAATCCATTACGACCGTTATTTTGCTGCTCAAATTGTTCATATTTGGCCATTGGAACAAATATTGGCTTCTTCGTGTTGCTTCCTGTATTTTTTTCATATGTTCCAGTGTGGAAAAAAACACATAACAAAATTTACCATCTTAACTGTTCTTAAGTGTACAGTTCAGTGATGTTAAGCACATTAACATTGTTGTGCAAAGAATCTATACATCTTTTTCATATTGCAACTGAAACTCTATATCCATTAAATAACATTTCCACATTTTCTCCCTCCTCTCAGCCCCTGGCAACCACCATTCTAATGTCTGTTTCTATGAATTTGACTACTTTCGACAACTCAGATAAGTGGAATCATATAGTATCTGTCTTTTTGTGACTGGCTTATTTCACTTAGAATAATGTCCTCAAGGTTCATCCATGGTGTAACATGTGCCAAGATTTCCTTCCTTCTTAAGGCTGAATAATATTTAATTGTATTTTTATACCACATTTTCTTTATCCATCCATCTGTTGATGGACATGCTCTTTGCTTTTGTGAAAAATGTTCCTACAAACATGGGTGTACAAACATCTTTTCAAGATCCTATTTTCAATTCTTTTGAATATAGACCCAAAAGTAGGATTGCTGGATCTTATGGTCTGATCATTTTTTAAGCACTTCCTTACTTTCTGGTATCATAAGATACTCCAAATTCCTCATCTTGTACTTTCCCTGCCCTAGCTCTGGAATCAGCTATTTCCCAAAAGAACGCTTGTTCTTTTTTATAGAGAATAGTTTTTAGAAACCAAAATTTGGACATGAGGTATGCTCACTGCTACTGGTATAACATTTTTGGCACTTGTAGCAGTAGTGTAGGAAGTATGCATATGTATATACATATACATACATATCTATATCTACTTATCTTAATAGAGACACATCATGAATTATACCATAAATTATACTGATTCCTCCTCCAACCCAACAGCACAGGGTTCATTCTTTCCTTTCTCTTTTCCTTTTGTAACTCCTTTCTCCCACAATGAAAAACCTGACTCTCACTATCCACAATATGTTTACTAATATTTGCTCGATTTTAGAAAACACATAAAATAGCATCAAGCTTCTAAACAATACCTTATGGGAAAAAACTTACTAACCATAACACAATATTTATACACAGTTGTCTTTACCTTTATAGTACTTAATCAAAATACTGCTTCCAAAATGACTTAAGTTAGTTCTTTTCTTCTCCATCCCTTCATTGAGGTTATATTATCCGTGTGTAACACAGGTTCATTTCTTACCATTTGTAGTCCATTTTGGGTTCTCCCCACATTTAGCTTGATTTTAATTATCTATTTTCAGGGTAGGTAAAAGATTAACATGATTCTAAAAGTCTGAGGACACAAAAACATATATTCAGAAAAGTGTCACTCCCCCAAAATTCCTTCTACTCCATTCCTTTCTTTCCATCCCATTACTATCCAATTGTGTAAGTAACCAATCTCATTAGTTCCAGTTTATCCAGAAAAAAAATTCATATTTTCTTATTTCCCTTTTCTTCTTATATGAAAATAATATAGTATTGATATTTTTGCACTTGTAATTTTCATTTAATATTCACTTAATATATTCTAGAAATCACTCTAATTGGTATAGAGACCTTCCTTATTCATTTTTATAGAAACATAGTACTCCATTATATGGATATACCATGGTTTATTCAATCATTTTCTTATATTTGGGCATTTAGGTGTTTTCCAATATTTTGTATTTAAAACAATGCTGCAATGAGTAACCCTATGCATGTGCATTTTCATGTTGATGGAGGTCTATCTTCAGCGTAGATTCCAAGAAGTGGGATTGCTGGGTAAAAAAGCAAGTAAGTAAATAATATCATTAGATATTGCCAAATTCCCTGCAAAAAAAGGTCATATCCATTTGTAATCCACCAGCAATATATGAGAGCATGCTTTCCCACAGACTTGCCAACAGAATGTTGTCATACTTTTTAATTCTTACCAATGTGACAGGTAAAAAATTGTATCTTAATCTTGTTTTCATTTTCATCTTTAATTATAAGTTTGAAGCTCTTTTTGTACTATTTTGAACCACTTTGCATATTTTATGCCTTTTTGCATATCTACATAAACTGTTCATGTTGTTTTCCATTTTTCTATTAAAGTTTTTGGTCATTTGTCCCTCCCTTTAAAATAATTCTTTATATGTTAGGAATGTGTTACCCTTTTGTCTTTGATATATGTTGCAGATAATTCCCAGTTTGTCAGCTGTCTTTTGACCTTTTTTACAGTGGGTTTTTTTTGGGGGGGAGGGCATGAAAAAATTTTTATTTTTATACACTCACACTTATTGATATTTTATTTTATTGCCTCTGAATTTTGAGTCATGGTTAAAAAAAAGAAGAATTCACCTCTGTTTTTTTCTACTTCATGTATGGTTCCATTTTTTACATTTGGATCCCTAATCCACTTGGAGTTTATCCTTGTGTATGATGTGAGATATGGATCCAATTTATCTTTCTCCAAATGGCTACCAAGTTGTTCCAGTTCTATTTATTAAAAAGTTTCTCTTGAGTTAGAATCTTGGGAGCAGACATGAAACTTTACCTGCAGAAGGAATCTGCCTCAATAACTCAACAGACAATTTCCATTAGGCAAGTCAAATCAAGAGAGAAACATGTCAGAAAGAATACAGGCCCTTCTGGAATCAGAGTCAGTGGCACTTCACTGAAAGTTCAAGACAGACAAACGTCCAAGGAAAGAACCCTGGGGCTGCTCAGGGAAGGGACTACCTCCTGCAAGAATTTCAGAAGGGGAGCTACCAGGATCTCTCAGAAAACGGGAGAGGGTAAGAATGATGTCAGTCAGGAGTTCTAGAGTCTACGGGAGTAGTCATTTGGAGCCAGAAAGTGAAACGCACATTTTTTTTTAATCTGAGATCAATCATTAAAAAAAAATGAATTATACTTAAAAGCCAGCTTTTCAGCAGCTCCAACCTCCACAAAGACCACAGAGGCACCAATACCTGCAATGATCTTACTGCTTAAGCACCCTTTCCCACCCTTCTTCTCATTCACAACTATTTCTCAGGTTTAATGTCAAATTTTTCACTTTGTCCTACTGTCTCATATAGATTCCACTCTTTGACCTTTGGACAATACCTGACTTTTTATTTTAGTTTCTTTTCAAGGCTCTGTCTCTTGGCTTCATGTTTTGAGGATGTGTTTTTCCTCACCCAAAATAGTTCTGGGATAAAGCATCTTCAGAGTTATTTAATTCATTGGGCAGCATAGACACAAATCCTGGAGCCCATGAGCTTTTCAGAGGCCCATAAAATGCTGAAGTCCTAAAAGAAATATGCATGGGCTCTTAATAATATAATAAAACTGGAAAATTGAAAGTAGTAAATGTTTCATTAAAATTCACAAATATAAAAAAGTAGTCCCTCTTTATCCCACTGATTTGAAAGCTACCTTTATCATATACTAAATGTCCACAAGTTCTTGGGTATGTATCTAGGCTTTGTATCCTATATCACTTGTGTATTTCTTTATTCAAGCACCAGTACTACAATGTTTTATTTGTAGAAGCATTATAGTACATTTTAATGTCTAATAGGGCTAGTCCCTCCCCCCCGAAAAATATTTTTTAGTGTTTTCTTGACGACTATTTGTGCATGTTTATTTTTCCATGTGAACTTTAATATCTATTTATCTAACTTCCAAACAGAAGGCTGTTAGAATTTTTATCGGGATTATATATATAAATTTAGGGAGAACAGTCATCTTTATGATGTTGAATTACCCTAATCAAGAACAGGTGCTGTCATTTCATTTGTTCAAATATGTCTTTCAGTAGTGTTTTAATATTTTCCTCCTGTATGTTTTATACACTTTTTGTTAAGTTCACTTCTAAGTATTCAATCTTCATTGTAATTATAGATGAGGTTTTCTCTACCATTATGTTTTCTAATTGGTTACTTTTTGTGTATATGAAAGCTACTGATTTCAATATGTTAATATTATAACCTGTTACCTTATATTTTATTGTTTGAGTTTTGTCAATGATTCTCTGCGGTCTCCAGGATTACTATCATATCATCTGTCAAAAGAAATAGTTTTACTTCATTATTAAGCCTTGTGCCTGTATTCACTTTCTTTAGTCTAATTGTACTGGCTAATAAGTCTGGCACAGTAATGAAGTAGAGATAGTGGGCATACTTCCCTTGTTTGTGGACTTAGAGAAAATACTTGTAGTGTTTCCCAATTTAGTAAATTTTAGAATTAAGGTATATATATTTTCTCATGTTAAGTTACTACCCATCGTCTTATTTTCTTGAGTGTTTTTATAAGAAATGGATGTTGAATTTTGACAGTTTTGTCAGCACTGATGGTGATAAGCTTATGATTATTTTCTCTGAGACCTATTAATATGGTACTATGTGATATTAATAGATTTCCTAATAATGAACCTGCCTTGTATTTTTGGAATTAAATCCACCTGATCATAGTGAATTATGTTTTTAATGTGGTATTAGATGCTGTTCGTTAATAAAATATTTATTAGCGCTATAATAGTACTATATGTGTGTCACTTCTTCATAGGCTTTCATAAGTTTTATTTTTTGCACTGTCTTTATTATATTTAGGTACCAATATTATCTTTGCTTCATATGAAGAAATAGAAAGTTTCTCTTTATTTTTAATACTCTGAAATAATTTATAGAGCTTTGGGACTATCTGATATGTGGGGGGTTGGTAGAATTCCCCTGCGAAAAAAATCAGGACCTGAAATTTTTTTTTTCTTTTTGAGGAATAGTTCCTTAATAAGCTTCTTTATTACTTCTACAAAAATTGGTCTGTTTAAATTTTCTGCCTCTATCAGTTTTGATAATCAGAATTTCCCAAGGAAATTATTCATTTCATCAACATTTTAAAATGTATTTGCGAAACTGGATTAAACATGGCAGAGTGAGAGACGTTCCCAGATCTCTCCCCTTGAAACAACAATAAGCTGAACATCTAAAACTCAACAAAAAACACCTAAACTGCACACCAACACGTTTGAGCGTGGGACCTGCACATAAGAGCAGAACCCTGGGTGTTGGGGAGTAGACAGGGAGAAATAAAGAAGATGCCTCTCGCAGCCACCGGAGCTACCTGTAGGAGGAGGGGGAGGGGAGAAGGTGCAGCGACATCCCTGAGCAGCCCTGCCTGGGGATGCTGTGGCTCCACACAGCGGGCAGCAGCGTTCAGCCATCAGGGCAGAAGGCAGAGAAATAGGGATGACAAAAAAGCACGGACAGCAGAGAAACACAGTTGATATTTACTGGCCTCAGTTCCAAAACACAGACAAGCTGTAGCCCCCATCCTCCAACCCAGAGTGTTCCTTCCCCCCATACCCTCCAAGACAGACCACAGCAGAGTCCCAGGGGAATCTGAGCAAATGCCACCGAAACTGTCACTAATACTGACAGACACTGACTGAGGGTACCTAGTGTGATTAAACATCTATAAGGAAAAATAAGACATTATTAAGATACTGAGGGACACTTCATAATTATAAAGTGAATCATGTACCAAGAAGACATAACACTTATTAATATATATACTTCCAATCAGGGACCCCCAAAATATGTAAAGCAATTACTAACAGAATGAAAGGGAGAAACAGACCAAAACTCTATCATAGTATGGAACCAAAATATCTCACTGTCAGATATGGACAGATCATCCAAATAGAAAATCAATAAGGAAATAACATCCTTAAATGACCCATCTGACCAACTGGACATAATTGACATTTACAGAGTCTTCCATCCCAAAACAGCTGCTTATACATTCTTCTCCAGTGCACATGGAACATTCTCAAGGATTGACCACACACTGGGACACAGAGATAGCCTCAACAAATATAAGAGGGTTGAAATCATACCAATCATATTCTCTGATTATAATGCTTTGAAACTAGAGGTCAACTGTAAAAAGAAAGCAGAAAGAACCACAAATACATGGAGATTAAACAACATGCTACTGAAGAATAACTGAGACAAAGAAGAAATAAAAAGAGAGATCAAGAGACACATAGAAACGAATGATAATGATAGTACAACATGTCAAAATTTTTGGGATACGGCAAAAGCGGTCATAAGAGGAAAGTTCATATCATTATAGGCCTACTTTCAAAAACAAGAATGAGCCCAAATAAACAACCTTACACTTCATCTTAAAGGAACTAGAAAAGGAAGAACAAATGAAGCTCAAAGTCAGCGGAATGAAATAAATAATAAAAATTATAGCAGAAATAAATGAAATTTAAAACAAACAAAAATAGGAAAAATACATGCAACAAAGAGCTGATTCTTTGAGAAGGTTAATAAAATTGACAAGCCCATGGCTACACTCATTAAAGAAAAAAGAGAAAGGACACAAATAAAATCAGGGATAAAAGAGAGAAAATTACAATGGACACTGAAGAAATACAAAGGATCATACAAGAATACTATGAAAAAGTATATAATAACAAATTTAATAATCTAGAAGAAATGGACCACTACTTAGAAAAATACAATCTTCCTAGACTGAATCAAGAAGCTCTGGAAAATCTAAATAGACCGATCGTATGTATGGAAATTGAAATAAATCATCAAAAACCTACCGAAAAGTAAAAGTCCAGGACCAGATGGCTTCACCAGTGAATTCTACCAAACATTTAAAGAAGATGACCTGTTCTCCTCAAACTCTTCCAAAAAATCAAAGAGGAGGTAATACTTCTCAACTCATTTTACGAGGCCAATATTACTCTGATACCAAAACCTGGTAAAGATAACACAGAAAAAGAAAACTACAAACCAATCTCTCATGAACACAGATGCAAAAATCCCTAATAAGATACTGTGAACCAAACATAGCAACATATTAAAAAGATTATACACCACGATCAGGTGGGCTTCATCCCAGGGGCAAAGGGATGGTTCAACATATGCAAATCGATTAATGTGATACACCACGTAAATTAAAAAATAAGAATCATATGATCATATCAATAGATGCAGAAAAAGCCTTTGACAAGATACAGTGTCCATTTATAATCAAAACACTTAACAAAATAGGTATAGAAGGAAAATATCTTAATATAATAAAAGCCATATATGACAAGACCTCAGCCAACATTATACTTAGTGGTGAAAAACTAAAAACCTTCCCTCTAAGATCAGGAACAAGGCAAGGCTGTCCACTATCACCATTGTTATTCAATCTAACATTGGAGGTCCTGGCGGGTGCAATCAGGCAAGAGAAAGATATTAAAGGCAACCAAATAAGAAACGAAGAAGTCAAACTGTCACTATTTACAGATGACATGATTCTCTATACAGAAAATCTTAAAGACTCCACAAGAACACTACTAGAAGCAATAAGAAAATACAGTAAAGTTTCTGGATACAAAATCAATGTTAAAAACTCCATAGTGTTCCTATACTCTAAAAACAAAGTGTCTGAAAAAGAAATGTAAAAAATAATTCCTTTTACAATTGCAACAAAAAGAATAACATACCTAGGAATAAATCTAACAAAACATGTGAAAGACCTATATAATGAAAACTATAAGACCCTACTAAAAGAAATTAAAGAAGATACAAAGAAGTGGAAAGATATTCCGTGTTCTTGAATTGGAAAAATCAACATAGTTAAAATGACCTTATTACCTAAAGCATTATACAGATTTAATGCAATCCCCATCAAAATCCCATCGGCACTTTTTAAAGAAATAGAACAAAAAATCATCATATTTATATGGAAGCACGAAAGACTCCGAATTGCCAAAGCTATCCTGAGAAAAAAGAATAAGTCTGGAGGCATCACTCTGCTCGACTTCAAATTACACTACAAAGCAAAAGTAATCAAAACAGCATGGTATTGGCAGCAAAACAGATACACGGACCAGTGGAACAGAATTGAGAGTCCAGAAGTAAACCCATATTTATATGGGCAAATATTTTTCAACAAAAAAAGCCAAAAACATACAGTGGAGAAAAGAAAGCTTTTTCAATAAATGGTGCTGGGAAAACTGGAAAGCCACCTGCAAAAGAATGAAACTAGACTGTTGTCTATCACCACACACCAAAATTAACTCAAAATTGATTAAGGACCTGAATATAAGACCTGAAACAATAAAATGAATAGAAGGAAACATAGGATCTAAACTCAAGGGCCTTGGACTTCAAGAGGATTTCATGAATTTGACCTTAAAGGCAAGGGAAGTAAAAGCAAAAATAAATTAATGGGGCTTTATCAAACTAAAAGGCTTCTGCTCCTGCTCGGCAAAAGAAAATGTCAACAAGATAAAGAGACAACCATCCGAATGAAAAAATATATTCGCAAGCAACGCCTCTGATAAGGGCCTAATATCCAAAATATACAAAGAACTGATACAACTCAATAACAACAACAACAAAAAAAAACAATCCAATTAAAAAAATGGGCAGAGGACCTGAACAGACACTTCTCCCTAGAGGACATACAAATAGCCAACAAATATATAAAAAGATGCTCAACATTGCTAGCTATTAGGGAAATGCAAATCAAAACCACCATGAGATACCATCTCACATCTGTTAGAATGGCTATAACCAACAGGAAAAGTAATAACAAATGTTGGAGAGGACACAGAGAAAAAGGAATTCTCATACACTGCTGGTGGAACTGCAAATTGGTACAGCCACACACAGGAAAATTTGGAAGTGGGGAAGAGAGAAGTTGAAGGAGCCAAAATCCAGTAGCCCCCTATTCATTATAAAGAAGGCAGTTTATCTGTTGAGAGTGAAAGGGACAGGGAGAATGAAGAAGGATTCAGGAAAGGGACCCTGTGAGAGGCTGGAAAGAACAATGACTGCTAAAGATTTCCTGGTGGCACCAGGACTCAATAGGGCTGGAAATCATAATTCTATAATTGAATTAGTCAGCAGGGTTCTGTGACTTCCTCTAGAAGTGTTCAGCAGGCCTGAGCCATAAGTGGACATGGAAGCAACCGAAGTGTCCTACGATAGATGATTGGCTAAAGAAACTGTGGTACATATACACAATGGAATATTACTCAGCCATAAGAAGAGATGAAATACTGCCATTTGCAACAACATAGACGGACCTTGAAATGATCATACTAAGCGAAATAAGCCAGACAGAAAGGGCTGAAAATCACGTATCGCTTATATGTGGGATATAAACCTAAAAGCAACAAATGAACAGCACAAACAAACAGAGACTCATGGACATGGACAATGGACTAGTGGTTACCAGAGGGGAAGGGGTTGGGGAAGGGGTAAAAATGAAAAAATAAAATGTTAAAATTTAAAAAAAAATGTACTTGCATTGACCTGAAAAGACACATAACTTTTTTGTTTCATTGGTTACTTCTCCATTATCCTTTCTTATTTTGTCTATTTGTGCTTTCTTCCTTTTTCTTCTTTATCATGTTGGCCAGTAATTTGTCTATTTTGATAATATTTTCAAAAAATCTTTAAAACATGATTTTAAGAATTATTGCTATTCTGGCCCTAAATACCTTTAAAACCATGATATCTAGAACAAAACAGAAGTCTTTGGATGTAAAACCAGATATTCAAATTATTTCGCATTTTTTCTCCCCTTTTTCTTTTCTTTCTTCATTTTTTTTTTTTGTTCCACCTCACATTATTGACTCACATAGTCTGATCAACCAAAATGTCTAAGTAATTTTTAACACATTCTGCTATTAAACCAGTATCTTCCATCTTCGTTCTTTTAAGACTGATCTTATTGATCCACATTTACCTCTAATTAATTTCAACTTGTTAGAGTCCATCTCACCAGATCCTTCTAGACTCTGTCATTTCATACATTCATTTATTCAAATCAACCAACACTGCTAGGAACTATGCCATACCCAGCACTTACAGGCACATAAATAACTACGCCACAAAGTGATCACTGCAGCAATACAGAAATGTTTAAAAATGTTATCTATGCACAGAAGCAATAGGGTGGAAGGATGTAAGATCAGGGAAGGGTCAAGAAGAAAAGAGACACTTGGCTGGATCTTTAAAGATGTTTACCAGGTGGAGAAGAGAGGTCATCCTAGGGAGAGGTGATTAAAAAAAAAAAAAAGGAAAAGCCATGAAGACATATGGTATCTTGGAGGAATAGCCAGTTAACAAGTCAGTGTGTGGGCAGAACTGTCAGATGAAGAAATAGGTCAGCACAAGACCTACCAGCACTTAGACTTAAGATTTAAAGACCTTCAGCAGGAAAGCCTGGAGTTTTGAAATAGAGTAAAACTGTGAGGCCTGCATCTTAGAAAGGTCACTCCAGACACAGCGTAGAATATGGGATAAGAAAGAGGAGCATCCAAATTTGGAGAAACCAATGAGGAGACCAGGCAGCAATTCAAGTGAGAAAAGATGAGAACCTAAACTAAAGTAGTATAGTTAGAAAAGGATAAATCCCAGTAACAAGTCAGAGGTCACTAATAGGATATAGGCAGTGACAAAAAGAGAGGGTCCAAAACGTCATGCCTGAATGGATAATAATGCTTTAACTGAGATGGTGAACATATGAAGCACAAGTATTAGAGAAAAAGAAATAGTTCTGTGAATATTTACTACTGCTAACTGCTATGTGCTGGTAGACAAAGAACTTGGCGGACCGGTCATGCAACCAAGCCACAGGGAACTTTCAGAACATAGAAAAATTCCTATGAAGATTGTTAACAGCATTTTGCCCATACCATTAACATACCATAAGAGGAGAAACAAGACCAGAGCAGTATCTTATAAAGGTTAAAGTTAAACCCAGCCTTTCTCCCATTCTTCACTCCCCACAGTCAGTAATTTTTCCATCAAAAAATGCACATAAACCCAGCTCTTCGGATGCTCAGGGTCTCATTCTCTGACATTAAGAGGAAACGATGCTTTTGTCTATGGAGCATTACTTCTTCTCTAATAAACTTTGTCTTTGACTCTGGTTCTCTCTTGAATTTTTTTCCTGTGCAAAGCCAAGGACTCTTTCTCAGCATAGGGCTTAAGTCTCTGCTCACTTGGGGGGAAATTCAGCTCAGAAGGACATAGTAGACACCCATGAGGACCAGTCACACTACTCACACTCCCACATAGAGTTTGTCTTAGAAGAGGCCTCTAGTGCAAGCCTAGGCCCTGAGTAGCTCTGCTGCTTGGTTTTAAATTTTACTAGACCTACTTCTGTAGCAGATGAAACACCATATGCTTTTTGCAAGAGGCTGTTACTCTCTGGGGGTTGAACTAGTAGCTTTTTTTTTCCTTTTTGTTTTTTGTTTTTTTGGGTTTTTTTGGCCTCATAATCTTTTCTCAAATTATAACTTGTGTAAAAGCCAGATATGTAAAATAGAGAAAAGAAGGGCTTCTCTGGTTAAGGCCAGGGTGGGGAATTCAGCCCTCCTCCCTAGCCCTCTTCTCTATCCCCCTGCAAGCCATTTGAAATAACCTCTTAAGGGCTTCTTCCGTCAGCTAGGAAAAAAAAAAAACATCACTGAATTTTGTTTACTTCTAGCACTATCATTTTATAAGTCAATTAGTCAGTGAAGAAAAAAAAAACAATAGGTTCAACAAAATGAAAATATCTGAAATATTAAGAAATATATCTTGAACATGCATGCCCCTAGTTCTTGCTATTTCCAACAACAGCTGGAGAAGCACCATGAGACCACAATTAGTTTCCAAACAGGCCCACAAGAAGGGGGTGGAAGGTAGCTAACATCTCTTGGGGTACCTGTCCAGTTCACAATGATTCCCCCTTCTGTACAAACATGCCCTCACTGCATACACAGGTCCCAGGACTGGGCTAGTATTATATCACCTCTTCCACTAGCCAGTTGACTAGTCTTACTGAGTAGATTGGTCAAGCCCAGCAGATCTCTGGAATTTTTCAATCTCGCATTTAGGAAAGGAATCGGTCCCCTTCCCCTCCCATCTCTCTATTTCTCCCAGTCTCTCTTTGATCAAGTTGTAAGATATAAAATTTAGATGCTGCAATAGGCCATGTTGCTCACCTGAGAGAGAAAAGCCATCTGTAGTCAAAGTGAATAAACCTACCCACAGAAAGAACCAGACACAAGAGGCAAAGAGCAGAGGGAGATATCCTGCCAGTGTTTGAGTTCTTGATTTTCAATGAGACTGCTTGCTCCATCTGTACCCTTTCCATGGTTTAGTTTTTCAGCCTTTCTTGGATTCCATGAGTCAGTAGATTCCACTTTCTATCTCTGCTATTTCAGGTTTGGTTCTGGGCACTTGGCAACCAAACTAATAAAAAAGGCAAGACAATCAAACAAGATGACCACGCAGAACTAACCCCGGTCCAGAATTAACATCTCTAACTTGTTCTAGGGGAACTAGAAGGATGCCTGAGTAATCCAGAAGTGTAGAAAGACTGAAGGTTTTTATGACAACCCTCTGAGCCAGGCCTCAGGGAAAAGAAAAGTAAACACAGCAACAATCAAAGCTGTCTGAGCGGGATTTTGGCTGGACTGCTCTAAAGCTGTGAGAGTGGCTGGTGTGGGGAGGCCTTAGTAACTCTATACTTTCCATCAGCTTCCTCCAAGATATTCCAAATAACCATACAATATAAGTTAAAACTCCTCCGGTATAGATAATTCTGTCTACCATCTTCATTTGTGCAGGAAATCTTGATTTTTGAACGCTTTCCTGCAGCCAAATGTAACTTACTTTGTTTTTCTTTGGGCCCTGCCCTTCCTTCCAAACAAATTTGTAAACCCAGCCTCTGTTCTCTATCTCCTCTAAGCCTCAAGGTCAAAGAGAATTCCAACAGGGAACTTGTTTTGTTAGAGTTGCAAAAGCAGTGACTGGGCTTCACCAGGGGAAGTCTGTGGGACCTACAATTCCTTGTGTAGAAACAACAGAGAAGTGGGCTTTATGGCTCCCTGCTGGAAAACAAGAAAAGCAAACAAGAAAAGAGGCAAGGCTCCTGTAGTGTGCTGGAGAGAGAGTTCAGGAGACCTGAACTGCCCAGAAAGAAATCAGTTTTACAGTGAAGCCAGATACCTGTTTAGAACTTTGAGACCCTGCAGCAGCAGCAGATGAGGGAGGAGATGGGGGTGGGAACCTTGTTGAGAGATGGCAGGAAGTTTGGAAACCTTTAGTTATTATTGGCCTAAATTCTGCCAGTAAAAGACATAATATAGTATTTCTTTTCCATTAACTCCTTCAGGCCTTTACTGAACCAGGAAAGACTACTTTTTTATTGAACCTGGTGGCTAATTAGGTAAAAATAAAATTCATGAGTGAAAATATTAAATTTCTTCTTCCCTGGATGGGTAGGGCTCTTTTATTAGTGTTCGTCCCAGCAATCAAAGGATAATACACAAGAAAGTAAAGAACTAAAGACTTTCTGAAAGATTTCATCTCCTAAACTTATTTTTAAATGTTCATTAGTTACAAGTTCTGTAAATACTCTGTCCTTCACAAGTACATGTTATAAGGTAAGTGTTCGATAAATGCATATGAGTAAATGAATGAATGAGGTACCACTGTATAGTTTATGAGTGTCTTTTATCCTAAAAACAGGGCATGGAGCCCACCCACCCTTAAGGCCTTTGAGATTGGTTCCTTAACCCCTTACCATATCTGACCACTGAAGGTTATGTCCATGACCACTGAAAAGGGCTTGGTTTGGGTATAACAAATAAGGAAATACATTGAGGGAAGGTTCATTCAGTTTGAGTCTTTGGTCCTTACAGCCTAGACAACATGGCCAGTTAGGGATGATGAAGCATTTCTAGTACCCCCCAGACTCTCTGAACAGCCTGGAGGAGTGGCACCTGGCAAACAGTGCCCTATCACTGCTCCACACGCCTGGCCAGCCCATCACTCACCATGAGGAACATAACACTGCCTGATAGCTTGCTGCCAGGGAACATCTGTTTAGCTGGCATTGACTCCTATGGGGAAAAAAGCCAATGAACCTGGGTGAGGAGAAATTGGTCAGGAGAGAAAAAAGAAGGTTGGGGAGTGTGGTGCTTTGTTACGTTAAAGACTGAACTGGCCTTAAATTTCTACAGCAAAGCACAGAGGAATTCATTGTGGAAATGTCTGAAAGCCTCTGCTTGGCCTCATGTTGCAAATCCTACTCCACAAAAGGCAGGAGGCACTTAGGACAGATATTCTCTGCAGCTGCTCCTCATGCCAACCCTCTTCCTCACTAAGTCTAACCGCTTATGGAGATGATACCAGACAAAGGCTCTTCCTGTATTTCTCAGGGACTGCCAAACAGATGATCTCCATGTGGGGCTTAAATTTCTACTTTTCTACATGGAGAAAAACTGGTAGGGAATGTCTTCCAAGTCATATATTTAAAATGGTAAGGCTAAGACAGATTTCCTGTTGACCAAAATTCTAACAAATCATTCCCACAACTTTCAGTTCCTCGGGCTATTCATGCTGCAGCCAGACACTGGTTCGCTCTACCTGACAGGCAGGATTTCTACATGACCACAATTGTCCCAGGTTTGATATTCTGAACACTTACTTTATTTTCACTGACCTGGGAGCTCCACTAGGGCACAGATTCTATGTTATTTGACTGCTATTTCCAGAGCCTGGCGTGGCGCCTGGTAAACATAGTAATTCGGTGAATGTCTGCTAAATTGAGTGCCTGTATGCATGTTTACCAGACTAGCAGGAAAAAAAGTCTGGTCTCAGTGAGCAGGTAGGCAGGTAAATATTTGGTACTTTTCATGATATCATTAAGTAGAAGATATCTCTATGATCTTCCACAAACACTACCTCTTTTATGGCACTTATCACATTAAGCATTCTATCATGTTTTTTTCTGTATACCTATAAATCTCTCCCTATAAATTCCTCAGAAGCAGGAACTTGGTGTCATTCAATTATTTTATCCATCCCTTCACCCAATAAATGAACTAAATAACTGAATGAATGAATGAATGAATGCTTATTGGCCAAACCATATTATAATCTTAGGTCTATCAAAACCTTCCAACATAACCACCAAAGTATTTTTCAAAGTCCAGCTCCCAGAAAAACACCTGCAGAAGTTATGTTGGCTCATTAACCAAAGACAATGTTCATATGACAACATCAATACCAAGTGGCAGAGAACAAATAAATAGTTTGAGGCAGAATGGGAAAATGGGAAAATGAGAACTATAGAAAGCCCAGCCACGCCCAGAAAGAACACAGGAGACAGGGGATGACTGCCAGGGTTGGCTACAGAATGTGGCAGTAGCCAAAACTTATGGATAATTCACAATGCAGATAAACCATGTCAATATAACGGACTGCACTGACAGCGGTGATACAGATCAATTCTGTAATTTTTCAGGTGTGTTGGGATTCAGGGAACATAGTAGAAGAAAATTCTGCATGCAGTTATGCATAGTGGCAGATGGTTGAAAAGAGGCCAACAGTGGGTAGAGGGAAGCCTTGAATCAGAGGGCAGGATTTCTCTATGTTGCAGGATTCCCTAATAATTAACCAATTAGAGTCATAGCTTCATTTCCTGTTGCAGTTTTCTTTGCTATAGAGAATGAGATCACAGCCCTTAACCACAAAGACCTTAAAGCATCTGGGTGATGAAGAATAGCCTCAGATATGCTTGGATCATTCCCCAGAGATGACTGGATATATGTTTGGTATTCTTAGCCTCAGTAGAGCTTCTCAGAGGAACTGGAGTGTATTCTGACTCTGGCTTTTAAGCCCCTGTCTACTGCCTTATCATATGACTCTAACAGAAGAGACTGAATATTACTGGATCTATTAAGCAACTCTAAAGGCTAAACTAGGTCAATCAGGGCCCCATCAACTCTGAAATAACTAACCATAGCATTATTCAGTAACACTAATTGTAATACAGTATGTGGAAAGAAATATTTATTACATATGTGAAATAATTATTTAAACTGTAAGGAACCCATGAGGTTTAACATATTACTATTAGTATTATTTAGATGATGTTAATTTCTTAGAGAAACTAAAAGTATTTATTGGCTATCAGAGTTCAAATCCACTAATAGAAGAAAATAGATCATATATTAACCCGTAGAAGGGTACAGGGAAGTTTACAGAAAAATCAAATGTCAGAAAGAAAAAAGGAGGCATTACTGCATTATTTTAGAGATGAATTAAAAATAAAGCCGTGTGTCTGTTGTTTTATGAAGACTCCATTACCACCACAAAAAGAAAATTCTTCCACTTTCCCTTTCCCTTATGTTTTACGAGAACTGGAGGTCAAGGAATATTTATGGACACACTAAAGCATGAAAAAGACAGCCAAGCCTCTTGGCTCTTCAGCTGAAAGGTTTGGAAGTGAAAAATGAGCAGAAGGCAAAGACTAGGACTGACTGCTGGTTTCCTCTCCTGTTAAGACAGTGAGACCTGATACCTGAGGACTGAGTTTTGAAAAGGGGAGGCCAGAAGAGGACCTCAGGAGCTTTTGCCGCAATTGGTGGATGAGTCAGACCTGCACAGCTTGAGACCAGGGGAGGCCCAAAGGAAGAGATGGAGAAAAGAGGAACCAGGACTACTAGAAGCACTTAAAGAGGTGGCTTCCTGGCTCGTCTGTGTTTCAACTCTCAGACCATAACCATCTGTTAACAATCTCCTTACATGTGTTCAAAGAGAACCCGACGCAAAGATGAGGAGCCCTGCAGTGCAGGCAGGATGCAGGCTCTGCCCTTCAGTGAAGGTTGTGACACCCTTCTGCCAAAGGAAAATTCTGACTCAGTCAGCTAGGTTGGGACAGTGTCTCTGCAGTTTTCCTCCCTGTGTCAGGAACAAGGCTGGGTACGTGGGCCAGGACTGGGGGAGGTTCTGGGACAGGTCAGGCTGCAGAGCTTCTTAATTAGAAACAGGAATTGTAGTGCTGCTGTAGAAAGAAAATCATACACAAATTCATGAGAATGGTTACCTCTGGAGAAAAGGCCAGGACTGGAGGGGTGACCAAGGCACTCAGTCTTGCCCATAATGTTCATATTTAAGAAAAGAATGTACTCACATGTTCACTGTTTAACTAAAAACTGATTTTAAAAAAAATCTTAAATTTAAGAAAAAGATGAAGGGAGAAAAGAAGGAGAGGTGGAAAAAAAAGGAAAAAGGAAGAAAGACACAGCTAACAGTCTAAGTCTCCTTGTAGGGGGTCTTCCTGTATGCTGGAATAAGGAAACCCAAAGGGTGGGGCTCAGAAGCAAAGAAATACATATGGAGCAAACTGCAAGGGGGAAGGGTTACAAGAGAAGAAAATGGAAGAAATAATTTTGAGAGAAAAGTGAAGAGAAAAAGACCCTAGCCAGCCCTAGCCCATACTGTCTGTCAGACTGGGGCCCCAGTCCCCCACTCTCACACAGAAGGGAGCAAATGCTGGCTCCCCTGAACTGGGTCCAGAAACCCAAGACCCCTCTCTCCTCTTAGGTCCTCTCTACTCACCATGCCCTTGGTTGCGGAGAAATCTATGGCCCTGGATTTAGAAAAAGATACTCCCTGCTCTCTCTCAAACTTTCCACCAATGCAATGCCACCCCGCCCCTCCCTAGGCTCAAAGAGAATGCGCACTTAAGCCATATATTCAGGGGAATTCCTTGAGGGTATTCCCTGGGGAGGGTGAAGACCACCTCTTCGGTAAGGAGATGACCTCTAAATTTGTGGCCCTGTCTTCTGGGTTCTGATAAGCTACCAGGGAAGATCATTGCCCAGCTTAGCTAGAGGCAGGCAGCCCTTTCGATTTCTCCTTGTTTCACTGGTCTCAACCGCACCATACCCATCACCTTATAACCCCCTTAGGGCCCTGCAGCGAATTTTCTGGAGTCCTCGTGAAGATGGGGGCGGAGGACAACGCGTTCCTGAAATTAGGCGGGAGGTGCTGGGGGAAGAGAGCTGGGGAGTGGGAGGGGCAGTTACCTCATTGAAGCCCTCCTGCAGGACGTCCAGTAAGTTCCCCCGGGTCAGGCAGGCTAGCATTGTTCCTGCCGGGGGCTCCCCGGGCGGGGTCTCCAGGCTAGGCGGTCGTCGCCTCCTCCTCGCTCTGCACACAAAGACTCTCCGCTTAGCTCATTGGGATCTCTTCGGAGTCCCGCATGCCACTTACTGGAAACCCAGACCCGAGCCAAACTAGCGGCATCCACTGGGCATGCTCACACTGGGGCCTCTGCAGGAGGAGCCGGGGCTGTCGTGGTTCCTATAGAAACAGCTGGGCGCGCACCGGCTGGAAGGCGCTGGCTGGCAGCCAGGCCCCGCCAGCAGGAGGGAGAGCACCGCTGGCGTGCGGGCGGGCAGGCGCGCGCGCGTGTGTGTGTGTGTGTGTGTGTGTGCGCGCGCGCGCCGCGCGCGCGCGCACATACACACACACACGGGCGTACCGGTACGCTTGCACACGCGCGCGCGCGGACACACACACACACACACACACACACACACACGATCTGCTGATTTAAGGCCGCAAGCACCCACCGCATGGTGGGGGTGGGAAGGAGAGTGAATCACAGGATTTTTTTCCCCCAAACTAGCTGAAAACAGCAAGCTTTTTCCACAGGGGACCTGGGCAGTGAGGTTAGGCTAAAGAAGGGGAAGCAAAGGGAGAGAAACAAAAAGAGAAACAGAAGAACCACCCAGGAGAGAAAAAAGAGGATAGAAAGAAAAATTTAGTTGTTGATTGTATTAGGATATATTTAATAGAAATAGAGCTAATCACACAGGATAACAGAAATATCAAGGGTAAACCAAGGATAACCAGGGTTTTAACAAAAATCTTTCTTTTTCTTTTTAAAATAACTGCTAAAATGTAAAACGCATTTTTAATGAGTTTTAGGTTAATTACATGGGTTTTAATTAAAATAACCACCAAAATATTCTGGTGCTTGTGAGAGAGTTAAGTAAAGCTTGCTCAAGTGAAACTGAGAGCTGTTTCCCTCTGTTTCTAGTTATTCTAGTCACAGCCCTGATTATTTTTAAAAACACTAGTCATTTGTACTCTCAGTGCACATTCTTTTTCTATAGGAAAACTGGAAACCAAAAGAACACCCAAATGTATTATGTTACATCTCATGATCCCAGATGGAGGGGAAGGGTTTACAGAGTGTTAAGGCTCAGAGAAGGTCAAGGCCTTATCCAGGGACACAGCTGGTCGTTGACACAGGCAACTTGAAGATCTAGGACTCTACACATAATTTTGCAGAAGGCTCAGATTCCTTCCCCAAATCCCCATTAGTACCTTAACAGGAAAAGTCAGTAATGGCTCTTATTCAACTTAATGACCTCCTCCTCAGGTCACTAGAGAAAAATGTTTTACCCAGAGCTGCCAGAACTAACATCTTGCCTGAATGTCTAAAGCTGCTAAATACAAAGATGCTTCTGAGAAGAGACACACCTTCCTGACCACAGCAAGCAGGAAGCAGAAAGCCAGCAGAGGTGTTAAGTGTCTGCTGCTGGTTGTATGCTATGGGTTCTATTCTGAATAAGGCTGGGGAGAAGCCATGATGACAAATTAAACTGAACCTAAGCAGCCCACAAGTCAGAAGACCACTGTCCTTCATGATCTATCTGGGGAATTTAATTGTCAAGAACTCTCACTGCAACCACAGTTCATGGTGTAATACCCTCAGGTGAGTCACTAAACTATGTTAATGCAATAAGGCCCTTTTTAAAGAGAAGTATACTTCCAAAAAACATAACATTGCATGCAATACATATATATGCATAGTTACACAAAACCAAAACACCCAGTTGATGGATCACTGGAGAGAAGATTCTTATTGGTTGACAGCCCATCATGCTTTGGACACAGCAGAAAATTTTGAGACTTCAGAGGGAGCTCCTGCTAACAGTTATCTATGCCAAGAGGTCACTGTTTCTCAAACGAGTCACATATCAAAGTAGGACCTGTAAGCTCAGTATTCCTAGGAAAAGACTCATTAAATCACTGAGTTTTAAAGCTCCAAAAAAGAACTCATTTGGCTCAACTCCCTCATTTCACAGATGAAGAAACTAAGGCTAGAAGAAGTGCTTATAGTCAGTCAGCTAATCTATGGGAGCTACTATCTGAACCAAAGATCTCTGATGTCCAACCCTGTGCTGTTTGCCTTACACCTCATAACATGCTGGAGAAGTTAGAGAGCACTGTGGTGAATTGATAAAAGATTTATTATAGGGCATATAGTCTAAGATTGCACTATTCTCTGAAGTCTATCATTATACCAACCACATATTCTACAGTAGTGATATCCAATAGAACTTTCTGTGATGGTGAAAATGTTCTGTATCTGTGCTGTCCAATACAGTGGCCACTAGCCGCGTGTGGCAATTAAGCACTTAAAATGAGAACTAAAATTTAAATGGCATTTAATTTTAATTCATTTAAATTTAGATAGCACAATTTCAAAATATTCTGTCCCATTGTCCCAAATAATTATTGAAGTCTTCCAAAAATTTTCATATATAGCACGCCTCTCACACTTGGAAAAAACACAGAATTCCTGCTGGACCATATAATCTCAATTTTTTTTTCTGAAAAGGTAAGTTCACCATACTTATCATGGTCTGCTTTCAAAGGTAGCCTGGGTGAAGAATTGAGTTTTTGCTCTAAGCAGTTCTAACATTTACTATTCCTTCCATCCTCCTCATCCCAACACATTGTGATATCAATATGAGAGCTGGGAGAATAAATGGGTTAGCTAAGAGAACTAGGAATAACTAGAACAATGATCTGCATCTTATAGTGCCCGTAATATGGGAAAGCAGCAAGCCAGTCTGGGTAGCTGGAACCACTCCCACTACTGCAGGCCTGTCATTCACTCTGCCTGAGAGAAGAGGCAAAGGGTCCAAACAAGCTGCTATCTGCATATTGCTGCCATGCTTCTGATTTCTGAAATTATACCAGGCTTCCTCAGTCCTGCATTATTTTATCAATGATGGCAGACACCTCCCCCACCAACTAAAACTAAAAGCTAGCTACCCAAATATCTACATACAACTGTAATAATAGCAAAATCGAGCTTTTAGTATGTGCCAAGCCCTGTACTAAGGACTGACATACATTAGCTCATTTGATGGTTACCATTACCATAAAGAGTAGATTTTTTTATTGTCTCCATTTTATATAAGAAAGAGAGGTTTGAAGGATAAGGAATTTGCTCAGACCTTATAGCTACCAAATGGTGAAGCCAAAGTCTAGATTCTTAATCATTATGCGCTACTTTAATATAATTCTTAAAAGATAGAAGGTGCTCAGTAAATGTTTTTTTGTTGAATGAATGAATGAGCCAGTGAAGGAAACCTTTGCAAACTCATGCATCACTTCTATTAATACTGATGATATCTTAGCCTATGTAAGACTTTGAACTGTAATTTGGTGAAAATATTGACTGTGACTTCTCCCTGTGTAGAAGATGTGTGAAATTCACACCTATGCAAAATTTAATACATCTATTATGACCAATCAGTAATGACTATGGAGAGGCAGAAAGGCAATTTGAATAAACAAATAATTAAAATTGTTGATGGAAATATTTTAAATGACTCCGAAATAATTTCTTAATCTTTCTTTTGTTTTCTCACATTAACAAGTTCCTTGGCAGTAACATATGTTTAGAATTTGTATTGCATTTATCTTCAGAGACATCAGCATAAATATACACAAAATGGCTCATATCTACTGGCAAAGGTCCCTAACGTGTCCTGGTTCCTAAACTGCTCTTTGTCCTCAGCTTTTCTGCCAGTCCTCACTCCTTAATCTTAGATAATCTTGCTGCTCAACTGCTCAAATGTCTTCAAAAACTCCCTCTTTCTAGCATATCAGATATGAATTCCTCATGTCCAGCTCTTAAAGCCTTCTCCCAAAGCACATAGGCCCAGAGTAGCAAGCTCCATAATGTCTCACGGATTTACAAGGCTCATTTTCACCTCCATGCCTTCACAATTGTCACTCTGCCTAGAATGTCCCACATAAATACACACACACAAGAAACAAGACTGAAAGAAAGAATAGTAAAAGGAAGACTAGTAAAACTGAGAATCCGATATTAATTACAAAGGAACAGAGTATACAGAGTGAGTGTGACAGACTGAGTGGGTAGAAAAAGGAAAAAAGAAACAGAATTGTAAGAGACTAGAGTAGAATGTCCCCAAAGCAATTACCATATGCTAGTGCTTAATATAAACTGTACCAAAGCAGATATGCAAATATATTCAACATGAATTTTTTAAATTCACATTTCAAAGTTGTCTGCCTGCTATCTTGCAGGTAAACATTAAATTAAGACTAGCGACATCTGGTGGATATTTAGGAAGTGATCCGAAAGTTTCCCTACTATAAAAACACTGTAAATGCCCCTAAGTCTCTGGACTGCCATTCACGTATTATGAGTCTACATTACTAATTACACTATCATGAAATAATCTTTCTGCAGGACCCAGGGTCTCATTGAAGAGGTAACCATATTTCTACTAAAGACCTTTCTATCTCCCAACTAATGTCCCTCTGCTTTCTCACGGATGTATATATTATCTGATATATCAATATTTCTTTTGAAAGGTAACTTATTACTTAAAATATTCAGATCCTTTGACCTAGGGATTCCACTTGTGAGACTTTATCCTAAGAAAAAATGTCTTAAATGAGGAAACCAATTAGTTATTTACAATGGGGAGAGCGAAACCTAAAAGTCCTACAATAGAGGAAAGGTCAAGAGAATTACAGACATTGCACTGTTTCCCAAACATTTTCACTCATATGAAAACAAACATTTTAATAATTTTGTATCAACAAGCATTAAGTTAAAAAAGCAAAAGTCAAAAAGTATGTGCATATGATCTCAAATATGTAAAGAATATAAATAGAAAAAGGCTAGAAGAAAACATTCTAAAATATTAACAGTGATTACTTCCAGATGGGAGGATTATGTTTTTTAAAATCATGGTTAGCAATATTTCTCAAATGCTCTATAATTAACATGCATTGTTTCTATAAAAACATTATTTAAAACTTTTTAAAAATGCATATTTTCTGATTAATTTGCTATAATTTTTCAACTTCTGCCTAGTTTTATTAACTCTTGATAAAGGTAATCAATCTAGTGAGCTAGAGTTCCCACACTCTAGAAGGGGAGGCAAGAAAAGAAAGCAAATATATTATAATTTTATTCCATGATCTGAGTCCTGATGGAGAAATCCCCAGTTGTAAAACTGTATTGAAAATCCGTTAATGTCATCACACTCCTCTAAAACATTACACCAGAAACTTACAGAGGGCTCTGTTGGCAGCAGGGAGTTACAGAGTCTCATAACCACTTGGGTCCCCATCTTCAGAGTCCCTAGAAGAGTCAGATCAGGGCTACCTTGAATATAGGAAGAGAAAGAAATATGCAAAAATACAAGGCAGGAAAAAAATTCCAAAAGCTAAACAAGTCTAGTTGGGTCAGGCCCCTGCCTCAAACCTATCTACTTAATTCATTAGAAGGATCAGATATAGGACACTAGTTAGCAGGAACTCCAGCCCAAGATATTATAATCACAACAGGACAATGCTTTCTTATCATCAGTCAAGCAAGGATGTGGCTTTCCTCCCTCTCTACATTTATCAGTCTAAGACCATAGGAAGTAGTCTGAAGACAATCAGGAGAAATAGTGGGGCCTCTGCTTCTGGTATTCACTTCCCTTCATCCTCAGAAATTCAGTTTTAACCTAGCAAGGCAGCATTTATTCTAAGGCAGAAATTTTTATACAGCACTTTAAGTTTACATAGTGCTATCACCTACATCATCTATTTGACTGTCATAGTAGTAAATAACCCTTGGAAATAGAGTTCCTTTTATTACCCCCAGCTAATAGGAAATAGTCTAGGGAGTTGCTCTGCCAATCAGAGGTGGAGGCAGTTTTCTAGCCATCTCTTCCGAATCTACTCGACTAGGTCTGTGCCAGAAAACAGGCCAGGAAAATAGTGATAATGATGCTAATAGTGATGCTCATGGCAGCCAACATTTGACTGCATACTATGTACTGTTCCAAGTGCTTAAAATTCTCACACTCTATGAAGTTGATTGACACTGTTACCTTTTTGTTGTTGTTGTTGTTCCGCGATTCCATTTTCGGTACTCTATCCATCTTAAGAAATCATCATTCTCAAGGACAAACCGAGGGGCAGCGAGCGGCATTTGGGGGAGGACAGTGTCCAGCTTAAGAAAGGAAAGTGAACGACCCACCCACTCGCCTCCAAGCTCTGAAAGTCTGAATCAGGAATCGCACACTAAGAACCTGTAAGACCAAAGCGGGTTCGGAATTTGAAACTTCCGCTTCTTTCTTCCCACCCCATCCTCGACCCTCCGTGTGTCCCCAGTTCTGATCTGGACGCTCAAGTGGTGATAATAATACTTCCCAGTTAATTGCCGCCTTTCAGCACTTACCTCATAAGTCATCGGTGGGTCTGGTTCAGCATCTCTGTCCTCAGCCCTTCTGAGCTGGACCTCCTCCTGCTACAGCGTCGCTGCTGCGTCCCCGCTGCCATGGTGACGTGGAGGCCGGCCAGGGCCCCACCGGCCTCCAGCCTGCTGAAGCGAGTCCGGGAAGATCCAGCCCCCCGCCAGTTCGGATCCCGCCTTTTGCCTACCCAGACCCCGCCCCCTGCCAGTCAGGGCCCGCCTCCTAACGGCTCAGACCACAACCCTCGCCAGCCTTGACCCCGCCCCCCGCCTGTCCAGACCGCCTTTTGCGGGCCAGAGCGCGTGTCGCGTCCGCTGGCGGCCTTGACCCCGCTCCTGACTGCCAGGACCCTGTCCCCGCCTGTACGGAGGCGCCTCCTACTGGCCTGGACCCTGCCCAGGGTGCTGCGGCTTCTGCAGATGGGAACTCGCCTCCAGTCCGTCCAAAACACACCCCACCTCCTCCCAAGACAAAGCTTGCCTAGTGAGGCGGGAAGGCCCGTCTCTACTTGCTTAACTTGCAAACCGCCTTTAGGCTGAGCAAGACCCGCTGCACTTACGTAGAGCCCGCATATCCCCATCCCAGAAAATGCGCCAGGCATGTTCCGTAAGCTATTTATTGATCCTAGCGGCTCCGCACTTGTGAGAGCCAGCAGTCCCGCCAAGAGGAGTTCCCCAGGCCATACACAGTGTTGTCAGTATCAGTGACTTGAAGTGCTTGTAACTGATGTTTGGAGAATGCTTCCTCCATGCTTCAGCCCCTGCCTTCATTTGCTGTTCAGGTCGGGGACCCTTGACCCAGCCGCTGAGGAAATGGCCCAAGCCAAGCCTGGGAGCTGTCTACCAAAACTCAGAATGCTTTTTTTAGAGCACCACTTCTTCAGCGTTGGAGTTTTAAGTATGTAAAAGGAATACCATTAGACTAAGTTCAGCGAGATCAGCTCACGTGCTTAAGGGCTAACCTGTTCTTTCCGCATTTTTCTTGAGAGCAAGAGTAAAGGTAGAGATCAAAAACCTACCTTTCTGCACACTCAACATAGCCCCCTCATTTTATGCAACTCCATCCACCCCTAGTGACAAATAAGAGCTAGGCCGGGGGAGAGAACAAGATTGGGGATATACAATTCCAGGGGCTCCTGAATTCTTTAAGCTTAAAAATGTGGCCGACATCCTGGGGTGCTGCCACTCAGTTCCCCAAAGCAGTAGATTCTCCCACAGGAGTAGTGGTTAAATGATGGAAACTGATCCTTCCTCCTCAAGGCTCATACTAGGGTCCCATTCTTGCTGTCATAGCAGGGCGTGGCCTGGGAGAAGCAAAGGGTAGCATACTCTGTAGCATTTTGTAACTGCAGGTGCTTCACCTCCCCGACAGAGCGTGGTTGGGTAGGGCTGCACACTTGAATGTCTGCATAATGTAAGTTGCTTTCCTCCGACCTGAGGCCTTGACTCCTCTCCTGAGACGCAGGGTGCTCTAACACTCCCTCACACGCATGTCCTGTTGTGTCATTGCCCTGTGAGGAATGGACAGCATTAAGGGAGATTCTTGGCTTGGTTTGGCCCCTTACCTTCAGCGTAGGGTCAGTTAGACTGATGTCCCTTCACTTTGCTCCTTTTGGGAACAGAGGAGGATGGGCAGAAGAAGCAAATTCTATAGATGACTGATGTGTATCTGTTCAGGGTGAAAAAGCTGAGTCCTAGGAACCCATGTCTGAGCAGCCCACAAGAAGGGACAGAGGCCTGTCATTACCTTTGTGCCTTTCTGCTGCTGTGGCTGCTGCTTCGATGTCCATCTTGGTTGATTCCCTGAGAGGAGGAAATCCAACTTGAATCCATTCTCTCTTCCCTGTCTCTACTGAAGTTGCCCTCTTCAAATCACAATCACAGTTAAACTATTATTGTGGGCTTCTAACTGACTTATCTCCCTGCCTCTGTTCTCACCTCTTTCACTTCTACCATTCTTGCATATAAACTCCTTAGCAGAGTATGCAATCTGGTCCTTTCACAATCTGCCCATAATATCTTCCATCCTCATTTTTCACCAGTCCCTAACATAGTTCAACAAATATATGTTGAGAATCCATTAGATTACAGGCTCTGTGTCTCATTATGGGGAAAGAAGAATGAGTAGGCTGTTTCCTCTGTCTTGGGGAGCTTACGGTCTAATGTATTTGTGTCCTACTAAGGGGACACAAATAAGTACACAGGCTATTACAGTCCAATGTGGGAAGTGCTCAGCTACACTAAACAATAGGTCACTTTCAATCAAGTCAGTCTTTTCTCTCTCTTCTCTTTCTTTTTTTCAGCATGAGATAATTCCCCTGACTAAAATAGCCTCTCTTCACTGCTCCTCTTCCAACTTTGAACTTACTATTATTTCTTCAACATTAGTGTTCCTCCCATTCTCCCACAGCATGAGTATGCATCTACTATAGCACTAGTAGATGGCATTGTAATTACTTATGTATCTATCTCTCAAACTTGAGTTTCCGCTCTTTTAGGGCTGAACAGTGTCTTTCTTTTTGTGCCTTCTACCTCCTTGGGATTCTGCAGTGCCTCACATACAATAACTGCACAGTAAATTTTTACTGAATTAATGAAAGAATGAGCAACCAACCTTGCCATTCTAAGATAATGGAAAGGATGAGACTCAGAGTTTCAAAGATGGTCTTGAACCCAGTAACCTAAAGATTCTCTTTGGTGCACTATCTCCCTTTATCCCTTCCAAAACTGCTCTTTTCCACATTTATGCTCTTTCCAAAGACACTGCTTCTATTACCTTCTTTAATTTGCTACCCTGCTGCCATCCCACTCAAGTTCTTCTCCTCACCACAGTTACCTGTTTTCTTTTTCCTGCGGAAAATTGATGGGCAGCTCCTGTGAAAGGAAAAACAGATCACCCACGTGTAAGAGCCCTGGCTTCTATCTTCCCTCCATCATTTGCTCTGTGGTCTCCTTAACATTCTGGGATGACCTTCCTTCAACCCCAGTCTAACATAGAGTCACCCTGAGCCAGCCCCAAAGTATTTATCAAGGGTACCACACCTCTCCCAAAGGGATGGTTCTGGAAGGTGGAGTGGTACAACTGACATAACCAAACCCAAAATACAGCTTCAGGCAACCAGGCACTACATGCCAGGGATGTAACTGGGTTGAGGGCTATTCTGGGATTGTCTAAAGGCTAATTCCAGCAGAGGGTAAGGGAAACCTGCCAAATGATGGGTTATTCCTAGATCTAGAGACCCTCTTGCTTCTGTTTCGGTGCTTTTTTTTTGGGGGGGGGCAGTCTCTGCCAGCCCAGGTTCTCATTCTGGGAGTCACAGAAACTACCACAACCAGAGCTAACTAGATCACCTTTCCTAACAGGTGATCTCCTTCCCTTCTTCCCTCTCCTTGTTTTTAATTAACAGAGAAAGTGAGAGATGTTTAACCTTTAAAGTCCATAGCACAGGGAGCTCTGGATTTGGTGAATGACTCAGCTACCTCACCCTTGCTGCAGGATAGACGTCTTATACCCATTTCTGAACCCCTGGGGTCCCCAATGGAGCCAAGGTATCTATGTGATTGTCAACTGTTTGATGGCCAGAAAAACAACACTTGTTTGATGGCCAGAAAAACAACACTTGTCTGAGGAAATAGGCTGAATAGTTTGGGGCTTACTTCACTGCTTTTTCTTGCTAGTACATTTCCAGCTCTCACCAGAGCCAACCTTATTTGTCTGACTTCTGTCTCCCCAAGGAAGTTTCCTTCTTTTGCTATTTAAAAAGAGAGAGGGAAACTTCTAAGTCATGTCCATTTAACTATTGTAGAAAAATCAGTACTTTTCCATATATATCAGACAAAGGTTTGTGTTTTGGTTTGATTTTCGGTTTTAATGCAGTTTGCTGAGTTGAAAGCAGAGTCACCATCTGAATTCTACTGGTTGTTCAGAAGAAAAGCCTTGAAACTAACTACCTCTGGGCCTTTCTACTTCCTGTTCTGCCACTTCAGCTCTTCCTTTCTCTTACCACTGCCTTATCCTAACCTCTAATTCCTTGCCCCTTGTTACTATTATCTTCCTACTTACTTCTACTTAAATGGATAAACATTAATTCTAAAATAACATAGACTTGGGTGACACAATTATAGCAAACGGAGCCAGTTCCCAAGTTGGATATTGCACAATGCCTGGACACAACCCAAATGGAATATTCAGTTCAATTCACAGGTGATAAGGTTTTATTTTTAGCTCAGAATTAAAGAAACTAAATGGGCACTCTTATATTGGTAATAGGAATAAATACTGGTGCAATCTTTCTAGATTGCAATTGGCAATAAGTATAAGATGCCTTAAACATAAATGTGTGTGCCCTCTGATGGAGCAATTCCATATCCTAAGAAATAATTAGACAGGAGCAAATATGGATTTTCATTGCAGCATTATTTACAATTGCAAAAACAAACAAACAAACAAACAAAAACAACAGGAAATATCCTAAATGTCTAACACTGGGAACTGACTGAATAAATGGCAGCCTCAATCAATGGAACATTACACATTAATTTAAGAAAGATGTTGGAAGAAAACCCAATAGCATTGAAAATTTTACTCTTTATTAAGTCAATAAAAAGATAATAAAATGCATTTAGGAATAAAAACTATGCATGTAGGCATTTAAAAAGAATTCTATGGAAATACACTCAAATGTTTCTGTCATCCCTGGGTGCTTATATTTATGGTTATTTTCTGCTCTTTGGTATTTTCCAAATCTTCTATAGTGAGTATGTATTACTTTTGTAATCATAAAAAAAATATTTTAAAATAAAAATCTCTTCTGTTATTATAGTATCTTTAAGTCTCTGAAAGTTTATTGAGATAATGATAAATAGAGAAAAATAATATTTATCCAGTCTTACTGATAATTTAAGAGAAAAAATATATTTTGGTTAGAATATCTGATATAGTGTTTCTGTCTAGGCTCTAGAGTCAGACTGACAGTGTGACCTTCAGGCTGGCTGTGTGACTTTCAGCAAGTTTGAAACTTCATGAGGCTTCCTTTTTTTTTAAAAAATAAAACAAAGATGATAATAACCTAAATCTCATGGGATTGTTGTAAGAATTAAATAAAATTATAAATGTAAACTAGTCAGCTAGATGCCTGTCATATAATGAGCATTAGTAGAAGCTGACTACTACGATTGTCGCCATTAGAGGAAAAAATAACCAAAAATGAAGAATATTTAGACTTGGGAAGAAAGGAAGGAAAGAAACTGTTACATCCCCCTTCCCTAGAAGCTTTAATGTTTCTAGATGTCCTATGTCTGTAGGACATGTCAGAGTTTAAAAAGTCTTTGCTTTTTCAATTCTGACAATATTCTGGGAAACACATATTATTGTTCCCATTTTATAGATGGGTCACCTAAGGCCCTACAACTTTATCTTACTCAAGAAGGCAGGGACCAAAATTCCTTTATTACTATGTCTTCTGCATCTATTACTATGCCTGGTACATATAGGTGTTTAATAAAATGTTTAATAAATGAATGAATAATAGAAACAGGACTTGAGTCCAGTGTACTAACTCCAAATATATGCCCTTTTTAATGTACCTCACTGTATCTCTAAATATAATGATGCTTTATTTATAAATAAGACATCTTTAAGACTGACCCAAGTATGGAATGATATAGCTAAGAAGGCACTGGACAGGATAAAACCAGGTCCAGGGGTTTATAGTGATGACAACTCTAGGAAAGAACGATAAAAACATTACAATTAATTTACAATGAGGCTTTCACATATCCTCTATTTTCAAACCTGTGACCTAAACAATGTAGGTCACCTTATCCATTTTTTTGTATGTGTGAGAAAAAAAGAGAAGTTACAGGATTTGCCTAAGTGCCACACAGCAGATAAGTGTGAAAGTTATATTAACTATTCCATGGATGGTCTCCTCCTCACTTCTGCCCTTTTAAATAAACATTTCTCCAAAGTTGATTTGCTTTATTTGGGAGGCAATATTATGCAGTGGTTAAAAGTATGGGCTCTGAAGTCAGACAGACCCAGGTTGGAATCTTGATTTGCTTACTAGTCATGTGACCTCGGAGCCTCAGCTGACAAGGCTCTGAGCCTCAGCTTCTCTGCTGTTAAAAAAAAAAAAAAAAAAAAAAGAGGAGTAAAGCCACCTCCCTCATAGAATTGTTCGGAAAATTAAAGGAGATTGTTTGTAACGTGCCTGGCACATCGTAAGCCATCAAATGCTACAATTATCCTCTGGGGAAGAAGAGAAGGGACAGAAGGGAAAAGAGAGGAAGAGGAGGACAAAGAGAAACAATGCCAATTCACCATTCCAGACCGGCTCCGGGCATTCTACAGACAGCTGGCTTGGCTGTGTGTTCAGAGGTCTCCTGAAAGGAGCAAGCACAGAAGGAGGTGCTGTTCTGGTGCTGGCATCGGGAGGTGCCAGGCAGAGGAAGGTGGCAGTGGGAGGTTGGCAGAGAACTATCTGTAGGCTCTATTCTCACGGCTTCCATGTCCACCGACAGAGATGTTGCCCTCCCCACTTGCCCCCTACTCACCAGCTTCCCCCGCAGCAGAGACAGTTTCCCATGGTGCTCCGTCTGTGAGGGAGCCCAGCTGTTTTTCCACATAAAGAGGTTTGTGCATTTCCTGGTTCCTGGTTTAGCTTTCAGTTGCAGTTCCCAGGGAGTCTCTGTCAGTGTCAGATTTCAACCTAGCAGGTTGTACTTTAGAAGCCACCTGCTGGAAAGATTCCCAGGTGACTTCACCCAGCCAAAGGGAAGAAGAACACATACGGACTCCAGGTGACAACTATCTCACCTTGGGGATTTGGAGTGGCTTTGATGAAACCATGAACTTTGAGATGAAGATTCAGTGAAAAGAAACCTGAGCTAGAAAAAGGCTCTGGGTTTCCTTAGGAAATGTTTCTCTACAACATCATACTGTCGTTGAAATATATCCTCTATATGGAGAAAAGACTCTTTCCTTATGTTTCCCAGTACTACTCAGCTTTAGTTGTGTTTCACTTTTGAGATAATCAGTATCGGTTTCTTATTATTCCTGTCCAGAATCTGGGTTTAAATATTGGAGTCCCTTGGAAACTTAAATTTAGGGAAATGGATTCCTTTTATATTCTTTTTCCCTTGCTACTGGAATTAACATGGACAAATCACTTTCTTCTAGGACTGTGAAATGGAGGACCGAACCTATTACAAAACCTCCTTTCTGGTCAAAAAATCATATGACTCTGTGATTGCAATGGCCTAAGCACTTCTTAACCACTCACTTCCCCACTCTCACTATAGAACTACAGAATCTCCACTTACACTTCAACTCAACCTCTTCTTCCAATGACCCAAAATTTTACTCATTCCACACTTACCAGCAACTAGGGTATAGTCGAGCAAATTCTTCAGTAGAAAATATGGGCTCTAGGAGAATTTGTGAAACCTGTAAGTCCTGTCTTTGGTACGCCCACCCCCATCTTTAATGTCTTGCTCAGAAGCCCAGTTATTTGTGTGCTTCTTGTGGGGATTCAGGACCTACCGCTTAGCCCTGCGCTCTACGGAGAGTACTCTGGACTCTTCACTCCTCCCATCTTCTTTCCTTATAAAAAATGGAGACAATGGGAGTGACAGCCTTACATAATTGTGGTGAAGATTAGATGAGATAATGTATATGAAGCTCTAGTCCAAGGCCTGGCACATGGGGAGCTTTCAGTAAGCCCTAGCTATTATTATTATTACTTCTTGTTCTCAGCTAGTTGTCAGATGGTAAAGCATCTTACTTCATTATCTTGCACTGGATCATTGCAATCACCTCTTATTTCATGGTCATACTTCTCCCTGGCAATACATTCTGTACTCTACCATTAGCTGTATTTTTTTCACCCAATTACCTAAGCTTCTTAGCTTGGCACTCAAAGCCCTCCACGTCTGGTCCCTTTCCAGCCACTTTCTCTAATTTAAAGGAAAAATGTAAAGGAAAACAACCAAGAGATTTCATATGACCAGGAACATCAACGAAATCAGTAGTGTGCTATGGCAGCCAGAAAACCTGATACACTTTAAAGCAGCATTAATAGAAGTCTAGAGTGATAAACAAGGGTATTGATTACTTCACTGAAGTTCGTGCCACCCAGTTCGGGACTGGAATAATAATTTTAGTTCTACATGTTGAATTTCAAATTATGTTTTCAAGAGGTAGTGTATTCAAGAGAAAGTTGTCTGGATAAGTGGTATGGAAAGTCCTGTCAGATGTAGTTAAAAGAACTAGGCATGGTTAGATAGGAAAGGGAAGTCCTAGGAGGACAGGATGGTTATCTGAAGGACTTTCATTTGAAAGAATTGCATTTATTTTCTGGACATACCAGAACCAATGGGCAGATGTGACTAAAATACAGATTTTGGTTCAATAGAAGGAAGAATTTGTAACAGATATGTCCAAAAGGAAAATGACTAATAATCTTAAAAGAATTTGAAAGGGGTGGGAATTTGGATTAAATCAGAGGTCTCAAATGTTTTCCTACCTAAGGAACCCTTTCTTTTAAATAAAGCTCATGTAAAAATCCCAGTTACAAAACAGATCAATGTGAAGGTGGTCTGGTTGAAGTCTGAGTATGATCCTTTTTCTATTCTTTTTCTTCTCAACTTGGTACTAAATCCCCGAGAGTAAAAGATAAAAGACCATAGTTTTTATCATTTATACTTACAATGTGTATCCCCTCTAGTGTATTGCTTGGAGTTTGATAAATAAATGTTGAACAAATTAACAAATGAATATATCAATAGTTATTAGTCTGAAGCATGCTTTCATTTTAAATTGATGGCAATCCTTTAAATAAAAATTGGATTTTTCAAGTGAGGGTTCTTATCTTGGGGGTCCACAGATCCCTAAGAGGGGCATATGAATGACTCTCAAGAGCTACATGAACCTATTCAAATTGTATGCCAAATTTGGGAGCATATGTATTTTTCTGGTAAGAGAATCTTATAGCTTTTGTCAGATTTTCAAATGGGTCTGTAACTCAACAAAGTTAAGAATGAACCACTTTAATGGAAGAATTTCAGATGTCCATCACAGCCACATAAAAGATGTATTTGGGAGCAGGGAGGTCTGAACATTCCCCAGGTCATACATATGCTCTCTTGATTACAGAGAGTAATTGAGGAGTCAGACCCCTAGGCTGTCTTGCATACACCATAACTCTAGTAATAAGACTCTACCTCCAAGGGATGCTTCCCTGGCCTTTACCACCACACCAATAGCCCTAGATTCCCTGCACTTAGTTTGGGATGATGATGTGTGGAGTGATGATACAGTGATTCCTCTCTTTGGGATGTTCCCAGATATGATACTTTCTTTCATGGGCTTCCCCTGTGCAGAGGGTGAGGAGATTTTGGTGAGGTTTCTATGTCTGTAGCCTTGTGTATACATATTTGGTTCCTCAGAATCAGAGACCATTTTCACTGGACAGAATTTAGTATGGGAAAATGGGGCTTTAGGTAACCTTCTCCAGCCAAAATCTGTTTTCCCAACCCCTACCCAAAACAAGCCAGACAGTCTGGAGACCCTTGTTTTTGTGTCTCTAATCACCAGCTCAGACAGTGCCCTCTGGGCTGTTTGGATGGCATATCCCTTTTCCCTCCCAGGATCATTCTCTCTTTTGTTGCATTGTGAGAAAATTATGGCTAGGAATTTGATCTGGAGCCAGTGTCAGCTTCCGGGCGTGATCTCAGCATCCAAGTGTGAGCTTGGGATTCTGTAATGTTGGGCACATCTCACTGAGGAGGTTTTTTTTCTAGCTGGCAATGACCTTCTCCCTCCCTGCCCACCTCATCCTCCAGAACACAGAATAGGGAGCTGCACAAACCAGGCCCTGAGATTTGGGTTTATTCAGCTCCACCTAGAACTAAACCAAAGGCTAGGACACGTCCCAAGGGACCAAACCATACATTGTGGCCCATGCACTTTCCCTCCCTCAAGGATGCTGTTGTTTCTGGGGTGGTGGCAGCTGCTCTATCACCACATAAGGTAGAAAGTGCTGGGTGCTGGGTCTGTGGCACTCAGGGCTCAACTCTGCCGGCCTCCTCCTCTTCCTCTGGATCGGGAGGTGCAGACAGCAAGGAGATATAGACCTCATTGACCTCTGTGTCCAAATGTCGGCCACCCCGAGGCGCCTCCAGGTTAAGAATGCCATCATGGGAGAGAGCAGCACGGACTCGCCAGGGGTCAACATCCGCAGGCAGGACATAGGTGCGGCAGAACTCTCGGGACACGAAGCCGTGGCGGTCCAGGCGCTGGGGGTGCCGGGCGGACACCTCCAGCAGGTTGTCCACAGTCCTCACAGTCACCTCATCGGGGGTAAAGTGGCTCACATCCAGAAACGCCTGGAACTTGCCCTCACTGAGCCTGAGCTCCGAGGCGCCTGCCCTGCTGCCCTCCCCAGCTCTGGTGGCCCGGGGCCGAACATAGTAGCCATGGTAGAGGGTGGGGGTCAGGATCTCTTCCGGCAGGAGGCCTGAGGGGCGGAGAGAGAGAAGGCAAGAGGCAGGATGAGGGAGCATGAGCTGGGAACAGGAGTGAATGAGGAAAGAGGACTGGGGAGAGCAGGAGGAGAGTCAGAAGAAGTAGGGAAAGGGGAGAGAGCACAGCGGCTAGAATGAGGTAGTTAGGGTAGAGGGGATTGAGGAAGGAAATGAGATGGGGAAGGAGGAGAGTAAACCAAAGCAGAACTGAGTGGACATAAGGGGAATAAGAAGGCATACTAAGGGGATAAGGGGACAGGTGTAAAAGCATTGCAGGCACCACGTCTGCACTGAGGTCAGTAGGAAAGGGAAAGAGCTCTGCTTGGAGGGGAGGAGGGGGAAGCTGGGGTGGGAGATGGCTCGCCTCAGGAGTTCAGTTAAGCCCAGAGTGGGGTGGAGGCCAGCACCATTGGGAGGTCAGCCCAGAATTTCAGGCGGTGGGGGTGGGAGGCAAGGGAGTGGCGTCTGTGCCATACCTTCTCCGAAGCGCTGCTCACCCAGGCGACTCGGGTTGGCAAATTCATACTCGGCGGTGGCCGGGTGGGCGTGTGGCACCGAGCGGCCAGACATGGCTGCAGATGTGTCGGCGGCCCTGATCCGAGGTGCAGCGCGACCCCTCCAGCTGCCTGAAGAACTAGGGCTCCGTCCGAGGTGGGGGCGGGGTCTACACCACCCAAAATAGTGCCGAGCCTAGGGGAGGGGCGGACAGCGGGGCCCTGAGCGCCAGCCAAGAGTGTGTGACCAGCCTGCCTGGACCCCCGCCCCTCCCCCGCACACCCTTCAGCTGTCGCAGGGGACTTGAGAGGACAGCTGAGGGTCCTGGCTTTGAGCAAACTGGGGAGTGAGCTGGGGAGGAGAGGCTGATGTCAGGGGCCCTGGAGAGGCTTAGCTGAGATCCTCACCGTTTGCACATTTTCCACACCATCTTTTCTCCTCAGTCTCAGGCACCCTTCACCTTACCTCATAATGCTCTCCCGGATTTGATGCTCTGCGAGCCTTTTAAGGCGTAAGATGCAAGAAACTTTCCTACCTTTGCTTTGGGGTGGAGGGAGGAGTCCGTCTTCCTGCCCAGATTAATGTCAGGTTCCTTACCTGAACCCAGGTCAACCTTGAGCACCATACAGATGCCTGCCACTGACATGTTGGTGATCACGGCTCTTCCCCAGGTACTCACAAAGAGTTAATGTCTCTGGGGCCCAGCCAAGGAAGATTCCAGTTCCTGCCCAGGCTCAAGATAGTCGCTGGCTGGATTCCCCTGGCTTGCTAGGCTGGAGAGGAGGAGGGGCACACATCCTGCCTGCTTGGGATTCCTGACTCTGTCCCAAGAGAGGTTGGGGGGGGGGGCAGGAGGGGGGAGGGTCCCTTTGGGTGTGGACAGAAAGCTAATGAAACAAGTCCAGGACAAGTCACTGGCCAGCTCAGACGTGTTTGTATTTCTCTTTTCTTAGCTCAGTGAGTACTGGGTATGTGTCACACTGCCAAATCCCTGATCACAAGTCTCCATGAACGGGGTGGTGAGCTGGGATAATAAAACCCCTGACATCACCATTCCAGAAGCTTCACAAGACTGCATATATAAGGGGCTGTCTGTAGCTGCAGCAGAAGGAGCTGACTAGCCAGCTAACCTCCACACTCACCTAGCCACTATGGACATCGCCATCCACCACCCCTGGATCCGACGCCCCTTCTTTCCTTTCCACTCCCCCAGCCGCCTCTTTGACCAGTTCTTTGGAGAACACCTGTTGGAGTCTGATCTCTTCCCAACTTCTACTTCCCTGAGCCCCTTCTATCTTCGGCCGCCCTCATTCCTGCGGGCACCCAGCTGGATTGACACTGGGCTCTCAGAGGTAAGTGTTCCCTCTGTAAGAAGTTCTTCCCTAACCTCTGGAAATATCTCCACGTGCTCTACTCTTCCTGTCCATCTAAATCTGGCTATGTCTAAGTGTCTTAAGTCTCTTAGGCACATGTGTGTCCTGTAGTGAAGAAAGATGAGGTTACTAGTTCCTTTCTCCCCCAGTTACATGTTTGTCTTTGAAGATCCTCTGTATCCTACGTATTACATTTCTTTTCTTGTGCTATGAGGATCATCTTCTACCCCCTAAGTAGGATGATCCTTTCTGTTTTAGTTCATAAGGATCTACAGGGAAAGAGCTGCCTTCAGACTCCTTTGTGCACCACTTCTAATTCCTCATACTCCTGACAAATTTTATCACCTTAAGTTTCAGAGCCAGGAGTCAGCCCTACCTCATCCTGAGCTTTTCATCACCAAGTGGAGCTGGAGTCAGCAACCACTATTTTCTTCCTTCTTATTCTCTCTTCTATGATTTTCTGGGCTTCTCAAAGCTGTGACATGGCACTGGCCTGAGTCCAAGCTTAAGGAGGAAAGAATGTACAGTCTTTGGACCCCCACTTGTCCCAAGAGGATAGGAGAATGAGGTGAACATACAAAGTTAACAGAAGTTATCACAGATAACACTCTGGTTTAAAAATATTCAAGTGTGAGTAAACAGGAGCTGAGTGGGTAAGGGCTTTGGAAGAACAATCAGGGCCAGTAGAACATTCCAGATTGAGTGAGTGGGAAACTTGGCAGAGAACTGAGCAAGAAGAAGGGGCCTTTGTCTCATAGACAAATGACAAGGCCAGGCATTGGGGTTAGAGAGGCAGCAGAAGCCATGCCCAGACCCATCATTGTGATTGCTCTTCTGGGTGGACTGTTTCCTTCCCTGTTCCTATAAAGTTTGGGCCTGATGACCAAGTGATATGCCTTGGATACTACTGTGGTGGCTCCCCTGAACTCGAGAGTCATGTTTATTCAAAAAGGGATTTTTAGCCAAAAAGAGGAAGATAAACTACTTGGCTAGAAAGTAAGTCTGCAGAATAATGAGAGTGCACTAGTAATCCATGTTCCTACCATTCTTTCTCCTATCTCCTCCCCGCATCTTGCTATTTCTAGATGCGCCTGGAAAAGGACAGATTTTCTGTCAACCTGGATGTGAAGCACTTCTCCCCAGAAGAACTCAAGGTCAAGGTGCTGGGAGATGTGATTGAGGTGCATGGCAAACACGAAGAACGCCAGGTATGTAGCTCGTTTTCTCTCCTGTTCATTCATTCAGTGCATACTATGGCAACATTCCAGTCCTAAACCATTAGGGTTTGGAGCAGGGATAGATCTGGTGGTGGTGGCGGCGGCAGCGGCGGCGGCAGTGGTGGTAGTGGTGTTGCTGTTGCTGTTGTTTTGGCCAGAGAAGTGATCTTTGCTGTTTATTTATTTTGATCTGATTGACTTAGATGGGATAGGTGGGATATTCGCTTCCCACTCAACCTTGGCCACATTAGAATCACAAAGGAAATTTTTAAAAATTCCAATGCTCAGGCAAATTAAATTAGAATTTTTAGAAATGGGCCCCAGGCATCATCATTTTAACAGCTCCCTAGGTAATTCTAATGTATAGCGCACTGATTTAGGCATAGTGCCTATCCCACACCTGGTTACTTTATATATTTACATTAACTCCACATACCCTGAAGGTTCTTGTGTTTGGGACTTTTAGATGTTCAGGAATCCTCTTGTCTTTAACCCATCTTAATGCTGAACTATTTGGTTTGCCTAAATTTCAGAGCTCCTAATACCCTAGAGCACCTGTGGAAATCAGTTAATTGAGAGCCTGTCTGGATAAATGCTTGAGATTCAGCAGGTATAAGGGTTAGGATCAACTAAGCAGAATTCTGAAGAATGGAATAGCTTTTCATTACTTTCTGGTGGGAGAGTGGGATTTAATAGGTTTACTTACTAATTGGTGATAACTCAGAACCTTGTACATCAAACAGTACAGTTTAAGGTTCTCAAACTGTTGCCATTTTGCATACATGGTTTAAGTTTTGGTCACAGTCTCCCTCGATGGAGTTTTGTTTTGTTTTGTTTTGTTTTTTTAAATAGCAGCAGTCCTACTGTTCTGGAACATTGTGGGACATTCCTGAAGAGTCAGGACAATTTATGAGCTTCTTCAAGGATTCAGATCTCCAATTCTGGATGATATTCCAGATCCTGTAGGCCCAACACACATTGATCTAAACCTTTGGGAAATACTTCTAAATATATCTATGCCTCAGTGTTTAGAGAGCTGTGAAGTTTTGCTTGTTTCAGACTTCTCAGATTCTCATTGGTAGGAGTGACCACATAGGCAACTTCATCTTAGCCCCAAACAGAACATCTTTCTCATGTTGCCATGGCATTTGGTCACACCTAAGGGGAAGGAAGATGTGTGAGTTCTAAGCCAGTGGTGCTATTTTCCTGTTCTTATCTCTCTGCCTCCTTCTTTGTTCTCTTGGATTAGGATGAACATGGTTTCATCTCCCGGGAGTTCCACAGGAAATACCGGATCCCAGCAGATGTGGACCCTCTTGCCATAACTTCATCACTGTCCTCTGATGGGGTCCTCACTGTGAATGGACCAAGGAAACAGGCCTCTGGCCCTGAACGCACCATTCCCATCACCCGTGAAGAGAAGCCTGCTGTCACTGCAGCCCCCAAGAAGTAGATGCCCTTTCTCTAACTGCATTTTTTAAAACAAGGAAGTTTCCCCACCAGTGAATGAAAATCTGTGATTAGTGCTGAAGGTTATTAATGCTAAGGGCAGGCCCAAATTATTAAGCTAATAAAATGTCATTCAGCAACAGATAACTGTCTTGTGTTTAAATATTCCATATTTTTTTTTAATGGACAAATACAGCAAATCCATTTACTCATTACATTATGATTTAGGAGGCTCCAGATATATTAGAGTCAGAATGACTCTCTCCATCACTTAATAATGGTATAAATTTAGCAAGTCACTTAACCTTTCTGGTCTTTAGGTATTCCATTTATAACATGGGGTACTGATTTTTACACTTGATGTAAGGAGTAAATTAAAGAGAAAAAAGTAGGTAAAGCCCTTGGCAGAGTTTAAGGGATATTGGTTCTTCCCTCTCCTCCCTCTTTGATTTGACCCTCAGTTCCAATGACACATTTGAGTGAACTCAGAATAACAACAAATAAAAGGCCTAAGCGCATCTCTGAAATTAATCATGTCCCCAAGGAGGAAATGGTGCTCCCAATATTATTTGACATTTTCCTACTGATAAGCATTGCCTTCAGCTGATTCACAAAGGCAATATAGTAGGACTTGGGTGATTATCACCAAACAAGTCTCTCAGGTGTATTCTCTAAATTATTCAGCAAATACTTATTAAAACTAAAACTGGGAAATATCCAATCACCCATCGTAAAAAAAAAAAATTAACTTTTAGAATTAGAAGTAATAACTGATCAATAAGTGATTCTATTATTTAGTCTAACGAAAGACACATTACTATACAAAAACATCTTCATTTCACTTTTGTGAGCCTAGACAAAACTTCTGATTTGATTAATTAAAAATAGCCCTGGTCTGGTGCAAGTCATCTAGCATAAATGCTTTTCTTTCTTTCTTTCTCTACCTCTGGGCTCATCATTCCTTACTCCCCAGTAGTTTTGCATCAGCCTCCATTTCACTTTTTACATCCCTCCCCATTTATAAACCAGGTTTTATAATGGTGACTTGGGGCTGCTGTCCTCCTGTTGAGCACTATCACAGAGCCACAGGATAGCTTGTATAAATTTATAATCACGATGCTATGTCTGGGTCTCCCCATCTCACTAAGCCCAGAGTTCCCATTCAACTACAGCATCCCCAGAAGGTTGATGGACAGGATTTTTCCAGATTTCTTTCACAAATGGGAAAATCTCATCACAGCTTTAAGCAATAAACTGGTCTCTTCTTCCATTTTGGATTGAGCACTTTTAGTCCTTTTATACTTAGAAGTCAAACTCATAGCTGCCACTGTCTGCTTCTAGACCTAGAGGCCAATATGCCATTCTCCTGAATTTTATTCTTATTTATTTAAATATTATGTATTTTGTCCAAATTGTTATTTATCTTCTCTGATTAAAAAAACTCTACCATTGCAATGTGTTAGGAACAGGAGGATTGCATTAAACAAGAATTTAAGTCTGTCCCTTATTTAATCTTTGACCTACCACTTTCCTAAAATTGTACTCATGAAAGTGAAAGTTTTGCTAAATTTAATGGACACTCCCGCTATTGTTATTTGGCTTTTATATTCTGCATTTGCTAATCCATTTGACTACCCGCCTCTTCCTTCTTTAAATTTTATTCCCTTTGTTTCTGTGACATTGTGCTCATCTTTCTCTGCCTATCATTCAAGTTTGCCTTTCCAATTATTCTGTTGTTGGCCTTTCCCCATTCTGCTTTTTGATAAACCTGTGTAATACTATCAACTCTCATACCTTCAACTCTTGCTTGTGTGCTTTCCATATCCTAAATTTATACTCCCATGCCAGATGTGTCTCCAGAGAACTGGAATTACATGTCCAACTACTTATTAAACATCTTCGTTTGAATTCCCAAAGGCTCACAAACTCAACATACCTACAACTGTTTTCATAATCTTATCTCATTTTTTTCCTCCTAATGTATTCCATATCTTGGTGAATTCCATAGTTCTCTTTTATGTACCTTCACTACTCATTTTTGTATTATATAAGTTCACACAGCTGTCAAAACCAGAAATCAAGGAATTATTTGACCTATTTTGAAAACTAAAATAGGCAACAATAAAATCAACAAAAAGAAAAATGAAGGAATACTTCATTTGAAAAGATCAATAAATATTAAACAAAAAGAAGCAGAACTTAAAAAAAAACATATGGATGTGAAAAAGAACCATTTCTATATATTAGAAATTAGTTGATATTATAAATGCTATATGGGTCAAAGCTGCATATTTACAAATTGAAAGCTGAGAAATTCACTCAGAATGCAGCGAGTTAGGACAAAAAGATATTAAAAAATCAGAACTGTTAAGATACTTGGATAAAAGAATGAGAAACTCCAATATATATCTAAATTGGTGTTTCAGAAAAATTAATGGAAAAAAATAGTAAAGTATTATTTGAAGAGATTTTTCAGAATTGAAGATAGATGTGAGTCCTCAGACACCGGGTAGGATAAATAAGACTAAATATGTACCTAAGAATATCACTGTGAAAATTCAAAATAATAAGGATAAAGAGTAAATGTTAAGAGATATGAAGACAAAAAGATATATTAATTATAAATGCATTATAAGTAGACTGAAAGCAGACTTCTCTGCATCAGTAAAGATCAAAAGACAATGGCATAATGCCTTAAAAGTACAAGCTGTTAGCCCATAGTTTTAGTTATCACTCCAAGTAGATGTTCCAAGAATGGCAAGGATGTCAATATTGGGAAAAACATCTCTCAAAGTGATTTATTACATTAATAGAGTAAAAGAAAATAAATCTTACGATTATCTCAAATTATGTATGTATGGTTCAGTCTCCCTCCTTCATAAGAGAAAAAAAATTCCTGTCTCTTAGCACACCAGGAACATAAGGGTGCTGCCTTAACTTGATACACATTATATAACAAAAACCTAAAGCAAGAATTATATTTATCATATTTAAATATGTTATTTTATAATAAAATTTAAATATATTACTTGTACTATTCTATCACTCCTAATATTTAACTTGGCATGAAAGGTTCTAGCTGATGCCGTAATAGAAGAAAATAAGAGATGTAAGAATTGGAAGAGATGAAACTACTATTATTTGTAAATTATATAATCATTCGCCAAAATAAACCCAACAGAATCAACGAACTATTAGAACCAATAATAGAGTTCAGCAAGTTTGTAGGATACAGCATTAGCTTACATAATATTATTCAGGTTATCTATTCTTGCATATCAAACTACCTCAAAATTTAGTAGCTTAAAACAAGAATCATTTTATTAGACCTTACTATTTTGTAGCACAGGGCTCAGCTGGGCAATTCTTTAGCTCCTCGTGGCATTGACTGGGGCCACTTAATGGTATTCAGCTGGTGGACAGTCTGATCAATAGGCTTTAAGATGACTTAATTGTCATTTCTGATGCTTTGGTGATGATGATTGGAAGGCTGGGCTCAGTTGGGCCTGCCTCCCTCTCTTTGTAGTATCAGGGCCTCTCTGTAGGGTCTTTTCACAGGTAGTTGGATTTTTATTATGGTAGCTCAGGGCTCCAAAGAGTGGTCCAAAAGATGAAGAGTGGGAACTGCCAGTTTCTTAAGGCCTGGGCCTGGAATCTCACACCACATCACTCTTGCCATATTCTTTTGGCCAAAGCATTGCAAAGCCTGCAACTACAGGCTCTGCATTCAAAAGAAAGGGGCATACTTCCATCTCTTAATGGGAGAAGTGTCGGGAAATCTGTGGCCATCTTTAATCCTCCACAGGAGCTGACAGAAAGGAAAAGATATATGTACTCTCTAAAATGTACAAGAAATTAATAGCATTAATAGGTGGAAAATTAAAAAAAATTCCCAGGAAAAGGACAGCTATTCCATTAAAAAATGAATTAAGACTATACACAGGAAGTTTAAAGAGGTGGAAACCAAAAGCCAAAATGCATACAAAGAAATGCTGAAAATCATTAGTACTTAGTGAAATGCAAATCAAAATAACAATAAGCTATCACTTTAAAACAGGCTTTCTCTATATTGCTTTACTGACATTTTGGGCCAGATAATTCCTTGCTGTAAGGCTCTTCTGTGCATTGTAGGATGGTTAGCAGCATCCCAGGCCATTACCCACTTGATCCAGTAGACATGCCAGTTGTAACAATCAAAAATGTCTTTAGACATTGTCTGTTGTCTCCTGAGGAACAAAATTGCTCCTGGTTGAAAACTGCCTCCACTTTACACACCTATCAGCTTGGGAAAAATAGAAAGCTGGATAATACTAAGCATTGGCAGAGATATGGCAACATAGGAATTCTCAGACATTGATGGTGTGTGAGTGGGACAGCCATTCTTCAGAGCAACTTAAATATACACATACCTCATGACTCAGCAATTCAGCAAAACAGTAATTTACAAAAAGGGTAATTTCTTTTACTTTATAAAGGAACATATATGAGGATATTCTCTGCAGCCTTGTTTGACAATGGGGAGTTAGAGGCAAATAACAAAGTGGTGGCAGAACACTCTACCTAACAATAGCAGAATACACATTTCTTTCAGTGTACATGGAACCTTCCATGGAGAGCATACATTAGGCCACAAATAGTCTTAATACATTTTAAAAGATTGAAATCATACAAAGTATTTTTTCAGATCACAGTGAAACTAGAAATTAACTACAGAATGAAAAATAGAAAATTCACAAATTAAGCAATACATCCTTAAACAATTATTGGATTAGAAAAAAAAACACAAGGGAAATTAGAAAATAATATGAGACAAATAAAAAAGAACACAATATACCAAAACTCTTGGGATGCAGCAAAAGCAGTACAAAGAGGGAAATTTATGGCTGTAAACACATACATTAAAAAAGAAAGACCTCTAATTAATAACCTAATTTTTAACCTTAAGGAATCAGAGGAAAAGATGAACAAACCTAGTCCAAAACTAGCAGAAAGAAGGAAATAATAAAGATTTGAGCAGAGACAAATAAAACAGAGAACAGAAAAAACAATAGAAAAATATCAATGAAACCAAAAGTTGTTTCTTTCAAAAGATCAACAAAGTTGACAAAACTTTAGCTAGACTAAGGTTCAGCAGAAAAACTATCAAATTACTAAAATTAGGAAAAAAAGGTATATTACCACAGATTTTACAGAAATAAGTTTTAAAAGAGAATGCTATGAACTGTATGCCAGCAAATTGGAAAACAGAGATCAAACAGATAAATTCCTGGAAACATACTATCTACCAAAATTTAATTATGAAGAAATTGAAAATATGACTAGACATATCACTAATAAGGAGAGCAGATCAGTAATAAAAACATCCCAACAACAACAACCAAAAAGCCCTGGATCACATGGCTTCATTGATAAAGTCTACCAAAGATTTAAATAAGAATTAACAAACACCAAGCCTTGTCAAACTCTTCCGAAAAAATTGAGGAGGGAACATTTCCTAACTCATTCTATGAGGCCAGCATTACCCTAATACCAAAGCCAGACAAAAATACTGCAAATAAAACTACAGACCAACATCTCTTATGAATACTGATACAAAACCCCCCCCAAAAATATCCTTCAAACCAAACTCAGCAGCATATAAAGAGGATTACACACCACAACAAAGTAAGACTTATCTTGGAATGCAAAGTTGATTCAACATATAAAAAGCAGCATAATATATCACATTATCAGAGTGAAGAAAAAAACATGATAATCTCAATTGATGCTGAAAGACTATTTGACACAATTCAGTACCCTTTCATGATAGAAATGCTCAACTAGGAATAGCAAGAAATTATCTAAACATAATAAAGACCATCTATGAAAAATCTACAGCTAATATTATATTCAATGGTGAAGAATGAAAACCTTTCCCCTAAGATCAGGATTAAGACAAGAATGTCACTTTTCATCACTTTTATTCAATATATTAGTGGAAGTTCTAACCAGAGAAATTAGGCAAGAAAAAGAAAAAACATCCAAGTTAGGAAGGAAAAAGTAAAATTTTCTACATCTTAAATGTAGAAAATTCTAACAATTTCACACAAAAAAATGTGTTAGAACTAATAAAAACTTCAGCAAAGTTGCAGAATATAAAACTAACACACACACAAAAGTTGCATTTCTATACATTAACAATGAATAATCTAAAAAGAAAATTGAGAAAACAATTCCATCTACAATAGCATCAAAAAGAATAAAATACTTATGAAAAAACTTAACTAAGCAGGAAAAGACTTGTACACTGAAAACTATAAGACAATGCTAAAAGAAATTAAAGATAACACAAATGGAAAGACATCCATGTTCATAGACTAGAAAACATATTATTGTTAAGATATCAATACCGGATAAAATTTAAAATTAAGACTGCTGCCTCCCTGTGTTCATTAACTCTAATCACAACCTTTTCTCGATTCCTACCAGTTGTCCACTTTGAAGGACCCATCTTAAATTTAAGCCAACTAAGCCCTTATCCCAAATTCCTGAAAATACCCTAACATTCTCCTTTTGAATCATTACCAAGACTGTCAAGTTGATGTTCCACCTTGCTACAGGTTAATAGCTTTGTTTGATTAACAGGTTTCTGTGGTGATCTTTCTAAGGAGCTAAAAATGACAGTCTTATATTTTTGAAATATAAATGGAAATCTTTAGATATGAAATAATATAATTTCTGCGATCTGTTCTAAAATTAATTTTAAAATAGAGATAATAGATAGGGGTACATAAAATTGGTCATAAATTTTTAAAGAGGGACATTCATTTTAATATTCTGTCTACTTTAGTATTTTTTAAATTCTCTGTAATGATAAAAAAGTTATTTTTTTCAGTCCTTAACAGAGATGTTAATTAAGATCACAATAAAATTACACTATCTGACCATGACTACCAGGCTCATATCTGGAAATCATCTTGTCAAACATAACCTAAGTCATACTGGATTTTGCAGTTCTGCTACTGATAAAAGGCCAGGAAGAGCAGAGTGGTTGCAGATTTGAGAGAAACAATTCTTTTTAATGTCTTCCTAAATACAACAGTTCTTCTGTAGCCCTAAGAGTAGATGTAATCAACTTAAATTTGACATGTAAATTTAAAAGGGGGGGGGGCGGGTAGAGAGCATTTTATGTGCTTTATTTATTCAGAAAGTGAAACTGCTACAGTCTGCTAAATTCTTAGTTGTGCTTAGAATGTGCTCCCTCCTACAGTCTATTCTGGAATCCTGGACCTGGAAATTTGCAGTTATTATGATTACACACACACACAGAGTGATGCTCAATTTGAGGTTTTGAATAGCTACTCCTATAAGTTGACTTTTCTGTGCATTTGTATCGAGGAGGATCCAGCTCAGGTTGATGTCCTGGGAACCAGTGAGGCTCTCGCTTAAATCCTGAGGGAAGAGAAAAGAGAAGGAAAGACAAGAGGAATCAGCCAACAGCAAGGAGTTTTAGTAACCAATCGTGCTCTTACTTCTGAGATAATAGAGAGTGAGTCCTGTCAAAATTGAGAAAAGAGAGAAATCGTCCACTCGTTCATTCACTTATTCACTCATTCAGTTTACTTATATTTGAGTTCCTCTACATTCTGAGCTCTGAGTTAGGTCCAGAGAATGTAAGAATTAAAAAGAATAGTCCACCTACTATGGGTTGAAAGTGGCTTTTTTTTGTTGTAGCTTGCATCATATGTTGTTTCAAAGTAGTGTCCAAACTGAAAAGAAAAAGTAATAGATTAAAAATATAGTCTATAACCAATAATGGGAAATAAACAACAGTGACATAAATTCTAACAAGCTCTGTCATATTGACATATTGACATATTGACTAGAGGTCTATATGTCATTACTCTTTATCCCACTAATTTTCATAACCTTTGTATACTTGTTTGTTTAGGAGCGATATAAGGGCAAAATGCAAATAATGACAAGTCTAGGTAGGCAAGGACTTGGGGGAAAGCTAGCCTGAGTCAGAAAACACTGTATATTTCTGTAGATGAATAAAGTTCAAAAAGAAGCAAGAGAAAGAGAACTATCCATCTTTTTATTAACTTACAATAATTTAATATTCAACTCGGTAGTAAAGTGGGATAGGTATTCCAACAGAGGGCTGCAGCCCTCCTCCAACTACTTCACTGAAGAGAAGCCTGAGAGGTCTCAGCATTGGAAGTTATCAATTCCTGCATCTCAAATAGCCACTGGTATTTCTATTGCTAACAGAAGGAAATAAAGAGAAAAATTAGATTACCTGGGAATGCAAGGGTTTGGGCTGCATGATATTTTTTAGGTCATATCTTTCCTGGTTCCAGTTGCCCATCAGGGTACGGTTTGAATAAGCATTCTCATTAGTAGTGCATCTCCATCCATACTGGAAAAACTTGGACATATCATTCCAATCTGTCCATACTTCACCATGGCCATCTGCATTAATGAGGCTGCCGTAGTGTGGATTTGTAAGGAAACAGGTGAGGAACTGTCTCTGGGAAAAGGCAAGAATAGAAAAGCTTGTTGTACAAACCAGAGAGCAGAAAAGGCATCCTCTTTTCACCCTCGTCCAAGTGTAATGTAAGCACACCTTACTAAGGATCTAGGCTTTCCTCCCAATTCAATTGCTGTCATTCTGTTTCTTTTTCTCCAGGTCCACGAGTCCTTTGACCTATGCTCTCAATCAGTGGTAGCAGATTGCTATAGATTAAATGCTCCCTCTCAAGAAGACAGGAAAACTTTAGTACCCCCAATACTATATGGAGAATTAACTAAATATTCAGGGACTTTTGAGATGTGGGAATTTAAGGACTAAGAAGAGTATTGCTACAAAGACAATAGGGAGAAGTGAGAGTTGGAAAACGAGATAACACAATAAATGATCAATAAATTATAGTTTCCTTCCTTCTAGGCCCAGTTCAAATGCCACTTATTCCATATGCCTTCCCTCCTTAACCACACAGAACTTTATATTCATATCTTTCTATATGTATAACTTGCTACCATATGTTAAGAGGTCTTGATGTATATGTCAAATTCCTTATACTGAACTGTACATTCCTTGAGGACAAGACCTATGTCTTATTATCACATCCTCTTCTTCTGCCTACCTTCCCAATCAATAGTGTTTTGCACATATCACATGATCAACATCTGAATTTTGATTTTTTGAAAGAAATCAAAAGCCTAACCATTTTTGTTTTTGGCCCCAAAATGAGTCTGGTCCCTTGGCTTAGGAGCAAGACAATACCTTCCCTGAAGAAGAGTAATTTGATGCTGAATCACTTCTGTAGTTTGAAGAGTCTATAGGGGAGTGACAGAAAGCCTTATTCTTCCAGTCCATGTTGTTTAAAATAAGAGATGTCACCAAACCTGGCCCTCTTAGTTCTCCAAGCAAAGGAAAAATATAGATCACCCAGATCACCATGAACAGGTGGCCATGATTTGGGAGTCACCACCCACCTGCCTTTCCGCAGGTAAGGACAAAGCCAATACTATAGGTTTAAAGGCAACTGTCCTCACACCATGTGCCTTTATGAAGAGAGATGTATGTACTGATGTCAACAAATAGCATGATGACAAAAGAGTAGCTGGTCCCACAAAGTCCAACAGGCCTAGTACTCAGATTGTGAACCAGGGTGACACTGTCCTGGGGCTGTAAGGACAGACATCACCATCCAGTCAGTTGTCTACTCCTGGAACCTGGGGCTTATCTTGAACTTTGATTTCTCTTTCAGTCCCTTACATCCATCTAATCACTAGGTCTTGTTGATTTCTGAATCAGTCCACTACCCTCCATCTCCACTGTTAAGTTGCAATTCAGATCTCTTTCAATCCTAGTCTCTATTACTGCAGTAGCTTCACATCTGATTTTCTTGCCATCAGTCTTGTTCTCCAATCCTTCCGCAGAGGAAAGCAGGACTTTTGAAAAAGAAAATCTGTGTCACCTTCCTATTTAAAATCTTTCAGTGTCTGGCCGTTGTTTCAGAAAAAGGTTCAGGCTTATAATGCTCTATAAGGCCTGGCCCGATTAACTTTTCAGTCTCATCTGTTACCCGCTCTCCCTCTAACTACATTTCAGCCAAACTCAACTATTGTTTCTCCATAATGCTTTTGTATAGATTGTTCCTACTGCCTCCTCACTCCTCTTGACCCAGGTAAGGTGTACTTTCCTCTCCCCTCCATAGCTTTCAACTTGTTTCAACGCCAGGGAATCTTTACTCTTCTTCTGTATGCTACCTTAGCACCCCGAATTACTCCACTTATAGCATGACATCCTACTGTATTAGAATTGCCTTTTTTGCTTGTGCATCCTTCACCAGACTACAAGCTCAGTGAAATCATAGGCCACACCTTGCTCATTCATGTATCTAACTGCCCTCACAGTGGGATTTAACGGGCACTCAAATATTTCTTGAATAAAAGGCAGGAGATAGAGGCACCTGAAGAGATTCTGAGCAGCAGAAACAATGGACAGCAGCCATATCAGGTGAGATGAAAGCTGTTATAAAATCCTCTGCGACAGGAACTTGCCGGACACAGGCTAACCTCTGCTTGGCCTCAGCCCCGCCCCGCTTCCTTCACTCGGAACTTGCTTCACCCTCGGCCTGCCCTTCTGCCCTAGTGACTGCTTATGACCTCACGCAGGTGTGACGAAGTAGCTCAGGGCTGCTCTCGAGCTAAAAAGCATTTATTTTGACTTTCTCGATGGGGTGGGGGAGTGAGGAGACCGGGCAGTCGGCGTCTTGCTTTTGCGCTCATGGTTATTTTCCTCCACGGACGTCGCTGAACTAGTTTGTCAAGGCAACCGGGCACTGTGGGTGCGTCATCGACCAGCGACAAGTGAAGAAGGTACGGCACGAGACCTGCGAAGGACGTGACGCGATAAACAAGCGCCTCGGAGAACGCGAGTGGGAAGCAAGTTGAGATCATGGCCTCTCGGCGCCTCCTGTTGGTTGGGGAGGGGAATTTCTCCTTCGCCGCCTCTCTGAGCGAGACCCTGGATGCGAGCACTAGTCTAACCGCCACCTGCCTCCAGCGCCAGGAGGATTTAGCTCGCGACCCAGTGGCTCAAAAGAATCTGCAGCGCCTGCGCGAGCGAGGTAGCGAAACCCCCACTCCGCCCCACCCGCACCCTCCCCCGCTCCCCGCGAAACCCCGCCCAGCTGCCTGCTTGGCCCAAAGTGGAAGGGGTGGGCATTTGGGGATTCAGAGAAGGTGCGGATTGTTCATGATTGTCTCACAGACATTTACAGAAGGCCTGCGCTGTGCTTAGGCCTGGGTTGTTTCGCACGGTTCAGGTTAGGGAAGGGTTTTCTCTGGTTCCAGGTGTTAAGACATCCTCCTGTCTGTATTTTGTGCCAGGTACCAGGATACATTTTGGTGTGGACTGCACCCAGCTGGCAGATGCCTTTGACCTGCGCGACAGGGAGTTTGATCGAATTTATTTTAACTTTCCGCACTGTGGACGCAAAACTGGAGTAGCTAGGAACAGGGAATTGCTTGCTAAATTTTTCCAGAGGTGAGAAAAGGAAAGCACTAAAAAGCAAAATGTTTAAGATGTACATTACATAGTGCACTCAAACATTTTGTTTGGGAAATTAGGCATATTTGTGTAAGTTACTACGGTAGGTTTAAAGAAACTATAAAGCTCCAAAGGAATCCAGAATCGAGTTAGAAAGGTAGACGTATAACCCTAAATGTTAAGTAAAAACACAAATAATGTGCTTTTGGGTGTGTAAAGGAAGGATCACCTATTTTTGATAATGCAAAATAATGGTATCCAGTATATAGTTTAATGGTTAAGAGCATGGATTTAGGAGTCAAACTGCCTGAATTCAAATCCACACCTGCCACTTAACAGTTGTGTGATTTTAGGTAAACTTACTTAATCCTTTTTTGCTTTATCTATAAGCTGAGGATATTAACAGTAACTACCTTATAAAATTATTGTGAACTTAAAACAGTGCTTAACACTAGTGCACCAAAAATACGATACAACTGGAGGTCTCTTTGGGTCATAGTTGTCAACAGACTTTCACAGAGGCAGTATTTTAAGTTAGTATTTTAAGTATGGAATTTTAATAGGGGAGTGAAAAGAACATTCTCCAGGGGGAAGAATAGTCTGATCAGTGAATCATGTATAGGAACTTTGCAGACATTGACCTTTCTATGACATACAGATGAACAATGCAAATACCAAGTTGGTAACACCCTGGTCAGCCACTAATATCAGTTATGAGTTGAACATTGAATTTATATTCTTATTTACTTCCAGCTACTTTCTTTGCATGTTTGAAGTCTAATAGACCTTTGCGAATGGGTATGACTGGATTTTAATTATTTGACAGCCAAACCATGTATATACAGCTAACTCTTGTGGTAATTTCTACTTGTTTCTGATAAATGGCTGGTGTCCCCTTCCTCCCATTAGCTGTGCAGATGTTCTTACACACGAAGGAGAAGTCCATGTGGCATTGTGTAGAGGACAAGGTGGGACTCCTGCTGATAATCCCACAAGAGAATGGCACAACAGTTGGCAAGTGGTTGCCATGGCAGCTCTGGGGGGATTTATTTTAAGTGACGTGCACCCTTTCAGCTGCGAGGCTATGCCAGGGTACAAGTGCACTGGATATAGGTATGTAATAACATAGGTCTAAGCCTTTTCATTTCTCTCACTAATGGTAAAACAAAAACAAAAACAAAAACAAAAAACGACTCATAGACAAATTTTTCTTGCCAATTTCCCAATTCAATCTCTAGAAATACTTGCTTTCTTTAATGACAGACTTCATACTTGGTGTTTATTTTGCCAGGAGTCAAAATAAATCCTTTCATGTAGAAGGTGCTTTGAACCATATCTTCACCCGGAGCTTACCCTTTGAAGGTTCGCAACCGAGAACCTTTAGGATCAAATTGGGTAACCAGTGGTTTTCCTTTCCAGAACCAGAAGCACTTGCAGGAAAGTTAAACAGGTAACTTATTTTACCAGAAATCACTTACATCTCTAGCTGTATCCTGATTAGCTTGGTGGCAACCATATGCTGAATAGATGCTACATATACGATTTATGATGTCAGTACTGTGAATACTTGTCTAGCCTACATAAGCCTCTTTAGAATTAACAGTTGTCATGTTTTCTGTTATATTGTAGGGGTGGTGGTTGTCAGAATTCTGAAACACATATCTCTGTTTATGGTGATTGATTTCTTTGTCTCCTTTCAGGATCAACTTAAGGATAATTCTTTTTATTTATTCAGCTATTTGTATTTTTAATTCTAGCTACATTGTAATTATTAAGTTTAAAAATTATTTTTTTGTGTGTGTTTAAACAGGGGTTTCCTAGAAGCATCTTCATGTCATCCTATCAAAACCATAAATGAGAAACTGATTGCCGAATTGGGCAAAGCTTTCCCTCTAAAAAGGCTGAAGTGTTCCTTCCCTTTGCTACCACAGGGAGGCACCAGTGTTCTCACTTCCTGGAACTGTGACATTCTATCAGATGCCTTTTGGATTAAACTCCTTGAGGATAACTCAAATTCTGAGTCTTTGACTGGTGGGACAACACAAGACATAGAGGATATTCTAGTGTCACTTTCAGAATTTAGCCTTCCCAAGAACCTTGAAAGAAATGGTAAGGAAGAAGCTCATGAAGGAATCTATGGCCAAGCCAAGGTCTGTCTTAGACCTTCTCTCCTAGTTCATGCTCAGGCTGTCATCCAAAGACCAGACTTCCTCCCAGGTTCTCTGCACATCCTCAGTGGACCTGTCTTTCGGAAGTGCCTCATCTTGCCTTTCACAATGCCAGTATTTCATGAGACTTTATTTATCCTTGGATTTAATCAAAATCTGAAGGATGGCTGTCTTCAGTCACTACTGGACCAACTGAAGGGCATTCTTGATAGCCTTCTGACCAAGACATTTCTGGAGGGCTCTAAACTGAGCAGTTCAGTGGAATGTGTCTTTCAACCAAATGGGAAAGATTATATGATTAATGTGAAGTCTCATAATTTTGGCCCAGATTGTGCCAAGCATCTAACTATTGGGTCTGTCACATCTACTACAAGCATTATACACAAAAACCAGTGTTTTGTGTTTGTATCTATGAACTTAGACCTATTAGCCATGCTTGTCTGGGGTATCTCTGACTGGAGGATATTATGGACCTTTGATAACCGTTTCTTGAAGAATTTTGTCCCTGGGAAAATAGAACCCTTTAAAAGCTATTGTATATATCCTCCATGCTATGTGCATGATATTAGTTTTTGGTTAGATGAGAAAAAAGGATTCAATGAGCTAGAGTTTCACACTGTGGCCCGAGCAGTGTCCCAGGACACTGTCATATCCATACAATCCCTTAGTTGTTTTCAGCATCCTAAGACCAAACAAGTCAGTCTCTGTTATAGATTGACCTACCAGACCTGTGACAAGGCCCTTACCCAGCAGCAGGCAGCATCAATGCAGTTCCAGTTCAGGAAAGAGATTCAACAACAACTACATGTGACACCTCGGTAGTTTAGTAAATTCATTTCTACATTGTGATTCTCATGGGTATGGGATGAAGAAGACCATTTTGTACGTGAGAGTCCTTTCTGGACTGTATTTTTTTGTAAAATCTTACCTTGTCACTGTAGCCACCATTGGTGACTCTAAAGATACCTGCGACTCGATCACTTACAGACTGTAATGTGATCCTCGGAGCTGTGAGTATTTTGATCCTGAGTAATGAGTAGAAAAACAAACAAACATAAAACAAAACATCGTCTTATACTTTAGATAGTCTATTGCTGAAGAGGCAGGAGAACTTAAATATCTCGTCAAATATATATTAAAATATATTTTCCACACTGTCAATGCCTTTTCCTTTAGCTCTATAATATCATCTCACTAAATTAATTTATGAGAGTGGTTTTTAGAGTCAGGCCAACATTTATTAGCTTGGGTAAGTCGCAAGTGTTCCATAATTAGTATTGGTATCATTTTTATTCTGTGGTTGACTATTGTTAAAGTCAGAACTAATGAGTGTCAGATTAGAGTTCCTACTTTCCTCTGACTCTACAACCCATGTTCTTCTGCCACTTTGTTACCTTACTTCTTCCCTAGTCTTCTTCAATAGTAATCTCTCAACTATGATTTACTCAAAGTTTGTCTCTCTAGATTTGGGGGCTTCTGTTGTAAGCATCTCTAAGGGACACTGTGAGATTGGCTCAGCCCAGGACTCTGAAGAATGGGGTACTCTAATGTGAATTAGTGTATATTCTTGTTAATCAATAGGCTCCAATGATTGGAATTATATTGTAAACTTGTGAAGGAAATACCTGTCTCATTTATTCTTGTATTTGGAGTAAAGTATATGAGAAGGCAAGAATGTAAACAAACAAATTAGGAAGTTCTTATGATAATGTAAGCAAGAGATAATGGTGGCCTGGACCAGGGTGTAAGAAGTTGTTGGACTGGGTGATAGTTAGAAGGACTTGCTGATGAATTAAGTATATGTGCATGGGTGGAGGGTGTGGAGTTAGAGAAAAAGAGGAATCAAGCAGGATCCCTAGGTTTTTGACCTGAGCAACTGGAAGAATAAAGTGTTGTTAATGAATGGGAAAACTGGCATAGGAGTAAGTTTAGGGAGTGAAGAATCAAGGGATCTCTTATGGATACATGTATTGCTTAGTTCTCCACATAGACTATAAGCTAATTAAGGGTACATAATGTGATATACAGCTTTCTTCTGTCTCCAGTAGTGGTTAGTACATTGATGAGTTAACATTTGAACTTTATCTTAAAGTAAAGGCAAGGATGTCATGGGAGGACTATTAGGCAAGGGAAGGCATGCATTCCAAGCAGAGGGCATTTGGAACACTTTTCAAGCTAATTAGTTGAAATGTAAAATGTGTATAGGAAGGTAGTGGGAGATAGGATTAGAAAAGCAGGTTGGGGCTGGAGTTCATGAAAGACTGAATGCTAAAACAAGGAGTTTGTACTTTTTTTGGCAAGCAATAGGAAAAATGTGAATTTTGATTAAGGAAGTGACAAAGAGTAGTGCTTTTGAAAATTAATTGGACAGTGTTGCATAGGATGACTGAGAGAGGAGATCTCTGTAAGGATGCTATTGCAGTAGTCTAGGTAGAGGTGGAGAGGGGTCTGTATTAGACTGAAATGAAAAAGAGATAAATGTGTGAGATATAGCTAGGCTGGTATGCCTGAACTTGGTAACTAATAATTGCATGTGGGAAAAGACTGGTATGATCACTTGCCATTTTCACTACGTGGTAATTTTTAGTATGAAATCATACTATAAACTAGTTTTAGGTACTTCAAAGGGTAATAGAGAGTTCTGTGATTGGAAGAGTAGGCAGTGTCAGGAGCAGGTGAATGAACGCAGAGAGTCACAGGCATGATATCATCAAGATGGCTGTATAAAAATGTCGGTATGAAATTAGGAGTTTTCTCCTTATCCAGTTGGAAGAGCACCATGGGCTTTATTGTAAGTCCAGGGTTGGAATACAGCTCCTGGGTTGGGTTGGGCCTGGTTTGGAATATGGTGCCACCATTTCCTAGCTATGCAACCTTGGGCCTCTCATTTTCCTTCTCAATAAAACAAGGTTGTTATGAATATTAAATTTAAAAAGGATACAATCTATAAAATGCTTACCATAACGCTGTAGTAGCATTTGCAGTCACTGGTGTCTGGTTGAATTTGCTGCACAGAATTTCTTCAGTCTTTTCGTTTTCTTCTCATTCTACGTTCTACCATTAGGGCTTTGTCTCCCCGAAGCAGTTAATTGCTACAGGCTGTCCCACTCTTACCAAAATACAGAGAGGGCAACTTGTCAGTGACCTTTTAAGGACTTCCCCTTTGGTAGGCAGCTGTGCTATGGTTTTTAACTGGGTATTTCCACGTACTGACCTTTAGAGTTGTTTAATTCGTATTCGTGCTTTCTTTTAAATGGGGGGGGGGAGCGGGGGAGGGTAAAGAATGGTTTTTGTAGGAGAGCGGAATGCTGAAAAGTGAAGGAAGAGAGAATTAGAGGAATGCCCAGCATATGTGGAAGAGAGAGCTATGACCGTAAAAGTCAAGTCTCAGGTACTGTTTCTTTGCTACTCAAGGATTTGCCCCAATTTGTCCCGTAACGCTGTAATTTAGTCGTTTCTGCGCATGTCAAGGTCTTTTGTCCCTCGGCGGACACGGTTGGCCTGCCAAAGCTATGTCTCCGCCCTCGCGGCTTTCGTAGAGTGCCGAATTCTACACCCCCATCCCCTTTCTTTTTTAAATCCACGCTAGCCATGGCGAGCCGAGGGGCTCGGCAGCGCCTGAAGGGAAGCGGGAGCAGCGGCGGGGACACAGCCTCGTCTGCGGACAAGCTGCGGGAGCTGCTGTGCAGCCGCGAAGCGGGAGGCGCGGAGCCCCGGGCTGAGTAGGTGTGCGGGCGCGGTGGGGGCGTGGCGAGGCGGGCGGCGCGGCTGGGGGCTGCCGCGCGGGGCTTTGCTGGGGCTGGCTTTCTTACCAGGAGGGCCCGGCTGCCTCTGCACGCAGGTCCTTCTGCTCTTCCTGGGCAGGTTAACGTTCCGTCTTCACCCCGTCGTAGATCCCCCACCTCGGGTCCGGTGTTTTGTGTAAAGAAACCCTGGGGTGCGGGTCCGTGTGGCTCCTGCCCCAGGCCCAGAGTGAGCTGGCGTCCTGGTGTTTGAGTTGGCAGAGCCTCTGTCGGCAAGACCACAGTATACCTATTTTGGTGTCTTCCACCGCTTTCTTCATTCTCTCAAAAGTTCTGACCCTTTATTCTGATGCAAGGGCCCCACAACCTCCAGCACCAACAACCACCTCTTTTCCTAACACCAGGAACTGAAAATTGGGATTGCATTCAAAGAGCTGTCAACATAGAGAATTGGAAGAGGTTGGGTATCTTGCACTTATTAGGTCTTTATACATTGGAACATTTGGGGAAATGAATAAAGCCATGGAAAGTAATTTTACCCTTTTAAGAGAAGAAACAGAACGAAAGCTTCGTGGTCTTCAAGTGAGTAATAAGTTGGCATGGGATAAATGGCGTCATAGACACAACAAACTAAAGTATATGAATTAGTTTACATCTGAAAAACAGGAAATGGAATGATTGAGGTTGATCTACTCAGAACAACTAAGGGCTCACCTATATAGGTGAATACTTCAGTGCTTTGATGTCCCTTGGTATTCTTGCCCTTTCTGTCTAGTTTTAGTCCTTCTAGTTATCGGGTCCTTTCTGACACACATATATATTTTTTTGTTTCTGAGCAGGTTCTCTGGAAACAAAGCAGGACAAGTCTGGGCACCTGAAGGATCTACTGCTTTCAAGTGTTTGCTCTCAGCAAGGTTATGTGCTGCTCTCCTGAGCAACGTCTCTGACTGTGATGAAACCTTCAACTACTGGGAACCAGTAGGTGATTTCTTTGTTTGCTTTTTTTTTTTTTTTTAATTGTTGTTCTTGATTTCACTGTTTGGGACCTTGTTACCAATCAAGATACAAATAATATATACAAGTATGACTACTAGTAAAATAACTTTGTTTTCACTTTTGTATTCAAAGCTGATGATTTACCTACTATTGAAAGCTCTGAGGAATTTGGCTGTTTTACAAAAAGATGTAATTTGTAATTTCCTTAAAATTTTTAAAAAAATCAAAACAATACTTTGAGATTGTTTTTAAAGTTAACTAATACTACAAACTTTAAGGAAAATCAGTAGTTCCCTGTTCCACTTCCTGTGTTCAAATCCAGTCCCCAGAGGCAACCACTTTCAATTTTTTTCATTATTTCTTCTGATGTTTACTAAAATAAATAATGTTACCAAATAGTATGTTTATATTGCTATCTCTTGATTTATAAATTTATGCATGTTGATTTCCTGTTATAGAAAATTTGGAGGTGAAATTTTCTGATCACAGTTTGCATCAAAATAAAGAATGTTTGGTGTAGGTGGTTTAAGGAAAATATAAAATTTAGAATTTCTCTATTTTGGCAAATGAGTATTTAAAAAAATAGGTAGAAGATAAAATTAAAGCTTTTAATGTTGGCCAAACAATAATTTTATACAATTTACAATGTTCAAATATTTTTCGATATTGGTTCATTTTGATTCTTATTCATTAGTTGAAAATCTTGTTAAGAGTTTCAGCATTTTTGCATACCTCTGTCTCATTAATATTTCCCCTTAGAAACTTCATATGCATCCATTTAACAAGGAGTTTGACCAATATAACCCTGAATTCATGTTTTACACTTTCAGACACACTACCTCATCTATGGGAAGGGGTTTCAGACTTGGGAATATTCCCCAGTCTATGCCATTCGCTCCTATGTTTACCTGTTGCTTCATGCCTGGCCAGCTGCATTTCATGCAAGAATTCTACAAACTAATAAGGTAAGGGCAGGCCAACTTGGAAGTAATCACAACTGATTAAGAGATGAAAAAAGGACGAAATAGGTTGGTAGTTAAAAGGGAACTTTTTAAAAGAAGAATCATTCATTCATTTTTCAAATATTATATTGAGCAACCTTTATTTGGTGGACACTTTGTTAAGTGCTATTGATATCACGATGAACAAATCCCTGCCCTCATGGAATTTATAGATTTATAGGGAAGAAGAACATTGAGCAAGTAATTATAAATGTAGTGAGTCTTATGAAGGAAGAGAACAGTGTGCAATGAGTTTGCATATTAGGAGACTCTAATTTAAGTAGAGTACTGAAGGATAATTAGGAGTTAGCTGAGACCTAACCTGATTACTTTCAGAAATTTTACTATATTGTGTCTTGGCATGCATTAGTTGGGTTTGTTCTGTTTGGAGTTTACTTAGCTTCTTGAATTTTTAGGCTTAGTCTTTTGCCAAGTTTGGGTTTTTTAGCTGTTAGGTTTTTTTTTTCTTTTTTTTTTTTTTTTTAGTACTTTTTCAGCCTTGCCCTTTTTCTCCTCTCCTGAGACTCCAATGATATGAATGTTAGATATTTTGTTTTAGTCTCACAGGTCCCTGAGACTCTGTTCTTTTTTTCTCAGTCTATTTTCTCTGTGCTGTTCAGACTGAACAATTTCTTACCTTCTGTCTTCGAGTTCACCGATTCTTCCCTCTGTCTCTTCCATTCCACTATCGACCCTATTCATGGAGCTTTTATTTTGGTTATTGTATTTTTCAGTTGTAACATTTCCATTTGATTTTTCTTTATATTTTTTATTTCTTTACTGAGACTATCTGTTTTGTTTTGTTTTGTTTTTCATTTGTTTCAAGCATGTTCTTAATTGAAGCATTTTTACAATGGCTCCTTTAAAACTTTGTCAGATAATTCTAACATTGCTCCGCCCTCCCCTTTTTTTTTGGTGTCTTATTGATTGACTTTTTCATTCAATTTGAGATCTTCCTGGTTGAAAAGTAATTTTCAGTTAAACCTTGGATATTTGGGGTATTACATTATGAGACTCTGGCTCTTACTTGTGGGCCCAGCATGCTTTCTGTATAATACTCTACTCATCTGGATCTTATTTAAGCCTTCTGTTTCAGCTGGCTTCTTTTGATACACTCCAGCAGGAGAGAGGAGGGGTTTCTCCACCTTGTTACTGCAAGTTGGGGTAGAAGTCCAGGTTCCCCACTACATTTCCACTGATACCCTAGTCGGCACAGTAGGAGTACCTCATTATAGTCATGTATCGCATAATGACTCTTCAGTCAATGACAGATACAGTGCATTACTCATGTGTTTGTGGTGATGCTGTGTTGCCAGTCATATAAAAGTATAACATATATCTTTATGTACAGTACGTAATACTTGATAATGATATAAATGACAAAGTTACTGGTTTATATATTTATTATACTATACTTTTTATCATTATTTTAGAGTGTACTCTTTCTACTTATTAAAAAAAAAGTTTTCTGTGAAGCATTATGCTGTGTTTTGCCGGCAGCAGCCTCATACATCTCGTGTTTACTGCATCACTTGATTGTATAATTTTCTCTTGTCTTTGACTTAATCTGGTGTTATTTTACACAGTAACGTGCTGCAAAGGCTTATAGCCTAGGTTCAATAAGTTATACTGTATAGCCTAAGTGTATTTAGTAGGCTGCCATCTAGGTTTACATAAGTACACTCTGTGATGTTCGCACAAAGACGAAATTGCTTAATGACCAACTTTTTGGACAGTATCCCCGTTGTTAAGCAGCACGTGACTACTGCTAGGTTGGGGGAAGCAGATGGAAGTCCACACTCTCCAGGTGGTCTCCACTGACACTGTGGTGGAAGAAGGAGCTCGTTACCACTAGTAAGGATGAAAGTCTTGCCTTCCTACTGGACTTTTGATGGCATGGATAGGAGTGGGGCTACATTTTTTTCTGGGGTGCTTGGCTGGACTACAGTGGTTATTGTCTCAAATTTCTCTGTCTTGCTAGGCTGCCCCTTTTTTTTTGGATGGATAGAGCAGGGTTTCATTGTTGTTTTTGCCTCTTCCCGTTGGCATTTTTAGTTGCCAACTTCTGTAGCTCCATGTCTGGAAAATAGAAGGTAAAAGAAAAAAAAAAAGTACCCCAGAGAACTTACTCCTCCATGTTATTCTACAGGTCCCAAAGTCCATAGCCAGTCTGCTTTCTTCTCTCCACCTTTCAGCATCTTATGCTTGTTTTACATATAATGTCCAGAGTTTTTGATGTTACATAGTAGGAGTAATAGGGAAAAGTGTGACTAATCTATCTATCTTTTGTGAAGCAGAAGTCCCTGATTAAAGAGTTAGAATGTAAGTTGGAGTTGTCTAGGTAAAAGAAAAATGTGGATGAAGGGGGAAGGCCCTGAAGCTGAGAGGAAGGCCAGCATAGCCTTCTTGTATAAATAGGTTTGACTCTTGGGGTAGAGGGTGGTGGAGTGAATTAGATGAGTTAAGAAGAGGCCAGATTTATACAACACCTGGTAGGCTCTATTAAGGAATGATATTTTTTCTCCTCAAGTGCTTTGGGAAACCATCAAAAGTTTTTAGACTGAGGGGAGACATGATTACATTTGCATTTTAGAGTGATCAGAAAAGTAATACCTGTAGAAAGTGGTAGAACTCTGTCTCTCCCTTCTCAACCTAGTATCTCATTTCTCTTTTTTTGAACTTATTAGATGAATGATGTATAGAATGAGGGATTAGTAGAGAAATAATATGTAATACCTAAATTTTTATTTCCACTTGGATATTCATTATCACTTCAAATTTGACATATGAAACTTATTATTCTTCCTCTTACGTCACTATTTCTCTTACATCAAAGATAACGAACAGCAAACAGAACAGAAATGAAGATTTCCCTTCTTCCCTGTTCTTACTTCCAATCTTCACCCTGTTAGGTTCTGCCAGTGGGAGCTACTTGGCAAGGGGGAATTGTAGCTTGTAGAGTCCTAGCCCCAGCATCATAATGCAGAGTAGGGAAGGGTGGACTGTTGATGAGAGACAAAATGGTAGTAATTAGCACCTCTAGTGATGGTTACCTTTCCAGCTTCTTGCTACCCTAAACAAGAACACCTTTGTTTCATCTGCCTAAGGATCGGGTTGTGAATTTTTCTGAACTATCAGGAGTGAGATCCCATACGTAGACTCATGAGCTACTTAATTTTATGGAGTACTGACAGATTACTTTCCAGGGTGGCTGTATAACTTTATACTCGCTGCAATAATGTTTGAGATTTCAGCCTCCTCACACCTCCTGAGCACTTGATATTTCTGACTTTCTAATTTTTGCCCTTCTCAGGTATGTGAGATATTTTTCATTTTAATTGCATTTCTCTGATTACTACTGAGGTGGAGCATTTCTTCATATATTTATTATTCACTCATATTTTCTTTTCTGTGTATTACCTATTCTCATCCTTTGCCTGTTTTTCACTTCGATTTTCTGGTTTTCTCTTCTGATTTTTAGAAGTTAATAATAGTAACTACTTGTAGGTTTTAGATCCTAGAAATTCATTCTCCGAGGCTGTCATCTCTCTGTTAGCTTTGTCTGTGGTCCTTTGTTGAACAGTAAGCTTTAATTTTGATATATAGTCAAACCAGTTAGTTTTTCACTATGTTGATGAGTTTTGGGTCTTTCTAAAAGAAATCCTTCTTCCCCGCAGGTCACAAAGATCTGTATTTTCTTCTATTAGCTTTATAATTTTACCTTTTACATGAAAGACTTTAATCCACATGAGTTTTGTTTTCTGTAAATTGTGGAAAGATCCAGATTTACTTTTTGCTATATGATGAACCGGTAAATAATCCATCCTTTTCCTTCTGATTTGTAAGACCATTTCTATCATACAACTCATCCCATGTATCTGGGTCTGTTTCTGGACTCTTTATTCTATGTCATTGGTCAGTTTGTCACACAGTATTATGTTTTTATTTTTATGGCTTTGTAATGTGTGTTAATATCTGGTTGATGAATTTCTCACTTTGTCAATTTTTAAATTTTATTTTAAATATCATTTTAGAATCAGTTTGCTCCTCCCCAAAATTCTGCTGGTTTTTAACTGGATTTACACTGACTTAACGTATTAATCTGAGAATTAATATTTTTAGTGTTAAATTATTCCATCCCTAAAATGATACATTTATCTATTTAGTCAAGTTTTCTTTGTCTTTGAATAAAATTTAAAAATGTGTCCATTTCAGCCTTATCCAGTCTTTGATAGGTTAATGCCTAGATTCTTTATACTTTTCATTGCTATTATGAATAATATCCTGTTTTCTGTAAGTTTTTTAGGTGGTCATTACTGGTATTGAGGAACATAATTAATTTTTGCTTTTTGACGTTTATCTAAATCTCACTGAATTTCCTTATTAGTATTAATGGTTTGTCAGATGAATCTCTTGGATTCTCTTTCATCTCTGTATATAGAGTTTAGTTTCTTCTATTTCATTTCTTATACCTCATTTATTTTTTGTGTCTGTTTGCACTAAACAGACTTCAAGTTACCATGTTGAATATTCATTATTATGGGGCATCATTGTCTTGCTCCCAAATATAATTCTCATGTTAACTTGTGTTAATTTTTGACTTTGTATATGTGTTTTTGTACTTTACCCAACAATGTGAGGAGTCTTTAAACACAGACACTTTGTATTAAAATTATCTGTATTCCTAGTAGCATCTAGAATAGTGCTTAGTGTATAGTAAGTTTTCAGTAAATTTTTATTGAATTAATGGATGAATCTGGGCATTTACTTATCACTTTACTCTTTGGATTTTCTTTTGTTGTGATGAAAATGGAAAACATTTTCATATTATATGTAGTTATATTAATTATAGTATATATTTATACTTACATTCTGAGGTATTTAATGCTCTTAAACATACCAGTGTACTATAGTTTAAAAGCTATTCAGTATAACTCCTATTATTTTGTTATTTTTATTTTTTAAATTGATGGTATTAATTAAAAAATTAATAAAACCACATTGCGTAAGTTTGGAAGATACGAAAATTATGCATCTAAATCCCACTAGCCTGATATAGCCATTTTACTGTTTTATTATATTTTTTTCCAGACTTTTCATATATTCCTGATTTCCAAAGCTGTAACTCTGATATATAAATAATGTTGTATTATACATTTTCATTTAGTATTTTGTAATAATCAGCACTTAATATATTACTGTCTGACGGTGAGGCAAAGGTGTGATGGTTACCATAATGAGAAGGTATCTTCAGACTGAAAGATGGAGATAACTCCATAAATTATAACAGAATTTATTACAGGGTAATTTATTTATGGAAAGATTGGGCCAGAGCAGATAGATGACTCAGTAGTTTTGCGCAAATTATTCTCAACTACCAAACCCCTGTTACAGTACTTTTTTTATAGTATAGCTTGGGTACTAATTATTGACTACACAAAGGGACAAAGAATATAGTAGTGCCGGGGGCCATACCTCCTGGTGGTCTTGTGATATGATTGCTTATAATCGATACTATTACCAGTTTGATATTTACCTTTGTTGCCATACTATTCTGGCTATTGCAAACAAAAATATTTATGACTGCATTTTAAGGAACACAGATAGTCATCAACTAGAAAGCTTTGATATGCTTGCTAAGTAAGGACAGTGAAGTTTGTCAACGGTCACAAATGAAACTTAAAATGGACACAGAGATGGAGTTGGTTTTTTTCATATCTACATCTATATAATTGTAATTATGTAGGAAATGCTTGTTGAATGAATGAGCTTTATATCAAGAATTTTTCCACTGTTTTTGTAATCATAAATTTTATTATCTATGTAATAGTCCATGAAATATAGCATTATTCAACCATTTCTCTATAATTGAACATTTTGTAATTTTTTTAAAAAGTTTTTCTAAATTAATAGTGCTGCAGTTAACATTTTCATGAATAGAACCCTCTCATATTTACTTACATATTTACTCACATAGGTACTTCTGTGAGCTGGAATCATAGAAGTAGATATACTGAATTTAGGGATATGAAAATTTGCTTGGTTCTTGATATATATTTTCATAAGGATTATACCAATTTATAGTGTTATTAATGACAAATGAGAGTAGTTTCATCTTTAAGAATTTTACTAACACGTATCTCTGTCTTCTGTTTTCTTGTTTTGGGTTTTTTTAAGATTCTTGTCTTTTACTTTTTACGATGTCTTCTGGCTTTTGTGAGCTGTGTCTGTGAACTTTACTTTTACAAGTGAGTATAAAAGCTTTGTTTCTGAAAGTAATATGATGAAGCCCAATATAATAGCATAGATTATTTCTCTGATAGTATTAGCACTGTTTTCTGTTTAAAAAAAAAAGGAAACACTTTCCTCTTAGCTCCTAAAATTATACCTAAAATGTGATTTCTTGTTTGAAACAAGCCATTGGAGGGGAGTACTTCTAATTATCATTTTCTTTCCTAAGGTTCATAAATACCGTATCTTCATATTATTCATTTTAATTCTGTTAATACATATCTAACTGGTCTTTTATTTGGAAGGATTTAGTAGATCCTTATTTTGGGTCCTAAGATATAGGTTCATGATTCACCTCTTCTGCTCGAGCTTAACTGATAGGAACTCACTGCTCTTATTTGCACCCTGTATTTTGTCTTTTACCAAGTACCTATTGATTGATTGTTAGTGGAAGTATTAGTATTTAAGTGTTCCAGCAATAAAAATAGCTACCTTTTTGTTTTTGTATGAAACCTAACAAACATCTTATTTTGAGAATTCTTTACAAGGTATTTGAACTTAATAATCATTATTAAAAATCTTCCCATTGCAAAACAGCTTAAAATGTCAGATAAAAAAATTCTTTGGCTTTGACTCTGGGTGGAATAAGAGGAGAAAAAAGAAAGCCATTGTTGCCTTTGAGGATTGTAACCATAAGTTGGTCTTCATATGGGTTTAGGACTGAGTTCAAGTCATCCACGTAGTACCCTAAACCCCAAGTTGAGAATTTATTTTAAATTATTCTGGGTTGGTAGTGTCCCCAGGCAGCTTGCAAAAACAAACATAAAATTTTTTTCCAGAAGTGAATCCTTAACCCACATGTCAAAGAATTACCACAGATAAAGTTCTAGTGAACAAGAAATTATAATAAAAATAAATCACAAAACACAGAAGGGAATAAAGCATTATGAGTGAGAGCCAGCAGATGTAATAATCAACAGAAAGCTGACCTGCAAAACCTCATTTATTAGGAATTATTAAAATAAGAATGTAAAATAAGTATATTTAATATTTTTAAAGTAACGAGGGAATTTAAAACATGAAAGAGAAACAAGACTAAACAAACAGTAGAGTGAAAGGGAGCTTACAAAATGGGAGAAAATAATTGCAAACCATATATCTGATAAGAGGTTCATTTCCAAAATATAAAAGGAATTCCTCTACAACTCAATAGCAAAAGAAACCTTAGTAATCTGTTTATAAAATGGACCAAAGACTTGAATCGAAGTCCAAAAAAAAAAAAAGACAACAAACGTTGGTGAAACTGTAGAGAAATTGGAACCATTGCACACTGTTGTTGGTGAGAATCCAAAATGGTACTGCTACTATGGAAAACAGTATGAGGTTCTTTAAAAAATCAAAGATAGAACTACCAGTAATACAGCAATCCCATTTCTGGGTATTTATCTAAAAGAATTGAAATCAGAATCTCAAAGAGGTATCTGCACTCTCATATTCGTTGCAGCGGTATTCACAATAGTGAAGATTGCGGAGAAGGGAAAACGGGAAGTTGCTATTCAATAGGTATACAATTTCATTTACGCAGTATGAATTAGTTCTAGATATCTGCTGTGCAACATTTTGCCTATAGATAATATTACTTCTTACACTTACAAACTTGTTGAGGATATTAAGTGTTCTTACCACAATAAAATAAGATTAAAAAAAGATTTAAAAAAAAACTGAGACTCTAAAAATGACTAGGCAGATTTGAAAAAGAACCAAACAAATTCTAGAAATGAGAATATAATAATTGATATTTAATATTCAATGGGTAGTTTAAACATGATTTGACACTGCTAAGAAATGAGAAAATTGATCTGAAGAAATTACTAAGACTGCAGTACAGAGTGACAACAAAAGGAAATATAAAAGAGGTTAAGAAAAAAAGTTTAAGAGTATTCGCTGAAGCACTATTCATAATTGCCAAGATTGGAAACAACCTATATGTCCACTGACCTTGTGTAGAATTGAAAGATCTGATATATATCTAATCAGATTCTGGGAGATGATAGGGAGAATGGGGAGACATTTTCAGGAAAGTAGTTGCAAAAAATTTTTCGGAATTGATGAAAAAAAGATGCTAATTCACATATTCAGGAAGCCTAACATATCCTGATCTGGAAATTAAAAAGGAAGTAGTGAAACCATGTAGAACAACAAGGACAAAAAAGATCTTAAAAGTTGTCAGAGAACTAATAGAATACCTAGAAAGGAATGTTGTTAGTTAGACTGACAGAAGCATCCTCAAAAGCCAGAAGACAAAAAAAAAATCTTTAAGATGCTGAGAGAAAATGACTATAATCCTAAAATCGTATACTCAGCTAAACCATCTTTTAAGACCAAGAGCTAAATAAAGACTTTTCAGACAAAAAAAAAAAAAAAAAAGAAAGAAAGAAAAAGAAACCAAAAACCAGAGAATTTACCATTTATAGATCTTTGTTAAAGGAACTTCTATAGAATATACTTAGGAAGAAGCAAAATTGTTTCAGAAAGAAGCTCTGATATGCAATTAGGTAACTGAGCAAGGAAATAGTTAGCACATGGGTATGTCTGAACAAATACAGAACGAAGTGATGATAATCTCTACTAATATTTCATTTATAGAGTTTTTAAAAACCTACAAGAAAGAAAGAAAAAGAAGTGCATAATTAATTAAATTAAGAAACACTGACTTAGCCACTTATTAACACTTTGGTATATGTCCTATATATGTCTTATAACTACCATTTACTGAGCACCTCTGTGCCAGGTACTCCTCTAAGCATTTTACTATGCATTATCCTCACGGAAACCTTACAAAAGTAGCTATTATTATCCTCCTTTTACATATGAAGAAACTGCCAGAGTGATTATGTAACTAGACAAGGTACCAGTGCTAGTAAGCGGCAGAGCGTGAATTTGAACCTGTGCCCATCTGAGTCTGAGGCCTGTTATTTTTTCTCAACATCATGCTGTTTTCCTATTGATAGTACACATACTCTTAGCATAGGAAGTATACATTTCTTCTTAGGGAGATAGTGCGAGAACTGTGCAAGGAATAAGAACATTTGGGGTTCTTATGCACAGGAAAATTCTAACAAACCTGTCAAGACAGTTTTGTATTTGACTTTACATCTTCAGTGTTCTCTGATGCAGACATGTTTTTGTCCTTTAATTTGACATTTCCATCCCTAATATTTTCTATGCTGATAGTCTTTGCCTTTCTCCTAGAGCTGTGTGCAAGAAGTTTGGGCTGCATGTGAGTCGAATGATGCTAGCCTTCTTGGTTCTCAGCACTGGTATGTTTTGCTCATCATCAGGTAAGTAAAAGAGCAGGTGAGGGTATAACAGATTCACTGTTTCACAGTTGCATTGAAAGAACTTGTCCAGATAGAGGTCATATTTGTATGTCAGTAATTTGCAGACCACTGTTATCTACATGATCTTGATTGACCTTTACAACAAACCTATGGTACTAAGTAAGGTAAATATTTTCTCATTTTTGCTGGTGAGGACACTAAAACTTAGGTGAAATGACTTACTGAAAGTCAAAGAATTCATAAATAGTAGAGTTGTTATTTTCATCAGGTTGCTTTCTGTTACATTACTGTATTTTTTATCATGCAAGACTGAAAAACACCTACTCCCTTTCTTTGTAGTTAGGGGAAGGAAAATAATTTTGTTATTTTGCTCAAGGAAGCTCTTTGTGCCTAAAAACCCCGTTCTTGGTGGTTCTGCATTCTGCCCATTATTTGCAATGTGTTCTTTAAAAGTATACATCTTCTTTTGGGTTTTTTAAACATTAAGCTTATAGAAAATGAGAATGAAAACCTTAATCTAGAGTGGTGGCTTTCAAATTATGCTGCCAGTGAACATTTGTATTCTATCAGCCAAGCCAAGGTAGCCTGCTGCCAAAATGTACCCTGTTCCGAATTCTCCAGAAAAAATTAAGTTACTAGATACAATTATCTCAATTTTCATTTCTGCTTGTGTGTATCTGAAACTAGTATCTATACTAAATACACACAAAAAAGTATCCAGCACACAAGTATATATTTTTCCTTCATCGACTATCAAAATCCATGTTGTTCTTCAGAGACCTCAGGGCTCCATACCTGGAAAATTTTGAGAGCCAGTGTCGTAAATGTGACTGCTCTCGGCACTCTGAGCTTGGAGAGACCTCAGATTCCTTTGCTCCCATTGTCCTCTACATCGGCAGCTGGAATGAGCAGCTTTGGATGGCATTGATACTATTTAGTATTTATCTGTGAAGGTGTACCCCACATGTTGTTTTTGTTACTCTGCTATTCCTAAAATTGATTCTTATGTGAGAGAGATTCCTGGGAGTGTCTTTAGTTTTGTAATCTCAAATGAGAAGTTAAGGCACAGATAAGTTAAAGGCATCTTTTGATAAAGAGCCTCTGAACTCTTTGCTGAGTTTCTTAAATCATATTGCCTGTTCATCCTGGTTCTTTCTGGAGTTGGTACTGACTTTTCTTCTCTAGCACTAGATGATGCAGGCCTCATATAGCAGGGAGAGGCAAATCTGCATTTTTGTGTAGTTGATAGAAACGCTGGAAAAACGTCACTGTTACAGAGAACCTCCACTGTATACAACAGCAAAGTAATGTTAGATGGAAATAATTAGGGGGACATCTAAAGGCAAAACTTATCTATGTCAGTGAATGCAGGATGCAAAGCAGTGCTGCCATCCGACATTTGGCCTTTGAGAAGGCTTACTAGAATTCCTATAGGGTACAGGTTGGTACCAGGACAGTCTCAGAAGACTATCAAAAGATAAAGTCCTTCAGAAATAGATTATCATCAATGGCTCTAAGTTCACTGAAGCATATTCCCTGCCTGGAAATATACCCTGGGGATATACTTGAGAAACCTGAAATTCTGTAAGTTTTAGATTTGAAGTACAGTCCAGAAGAATGGCATAGTTAATATTATGTAATGAGTGAGTGTTTGTACCTAAACACAAGAGTGAGAAAATAAAAAAATTATTGTACTTTATTTTTTAAAAAAGAGTATCACTTTACTTCCATTTCTAATATAGCATTGCTCAAAATATGTTCCTGGTTCTTGACATTTTGCCATGTAGGAAAGTTTTTAATAATTAGTACCCAGTAAATCTCAAACTCTTGTCCCCCCCCTTTTTTTAAAATTTCTTTTCTCTTGCAGCATTCCTTCCTAGTAGCTTCTGTATGTATACTACGTTGATAGGCATGACTGGCTGGTATATGGACAAGACTTCCATTGCTGTGCTTGGAGTAGCAGCTGGGGCTATCTTAGGCTGGCCATTCAGTGTCGCTCTTGGGTAAGAAACTAACAATTCATCCTCTTGTATCACTGGGCATAATGTTAGGCTATCTCTATATTCCCTGGATAGAACTATAGTTAGAGGAATTATTTGGATCTACAAAGACAGAGAAATGGAAGAATATTTCTCTTAGTGCTTATTGTTTTTATTAATTCTAATAAGAATGGTGACTATTCAGCATCTGCTGTATGTTAGGTGCTGCTAAGCCCCTTATAAACTTTTTCCCTAAACCTTATAACAACTCTGCAAGAGAAATACAATTATCAGTGCTTTATAAAATAAAAAAAGTAGAGTCCAAGAGCTTGAGTAATTGCCTTTAAGATTGTTTGCTTTTCGATCCAGGCGTTTCTGACTCTGCAGTTAATGTTTTCTCCACAGTGTACCACCCTGTGCTATGCATTTTCCCAGTAACCAGGGCTTGAAATCTGAGTTTCCTGTCAGTCCTTCTTTCTAACCCCCAGCATCTTTTTTTCCAAGTTCCACAGATTCTCTCATTCCTTTTGTACTTTTTGTTCCCACTGCTTCTATTTTAGTTTGTGCTGCTTTGATTTATTCCTTCAACCACTAGTAATTTAGAAAAATATTTTAGTTTGATGTTATTATAGTAGTAGTATATATTTTTTAAAAGTACCAGATTGTATGAGGTAAAAACAATTCTTAATTCTCTTCTCCCCTAACAAATCCTCAAAGCTCGTCACTGCTAATAGTTTTGTATATATCTTTCAAGAAATTATCCTTGTGTATATAAGTGCATGCACATGTACACACACACACATACATATGTATACATATCTAAATTTTTAAAACATAGAATTCTGTACACATGTGTATCTTCTGTTGTATATAGATTTATTGTTCTTTGTATCAGTTTCATAGCATTTCATTATATAGCTGTCCATAATTTATTTAGCCATTGCTTTATTGTTAGACATTTGATTTTTACTTTTTTGCTATTACATGCAATGCTTCAGTGAATATTTTTGTACATATATCTATATATTTGTGAAAATTTATAAATTTCCAGAAAGGGAATTACTAAGCCAGAGAATAGGCATTTAAAATTTTAATTGCCTTTTAAAGGCCAATTTCCCCACCTCCAATCTTTTCTTCTGTTTTGCATATCATCCTCAAATTATTATGTTCTTCAAGATTTTGCGTGATATCTGCTTTTATAGTTTCTGCTTTCTCTCAACCATTTTGATTATTTCCATTTCTTTATATCTGGTCTAATCATTTCTTAAGTTTCACTCATACATATTCCTAGCAGCCTATTAGATATCTCCATTTATATAGCTAAACATTTACAAAACTGAACTCATTACCTTCCCTTCATATCTGTTTCTTTATTTATATTTCTATGTAAATAAATGGTACCATTATCTTTGCTGAGCCAGGAACCTGAAAATTATTTGTGACTCTTTACTCTTTCCCATGTCTTTTAATTTATTATACTTCCTGGATATCTTTTGAATCTGACTACTTGTCTTTACCTCTCATTGCTCCTGGATTACTATTCAGCCTCTTGAATGGTCTTCCTGTCTGTAGTATTGATCCTTGTAAATCTGCTCTCCACATTCAAACTAGAGTTATCTTCCCAAAATGCAAATATGGTCCTATCACTACCTGTTTTATTTTATTAAATTCTATAATAAGTTCCCCCATTGCCCTGTGTCAGAGGTTGACAGCCTATGGCCTGTGGGCCAAATCCAGCTGGGCTGTTTTTTGTACAGACCAAGAACTCAAATTTTTGCATTCTTTAAAGGGTTGTTAAAAAACAATACACATACACAGAAGAATATGTAACAGAGACCATATGTGGCCAATACCATCGGGTCCTGTTGCCAACCCCTGCTTTTTGGTGTCCAAACTCTAACATGACTCCAAAGCCTTTACCGATTCTCTCTCTCTCTCTCTCTCTCTCTCTCTCTCTCTCTCTCTCTCTCTCTCTCTCTCTCTCTCTCTCTCTCTCTCTCTCTTTCTCTCTCTCTTTTTAACCTTTCCAGCCTCCTTTTGTCAATTCCTCCTTTCCTTTTACTCTCTACTCCATCTACACTGAACTTCATGAGTTCCCCAAATACTTCTGGGTGGTATGTTTCAGTTGGTCTGCCTTTAGCCAAAATAAGTGATTTAAGGATCACAGTCAATCAGTTAGCCATCTGCCATCATTTATTGAATACCTTGTGCTAGATGTGGCTGATATTGTACTAAATAAAACTATTATGGTTCCTGTTCTTTGGAGCTTGAATTTTAGTAGGAAAGACAGACATTGAACAAGTAATTAAAAGTTAAGGCACATATGTGTTATGAACTGTAGAGTCAGCTTCAACTCCTGGTGACTCTATGAATGAGTGATGTCCATAATGTCCTGGCTTCAACAGCCCTGCTCAGCTCCTGTAGACTCATGCCTATGGCTTCTTTTATGGACTCAATCCATCTCATAGTTGGGCTTCGTCTTTTTCTGATGCCTTCCATTTTTCCCAGCATTTTTGTCTTTTTCTTTTTAATTTTTATTTTATTTATGCCTACAGCACCTGGTCTTCCTAGGTGGTCTCCCATGCAAGTACTAACCAGACCTGACCCTGCTTAACTTCTGAGATCAGACATCGCACTTGTTCAGGGTGGCATGGCCTTAGACCATGGACTGTGGCTCCACTGCAGTGCGAACCCAGGACCTTCTGTGTGTAAAGTAGATGTGCTAACCACTACTCTATGGAACCATGTCTGCATTTTTGTCTTTTCCAAAGCACTTTGCCTCATCAAAGGAGAAATATAGGTGCTATGGAAAAGTAACTAGTTCGGGAGGGAAAAAATGAAAACACAAAATGTTAATCCACTGGGATAGTTCCATAGAGTAGTGGTTAGCATGTCTGCTTTACACACAGAATGTCCTGTGTTTGCGCCCCAGTGGAGCCACAGTCCATACCCCGGGGTGCACCAGGCCCTGCTGGGTGCGCACCACGAGGGCATGGGATGAGACGCCCCACCTTCAGAGATCCAGTTCTTAAGGGGAGAAGGCAACATCTGTAGGTCAGAGGTGGAAGTTGGGCGTGGGGAGTGGAATTCAAAAAAAATGTTAATGCACAATATAGGTAATAGAATGTGAAAGTTCAAATCAGAAGACATCATTTGACAGCATGTGACATTGCCAAATAAGTGGTCTAGATGGTGGTGCAGTATAAATTCAGAGGTAGGAAAAATTGGGTTTTGCAGAGATTTTATGGAGGAGGTGGGAGTAGAGCCTGTAGTTCACATTTGGGTAGATTCTCTGTAAACAGATTGGTGTGGAGAAGGAGTTTTTTGTGGTTAGAGCATGGATAAAGGCTCATACTAGAGTCCTAGATTTGAAAGTTATGGATATGAAGGTGATTGTTCATGGAACAAGAGTGGAAGCACCTACTGAGAAAATGAGTGTAGAGAAAGAAGCAGAAGCTTGTATTTGGGAGATATGACCATGATAGAGTGCTACCATGGGGAAAGAAAAAAGAAGTCTAGAAAGGAGCACTAGGGAAGAGATTAGAAAAGAACAGGAGCTAGGGAATCTAAAGAGGAAGGAACAGATGTGACATAGTGGGTCTGGCTGAGAGGTGGTTCCTATTGACCTTAGACCAGTCTTAATAGCTTGGTGCTAGGCCTTAAGGAAGACATAGTAAAGACAACACATATATGCTACTTGGGAAGGCAACATGCATATACCCCTAGCTTGAGGAATTTAAGTGCAAGGAAGTAGAGCAAATGGTGTTCTATCAGAATTAAAGTCAAGTTTGTAATATGATATTGCTAAAATCTTAATATGTTATGGAAGAGAGAAATCAATAATTCGGCAGGGTGAGTATAGGTCAATTAATTTTACATTTACTTAATATATTTGAAATGTGCATTACACATAAATATGTATAAAATGGAGCTCATTCTTGAAGCTTATTATTTACATTTCTTGTGCATTGTGGAATGTATAGCACTCTGATGAATCCTGTGAAGAGAATAGTATATTTTTAAGAGGACATCTTCTCATGTACCACCTTTCTTCCCTCACTATAACTGTTAGAAACATTTTCTTCTCAGTTCAGCATGAGGTATGTGTGAATCTGACCCGTTTGAGTCTATATGTCTGTATTCTAAGTATTCAACTCCCTACTTTCTATTTCTCTGTTAAATAGTTTACCTATTGCCTTTGATTTGCTGGTCATGAAACACAGCTGGAAGAGTTTCTTTCACTGGTCACTGGTGGCCTTAATACTCTTTCTGGTGAGTTTTCTCTTTTTCTCGTTTTGTTCTAAAGTTGTAATGAAAGAAACTTCTTGTGTGTGTATGTGTGTGTGTTTTAATTTAATTTGACTTGTTGGGGTAACATTGGTTAATAACACATAAGTTTCAGGGGTACAATTTTATAATACATCATCTGCACATGCCATTGTGTGAAAGTGAATTCTGATGTGAGAATGAGAACATTAGGAGTTAATTCTGTTTTTCATTCTGAAGTTTATCCTATTAGCATTATGAGACTGTTGCCAGAGGAAAATTCTACAATTGCTATATATTTTCTGCTTTGTTATAGGTGCCTGTGGTGGTCATTGACAGCTACTATTATGGGAAGTTGGTGATTGCACCACTCAACATTGTTTTGTATAATGTCTTTACTCCACATGGACCTGATCTTTATGGTAAGGGCATTTTGAGATTGGGGAAGAGTTAGGAGATAGCTTAATTTGCCAGAGCTTTGAAATTTTAATTCATTTGCCTCATTTTATCAAATATAGCATTTCTTTGCTGGTAGTATTTTTTTCTTATTTAAAAAGAAGTGACATTTGAATATAGCACAGTGATGATATGTTGACATTAAATATTTTTCCTTGATTATTGTGATATTTAGGTCTAGCTTTCTATTAGTCCTGCTGTTATTCTCAATTTCAAAATAGAGAGGACTGTGTTGGATATGCCATGGCTTTTGATACTATTTTTTATTAAAAAGTTACTTTTTTCTCTTCTCATTGGAAAATCAGTGTGATAAACATAAAAAAATAAAAACGTAATTTCATAATCTCCAGATAGCTATTGTTAACACCTTAGAATATATTCCTCCAGACATTTTTTATACATATACACATTTGGTATTACTTTTTCTTTCTTTTTAAATTTTATTTTATTATATTTTGTTTAGTTGACATATATTAGTCTCAGGTATACACCAATGATTAGACATTTATATAATTTATAAAGTGATCACGCCAATAAATCCAGTACTCATCTGATACCACACACAGTCATTACAATACTACTGATTATATTCCCTATGCTGTACCCTGCCTCCCCATGACTATTTCATAACCACCAATTTGCACCTCCCAATCCCCCTCTCTTCACTTATCTATCTCCCCAACCACCCATCAAAATGCTCTATTTATAAATTTGTTTCTGTTGTTTGTTTATTCTGTTCTCTGGATTCCACATATAAGTGAAATCATATGACATTTGTCTTTCTCTGACTTACTTAACACAATACCGTCTAGGTCCATCCATGTTGTTATAGATGGTCAGATTTCATTCATTTTTATTGCTTAGTAATATTCTATTGTATGCATGTATCACATCTTCTTTATCCATTCATCCATAGATAGACACCCAAGTTGCCTCCATATCTTGGTTATTGTAAATTATGCTTCCGTGAACATATGGATGCATGATGTAGTGTTTTGGTTTTCTTCAGATAAATACCCAGAAGTGGGATTACTGGGTCTTTCTCTGTCTTTTGTTATAGTCTTTGTTTTAAAGTCTGTTTTGTCTGGTATTAATATTGCTACCACAGCTTTTTTGGCTTGTTTGTTTCTATTTTCATTAAATATTATTTTCCATCCCTTTACTTTCAGTTTGTGTGTCTTTTGATCTGAAGCGAGTCTCTTGTAGACAGCACATTGTGTAAGGATTTTGTTTTTTTATCCATTTAGTCAACATATGTCTTTTGATTAGAGCATTTAATCCATTTAAATTTAAATTAATTGTTGCTAGATATGTACTTTTTGCCTTTTTATTATTTATATTTTAGCTTTTTCTTGTCTTGGAAGCTCTTTGTCCTTCAGTTCTAAATGATAGCTTTGCTGATAAAATAATCGTGGTTGTAGGTCCTTGCTTTTCATCACTTTGAATATTTCATGCCAATCCCTTCTGGCCTGCAAAGGTTCTGTTCAAAAAGCAGCTGACAGTCTTATGGGAGGTCCCTGGTAGGTAACTAACTGCTTTTCTCTTGCTACTTTTAAGATTTTCTCTTTGTCTTTTAACATTTGACATTTTAATTATGTTTTGTCTTGGTGTGGGCCTTTTTGGGTTCATTTTGTTTGGGACCTTGCAGTATATTCCTCCAGAAATTTTAAACACACACACACACACACACACACACACTTGGTATTACTTTTTCTTTTTTAATTCTCATTACTCCAGCATCAGGCATTAAGGGAGAAAGTTTAGAAAATCTGTAGACAAAGCTTAGCAAATGGAAGGATGGGTAGTGTTGATATAAGAAATGTCCAAACCTGTAGCGAATTGTTATGAGTTTCTTTGAGCCAAATTGATGATATATGCTAGGGAACAAGTTCTCTGAAGAATAACAGTTTTGCACCTTCTTTTTTGCATTTGAAATTAAGGAGGGAACACAAGGAATATTACAGAAAGGTTGGGGAAAACAAGATGGAGATTAGGTTACAGGTTAAGGTTATGAGTTCTCTTGAGGGTGGTCAAGCTTCAAAAGGAGGAGTCTTAAAAGTGGTATTTCAAAGGCCTGTTAACCAAGATGCACGGAAACAATGGACAGGGCTTGCTTAAGGCAAAGATAAGCCCTTTACTAAAGAAGTTATATGACTGGGCCATGACTACCTACCAGGACCTGCCCAGTTAGGAATTTATGGTCAGATTACCCAGTGAGATTACTTTACATAGAACCCTGTTTTTCATCCACAGTAGTTTGGCCAGTTAGAGTAAAGAGGGGGAAAAAATGAAATGCCTTTAGTCTAGGGATGCAGTCTCCATTTTACCTCCATTTCCACCCCTCCCTAGGCACCTGTATCTCAGTCAGCCATTTTTTTCCTTTTTTTTCCTCAGCCAGCCATTTGGCTCCTGAGGGCATTTGAGCTAGTGAAAGTTACAGAGCTAGAGATCTTTCTCATCAGATCATCCAAGTCAGTAAAAGTTTTATGAGACAGTTTTTCATTAAAATAAGTATAGTTTCTTCTACCTTAATCTTTTGAAGGTCTTAGAGCTTCCATATATGTGATTGTCTTGGGGCTCTGCTATGAAGCAGGTTAATATTTTCTCTATGTCTCTTGTCAATATAAACCATGCCCACCATTTTTCTGTGCTACTCTGCCAGTAGAGCCAACAGATTGAATGAGATTTAAATAAGCATATGATTGAAACTTAATTAGACCTTCTGGGATTTGGGAAACATTGTTATTTTAGATGGCAAGTAATGGGTTAAAATAAAGTGTTTCGTTCAGTGAACTGACTTTAAAAACTGCATGGTTAGAGAATAATTGCTAAAAGAAGGACTTTTAATAGGCTCCTTTATGGCTCCCAGATCCCCAAGGATATGAGAAAAAGCCCCAATTTTAAGCTTTTGCCCCTAGATGTCTCCCTTTAGCTAGGGTTTGCATGTTTTAAATTGTTCCTTGTTTTACTTAGTTTGCTTGTAAAGTTTTATTTGATTCTACAAGATGAGGGAGACTCCTCTTAGACCCAGATTGCACGTTAGAAATTGATTTACGTGGAACTTATTGGAAGCATGATATTCATTATGTGTGGGTGAATAAATTGTGTTCATTTGAATTTAATTTTGAAAACTTGGCTTCTCCACCTCTTAAATGAGTTATAACATATTGATATTCTGATTGCTTATTTGTAAAACTTTGAGGGTATATGAAAGTTACCTATTTTTTGAAGTCTTCTAGATTGATAAGGTTTATAAATCTGGAAATAAGCAGATTGGTAGGGAGAGTAAGAAAGAAAGAATCAATTCTGATTTAAGTTTATGTTTGTATTTTAACAGTGGGCCAGTCAGGGACCCCCATGGTGGGTGTTTGGGATCCAGCAGAGCAGTGGCCAGTCTTTCCCTGGACGCTAGTGTCTGCTTTTCATTTTGGCCAACATTTTACTGGGAAAAGTCCTTGGAGCTCCATTCTGCCTGCATTGATGAATCTGGGATACCTTCAGTTCAGATTTTGCTATTTTGGATGTACTTTCCTAGTGATAGAAAAAGCTTTGTTGGAATAGTGAGAATTGTCATACTGGGCATCAGTAGGACTGATGTAAGACTGTAGTCAACCAGACTTTTAGGGGGTTGTTCATTCATTCATTCATTCATCCATCCATTTATTTATTTGTTTGTTTGTTTGTTTGTTTGTTTATTTGGAGGTAACATTGATTAGTAATATTATGTAAATTTTAGGTGTACAAAATTATTATTCTATATCTGTATACTCTGTTACATGCTTGCCACCAAAAGTCTAGTTTCCATCTGTTACTAGGAACTAGTTGTTCCTTGATGGTAGAAGTTTTGTGTCTTTACCTCATCTTTGAACTTGACAATTTTTGGAGGGGGTTCTGATTTCCATTCTTTTAAAGGGTGTTATCTCCTTTTTGCTTTAGCAGGTTTGCAGAGAGAATACTTCTTCCATCTTAGGAGAAGGCAGTCTTTGTGTATTCTAGGTCTTCGAGAAAGATTGGTCATGGATGGATGGATGGATAGATGGTGGATGGATAGATAATGGATGGATGATGGATGGATGGATGGATCGATGGATGGACAGACAAATTGTGGAGTACTCGTCAGATTACATTAGTGCCCTGAGCCCTGATCACTGTAATGTCCTAGAACTATTTTGGTTAGACATGTTGTGTACTAGGTTGAGATTTTCTTGATGCCAAATAAGAATAATAGAGGTAAAAGTACTTCTTCAACCACAAAATACTTTATGATTATCAGCTAATTTTATTATAATTGGTGAGTCCATTCAAGAAATATCAAAGACTTATCTTCTTTAGCTATGGTAGGCATACTGTTTCTTATCTTAATATTAAAAATGCATTGTTCTGTTAGTTTTTGCATACACCCTTTAATGCTGTTTCTTATACATAAGAATATAGTAAGTCTCTAAATACTTCTTGAATGAATTAATAAATTGATTCGAATTAAAGAAACCTTGAATAAATTGGTTTTGAGCATTTATCATGTGTCCTCATAGAACTTGCAGACACATGAATAGATGATTACAGTTCAATGTATTGCATGCTACAGTGAAAGATAGGAAATCATAGGAGGAAGTCCATCTGGTGGTGTCAAGAAAGACTTCTTAGAGTTGGTGGTCCTTGAGCTGAGGTTGGAAGGAAAAGTAGGAGTTTGCTGGTTAGACACAAGGGAAGTACATTTCAGACAAATAGAATGTCAAATGTAGGTACTGCTGAGACAAAAAGATTGAGTATTGGGTTCTTAAAAAACTTGAAGTAGTTTTACAGCATTAACTGAATTTTAGGTAGAAACTACACAGACATGAGCAAGATAATTTCCATCTCTCTGTCCTGATTGTAATAATATAAATATTTACTTTCTCTGTGGTTCCTGGTTTTCAAAGGGACCTCTCTGTGCTTTGTTGTCAAGGTAGCATATATTAATGACACATTCCAGACCTGAGCATGTCTTTTGAAGCCAGGGGCAAGAAAGTTTTTCATATCTATTAATTACAATCACTTCTTTTTGCTATTGAATGCCTACTGTATACCAGTCATTTTACACATACAGTCTGCTTCTCCCTATAAGAACTCTGTTAGATAGGCATTATTTATCCTTATTCCCAGATGAGGAACCAAGGTAGAGATGGTGAGAGACTTGCCACATAGTTAAATAAGTGAAATGGCGGAAATGGGATAAGAAGCCAGGGTTGTCTGTCTCAGAAGTTGCTGAAAACAGCCTTAGCAAAACCCTGAGTTTAGCTATTGAGATTCTACAAGAGACTAAGCTTTCAGAAACAGAGCAGAAGTTGTGGGTCCTAGAAGATAAGACCCCATCTATAGAATGGGCAGGAAGTTTTTCCTTTGAAAGTCTGGTACAGTTTGGCTTGAAGGGTGATCAGGAACCCCTGGAGAGCTTCGATGGCAGGATAACATGCACACTGGCAGGCTCTTTCACATTGCACCAGACCCTTGTCGAATAAAAAAGAATGTTTAGAAGAGTTAATACTTGGCATTTAGGAAATTTGGAGTAGTGTAGATGTAAAATCGCAAAGTCTTAGGTAAAACATCTCTATGCAGTCAAAGATTAAGAGGTGAAATTTAGTGTTCTAAAAAAGGAAAGTGGTCCTGGCACTGAATTTGCTTCTTATCCTTGTATCATTTCGAATTCTCAGATGTTGAGGCTAATAAGTATTTTCGAGTAAGGAGTGAAGAATGGTGCTCCCTGGTGAATACACATGTCTAGGGAAGGCGTGAGGACAGGTAAAAGAAGCGCTCTTCCTTCAAAAATAACGAGTCTGTTCAAGGATGTCACTTTGCAGCTTAGAATATGATCCCTGCCTGTTTATGTGTTTCATCAACATCTATTAGATCACTGGACAGGGAAGTTCAGAAGGTAAAAGCGAACGCCCTCTATTAAAAGGCCTACAGTTTCCCCTTCGTGCTGTAGCAGAGGATGGAGCCCCTGTGTCGTCTTTTGAGGCCTGTTTGGAGTTGATGGCCATTCAGTGCTGTTCTACAGCCTTCACTCTTTTGTTCATCATTTTTGTTGAACCTTGGTGGCTTTTCCCTCTTGGTGGTGCAAACTTGACATTTATAAGGACGGTTTACTATAATTTACTTCCTACAGTTCTATAAAATTATTATCCTATAAAACGATTCCCTGTCATTCAATCTATGGAACAGTAAGCATCCCTTCTTTTAGCATCTTTCAAAGCTCGCTTTAGTGCATTCAAATGAAGGGAATTGAGGCACTTTTCCTTAAGAGGGAGGTTGGTGAGTCACTCCTTGCAGAGACCCTGCTTCCAGCTTTCTTTCACCTTACCTTTTGCACCAGTTCAGTGCTTAGCTTGTTATTCCGAAGCAGTTTTTCTGCATGGTTCAACTTTCTGAACTATTTGATACTTTCTGAGCAGCAGCATTGAATATCTCCCTGGAGATAAAAGTTCTTACTCTTTTCTCTTTTAAGGCAGATGTCTCATCAATTAGGGGATTCACTATTTTTGTCCCTTTTTACCATTGGCTTATCCCCCAATTTTTGTCCCATCCTTTAGGAAAGTAACAACCTAGCTGTGAACTTGGTCTGTGAGCTCTTAACACATAAAAATAATTGAGTTTACCAACTTAATACTTTTGGTTCTTCAACTCAGAGTTCAGTACACCTACGCAAACAGATAGCCCTAATAAGAAGGTATAATAAGTTGTAGTAGAGACAAATATTTGCCAGAAACTAAAGAGCTTCCCTGAAAAAACAAACGCACAAAAAAACATGTATTCGCAAGAAGCAAAGAGAAAGAGGCTTTTTTTCTATTGATGCTTAGCATCTGTAATAGATGAGGTAAGAGATGACCCCCTTTCTCTCTGGTCACTCTGCTTTTTCTTCTCAGGCTCAGATTTCCAGAATTTGTTAAGGAAAATGGCGGGTCAAGATTGATAACACTGCCTCCACACTGGCAGTCAGGAGAGAATTATGCAAAAGCTTACCTCTCTGGAAACCAGACTCCGAAAGGACTCAATTTAGAAAATATGTCGTTAAATATTAAAATCCAGAGAAGACATATTATTTGTTTTGAAAATAAAACGATCCGTTAGTTTTCTGTAACTCAGAAGGTTACTTCTAAAGAATACAAAATTTAAATGTCTCTCATGAATTTGACCTGGGACAAGACTTCTGTTCCTAAATCATTTCAATAATTGTGTTCAGACAGGAAGAAGTGAACTTTCTCAAAAGGTGACTCACAATTGAACTTGAGCCCTTCCTCAGAGTATTCTCCCTCTCCCTCTTATTCCTTCCCTAAATATTTCTAGCATTATGGATTTGGTTTCTAATCTTATTTTGCTGTGCAAGCTGCAAAAATGTCAGGTTTTTCTGACTGTTCCTCTGCCTTCTGATTACCCTTTTAAGCAATGCTGATTACAGGAAATTGCTGTGGTGCAAGGCGGGTGTCACAACACACAGTGATTAAAATCCGCATGTGTCATTCAGTGCCTGATTGAAGTAATCACACAAAAGGGACGAGCAGATGAAAAACCTGCTAAATGTGCAGAGGGGAGCTGTTTCTCATCATTCGGATTTAAGGATTTTGAGTTAAAGAATTAAAGCTAGTGTGAGTAAGGCTTGTGTTTTCAGTCATTTTGTTTTATTCTGAATCTTCAAAACTTCTGAGCAGGGTCTGGATCTCTGAACATTGTTTTCCTAAGGAAAACAGGTTTTGCTATTTATCAAAAAAAGATTCCTTATATACATGACTATTAAATAGTGGTCGAACATATCAAGAGGAAAGATACTGAAATGTAAATGGGATGAACAGGTGAGAACGAAATGGCAAAGGCCTGAATAGCTCAGTTCTTCAGGACCTGCCCCCTTTTCACTTCAGATGCCAATGGAAAATCCACGTTAACTCCTGTGCTTCTCACAGACCAGCTGTAGATTGGAAGTTCCAAAAGCCCCCTCTTTGGGTTCAATTAATTTGCTAGAACGACTCACAGAACTCAGAGAAACATGTACTTGCCTTTACCAGAATTATAATAGACACAAGTGAACAGCCAGATCGAAGAGATGCATAGGGCAAGGTATGTGGGAAGGGCTTGGAGCTCCCATGCTCTCTGAGCATGCCGCTCTTCCAGCACCTCTGTGTTTACCAACCAGATTGCTTTCTGAACCCTGTCTTTTTGAGTTTTTATGGAGGCTTCATTATATCAGCTCAGTTGATTAAATCATTGATCATTGGTGATTGATCTTTATTGCCAGCCCCTCTCCCCTCTCCTGAGGTGAGAGTTCAAGGGGTAGGACTGAAATTTCTAATCCTCTATTCACAAGGTTGGTTCCCCTGGTAACCAGTCCCCTTTCTTAGGTTCCCTAAAGTCTCCTAATTAACACAACAAAAGATACTTTATCACTTTTATCACTTAAGAAATTCCAAACATTTTAGAAGTTTTGTACCAGGAATGGGGATGAAGACCAAATATATATTTCTTATTATAAATCAGTGTCACCACTAAGCTATTTAAATTATTTGATTGTTATGAAAACGTGTTATTTCTATTCAGGCATGGCTATTTGGGCTAGATATAGTGGTCAGTATAGAAAATACAGCTTAATATTGGAAACTTGATTCTGTCTTGACCAATCTCATTCTCTTCACATCTGCTCTTACACTACCTGTATGTGGCTGAGCATGGGAAGAATGGACTTGTGGACATTCCTTAAGTCAGGGCATTGGATCACCGTTACTACAAGGAAGAACATTATAGAGTCAAACAGTGTAATAGGTATCGAAGGCATCCACTAATGATTTCTTCTCTTTGTCTCCCTTAGGTACAGAACCCTGGTATTTCTATTTAGTTAATGGATTTCTGAACTTTAATGTTGTCTTTGCTTTGGCTCTTCTGGTCTTACCACTGACTTCTCTTATGGAATATCTACTGCAGAGATTTCATGGTGAGTGGCACAAGGGATGATAGCTTTTGGGGGAGAATAGAGCAAGTAACAATGTATACCAAAAAGTGAAAAAGAATCTACTTGTTTATCCTCCATATTCTTCCTATGACAGTGGTCAGCTTACTGAATATTCGATCTATATATGTAGATTTATTTAGACCCCTGTTAATATCTGGTTAATAATTGCAAGTTAAACGGACAGGGAAGAGCTTAATATCCCTTAAAGTGAGGAAGTCAGTGTCATTTACAGAACCACCCACGGAGGCAAAAACATAAAATCTCAGAAGGAAGGCCTATTTGAGTCTCTTCTGTGTTTTAAAGAACGGTGTGTTAACACTTCAGGTAGATTGGTTAAGATAATCAATAGTAGAGGTGAACATTCTTTGAGAAATTACTTCCACCCCAGACTTGCAAACTAAACTGTATAGGGATTCCCCCAGATTGGATACTGAAGTGAGAGAAGCTTTAGACTTCCTAAGAAGCATCATATTTCTCTTTGTTCCGTTTTGCTTCTGCGTTTGTCGTATTGTGGAAGGTTTGGTTTGTCATTTATTTTGCTTCCTCTTATTCTGTATTACACAGCTAGTGTTTTCTCAAGTTGTTATAACTCTGGATATCTAGTGCCCATAGTTTCTTTTATGGAAGACAGCTTCGAGCAGAAGTACATGAGATTTGGAAAGAGGTTTTATTTCAGACTTTTCAGTCTGATTTGGATGCAACATAAATAATCCCTTCAGCCCACCCACCTCCATTCTGCTTTTCTACTATTAATGGTTTATAAGAGTTCACTGTATTATAATAATAGGATATGAAAACAACCTTCAGAGTCACTTTTGTTTGTTTGAGGACTTTTAACATAACCTTAATGCCATTATTCTAACAAAATTAACAGTCATTCCTTAATATCATCTAATAGTTAATTGATATTCAGATTTTCTACATTGTCTAAAAATATCTTTTTACAGTGAGTTTATTTAAAGCAAGATCTAAACAAAGGTCTTATACTGAATTTTGTGTTATGTTTCTTAAGCTTTTTAAGAGATTCCCCATGTAACCTTTTTTCTCCTGAAGATTTCTAAAGAAACCAGGTTATTCATCTTGTATAGTATCCCACATTCGGATTCAGTCGTCTGTTCCATTGAGGTGATAACTTATTCCTCCATTCCTTGTATTTCTTAAGGATCAATTTTTTAAAAAAATCTTTTTTCTGACTATAAAAATAATTTTTCCCTGTGTAAAATTTGGAAATGCTTGTGATATAAGTATAAAAACAGCACATTAGGCTGTTCTCTACAGTATGAATCCAATTTTGGTTTAAAAATGTATAATACACACACATGTTCAGCTAGTGGAAAAATGAGTGCTTTCTGTTTTTTCTGTGTACTTTTTGTGTATTTTATAATATGAGCAATACTTTTTTTTTTAAACAAAAAAACATAAAGTATAAAGAAGTAGGAAAGAAATTACCTGTTTATCCCATCATGTGGTACAACTGTGGTTACAATTTTGTATATCATATGGAGGACATTTCAAAAATTTAGACCATATTTTTAAAATGTATTTGTGAGTTTTTAAGATACAGAAGAGAAAAAGATTGTTTATATGTAGAAGATTTACTTTCTAAGAAAATCCCAACCTAACGTACTTCCTGAGGAGATGTAAATTTTAAATTATAGCCTAAAATCTCATGATAAAATCTTAGAGTTAAAAATTTAAAAGATAAGCTTGTTAGTGTAAGTCAAGAATTTTTATTTCTAAAGAGTTTTTGCAAACATACATATAATTTCGGAACGCAAAAGTGGACATTGCTCTAGGGTGGGGGTGTTGGTGACAGTCCTTATCTTTTCATCTAAACTTGCTGTTTATAGATGTAATGGACACCAGGAGGCGCTCTCTACCTACCATTTGCAAGGGAGTCCTGTGCACTGATCATTATCACTAATATAAGCACAGTAGGGGGTGCCTTCACTGTGGGTTGCAGGCTTATCACTCAGTGTTCATGTACCTAACCACAGGAACTTTCCAGCAGGTGCTTGGGTCTTTGTGTTCATTAAATTCTTTTAATTCTTTCCCATGCTTTATGTACATTTTGGTTCCAATTTGGGAATTCAGACTGGATGGGTATTTGCAGAAGAGGAGAGAAAATTTGATCATTAAACTTATTTAAGAATTCTTTTATATTTGCTTTAAAATAAACTCTGTCATTTGTGGCTTGACTAAAACCGGTGATAGGTTTGAGAATTGAACTCTTTTTCTTTCCTTTGATCTGTAGCTATTTGAACAGACCGATTGGTAAGAAGATTAGTGTATTAAACAGAACATAGGAATTAAAACCCGAGAAATGAGTTTATGTTATGCTTTTGGTTAATCTCAAGAACCTTTAGTCTTAGTGGCAGGACTCATTAGAGAGAGATGGCATTTTTTTCTTCATCCAGTATAGAAATTATTAAGCTCTATAACTCATTTACCTGATCTTCATTTGTGTTGTAGCCAAATCCAGTATTGTACCTCACTTTAGATGTTGAATCTCTTGGGAGAGCTGAGGTGTATACACCTCTTTCTACTTGACTCCTTTATTTCATCAGAGAAAGTGTCAATGCAAGAGTTGAAACATTTTATAGGATGCCCTATGGCATAACTTTCTAGGAGATTGAGAACACTAAAACTCAATTTGTTGTTTTGTTTTAACATGGTGAAAGGTGGATATTTTTCTGTGTTTTACAGTTCAGAATTTAGGCCATCCATATTGGCTTACCTTGGCTCCAATGTATATTTGGTTTATAATTTTCTTCATCCAGCCTCACAAAGAGGAGAGATTTCTTTTCCCTGTATATCCACTTATATGTCTCTGTGGCGCTGTGGCCCTTTCTGCACTTCAGGTGAGTTTCAGGGAAATATATATGTCTGCTTTATTCTGTTTTACTTTTTAAATTGTTCATAAAGCTTAAAGGCAAATTACAAAATGTTTTCCACCTTAGATATTTTATCCATGCATTAAACCTGATGCTTATCATGTTATTAAAGCTTTATTTAGTGATTGCTTAGCTGTTGATTGTATTCCTATTTGCTGATTACATAGTTGCAGTGTTATTTTGAGTCTTGTCTATTGCAAACAAGAATCCAATTGCTATTAAAGAAGTTTTTTTTAAGTCATTGTATGGGCCTACCACAGAATGATGGCACCACAGCAGAGCTAATGGAATGTTTGCTCTTCAACTACGAGATCAGAATAGAATTGAACTGTTTGGGATAACATCAGACTGTTAGCAATAAGTGACACTTTGTAATCCTGGCTTAAAACCTGTCCAGGTCAATTCCCTATCAGAACTAATCTTTAATATCTCTGTATTTATGATCTCAGAAGCCTCCAGACTCTTTTTTGACCTCTGCTACCATTTGCAAGTAGCAGTAAAGAATAATTAGAGCATAGATTTTTTCCTTAACAGAGATATAACTCACAAACCATACAATTCACCCATTCTAAGTGTGCAATTCAGTAGTTTTTAGTATATTCACAGATATGTGTAATCATCATCACAGTCAATTTTAGAACACATTCATCACCTCAGGAACTCTGTACCCTTTAACTGTCATCACCTCCCTTTCCCATAACTCCCCAGCCCTAGACAACCACTAATCTACTCTATGTCTCTACGGATTTGCCCATTCTGGGTATTTCATATAAATGAAATCATAAAATACGTAATCTTTTGTGACTGGCTTCTTTCACATAGTGTAATGTTTTTAAGGCTCATCCATGTTAGGATGAGAGTTTTAAATAGTTTTAATTATAAATGTAATTGAACTTCATTGCAGATAATTTTTCTTCTACAACTTTCTAAATTAATTCTACTACCCTAACAAAACACTTTCTAGCATTTTCACCTACCACATATCAGAGTTTATAATGGTTGTAATTGATGTCTACATATAACTTTATATCCTTTTTAATAAAATTATATCATAACATTCTTTATGTTGTCCTATCTATACCCATCATTTAGTAGCAGTATATTTGCTGTATCATTTTTATATAATATGGGATATATAACATTGAATTGGTTATATATAATATGATTGGAAATAATAATATAATTTATGTTAGAGTTTAGGTTGCTCACTTATTTTGGTATTATAAGTAATGCTAGGATAAATGTCTTCATGTAGGTATTTGGATTGTTTCCTTGGGACATAGTCCCAAAAATATGAAAGGAGTTCAAACATATTTATGGCACTTGTTATATATTGCAAAATTGCTTTCCAAAAGTAATTCTGGTCTAGGAGGGAAAGGGAAGAAAAGACGTCTAATGGGATGGTACTCAAAGACTGCAGAATTCATGCATGTATATGTATACTGTAATAATATTAATCTAGTCTGTAACATAGTTGAGCAGATAATTAACAGCATTTTCCTAATGTTCTTTGAGAGAGATTCTTTTTTCTTGTTTAATCATGCGACATTTTGTTGGTACTAAAAACTTTGATGAAAACGTCTCCACTAGGAAAGTAAATATTAATACTTATTATATCAAAATAGATTGAGATACTTCATATATCAAAAAAGCTACTAAGAAGAATTTTTATTTAAATTTTAAAAATGAATAAATAATTAGCACTCTCCACACTAGAGAAATATCCAAATAATTTTCCTGTGAAGCTAGTGAGATTTAATCCTCAGCAAGCCCTCAGCTGGGCTGACCTGCAGCTTTAATCTTAGAACTTGGAGTGAGTACCTCACTGTTTGCAAATGTTCAGACCAGTTTTCCATCTCAGTGTTACTGTGATATTTTGTGATAATGTAAATTCTGCAAGGTGTATCTTTTTATTTCAACACAGTTTTCTTTCCTTCTAGAAATGTTACCACTTTGTGTTTCAGCGATACCGCCTGGAGCATTATACTGTGACATCGAATTGGCTGGCGTTAGGAACACTCTTCCTATTTGGACTCTTATCCTTTTCTCGTTCTGTGGCACTGTTCAGAGGTAGATAGATATACGGAGAATGTCTCAACCCATACTTGCGAGGCCCTTCCTTCACCTTGGCTTTGTGTAATGCATGATAGTTCAATACAATTCAGCTGAAGCTAGGAGGAACATTTTTCTATGAGAATCTGTGGACTTAACATTAAGACTGGGATATGACATCTATACCTTAAGATTGAAGAGAAGATTGAGAATTCCTTTTGGCGTGATTAACTATAAATTTTTTTCTCTGTTCTTATTGACTTTTTTTTCCCCTTAAAAGGGTGCTTTTTCCTTTTAAAGGGTGAATTAAGGAAGCTTTAAACTTAGGATGCAAATTTGAGGTTCAATTCCTGTGATTATATTTTTACTTATAATCATTATTTGGATCCAGAATATTAAAGTGTGCTCAAGAACATGAAGTTTAAAACATGGAAGGGTATAGAGAATGGCAACAGAAAAAAATATTTTAGGTAAAATAGGACTTCTGCTGTAACCATCTTTCTAACTAAATAGAGACATCTTATACCAGTAGAGCGGGCTTCCTGCTGGAGTTGCTCTAAACCTTCTTCATACTCTTAAACATCATGTGGATTACAGTGGGACATTAGCATGCGTTGTAATTAAATGTCAGAATCTCATCTTACTTATCTTTGGCTTTCACAAATCTTTCTCCCTTCCAGGGTATCATGGGCCCCTTGATTTGTATCCAGAATTTTACCGAATTGCTACAGACCCAAGCATCCACACTGTCCCAGAAGGCCGACCTGTTAATGTCTGTGTAGGAAAAGAGTGGTATCGATTTCCTAGCAGCTTCTTTCTGCCGGATAAGTAAGTTGTCCTTTAATTCCTGAGTTTTAAGTTAAGGAGTAAAATAGCAATTCTTTGGCACTGTCTTCTTAATTTTTCTTTCATTTTGGATTTTTCACAAAAAGTTTCTGAATTTACCATTTTGAGAGCTGGGGGGTCTGTACTCTACGTGCATCCATCATCTGTGTTCAGTTGACTGAGTACTGTGTCTGATTATGCACCCTGCACTGCCCTTAACCACAGAGGTCTGTGGTCTTATAAAGACACTTTGGGCCCTGGGCTTCTGCTGGTGGCACTTCCTGAAGATTTATATTTAAATTTCTATAATTGTCTGATGTTAATTCACTTCTAAAAGTGGTCTAGAAACTCAGGAAGAAGAGTGTTTTTAGAGAAGAAATGTTTATTATTCAACAACAGTGAAAGTTCACCAATGTCTGGATACTGGGAAAAGCTGTGGTTAAGACATCTGTACAATGTTCCTTTAAGCTGTCTGTTGTTGGGTGTGATAGTATAGGTTCTGGAGTTCCTTATTTGCTTAATTTGGACAGAGAAGAGTCCTATTTAGGGAAAAGGGATGTCAGGTTACAGTGAGTTCTTACATTTCACTCTTCTCTCTATCCACCTGATGGATTTGCTTTAATTTTCATAATTCCCTTTGACGGTGTGGTAATTAGCAATAAACTTTGATGCTTCTCTGGTTGTTCAATGGCATGATTATTTGGTTGCAAATTTCATTGCTGAAAGTTGGTGAAATAGGTTGAGAGGCCTCTAGCTGAAAATTTCTCAACAAGTTTGGACATAATTGTGACCTCTGCCTCCCTGCTCCCTGGTTGAGGTTTTAGCAGAAATATTTTTTTTTCTCCAAGTGAAATGAAATGTTTTTCACATGAATTTTTTTTGGCTTGTTTATTTCAAGTACATTTAGCAATATGAGTCCCCTGTGTTTTTCTTATTCTACTTATTTGTGTTTCTCACAGTTGGCAGCTTCAATTCATTCCATCAGAGTTCAGGGGTCAGTTACCAAAACCTTTTGTGGAAGGACCACTGGCTACCCGGATTGTTCCTGCTGATATGAATGACCAGAACCTAGAGGAGCCATCCAGATATGTAAGGGCAACATTCTCCTGTTACTATTTTGAAAAGAGTCTACCCCTAAAATCTGCTGGCATATATATTAGAAAATTGATGAAATGGGAATTTCTTAGAAAGTGATTTCTTTAGGGTAAGAGGTATAACTTTTGAGAAAGAATGAATAGTATCACTTTTATTTTTAAATTACCTCCCTTATTTTCTATGTAAAACATATAACTCAATATATTTTCTAAGCTGAGCTAGAAATTTTCTTATGATGAATTTGAATCTCATTTTGAAACACATTCTGAAAATCTGTAACATTTCTTGGCCCATTAAAATACTTGGTGAGGAACTTTCAAGTTATCAGTAGACATTTGACCTAGTATATTCTATTAGTATATTCTGGTTTTAGCAAATAGACAGTCAGTAAGGCTATTTTCATAGTCCATGGAGCAATATCTGTCAGGGCCTGTGCCCTTCTACCCATTTGTCTTTACTCACTCTGAGATCCCACATAGATTTTATTTCAGTTGCTTTGAAAGATGACATTTTTGCCATTCGATACCTGTAAAATCCTTGATAATGAAAAAGGTAAGAACAATAAAGTTAGTTCTCCTGATTCCCAGAGACAGTAAAAAATTATTTTATAGAATTATTAGACAGCACATTTTTGGGCAGCTTGTCTGTTAAAGAAGCTTTTAACAATTTAAATATCACATACATTTGGTTTAGGTTTTCTTATGTCATATACTTAAAATGCGAACTGAGGATTTCTCAGTTCTCTTCTGAAGCAAACCCGCAACCACATTTGGCCTTTTGTCTCCCAGATTGGGGCTGGTTAGACTTCCATGGAGACCCTCTGGGCTTATGAGTGAGAGTCTTGTTGTGTGAGCTTTAGCTATAAGCTAAGAAAATGGACATCATAAGGTACAAACTTGGCCTGACCCCTGAGAAGGTAAAATATGTATGTATTCGACTAAGTAGCTTATATGAACACTTTCTTCTAAGTTCAGCCTCTGATTCCTGTAACAATGGAAATACCTCCGCCCCTGGCAGGGTAAACTGTTATTGGTCATCTTCATTTTAGCTACAGGTACCTCCTGAGAGCAGGTTTTGATGTACAAGGGATCACCAAGGGGACACTACGTAGTCAAAAGAGTGAAATGTTGTCAGAGCTATGTTTTAGGGAGAGGTAGTATAAGGCAGTAAAAATGAGCATGGATATTGAAGTCAAGTAGGCCTGAGTTAAAATGCCAGGTCTATTGCTTATTTTAGTGAGCTTTGGCAAATTAGTTAACATCTCTGTTTAACTAATTTAAGTTTTGTATCTGGAAAATGGGAATAATGATATTTATATTAGGAGATTTATATGAGATTAGACAGTATATATGTCATATTTAGAAAATAGTTTTTTGTATATAGATTTTCCCACAAATGATCTTAGAAATCAGTTTATCAATGGATTAGTGGTAAAGGAACCCTTAAAAGGATTTATAATCTGCCCAAATCTTTTTCTCCTTCCTCATTTCTATTGTTCCCCAACCTGATTTTTATTCTAGTTCATCCAGACTCACCATTGTTTTTTCTGCCCCAATAATTTTGCTTATCTTGGTGACTACTCTCTTGCTCTCTGAAGACTTTTCCCAACTATATAAGTCCATAGTGAACAGTCTTTCCTTAAATGCCTTAAATATTTCTTTACAGCTCATTTAGCCATTTAATTTTGTTGTCTTTTATTATGTAAATATTTCTGTTATATATGTCATGTCTTTCCGCATCAGATCGTGAATGACTGTACCTTAGTTTTTTGTGTTCACCGTAGTGTTTAGGGTAGTGCTGTGTACCTAGTAGTTAGCCTATACATTCTTTCTTACTTGGGAAATGAATATTCATCATTGCTGGGATAGTGATATTGGGAGCAAGCCAGCTGTAAAATCCACAGTGGTCCTTTGTCATTTCTTAGGCTTTTGTCACCGATTGTCTCTGGTTATATCATATTTCCATATTTTCTGTTTCCAGGAGTTTACATTTGGTTAAATGACTCTATATTAGCCATACCTAAAAGGTGAAGATTTTTCAGAATACTGGCTGATAAAAGCAAAGACAAACAAGTCAGATATATTTGCTGAGTGTGTAGTGTCTGTCATTGTGTTTGTCTACTTTTCTGTGGTTGAAAATTTTCATGCAGAGTTCTTTTTGGATTTTCCTACATGATGGGAAGTGCCATTCAAATCCAGCCTACTCATCTTTGACCCTTTGGAAAGTAGAAGAGACATTTGATGGCTTACTGTGACTTCTACATGTACTGTGATCAGGGATTCATCTCTTTTAATTAACTGTTTCCTCTGATGATAAAAGTTATGTATATTTATTGAATAAAATAAAACTATTAATAAGAAAAACAATCATCCATAATCTCATTAACCAAACATTAAACCACTGTTACCATTGGGATGTTTTTTCTTTTACTTTTTTCTTTTGCATACAAATGTGCATATGTATGTGCATACATAACAAAAATCTCAATTATTTTTTTTTAAATAATGTTTTAGTTCTTTAAGAAATGGTGCCAGGATCAAGACTGTAGTGGCCAAATAACTTCGCAGGACACGTAGGAGTACATTCTGTACTATATTTATGTTTGTTACTTTGGTTATCAGTCCTGGTTTTAAGTCTGGATTCATTCAAAAAGGCAAAATAATTGTGTTCCCTGTCTTTCCTGAGCATGCTAAATAGCAGCATTATTTTTATCTGCCCTTTGGCTCTGAGTAACAGGTTTTAGCCAACCCTTGGCTTTAATGCTAAGTGATTTGGGTCTGTCTCCTATTTCTAGTCTGCATAGAAACTAGGAAACATGCATGACCTGCTTTGTTTCACTAGCCAACTTTACCTCTGAGTTTATCCAGAATTAGAAGAGAATGTTAAGGTTCTGTGGTTTCTGTTGCATTGTTATAACTACATAGCAGAAGTATATATTTTTTGCTTCGTATCTTTTTTGGTAGATAATGAGTAGTTATTTAATAACCCATTATTAAGAAGGTGGCATTTTTATACTGGCATATGCCAAGATTTTCTTCCAGGATCAAGGTCTGAATGTAGAAGGTACATTTAGTTTACCTTGAAAAAGACCTCGAGTTTGCTTGTGGAAGTGGCATTGGAAGGGTTGCAGCCTGTGAATTAGTGAAAGGATTATCTGAACTATGACAGAAAGATATAATGCCAAATATGGATGGATGTGGCTCATAACACACAGTAAACTGAAGAAGATGGGAGATATTTGAGGGTATGCTTGTATGCGCTTTGTATGTTCCTATGCTGAACAGTTCACCCGGGTGCAGTGTTCTGGATTCACCCAGTTTTTCTTGTGAATTAAAATAACAGATAAGCAAATGCAAAAATTAAATTATGCTTAGATTATTCCTTAATATATCAGTTGGCATTAGAACACATTTGCATTTTCAAAACATGTTACAATAGAACTGACTGTATATTCAGTCAAAGCTTTCCATAGCTTCTTTATCCCTGCTTTTAGTATTTAATCAGTGGAAAGAATTATGGATTTGGAAGGGAACTTCAGGTATCATAAAGTCTGTGATCTCCTCATTTTACGGGCAAAGAAACTGAGGCTCAGAGAGTTTGTAACTTGACAAAGATGAGTCCTAGGATAAAAAGCTTGGTTTCAGAATTCCCTGATCTTTTCACACCGCCTCTTCCTTCCAAAGCCACGGTTGTTTATACCATAAGTTATATAACTTGAATATATGTTTTCATGCAATGGTTAATCATTCTTTGATGTAACAGGGCTGCATAGACATTAAGAGGTTGAACATTACTTTTTTAAAAGTTACTTTCCATTTCTAGAGCTCTGTTACATATATGCCAGGTACTTTATGTAGTAATTATTGTGTTTATTAACAGAAATGATCAAGGTCTACTCCTTTTACTTTTTTCTCTCTTTCTCTCTTAATCCTTTCTCCTACCCCGTAGGAAGTTCCTATCCAATGGGAAGTTCTTACTGAAAGATAACATAAATTGCCCTATAGATATTTTTACTAATTGTTATCAGCCTTGAGTATCAAAGTAAGCAGATTCAAATTGCTATAATATATGTAGTAGAATAAAATTGGAATCTACTAAGGATTTAAGTGAAGGCTGTTCAAAATGCTTCTTTAAAATTAATTCCCTAGTATCCATTGTGTTGGCATTTAGAAATTAAATGTTTCCATGATCTTCCACCAAACGACCCAAAGTTTTTACCTGTGAGTTTACATTTTTATAGCACAGTAAATTTTTACTTGTGAATTTAAAGATTCAATTGATAAATATGTATTTAGCAAAGCTATATGGTAGACAATAAAACTATGAGACAGTCTGTGCCTCTGGGCCACAACTACTTTTTAAAATTTAATTGGACTATAAATAAAAGAAGAAATGAAAAGCCAGAAAAATACTTGAAATCTTTCCCAAACAGTTGACTGTTTCTTCCTAGGCCCCAGCATTCCTGTTTCAAAAAAAGGGAATATCATAGGACAATGTTGATGGGTGGAAAAATGATGTAGTGGCAAGAACACTGTGCTGAAAGTTAGGAGAACCTGTGATTCTTTTCTGGAATAGATTGAAGTGTATTTTCTTATATGCCTTGGTGAGTTTCCAAAATTCTTGAAATAGCTTTCCATCTCTCTCCAATTTGTTGTAACTACACCTGAAATCCAGCTGCAGTGTTAAATTTCAGCTTATTGCACTACCTGTTTTCTCATCAAATATTTCATGGTGGCAAAATTGAGACATACCTCCTGGGCCATAGGACCTAATGACCAGAGATGGAACTCTATATGCTGCTTTGCCCCTAAAAAGATGAGTATCTGTTAGGGACCCACCCACTGTGCTGTGCCATACTACCTGAGTGTGAAAATATTGTTTGGAACTTGAGAAGATATCACTCCAGACCCCATCCCTGGCAGACTGTCTGTAACAGCTGATAAGGAAAAGCTGCGAGAATTTTAATTATTGCCCAGCTCCCCTTGGCTCACGCCTATTCCAACAAAATGGACACCTTTTATTATTGATATCTTGACTCTGTCTCAGGCTTCTCCTTTTAGAATATGTATTTTTGTTTACATCTGAGGTGGTATTAAATTGTCATCCTTAACATACATACATTTATTGATAAGATATAAACAGTGTGATGTTGGTTATCAATAAATTAGCTTGAATTCCTCACCACCACCTTTTTTTTCTTTTGTTTTAGAGGTGCTGATTTGTTCTTCTCCAAAGCATCTAGTGGGTTGTTAGAAACTGAAAGAAGTCACATTTCTTTCAAAATGAGTCTTAAATGCTTGTATTTTACAAAATTTTAAACTAAGGCATATTTTTAGCTTCGACAGCTGGTTGATATGTAGCCTGTGACTAATGAAATGAAACACATTTTTGTTTCATGATCATGTGTTAATGTCACCCTACAATTTTGTTATTTTTGATGTAAGAAAGAATGATTAAATCTGAAGAAATGAAAAAACGAGCTCTTTGGTTACACTTTGAGGCAGATTTAAATCAAGTCTTTTGATTTTTGAATTGTAGATGATGTGGTTATGGAGTGTGGTCTCAGATTTTACACCATGAGATATTGATAAAATTGAGAGAAGAAACTCTTTTTTCTGTTCTGACTTTTTGACCTAAGGGGCAGTAGTCACTTGGTGTTACTAGGGATTCAGACTGACAAATGTCAAACTGAAAATAGTCACAGTAAAACAGTATAAATATATAGCATGATCAGATTTTGTGAGGAAAAATATCTGCGGAGAAGAAAGTCTGGAACATATACTAATAGGTTGATAGTGATTTTCTTTGGATGGTAAGATTATTGATAATTTTTAAAATGTTTCAAAAAATATTTTTATAATAAATAATGTTTTCCTTTCATTATTAAGAAAAATAAATTACCATAATAGGGACTATAGATATGAAATCTTTGAAACTCTCAAGATCTCTGGTATGCTTCATAAGTAACACTCAGTATGCTGTTAGTTGACCTCTGTTTTTCCTGTCTTTGAGCACAAGAACCTTCAACTTAAAATTAGGAGATAGATTTTCTGTTAAGTAATTTTTACCTTAGTCTTCTGGCCTCTTCTTAGTTAAGTAATTTCAATCATTATATCTAAGACTACTTTCGCTGCTCTTTCTGCAAACTAGATCTAGATTGCTTCAAAGAAATGAATGTGGTTTACCTATTCTAAGCTATGAGGAAAAAATTTTTACACCTAAAATCAAAAGGATGCTGCTGTGATGAATCGACTATACAGTAAAATATCTTAAACTCTTTCAGACAGTGGGGGAGTTAAAGAATTGAGTAAAAATTTTTTAAAAATTAAATAATTTGCCTATTTTTGAAGTTTAGTCAAAAAGCCTGTCTATCCAGAAAGTGTGCCAGAGACTACCTAATAGCAGGGGCATTCCTAACAGTCCTGGATCACTGGCTTAAAGACAGTGATCTGGAGATAACCATCCAAATGGGAAAATATATTTGCAGGCAACACTTCTGATAAGGGCCTAATATCCGAAATATACAAAGAACTCATACAATTCAGTAACAACAACAACAACAACAACAATCCAATTAAAAAATGGGCAGAGGACCTAAACAGACACTTCTCTCGAGAAGACATACAAATGGCCAACAAACATATGAAAAGATGATCAACATCGCTAGCTATTAGGGAAATGCAAATCAAAACCACAGTGAGATACCATTTCACACCTGTTAGAATAGCTGTTATCAACGGGACAAGTAATAATAAGTGTTGGAGAGGATGCAGAGAAAAAGTAACCCTCATACACTGCTGGTAGGACTGCAAATTGGTACAATCACTATGGAAAACAGTATGGAGGTTCCTCAAAGAACTAGGAATTGATCTACCATATGATCCAGCAATCCCTCTGCTAGCTATTTACCCCAAAGACTTGAAAACATACATCCAAAAAGATATTTGCACACCGGTGTTCATAACAGCATTATTCACAGTGGCCAGGACATGGAAGCAACTGAAGTGTCCTACAATAGATGATTGGATAAAGAAGCTGTGATACATATATACAATGGAATATTACTCAGCCATAGGAAGAGATGAAATACTGCCCTTTGCGACAACCTGGATGGATCTCGAGATAATCATGCTAAGTGAAATAAGCCAGATAGAAAAAGTTGAAAACCACATAATATCACTTCTTTGTAGGATATAAATCTAAAAGCAACAAACAAACATGACTCATGGATATGGACAGTGGACTTCTGGTTACCAGAGGGTAGGGGGGTAGTGGGAAGGTAGATGGGGTAAAAGCAGTCAAATATGTGGTGACAGTTGAATTGTACACTTGAAACTTACTGGATTTTGTTAACCAATGTCACCATAGTAAAAACAATGATCTGTAAGTCTTATCAGCACAATATCAGTAATCGCCAATCTTTTGGCATTTTTTTATTCTTAATCACTTTTAAATGTTTCTGATTCTGTTTCTTTATTGGTTCATTAACCCATTCATTCAAAGTCAGGAACTTTTTATTGTGACTATGTGCTGAAAAGACAAAAGTCCCTAACAAGAAAAAACGAAAAAAATATCATGAAAAAAAGGAATTGGGAAAAACAGAAACAGTATGAAGCAGAAAAAATTTTAAACTTTTATAACCCATGTTGTAGAATAAAAGAAAAGTTTGGGGACCATAACACAAAAACATATGCTTTGAAAAGGGAATAATCAGAAAATAAAAGCTTCTCGAAATTAAAAATAGGATAATTTAGATTTAAAAAATCAGTAGAATGATTAGAGGGTAAAATTGAGGAAATCGTCCACAGCATAACAGTACAAAAACAAAACAAAAAACAAAAGATAGAAAATAGGAAAAAAAGAATAAAGATCAGAGGATCTAACATCTAGCTAATAGGAGGTCCAGAAAGAGAGAACAAATGAAATGGAAGGGATAAAACTACCAAAGAATGTGAGACAATTCCTTTGAACTGAAGGTCATTGCTTTCAGATTGAAGGAGCCCACAAAATATACCTAAACTGATGCATGAGAAACAATCCATACCAAGATGTATCAAGTAGCAAAAGTTAGTGTGTATTACTATTTCATAATCGAAAAATATAAAGCTACCAGGAGAAAAAGCTGAGTTTGGAAGTGAAACCAAGGGAAAAGGAGGATACTGCTGTTTTTCATAATAAACTTCTTGTAGTATGGAAGTTTTGAACTGTGTACATACATTCTTCTGATAAACCTAAAGATGAATTTAGGTAAAGACGTAAATCTTGCCTCAGAATCTAGTAGGAAAAACAGTTCTAAAATATTCAGCAGTGTATTGAGCGCCTTAATATGCTGTGGGAGCACAGAGAAAATAAGAAAGACTCTTCCTACTCTATTTGAGGAAAGCTTCACCTAAGAGATGGCATAGGATCTGGTTCTTAGAGGAAGATTAAGAGTTCTCTGGCAGAAGAGGAAGTTAACATTCCAGTCAAAGGGAACAACATATGCAAAGGCTTGAAGTATGAAAGAACATTTAGGGGAAAATAAAGGGTTTGAGGTTTCTAGATTGTAGTTAATTGGACAGAGTATTTTTCACCTCTTCCGTATTTCACTTGTTCTCATATATTTATGAATGTGACTGTATTCTCTGCTAAATTATACATTTAAGAACAAGGGTTCGTTCTTAATAAATAAATGCCCAGGAATGTGATTGCTGAATCATGTAGGTATATGTTTAGTTTTTTAAGAAACTGCCAAACTGTTTTCTAGATGGCTGTATCAGTTCAAATGAAGTGTCGAGATCTTACCTCCCTTTACTCTCTTCCTGTTTATAATATAATTGTCTTAAATATTTTCTCTACATATATTGAGAACAACCCAAGAATGTGTTATACATTTTGCTTTAAACTTTAAATTTAATTTAGAAAATTCAAGGGAAGGAAAATTAATTATTTTTATCCATGTCCTTTTCCTGTTGTTCATTCTTCCTTCCTAATGTTCCACAATTCCTTATTTCCTTTGTTTCAAGAATCCCTGTAGCTATTCTTTCATGGTAGATCTTCTAACAGACTTTCTTGGTTTTCTTTCATCTGAGAATGTTTTGGTTTTCCCTTGATTCCTAAAGAATTGTTTTTTTCTTTGGATGTGGAATTCTAGGTTGGCAGTTTTTTCTTTCATTCCTTGAAAAATATTGTGCCCCTTCCTTTGTCCTCCATGGTTTCTGACGAGAAGTCTGCTGTCATTTTAATTGTTTTTTCCCTATCTGCAAGGTGTCATTTTTCTCTGGCTGCTTTCAAGATTTTTTCTTTGTCTTTAGCTTTCAGAAGTTGAATTATGGGGTGTTACAGAGTGAATTTTTTTTTTTAGTCCAGCCTTTTTGGGGTTCACGCAGCCTCTTGATTCCATAAGTTTAAATCTCCTGCCGAATTTGGGAAGCTTTCAGACATTATTTCTTCTAGTAATTTTGTCAGCCTTGCCCTCTTTCTCATCTTCTTTTGGGATTCAATAGCATGAATGTTAGATCTTTTTTTTTAGATACAAAACTCCCTGAAGCTTTCTTCTTTTTTTTTCCCCAGTCCTTTTACTTTCTGATATTCAGATTGTGTAATTCTATTCTGTTTTCTACTTCACTGTTTCTTTCTTCTGATTCCTCCTTTCTGCTGTTGAGCACATCTCTTGAGCTTTTAATTTCAGTTATTGTCCTTTTTATTTCTAAAATTTCCGTTGGCCCTTCTTTACTTCTTCTCTTTCTTTGCTGAGACCTATTCTTTTGTTTCAAGCCTGTTTGTAATTATTCATTAAAGTGTTTTTAATTGTGGCTGCTTTAAAATCTTCATTAGAATAATTTTAATATCTCTGTCATCTCTATGTTGGCATCTGTTTGTTGTCATTTGTCATGCAAGTTGAGATCTTCCTTGCTCTTGGTACGTTGAGTGAGTTCTCACTGAAACCTGGACATTTGGGCCATTGTGTTATGAGATTCTGGATCTTATTAAGTCTTTCTGTTTTAGCCAGCCTTCTATGACCTTACACTAGTGGGGAAAGGGAGTGTTGCCTTGTTATTGCCAACTGGGAATGACAGTCCAAGATTCCCTACTTGGCTTTCATTGATACCCAGGGGCAGACAGAGGTGTTTGTTATGGCTGGGTAGCAGTGGGAGCGCAGGCTCACCACTAGGCCTCTACTGATATGACTTTGGCTGAAATGAGCAGGGGTGCCTTGTCACTGGTACCATGGGGGGCAGCCTTGTTACCGTTGGACAGGAGTGAAAGTCCTGACTCTACTAGGCCTTCTCTGACACCACCTCAGCATGTAAGAGGAAGGGTGCCTCTTCACTGCCAGATAGGGTGCAAGCGCAGGCTTCATGTGTGCTTTCCACTGATGCCATCGGTGGTAGAGAAAGGAGGCTTTTTACTCCCAGCAGGGTTGAAAGTCCTGGCTCCCTCCTTGATCTTCTCTGACACGATCGATGCGAGGAGTGGGGTGCGGGGCGGGGGCGGCCCTTCATTACAGTCTGGTGAAAGTAGAAGTCTGAACTCTTTGTTGGACATTTACTTTCAGAGGCATGGGTGGGATGACAATTTTGAAGAGGGATCTGTTTGGCTAATGTATTTTATAAAGGTTCTCCAAAGAAACTGACCGATTGTGTGTGTGTGTGTGTGTGTGTGTGCGTGCGCGCGCGCGCGCACGTGTATACATATATATTTATATCTATGTATATGTTCATACATATGAGAGAGAGAAAGAGAGAAAGAAAGAGGGAGAGAGAGAAAGAAGGAGAAAGAGAGAGATTGATATTGATTTAATTTGTATTAAGGGGGATTGACTTACATGACTTAGCGGTCTGGTAAGTCTGAAATGTGCAGGATAGGTTGGCAGTCTGAAGACCCAGGGAAGAACTGATGTTGTAGCTGGAGTCCAAAGGCAGTTTGGATACAGAATTTTCTCTTCCTAGGGGACTTCACTCTTTTTCTCTTAAGGTCTTCAACTGATTGAATGAGACCCACCCTTATTATGAAGAGTGGTCTGCTTTACTCAGAGTTTACTTATTTAAATGTTAATCTCATTTAAAAAATACCTTCATTCTACGGCCATGCCACCCTGAACAAGTCCAATCCCATGTGATCTCAGCAGCTAAGCAGGGTTGGGCCTGGTTAGTACTTGGATGGGAGACCACCTAGGAAGACCAGGTGCTGTAGGCATAAAAAATAAAAAATAAGGGATTGTAAGCTGACAGTTCCTTGCAATCTGTGAGGTCAACCAATGGTTGCCTCGCCAAAAAAAAAAAATATCTTCAGAGCAACATCTAGTCTGATGTTTGACCAAATATCTGGGTATTGTGGCCTAGCTAAGTTGACACATATTAACTGTCACTGCTGGAGTAGAATGATTATTGTCTAAAAGTATTATTCCTTGGGTCCTGAGGTGCTCAGCTGCTCTGCCTTTTTTTTCTCAACCTTTTGGAATCATCTTATATTTGTTTCATACATAATGTCCAAGGTTTTTAGCTAGACTCAGCAGAAGGAATATGGAACAGTACCTGTTCTTGCTGTTTATTTGTTGTGTCCTTTTAACATATCAGATTAAATGCTTCATTGATATTTGAGATCATAGGTTTTTATTTCTAAGCCTGTTTTCTGTTTTCTCCTAAAGAATTATTTAGTTTTTCCTTCTATGTGGTTTTTTAAAATATCACATCTTTTGTACTAGAGTGTGTCATTTTATGGTTTTATCTGGGTGGGGTTTTTTTTCTCCCTTTTCAGATTTTAGTTTAATATTTTCTTCATTTAGTTGGAAGTTTCTCTAAGCACGTTCACGCTGGTCTTGGTGAGATGCATTCTGACCCTTGCCAGGAGCTCATTTGTCCATTAGGCATAATCCAGAAAAGTAATCCTATGATTTGACTCTATTGTCTATATCTTCTGTTCACTTCCCTTGTCTTTCTCTTCCAAAGTCACAACCTTTAACTTGGAAGGAAATTGAAAATATCTTTTTGCTTAAAAGACATTCAGTATACTACCTATGACCTGAGAATCACTTGACATACAGGCTGGCTTTCTTCTGTCATTTGCTTCTAATGTGAATTGGCAGAGTTTAGTGTTTGGCAGATTTATGTCTTAGCTCATTCCCTATCAAGTTTGATATACTGGCAGAAGATGGAATACTTTTCTATTTTCTTTTTGCTGTGTTAGGTCTCTTTTCACACAGATGCTTCTGAATTCCTCAGTCAGGGCCATTTGAAGAAACTCTAATTCAAAGCCTGGGAGCTACAGCCTGCCTTGTTTAACTAGCGTCTTCCACCATCTGGCTCATTTACACCGGTGAGTCTTTACAAAGGTAGTTTGCTGTTCCTATAATGCTACTCTTTTCTACTACCTTTCCTCCTATTAGTCTGCCAAACCATTTTTCAGGCTACAGGTCTTGTTTCCTGTGGGAGTTCCTTGAAGATTGAGCAAAGGAGAACTACTGATACAGTTTTCCCATGCTCAATCTCCAATAATTATGCCACTATTCATTTCCCTTTAAAAAAATCTACTTAATGTTTTAAAAAAATCTATACTCTTAATACATATATCATATGTATCATAACCAACCCTAAATTATCTGTTAATAGAAGAAATGGTACTTAAATAACCCCTACTCTTGAATACATTTTTATTTTTATTTTTTATTTTTATTTGTTTATTAAATTTATTGCGACTTTGGTATAAAATTATAAAAACCTAATAAAATTGTATAGATTTCAAGTATGTAATTCAATAATGCATCATCTGTATATTGCATTGTGTGTTCACTACACAATCAAATCTCTTTCCATCATCATATATTCATACATTTTCTATTAACATTTCGCTATGACAACATTTTAGGAATTCACAGAACTTCAAATAAGCTAAAAAAGTGATCCATTGAAACTCAACATAAGAATCACCAGAAAATTGGTCACATCTTTGGTCCATTTTCTCTACCGAGCTTTTCCTAATATTTCAAGTTGGGAACAAGTCATATAATTTCATAGGTTGATACAAATGTTAACCAGGGTAGAGCTTCATCTATTGAATTTATACTCTTTTGAATGGGTGATGAACATAACTTTGAAAGGTTTGAGTTTAAAAAGTCATTCCCTCTTCTCGGATCACAAAATAAATAACAGCAATTGATTCTAATTGACTGATTAGCAGAGAAAATTATAATAGAAAAAGATTTTGTGAGCATGTCTTGCTAACTCTGGATGATCAAAAATTAATTTCCTGTTACTTTGTGTTTATACTTTGGCATAATCACTTTATTCTATTGACTGAATGCCACTTAAAGTTTATTCACCTGGTATTATCCATCTTAGGTAGAAGTTGCTAACGGGCAATATCTGTCTATATGTTTGTCTTCTTCTGGTCCTCTTTTAAATTATGACAATATAAAAACCTCAAAGAAAAAAATTGAAAAATTTGACAAAAATAGTAGATAGCTTTTTGTATATGTGGCTTAACTTTAAAGTAGAAATTCTCTGAAAGTTGTGATTTATTTTTCATCTATTTCCTAATTTTGTACTTAATAGGCTTTTCTTAATGATGGTAGTGGTAGTGATTTTAGTTATAAAAATAAATGAATTTCATTCTATATTACTGATGTAATTAATCTTAAAATATTTTATAGAAGCTGATATTGTAAAAATCATTTATAAAAAATTCCTGAATTTATCGTTGTAAAACATAAGAAATTAAGCAGCCTCCTGTGATTTCTCAGTTTTCTAAATATGTATTTTATATAAATCAGTAGATTTGCTTATATTGAAATACATTGTTGAGAACTGAGAGATGTAGATTGGGCTTCACTGAGTGCCATTACCACTGTCCTGGGTATTCACACTCATGTGGTGAGTTAACAAGGAAGAGAAATAGTTTTCGTTCATCTGGCATTGCTGATCAACTGAACTTGGCTTACTGGAGCCCCAGGTTGAAAAGCATGATGAGATTGGATCCTGGTTCAGTGAAAGAGTGCTACAATGATTAGCAATGTCTAACATGAGCAGTAACTGAGCTTTCTGTATGTGTCATCACACAACCTCAGGTTAGATCTATGTGGTGATTCTAGGCTCTCTGGGTAAGACATGTGACCTATTCCCAAATCATACATTTTGTATTGATAACGCTCTTGGAAATGAAGAAACTCTGCAAAAATTTAACATTTTGCAGGGACTCAAGCTCACAAAATTTCCCTAACCCTTTCCATATTTAACAACATCAGAATAACAAGGATACTATCTGGGCTTTAAATAGCTCCTTGACATCAGCAGATTCAGAGAACTGAATGATCTTATTTTACCTTTGCCATTTCTGACAAATATGTATTTTCAACTGTGTTCAGTGCTACAAGTAGGGCAGGCTCTTTAATTGCCCAAGTCTTGGCAATATAAAAAGCAGATCCTGTGTATTTGTTACCTCCAGTGCAGGGATGTCTTTCAGTATGAAAACATATCTAATGATGAGCAGTATCTCTAATAAGAAGAAAATCAGCAATGTGAGGTATATGTACAATTGTGATGAAATTATTTTCTCTACAGTGATCCTTTCTTAGAGCTGAGAAAGATTTTTGTGGTTTGCAGTCCAATTCCTTTAGAGAGTTGGTAAAACCTGAGATTGGCTGAGTGACTTCCCTAAATCTCAGAGCTGGAGCTAGAGCTAGAGGCAGAGTAATTAGAGGTCTCCTTTCTTGACGCAATTGGTAACAATAGATAGATTAAACAAGTAGAGCTTAGTTGGAGGCAGAGCGTTTACAATATTATTCTGCTTTTCTGATGATGTCATTTCACAGAGTTAGCTCTTTCAAACGTTTGTTTTATAGTTAATTGCTTGCTGATATAATTCATATCCATACATAGTAGGATACACATACAATAGCATTTGTTTTTATATTTGTATTTTTTATAATAAAAGATTGTGGCTAAAATGGACTCAAAGGATATCTTCTCAGAAAAATTCTTTAGCTTGCAGAACTGGACTTCTTGTATCTGAATAAACAAGGAATATCCATGTAGAATTTTGTTTTGTTATAAATGTGATTCTTCTGTTCTTTTTCTCTGCCCTTTATGTTCTCCCCTTCCCAGTAATAGGAGTACACTCATAGATCTGTAGGAAGTTGTAAATTCCGATCACAGCAGTGGGATTCAGGAATAATTGTTTAAATTGATTTCTCAAGGCAACTCAAAATTAGTAATCAGTTTACTGAAACTTGAACTCATTTTGTAGGTAAGAGATTTTTTAGTAGATTTATTACAATGTAATTTGATCTTTATTGTGTGATATTTTAGAGAAAATAGATTGTCCTCCCAGAGCTAGAAGCTAAGGGAAGAAATTCTTGGCACTTAGGGATAGCTTGTCTTAGTTTTTAACACTTGGTGTTTGAAGTTGTCTGGCATCCTGGTGCAGCTTGTGACCTTTCTTTCCTTCAGCAAATACTTTTTGACTGCCTGCTACGTGCCAGGTACTGTACCAGGTGCCAGGGATACAGTAGCGATCAAGACGGAGAATGCTTAGCTATAAGAAATCCTGAGCCTCGCTGCAGTTGCTCACAGAAAAATATGAGGACACGTATGAATCAAAACTTATTACATGTTTTGGAAAGAAAGTAGACATTCTGAATACAGCTTAAAGGTTAAATGTTAAATTCATACCATATGTTGGCCACTTTGCTGTTCAATAGCCTCAGTTATGACTGGATTTTACTTAGCTATAGGCAAAGTGTCTAAACCTCCCACTTGCCTTGGAGATTATAGGACAATTGATTTTGATTGTTCTTTCACATTATCCCCTTAAACTCTCAGAGGATTCTTTATTGTATTTGTTTACCAAAGACTTTTCAGTGACATTTGAGAAATAAGACCTGTTTTATATGTGGAGACGATTTCTCTGTGGTGTTCCCTGAACTTCATGTTGGCCCTTGACAGAGATCTTTATTTTTACAGCTATGTGCGTCATTGTCATTTCCAGCTGATATAGATGCCTGAATGCAAGTTCACATCCTTCCTGTCTCAGGACTTGCGGGGCTTGGCTCAGGCAGCTGGATGGATAGACAGCAGGGAAGGTCCCTGAGAAAAAGAGGTTGAACTGTTCGTTCTTTCCTTGTCCCCATATGGCATTCTAAACTGAAAAATTTACTGTTTGGTACAACCATTGAACCCATTCCGGTTGTTACCTTTTCTGAGTCTTCAGCCTTCTCACAGCCTTTCTTTGGCTATTGAAATTTAATCTCTCATTGAATTTCAAAACTGTCTACTTTGATTCTTCTCCTGCAACATCTCTAATGGTTCCTTCTGTTCCTTGCTTCTTTCACTTCTTTGTTCTGCCCAGTACTGTAGGTATCCACCCAAATTTATCTGTGATCTTCTGTTCCCCTTTGATCTTCTCTCCTTTTTCCTACACTTTCACCTTTTCCTCCCTCCTCTTATTTTCACGTTTTTTCATGCATTCTTGTGCGCATTTGTTAAATATACTTTTACTTAACACCTACTACTGTGTGCTTTGTACTATGCTAAGTTTTAGGAACACATGAGTGAATGATAGACACAGCCCCAGCTTCCATAGAATTATTTATTTTCCAATTCATAAATTATTATTGTGAAATGTTTTAGTGGAGAAGTACCACAAAAGCATATAAATTGGGGACTTGTCCTAGTTTAAGTGGACAGTGAAGTCTTTCCTCAAGAGATCAGTTTTAGCTGAACTCTGAAAGATGAGTAAGAATTTATGAGATGGAAGCAGGGAGTGTTCTATGCAGTAGGAACAGAAAACAACTCTAACTCCCAGTGTTCCAGTCGCATGGGCTTTCTTTCAATGGCTTGGATATACCATGCTTCTTCGCACCAAGGTAGGCGTAAAATGTGTTATCATCATCTCTCATTCTCACCCAAGCTGATACTTCACTGCAGCCCCTTTTTTTCCCCAGTTCACTGGATCAGAAATCCTGATGTCATTGATTTCCTTTGGAATAGACCTGAGATTCATTTTTTCTTCTTTCTTCATTCCCACCACCAAAGAACTTCATAGCGTCATCACTTCACAGCTGGATACTGTGTTAGTGACTAGAAGGCCTTGCTTCTAGCCTTTTCCTCCCATACTTCCTTGCCCCACCCTCTACAGCATAGCCACTATAGACCTCTCTTTCTGAAACCCATTTTTAAATCGTATTACTCCTTGGCTGAAAAATCTAGAGTAGGTTCCTAATGGGCAAAATCCAGATTCTCTTAATTTGGGCCCTCCATTATCAGTCCACAGACTCTTTCTAATTATGTTTCTCAAAAGATACCTCTTGGAACAAGCAGATATTACTCTATTTCCACTGTGAAATATGCTCATTTCTGCCTGTTTCCCTCTGTTCTCTCTTTTACCACCATCCTAGGACATCTTTTCAACTACATGGGCCCCACTGATTTCTTTTTCTCTGAACTCTGATTGCTCTTATAATATGTTCTGTATTTCATATGTTCTAATGTGATTTTCTGACCTAAATTATAAATTTAATAACAGAGATGTGTCTTACAGGATTTTTTTATACTCTAGTTTAGTATTCACCAAATAGGCTTTGCTGATACCCAGAAGGTTCATTTTAATATCATTTACTGAATGCTGCTAGTTGA